>OZ012741.1:96426746-97026746 GCA_963859935.3 Lathyrus sativus
TCTAGCTCGACTACTCGCTGCTTCAGCTTTTCTTCCCGCTCTTTGTACTTGGCTATGGTGCTGCCCCTGACCCTCTCGTACTGGGTTAACTTCCGGTACACTATGTCCAGATCCTGTTTCTTGGTTGTCAACACGCCATGTACTGACTTTAGATCCAACCCCAGATGTTCCCTAGCATCATTTTCTTTGGTTAGGTTGGAGCCTAGACGGTTGATCATCTCTGTCTGCTTCTTGCAGGTATAAACAACTTCACTCTTCTCCCTCCGGAGCTGAGGGATCTCTTTCTCCAACTCTTCGTTGGCTTTTCGTAGCTCTTCCTTCTCTTGGAGTACCTGGTTGAATTTCTGAATATCAACTGTAGTAGGCTCTTTGTGCACAAGAGGATACAATGGTTCCACGGCAGGAAACGACATTAGAAACTTGGCGACTCTCTCTCGAACCCAAGTCACGTACGGATCAAAAGCCTTGTTGTTGCTTTTTCCCAGCAAGACTTTCCCCTTCCGGTGAATTTTGCTCCAAGCATTCTGTACCTTGATCAAAGTGTCGCCTTCAAGCAACCCCGTGAGATACAGAGATTCCCGTATCTCTTCCTCTTCAGGAGGATCTCGTAGTGCATACCCAAATTGTCGTACCAGCAGAGATGGATTGTAGTTGACACATCCATTCCTTCCGATCAGGGGGACGTTTGGAAAGCCACAACAGCTATACACGATATCTTTGCCCAGCAGATCTCTATCAAACCAGATGATATTGTCAGCAGTCAAACCCATCAAACATGCAGACCAGGGCGAAGACCCAGCAGAATCAATGAACGGTCCTGACCTAGGGAGATGGCTAGCAAACCACTTATACAGTAAAGGGGCACAACATGCCACGTTCTTCCCCTTTCTGTTTTCATTCTTGCTGTGAACTTAATGGTAGAGGTCTCCGAGGAGAGTGGGCACTGGATTCCCGGAGGCAAATATATGGCAAGCATCCATGCTTATGAAGTCCGGGTGACTTGGGAATAGCATGATCTCATAGATACAGAGGGCTAAGAAGGCACTGCATACATCCCAGTGACCCTTCTCGGCAAACTTTCAAGCTATTTCCATCAGGAAAGGCAAAGGGAAACCGTGAACTCCGATCTTTCTGGATACCATCCCTTCCAACTCAGACTCATCTACATGAAGAGCGTTAGTCAACTTACTCAATTTGGATTCACCCTCAACACGGTAGTAAGGCATTTGGTTCATCAAAGGCATCCCTAACAGGTCAGAGTACTCTTCCAAGGTCGGGGCGAGGACATAGTCCGGAAACACAAAGCATCTGAGCTGTGGGTCGTAAAACTGCAGCAGGGCGTAGAGGCCATTCAACTCGTACGTAGGAAGCTTATACACAATACCCATAAGTCTCCCATAACTCTGTCTGAAACTCTCCATCACTGTCTTATCAGCCAAAGAAATCAAAGTCCGTAACTCTCGGATGTCAGGTGTTGGTAGCTTGTAAGCCACAATCTTCTTTAGAGATACCATATCAGCCATGAGGATTAAGATCACTAGAACTAGGGGAGAAATATGCACCTGCAACACAGACACATGTTAATGACATGCAAATGAGGATGCAAGTAATGCAAAATGCAATCATGCAGCAGGAGATCAAGATGACTGTGTTGTTAAAAAGATGAAGGCTCTGTATCAACAAAACCACAATACTGCTCTGTCAAGAACAACCATATCTCTGATGAGAAGAAACTCCTGATACCAGACCATAAATCTACTCTGTCAAGAACACCCACATATCTGATGATGAGAACTTCTGATATCAGACCATAAATCTGCTCTATCAAGAACAACCACGTATCTGATGATGGGAACCTTTGATACCAACAAAACTGATTTACTGTCAAGAAAACCAGGTAGTCTGAAGGTTAAGCTTTCCTGCAACAAACCCGACCCTGCTCACAGGTATGGACCTAATCACAGAAAAGGTTCGGCATTCTATGCGGTCATCAGCGTCACAGACTTTCAAGAAATGATGATACGATACCCAGGAGGTGTGGCATCATCATCTCTTGAAGCGGCCTCACTTAGCTGAATTCCAAATGATCGGTTCCCAGAGTCGACAATCCTCAGATCCAACAACCCCTCGAATCCAAAGGACCGATAGGAAGCCATCATAGAGAACCTCGTCTGAGTGTGGATTACATGGGAACTGATGCAAGCAAAGCAAGCACGTCCTCCACTAACCCACTCTAATACTATATAGCTCTCAAGCCTGGGTCTGGCTTCTCACTCATCAGAATGCCCCTCCCACAATAATACAGATAATCATATCATACTGAAGATAAAGTGCGGGAAATAAAATGCGATAAATAAACATAACCCAACAAGTAATCATACAAGCGCTAGGATTGACTCTCGCAGGGGACGTTGGATCCCCAAATTGACTCGCATAAGGGACGTTGGATCCCAGGAAACTATCAAGTCCCCAGTAGAGCCGCCAGCTGTCGCTACTGCGAAAATAAGGTGCCGGCAAAACAGAAGAGTCGCCACCTTTCGTTATTTATCCCTAAGAACGGGAAAGGAAACGATCGAAAAAACCTGACGAAAAGGTATAAGACAAGGTCATCGCAACCATTGTCTGGGTTCGGGAGTCAGTTACGCAAGGGGAAGGTATTAGCACCCCTCACGTACATTGTACTCGATGGGATCCACGCTTATTGTGTTTATCTGACAGGTTGGTTTTATCTATCTACCTATCAAGGCTGACTCAAAAAGAAAAGACAATGACTCGGCAAAGCGTCGCACTTTATGCCTACGTATTCTCATCAGAGAATGAGAAATCAGAGTCAACATAGTTCGACTAGCTACGGGTGATGGGGGAAGGTGGCTCGCCAATAAGTCAGTATTGTGCCTACATACTCTCAACAGGTATGAGAGATCAGAGCTTACATAGTTTTGGATAATATGGATTACGGGGATTCAGATTCATCTGTTTTTCGAGTAGGGTTAACAAACAGTTCCAACAGTTTGGTGTACGCAGCTCGAACCTTGGAGACTTAGGCGTTACCGTTTGTGGTAGAATCGGGAGTTAACGACACTCTTTTCTTCAGAAAAGCTTCCTTTGAATTATGGGCCCACGGGACAAAAAGGTTTGAAGTTTGTTTTCTGTCTTTTATGGAAGAACTGCTTTTTCTGTTGTCTGTAGTTCGTACAGCGCTAGAGACTATGACCTGAGAACGAATGCGTCGCATATCGTCCAAAGGACGTATACTTAACATTCTAGACGATTGAGAGGAGGCCGCTCAATTATAATTACCCAAGTAGCTTAAGGCTCGTAGCGCGCTTATACTAACTTGCCTTTATTACGTTTTTGTATTGTTGTTTAAGATGAGAAGAGAAGAAAGGACTCTATGGGGAGACTATCAAGTCCTACTGTTGTCATGCCAAGGATTCATCCTATGGTTGAGGTTTGAAACAGGGAACTCCTAGAATTTATCATGCATAGGTTTCAACCTAAAGTTCTAATCATCACTTCCTTATCAAAGGAAGTGAGATTCCTAGGGGATCATGTCAATGATAATCAGAAACAGATAAAGCATCAGCTTAAACAGTAAACAGTAAACGACTGTAAAATGCATGCAATGCAAGTGAGGGAGGAAATGTGTGTGGGGCATCAGCCTCCACAAGCTCGTCTTGTCCTCAAGCCAGATATGAATAACCGCAATCATACAGAAGAAATAAAATGCCATCAAGCAAATCACAAACCACATAGGCAAGGGAGCAGGGCTCTACCGAATACCAGCAAGCAAAGCCATACAGTAAAAATACAAGCAGAGGGAGCAACTCAACCTCTAGTGCAATCATGCTCCTAGCTTACCAAAATCTAAACATGAACTTATTCTAATGCATCAAGCAAATCAAACAAGTCACATCAATACAATTGCACAGAGAGCAAACAGACAGGAAAGAAAGCAGATCAACAGCTTCCCCCAGCTTCCCAGCAAAGCAATCCTCTGACAGTAGCTCAGTCTTCAGTCTGTAACTGTTCTTCAAGGCTTTCATCTTCAATAGCAAGTGTCAACTTGCTTCTTCAAGCTTTCAATGTATCAGACACAAGTGTCAACTTGTTCTTCATCTTATTCAAGCTTCAGCTCCTTCTTCATCCTCAATTTGATCTTCTTCACAAGTGTCAACTTGTTCTTCTTGATCTTCAAGCTTCAGCTCCCAAGGCAGTCTTCAAACAAAGGGGGAGTGCAACCTCTAATATCTTCAATCTTCTAACAAGGAACTCCATCCTCTAGCAAGGGAGAAAGATTCATCTAACAAGAGTAAGGTGGGGATAGGGATAAGCAAAGTGAAGACCAAAGGTCACCTCTAAGCACTCCACCATCAAGGAAGGGAACCCTCAAAGGTTTTACCAACTTGTGAGGAGCCACACATCCTACTAAAGGAGGTATGAGGCCTTCACAATGGGACCTTACATCATAGGGAGGAATGTAAGTGATCAACACCTTCCATGTTTCATGAAGGAAGAAAATCTATTCTAAGAGATCTCCCTAAAACCCTAACCCTTAACCCTAAACAAACTACACCAAAGGGAGAGAAATCTTCAAGTCCAATCTCCACCAAGCATTCCAGAGTAGCTCCCACAAGTCTTCATCATCATACAAGAGCAAGAGAAGCAAAACCCTATTCTAAGGGAACTAATGAAATCATTCTAGTTGAGTTAGCAAGTTAGCATCACCTAAAACCTAATACTAAAGTTAATTCTAACTAAAATACTAAAATGAATTATAAAATCCTATAAAAATAACTATGGGAACCTATGTCAATCATGACTCTACCATGTTAATTCCAGAGATCAAATCCTCAAATAAGACCTAGAAATAAATTCTACACTACAAGGTACTAAACTTAAACCCTAAAAGGAAGCACCTAAAGTTTCAACCTAAAAACAACACCTAATTTCATCACAAAAATGTGACCAAAATACTATGGGAGCATACATGTCTAAGCTAATCACACACAAAAAATCAAGCCAAAACTCGTCACCAAATGCTCACACTAAAATCATCAAACAGAGGTATTAACCATGGCACTTTTATTATCAAATAAAATGTAAAAAATGCACAAAAATTGAAAATGCATGATTTTCATAATATTTTTATTCAATAAAATTCTAGATTCAAACATGAATCAGGGAAAAAAACTTGGAATTAATTGACCTATTTTTCTATTTTTTATGAATTATTTTCAAACTAACATGAAATGATGAAATTAAAAGAAAAACATAAGAAATTAAAAAACTTGCGTTGCAAATAGAAAATAACATCAGTTCAAATCCTGGGTTGGGCCAGATGAGGGGTGTGGATATCAATCCAAGCGCTAGGCCCATTCACTTCAGTTAAGTGAAACGGTGCGTATTGATGAAGAAGTCCAAGTCTGACTTTCAGAACCAATCGTGGCCGTGCGTTGCTTTTACTGAGTCAATATCCAAGACTGATCCAACGCTTCTTGTGCATCGTCCTCGTTCAAACATTCAGATGGAGGAAAATTACAGACGGTGGCCTGAACAGTGGCACCACCGTCTTCTCCGGTGAAGACCAACACACAGTTCATCAAAAATTACAAAATGATATGTCATCTTGTCTAGTTTTTCACGCTGATCATGAATCCAGCCTTAGAATCATCTAAATCTCCATGGATTTTCAAACCCGATAGCCATTCCAAAATACACCTCAATCTTGAATCTCATCAGAACTTCAATTAAATGTATAGAAATGATCCTTATCTCATGGTGATCAATTTCCCCTATCTAATCTTGATTATCAATCCAAGAATTGCAAGAATTCAACTTCAACAAAAAATGATCCCCATCCTAACTTGTCTCTAATGACCAAATTGATCAGCTCAAATCCATCTATACATCATCCAGATCCTAACCACCTATAGATTTCTATCTATCTCCTCCTAGATTATGCACAAAAACAAAATGTACCAACCTGTGTTCAGAGGTGTAACAGAAGGGGTTATTGATCACTTCAGCCTCCAAGATGATGCAGATACACTCCAAAACTCCTTCCAAAGCTAATGCAATCTTCAATTTCTCTTGAATTGGCCTTGAACTCAGAATATGATTTCAACTTGCAACTATGAAATTTCAACTTCACTCTCTGCTTCAGGCTTTAATCTCCTCCCAAAAAATGGCTGAACACACTCAACCACTTATATAGAACTCATTAGAATCATCTAGAACTTTCTCAAAGCTTTAGAATGAGATTTTCAATTTTCAAATTCTCTCCAAAATCTCACTTACACCAGTCACGATTCCCACTCTATTTTGCCTTTAGCAAGCTTGCATTCAACTTCTCATGAGATTTTGAACATGAATGGTGATGTTTCCCTCCTTGTTTCCATCCAATGGCTTGTGTATGTCATGTTACTTCATCATGAAGAAACAAATAAAAGGGCATGATATGGGACTCAAACCAAAATTCTAACATTGCCAAAGTTTCTAAAATGCTTTTTCCATTCAAAAAAGATATTACTTTGCTTCATTTGCACACAACATGATTTATTTGAATTTTTGGTCATTTAATCCATTTTAATCCTTCCTTTTCACCACTTCTTGAACCAAGTCTTTCCTTGAGCTATTTCAATGTCTCCTTGATACATGGTCAAGGTTAAAACCCCATTTTGAGCAACTTTCAAGTTGAACAAAATTTCATTTGAGGTGTCTAAGTTGGTGAAAATGACCTATAACCAAAAATGACCTATAATCAGAACTTCCCAAAATACCCTTGCCTTGTCAAAGCCATAACTTGAGTTCTACAAATCCTATCAAGGACTTCTAGTACTCTCTAGAAATCTAAGAGAATAAGGAACAACATTCATGTTAACCAAAAGTTCATAGGAATCAGCCTTCTTTGGCAAAAGTTTCATGAAAGTTGGGTAACTTTCAAGCTCCAAATTCACATACCTCAGATGACTTGTAACTTGTCTGGCTCATAACTTGAGTTCTATAAACCCTATCAAGGACTTATAGTACTCAAATTAAAGCTACGATCATGCTCTACAGTAATCATGTTGGGGTCAAGATGAGATGAAGATCCTATCTTGATTTAAATTTCCTTGAAGATAGGGGTCAAACTAGGGGATTTTACACTGTCAAGTCTTAGAAACCCTAGCTTGAAACTTCTCAAACTCTTCAATCATGATGAGTTAACCTTGGAATCATCCTTAGAACATCTTAATTTATCAATCCATGATTACATGGATCTTGATTTAGGTCTCAACCTCCTTCAAATCCTCAGTTGACTTAGGGTTGACCCAGTCAAACCCTAGCTGCACCAATCAGGGTTGAGGCTTCTTATTCTTGCACAATGACCTGTCTAGGCCTCAAAGTGATCTTCAACACTTCTCATGAGCTCTCTCAAGACCTCAAGTCTAACTTCATGACCTCATAATCATCTGATGGCTTCCCACAATTCTCAAGTTAGGAGGCCTACACACTTGGCTTCAATTACTCTCTCTGAGGATCTTCTAACTTCTCTGACAAGGATATCAACCCTTGAACACTTGAATAACCTGTAAAAGCACAGATTGTGTCTTAGTTTTATCTCTATGTTTTGATGATAACAATTATGAATTTTGTATTCAAGAATTATATACTCTAAACGTGTTCTAGATTGTTTGCTACAGGCACTAAAGTAAATTATCTTAAGAAAGCAAAATTGCATCTGAACATTGTTTGTATGAAAGACTTCATAAGTTCAAGAGCATCTTAAGTGAAGATCTGAACTTTGCTCCCAGAAGAATCTGACTACTGTCTCTTGAAGATTCTGAAGAAGGAGCCTCTAAAGCATAGAGACTCTGCTCTGAAGGATTTACACGCTCAAGCACACTAGCTGCACATACTCTGTTTCAGCTCAATCTGAAGAACATTCAAGACTCTGAAGATCCAGATGATCCTTGATCAGAAGACTCTGAAGATTCAGATTCTTATGTTGAAAGCTGAACTCACTTTGAAGAAGATTTAAATATGTACGTTGGTCCTTCTCAACAGCTCTTTCCTATTTTGTGCTAGACACAAGGACACAGACAAAAAGGTTTTATCTGTGCATTCCATTCTGAGGAAAGTATTCTGCAAGTGAAGACAAAAAGCATCAGGCTTGTTTCAGCACAACCTCCAATGTGAAGACAAAAGGCTCTAGGCTTTTCTGCACAACCTTCAACGCAACAAGACTTCTTGGATCTTAGTGCCTATATAAAGAAGTCCACTCCATCTTCTTCAGTAATTGAATCTCTAGAAAAATCACTCCTCAAAGCAAATCTCAAAAAGCTCTTTATCATATTACTTTGCTTTATCTTTATTCTTAAACTAAGAGAAATATCACTGTTGTGATAACAGCTTATTAGAAGCATTCTTACTCTTGTAAAAGTTTTACTTTGTTTGTAAAAGGTTTTCCTTAAGAGGATCCAGTTGGGATCAGCTGCTCTTGAGAAGACTAAGAACGGTTGTTCTTAGGAGTTGCTATTTGTAATCTGTTTGATTAAAATAGTGGATTAAGTCCTTGACAGAGAAAGGCAAATCACTCTTGAGAGGGTGGACTGGACTAGTTGTTTTCAACGAACCAGGATAAAAATATCTGTGTTCTAATCTTTGATTTTTAGTCTTACTTATTCAACCCCCCCTTCTAAGTAATTTTCTCACCTTCAGTTGGCATCAGAGCTCCGGTTCTGCGTGTGCTCCACTTAACCGTGACAGTTAAAGATCCAGTGAGAAAGATACTTTGATATTTGTGTTGTTGTCATTATGGAAACAGCTACATCAACTTGCAACAACAAATATGAAGGAGATAGGATCAGTACCAAGCTACCCATGTTTGATGGGGAAAAATTTGACTATTGGAAAGATAGAATAGAAAGTTTTTTCCTCGGGTATGATGCTGATCTTTGGGATATGGTCATTGATGGATATAAACATCCTACTGATGAGGATGGCAAAAAGATTGATAGAAAGTCAATGACTGAAGTACAGAAAAGAGATTTCAAGAATCACCACAAAGCCAGAACTATATTGCTTAATGCAATCTCTCATACTGAGTATGAGAAGATTACAAACAGAGATACTGCTCATGACATGTTTGAGTCACTCAAAATGACTCATGAGGGAAATTCTCAGGTTAAAGAGACCAAGGCGCTGGCGCTCATACAGAAGTATGAGGCATTTAAAATGGAAGAATCTGAAAATGTAGAAACTATGTTTTCTAGATTTCAGATTCTTACTGCTGGTCTGAAAGTTCTGGATAAGGGCTACTCAACGTCAGATCATGTCAAGAAGATCATCAGAAGTCTTCCCACCAGATGGAGACCAATGGTGACTGCACTGAAGATGGCAAAAGATCTGAATAAGATCTCCTTAGAAGAACTTATCAGTTCTTTGAGAAGTCATGAAATAGAGCTGGAGGAAGATGAGCCCCAGAAGAAAGATAAAGGTAAATCCATAGCTTTAAAATCTAACAAACCTGTTAAAGCTTTGCAGGTAAAAGAAGAAAGTTCTGAAGAATCGTCTTCTGAAGAAGAAGATGAACTGTCCATGCTTTCCAGAAGAATCAACAAGCTCTGGAAGCACAAGGGAAGGAAGTTTAACAACTTCAGGAAAGCTGACCACAGGAAGGAATCTTCTGGATACAGAAGATCTGGAAAGAAAGAGGTCACATGCTATGAATGCAAGGAACCTGGGCACTACAAAAATGACTGCCCCAAACTTCTCAAGGAGAAACCCAAGAGAAAGTTTGATAAAAAGAAAAAGGTTCTTATGGCAACTTGGGATGATTCAGATGAATCTGAATCTGAATCTGAAGCGTCAGAAGAGTGTGCCAACATGGCATTAATGGCTGGAATAGAAGATCAGAATGAAGAATTATCATCTGAATCTGAGTCAGACTCCGACTCTGATGCTGAAGAGGTAATGTCCAAACTTACCAAAGATGAACTTATAAAGGTGTTATCTGAAGTCTTGAAAAGCTACAATAATATCAAACTCAAGAACAAGAAGCTGAAAAGCAATCTTGAATCTGAGATTGATAATCTGAAAACAGAACTTGTTGAGCAGAGAGAAATAAATTTAAAAATAAAAAATGATTTGGAAATTGTTCAACAAGAATCTGACTCTGAAGCTAAGTCATCTGAAAATATTTTGGAAAAATATGACTCTAGTTTTCAGAGGTTCCTCACTAAAAGCATAGACAGAAGCAAGATGGCTTCTATGATCTATGGAGTTAGTAGGAATAAAAGAAAGGGAATTGGATTTCAATCTTCTTCTCTTGAAAAAGATGTAAGACCAATACCTGTAGATGATCTGATCATTAAGATAACTCCTTTATACTCTAATTTTAAATTTGGTCATTTAAATGATATTAAACACACGAGCTCTGAAAAGAATACTCATGTGTTTAGATCTAAGGCAAGTCTAAACAAAAACTATGTTGAAAAACAAAAGTTTAGACAAACCTACAAGGCAACTAACCCTAAAGGACCCAAGAAGATCTGGGTACCTAAAGACAAAATAATCCCTGTTGCAGATGTCCTTAGCAGCAAAGTCAGGACACCAATCATGGTACCTGGACTCTGGATGCTCACGACACATGACGGGAGAAAGGTCTATGTTCCAAAGTCTGGAACTTAGATCTGGAGGGGACGTGAAATTTGGAGGGAACCAGAAGGGCAAGATCATTGGCTCTGGAACTATAGGTAATGGCAACCTACCCTCTATTTCTAATGTTCTGTTAGTTGAAGGATTGAAACATAATCTATTGTCCATAAGTCAATTAAGTGACAATGGTTATGATATCATCTTTAATCAAAAATGTTGCAAAGCTGTATGTCAAAAGGATGGTTCTATCCTATTCAATGGAAAGAGGAAACACAACATTTATAAAATTAACCTTTCAGAACTTAAAGTTCAAAATGTAAAATGCCTCTTATCTGTGAATGATGAGCAATGGGTCTGGCATAGAAGATTGGGGCATATTAATATGAGACGTATATCTCAGATTAATAAACTCAATCTGGTCAGAGGACTTCCTAAGTTGAAGTTCAACTCAGATGCTCTGTGTGAAGCATGTCAAAGAGGAAAATTTTCAAAATCTCATTTTAAATCAAAAAATGTTGTTTCTACCTCCAGACCATTGGAATTACTTCACATTGATCTGTTTGGACCAGTGAAAACTGCATCCATCAGAGGCAAGAAGTATGGGTTAGTCATTGTAGATGACTACAGCAGATGGACATGGGTAAAGTTTCTAAAACACAAGGACGAGTCTCATTCTGTGTTCTTTGACTTCTGCAATCAAGTCCAGACTGAAAAAGATTGTAAAATTATTAAAGTCAGAAGTGATCATGGTGGAGAATTTGAAAATAAACATTTTGAAAATACTTTTCTGAAAAAGGCATTGCACATGATTTCTCCTGCCCTAGAACTCCGCAACAAAATGGAGTTGTAGAAAGGAAAAATAGAACATTGCAAGAAATGGCCAGAACCATGATCAACGAGACAAATCTGGCAAAACATTTCTGGGCAGAAGCAATTAACATAGCTTGTTATATTCAGAACAGAGTGTCTGTAAGACCTCTTCTGAAAAAGACTCCCTATGAATTGTGGAGAAACAGAAAGCCCAACATTGCTTATTTTCATCCTTTTGGATGTATTTGTTATATGCTTAATACTAAAGATAATCTGAACAAGTTTGATTCCAAAGCACAGAAGTGTTTCATGCTTGGTTATTCTGAACGCTCTAAAGGCTACAGAGTATTCAATACTGAAACACAGATTGTGGAAGAATCTATTCATGTCAGATTTGATGATAAGCTTGGCTCTGAAAAGCCAAAGCAGTTTGAAAGTTCTGCAGATAGAGAAGTAATTCTCACAGACTCTGAAGTCTCAGAGGCAGAAAAGGCAAAGAACAAAGAATCTGATGCAACCCCAGATGGTACACCTTTGACTTCACAACTAAACAACTTGCATATTTCTGAAAGACCAACCGTCAGAGGATCTTCTTCCAGAATCAAAGCTTCTCATCCAGAAGATGTGATAATTGGAAAGAAGGATGATCCCATAAGGACAAGATCATATCTCAGAACTTCTGAATCTTCCTTATTTGGCTTAGTGTCAATGATAGAACCAACATCTGTAGATGAGGCTCTGGAAGATAATGAATGGATTATAGCTATGCAAGAAGAGCTGAATCAATTCGCCAGAAATGAAGTTTGGGATCTGGTTCCTAGACCTAAAGGATTCAATGTCATTGGAACAAAATGGGTCTTCAGGAATAAGCTGAATGAAAAGGGAGAAGTAGAAAGGAATAAAGCAAGGCTGGTTGCTCAAGGATATAGTCAACAAGAAGGTATTGATTACACTGAGACATATGCTCCAGTGGCAAGGTTAGAATCTATTCGTCTTCTTATTTCATTTGCTGCACAGAATAACATCACTCTGTATCAGATGGATGTTAAAAGTGCTTTTCTTAATGGTATTATAGAAGAAGAAGTATATGTCCACCAACCTCCTGGTTTTGAAAGTGAAAACTTTCCAGATCATGTTTTCAAATTAAAGAAATCCCTTTATGGATTAAAACAAGCTCCCAGAGCTTGGTATGAGAGGTTGAGCAACTTCCTTTTGAAGAAAAATTTTATCAGAGGAAAAGTGGATACAACTTTATTCTGTAAATCTGTTAAGAAAGATCTGTTGATTTGTCAGATTTATGTAGATGACATTATTTTTGGATCAACAAATATTACGCTTGGAAAGGAGTTTGCTAAATGTATGCAGGAAGAATTTGAAATGAGCATGATGGGAGAATTGAGATTCTTCTTGGGAATCCAAGTCAATCAGACTCCAGAATGCACCTACATACATCAAACCAAATATGTTAAAGAGCTTCTGAAGAAGTTCAGCATGGTTGATAGCAAAATGGCAAAGACTCCAATGCATCCTACAAGCACTCTAGGTAAGGAAGAGGTAAGTAAGAAGGTAGATCAAAAATTCTACAGAGGTATGATAGGATCTCTTCTATACTTGACTGCTTCTAGACCAGATATTTTGTTTAGTGTCTGCTTATGTGCTAGATTCCAATCAGATCCTAGAGAATCACACTTAACAGCTGTTAAGAGGATTCTGAGGTATCTGAAAGGTACTGCTAACATGGGTTTGTGTTACAGAAGATCTGATGAATTTTCATTAGTTGGATTCTGTGATGCTGACTATGCTGGAGACAGAATTGAACGTAAAAGCACTTCTGGAAGCTGTCAGTTTCTTGGAAGTCATCTGATCTCATGGTACAGCAAGAAGCAACCTACCATTGCACTATCAACTACAGAGGCAGAATACATTGCTGCTGCTGGATGTTGTACTCAGATGCTCTGGATGAAGAGTCAATTAGAAGATTATCAAATCTATGAGAGTAACCTTTCTATCTTCTGTGACAATACTTCTGCTATATGTTTGTCAAAAAATCCAATCTTGCATTCTAAGGCAAAACATATAGAAATTAAACATCACTTCATCAGAGACTATGTTCAGAAGGGTGTAATTAATCTAGCTTTCGTTGATACAGATCATCAATGGGCTGACATTTTCACAAAACCCCTTGCTGAAGATAGATTTAAGTTTATTCTGAAAAATATTTGTATGGATTTATGTCCAGAGTAATATTTCTCAGAGGCAACCTCTCAGATGCAAAATGTTTAATAATCTGAAGTATTTCACCTGTCTATTTTATTCATTTATATTTATTTGATTATTTCGTTTTGGGTAAAACTCTGAACTAACTAGCTCAGAAGATCTGAAAGTTGGAAACGTTTCATTTCGTGAGAGAAATCAAATGAGCCAACAAAGCAAACACGTGGCATTCAATTTCTGAAAAAATTGAGTGCATAACTGATTTGACGTTTGAGGTAATGCTTTGAAAATCTCACTTTTCTTGTTTTTCCCCCAGCTGTCATAATTTAATGTGAAATGATTACTTTTCATTTAATGCTGTCCAAACGTGCGTAAGTGTCTTTTGTGTGCCCTATTTTTTTTGGTTTCCTATATATATCACCTATCACACTTCTATCACACTTTCCACATTCACTTCATTCATGCGTTTCTGCTTCCTTTTCAATCTTTTCCAAAACCCTAAACTGAAACCAAGGTATTCTTCTTCTTCAATGGCGTCAACTTCAAACACTGCTGCAAAACCTAACAAGACCATCATGTACAAAGAACCTGAACGAACCTTATTCACTCCAGTGGCTGATCTAGAGGTGCTCTGTGAAAGCTTCATTGACCTCGACTCTTTAAAGGAAAATGGGTTTGATCTCATTTCTGCCATCAAAGCTCAAGGGTGGGAAAAATATTTTGAAAGGCTAATGGGGCCTGTTTTTCCAACACTGGTTAAGGAATTTTGGATACATGCAAGCGCGGGTCCCAAGTTTATACATTCTTCGGTTCTTGGAGTGGAGATAGTCATCACTGAAAACCTGATCAGACAACTGTTTAGCTATACTGAGTCTGATGGTGTTTCAAATCTTGCTTCTTCTCGCATCGATATGGCTAGGGTTTATGAAGAAGTTACTATTGCTGGTTTGCCGTCAAGCAAGGTTAAAGATTTAAAACCCATTTATAGGATCTGGGCGAAAATCTTTATGAGTACGTTTTTCCACAGAAAACCTTCAAACTCTCCAGATTATGTGAGTTCTGAACATTTGTATTTTATGTACTGCATTAGCAAAAATGTCAAAGTGGATCTACCGTATCTCATCTTCAGTCATTTATTAACTCATGTCAAAGAAACCAGAGAGGAAGTAAGGGCGAAAGCTGGTAAAGTAAGGACATGGATACCCCTGGGAAGGTTGATTTCTGATATACTTGTTGAGAACAAACTGGTTCAACATCTGACTGATGCGAAGATTACAGAGGATCTGACTCACATCATTGGCTCTGAAATTAATGGGCTCAATCTGAAGAGGATGAAAATCATCTCAGAATTGAAAGGACAACTCAGGAAGATCAACTCTGACGAGATTCAAGGTAGAAGAGTTCCTGTGGAAGATTTTCCACTGTTCAGTGCAGATGAACCTAAGGAATTTGTCTGGCTGTACATTACTGAATGCCTAAAGGAAGGAATCCCTTTACCTGCCAATCTCGTTCAGAAGCCTGGAGAAGAATTGCCTAATCAGATGAAGGAAAGGCGCAGTAAGAGGAAGGCTGACAAAGAATCCGTTCAGAAGAAGAGAAAAGCTCCTGAAGCATCAAGAAAGAAGAGGAAAGAAGGAAAGAAGGCCAGAAGCAGTCCAAGAGAAGCTACTCTGGAAGAAATCAGAGACACCATTCAACAGGTATTAGCCTCTGATCCTACTCCTACTGTTCATTCACCACTATCTTCACCACAACTCTCTCCAAACCTCATACCAAGAACTTCAAAATCTAGAAAGTCTGTTAATATCTCATCCGAACCACTATCCTCTGAACCAGTAAATTTACAATCATCTCCAGCACCAATCCCATCTAATCCACAACATCAAACTATTCAAACAGAAATTCCACCACCAGAACCAATTTTATCTGAAAACTCTCCAACAATAACTCCACCAGAACCAACTCAACCAGAAAATTCTCCAACAACACCTCCACAACCAACTTTGTCGCAACAAGAGAATCCCCACATAGAGACTCCCCAACCACAAATAATTATTTCAGAACAAAATCATCCAGAGACTGTTCAACCTGAACACTCTGAACAAGCAATTCCCTCAGAAGATCCAAATCTTTCTGACAATATTCTTGATATTCCACCCCTCAACCAAACAATTGAAATTTCGTCTACATCTGTTCACTCAGATGAATCCTCTGATTCATCTGATTCATCTGATTCATCTGACTATGATTCAGAATCACTTAAACAAGCTCGCTCTGAGAGTGTTATGAAGAAACATCTTAACATTGCTTTGTTTCATACCCCACCAAACTCTCCATCTCAACAACCATCTGAAGCTCAACCCTCTGACACTCAAACAGCTGAAAACCAAACCATTCCACAACCACCTGAAACTAATCCATCTGAGAATCAAACTTTTCCTCACTCAGCTGAACTCCCTCAATCTGTCATCCACACATCTCAACCACCCACACCTCAACCACAACCATCTGAACCTACTCCTGCTAACACCCCTAATCCTTTTTCCTCTGGTCAGAATGAACAGTCAGATTTAGGATCTTGTGTTAATGCTATGTTTGATATTTTCAAAAAGGAGTTAGATTCTGAATATGATCGTGTTAAGGCTATATGTATGTCTAGTTTGGACCCAAATGTTTCGAATACTGCTTGGAAGCGCTTCATCTGGATGTTTAACAAAGCTGCCCTAAAAGTTAGAGCAAAATGCTCTAAGCTTGCTAAGATTAAATTTGCTGAGTTAATAAAGGTGACACTGATGAACATGCCTCCTCCTCCTCCTGTGTTACTATTGGAAGCTGCTCCTCCGGTTGTTCCTGATTTTGAAATGGTTGAACAAGCTTCTGTTGAAAACCAATCTGAAGGGAACCCTGCTGCTGCTGCATCTGCTCCGTCTTCATCTGTGGTTTCAGAACTTGTGAATGATGTGAAGGATATCAAGGACTGGATGATCAAGCAAGAGAAAACAACCGATGAAATCAAGACCTGGATGTCTAAGCAAGAAGAGTCAGCTGCCAAGATGACAGAGCTTCTGACCCTCATTGCCTCTCGCCAGACCTAGTTTTATTTGTTGTTTTGCACATGAACTGAGTTTTTGATCTCTGCCTGTTTGTCTGTGAACTTTGGTTTGTTTTGTTTTAATTGCATGCTAACATGGTTTGCTCCTATTTTTGCTTCTTCTCTTTTATTTCTTTCCGTCTTTGTATATCTTTTTGATTATGACAAAAAGGGGGAGAAAAAGAGAAACTGAGTGTTCAACCTATAAGCATTTACCAAAACTAAAATTCAGACATTTTATTAACTTATTTGAATTTAAGTCTTTCAGATTATACTGTTATATCTGACATAATTCATTGAAGTTACCCTGAGACTGTGTCAACCAGAACCTGATTCTCTAAAGAAAATCTGAGTATTCAATCAACTCTGATATCTTACTCTGATACATTTATTCAATCATCTGGCATCAAGATTTGACTCTGAACTCATTCATCAGGCTCTGAATCTGAAATATACTCAATCAGAAAGGGAAGTATTCTATTCTATTGTAGTATTTATTTCAGGGGGAGATTGTTTATCTCAGGGGGAGTTTCTAATTCTTACTCTTTATTGAACAAAATTTTCTCATGTTTTGTCATCATCAAAAAGGGGGAGATTGTAAAAGCACAGATTGTGTCTTAGTTTTATCTCTATGTTTTGATGATAACAATTATGAATTTTGTATTCAAGAATTATATACTCTAAACGTGTTCTAGATTGTTTGCTACAGGCACTAAAGTAAATTATCTTAAGAAAGCAAAATTGCATCTGAACATTGTTTGTATGAAAGACTTCATAAGTTCAAGAGCATCTTAAGTGAAGATCTGAACTTTGCTCCCAGAAGAATCTGACTACTGTCTCTTGAAGATTCTGAAGAAGGAGCCTCTAAAGCATAGAGACTCTGCTCTGAAGGATTTACACGCTCAAGCACACTAGCTGCACATACTCTGTTTCAGCTCAATCTGAAGAACATTCAAGACTCTGAAGATCCAGATGATCCTTGATCAGAAGACTCTGAAGATTCAGATTCTTATGTTGAAAGCTGAACTCACTTTGAAGAAGATTTAAATATGTACGTTGGTCCTTCTCAACAGCTCTTTCCTATTTTGTGCTAGACACAAGGACACAGACAAAAAGGTTTTATCTGTGCATTCCATTCTGAGGAAAGTATTCTGCAAGTGAAGACAAAAAGCATCAGGCCTGTTTCAGCACAGCCTCCAATGTGAAGACAAAAGGCTCTAGGCTTTTCTGCACAGCCTTCAACGTAACAAGACTTCTTGGATCTTAGTGCCTATATAAAGAAGTCCACTCCATCTTCTTCAGTAATTGAATCTCTAGAAAAATCACTCCTCAAAGCAAATCTCAAAAAGCTCTTTATCATATTACTTTGCTTTATCTTTATTCTTAAACTAAGAGAAATATCACTGTTGTGATAACAGCTTATTAGAAGCATTCTTACTCTTGTAAAAGTTTTACTTTGTTTGTAAAAGGTTTTCCTTAAGAGGATCCAGTTGGGATCAGCTGCTCTTGAGAAGACTAAGAACGGTTGTTCTTAGGAGTTGCTATTTGTAATCTGTTTGATTAAAATAGTGGATTAAGTCCTTGACAGAGAAAGGCAAATCACTCTTGAGAGGGTGGACTGGACTAGTTGTTTTCAACGAACCAGGATAAAAATATCTGTGTTCTAATCTTTGATTTTTAGTCTTACTTATTCAACCCCCCCTTCTAAGTAATTTTCTCACCTTCATAACCTTCTTAGCTGGCTTCATAGTCTTATGTAGCCCTTGATTGGTAATCATACCTCTTGATCTCCTGCATACATGTCAATGAAATGCAAATGTGAATGAATTGAAACACAAGCTAGGTGAGGAAATGTTGGGCAAATTTTGGGGTGTAACACCTTATATCTCTGGTGTTTGGGGATTTGGAACAATGCCTTATGTCATCAGTAGGGTTTTACTCAAAAGCATACGACAAGAAATCTTGCATTTTTTATTTTGTCATCCTCCTTCCAATTCTCTGCCTAAGCAAAAGATCGGGTAGTATTGGCATTATAAAACAAAAAAACATTTTAAGAGTGAATACAAATGTATTTCTTCAAGACAAACATACTTATTGCATCAATCATTCAAAACAAACAAGTTCTTACATGCAAATCATGCTTTTATAATAAAAGAAATAACAACAAATGCAAGCAAACAAACAAACAGCTTGATGAGCTCTGCTCTTGATTTCAACGGCTTGGAAAGGACTTTCTTGAGTCTTCATATCCATCAATATAAAAGTGTTCCATTCACAACTGTAGGAAAAAGATTCAAGAGATGAGTCTTCAGGGGAGGAAAAAATGTTTCATTCACCTCATCGTCGATCATCTCTTGAATCTTTTCTTGGGAAACCTTGCACTCTTCAATCGAATTCCCCACTGTTCCATCATGAAATTCACAACTGATATCTGGATTGAACCAAAGAGGGCGAGATTTCATGGATCTAGTTTTTCTGGGTGCCATTACTGAGTTTCGGGCAAAAAAACCATAATTGACTGTATGTCGTTGGGATTGGATCAAATTTCTTTTGGGTATGACTCTGATGTGTTCTCCGACGAAGTTGTGATTGCCAATTGGGAATTGTAACACCTCAATTTTTAATAATTAATTATTTGTACTAATTAATTGATTTATGTGATTTATTTGATTTAAATGAATTATTTGATTTATCTAATTTATATGAGTGAATTTATTTAATTGATTTAATCTAAATATGTGATATATTGAATTAATTAAATTAATTGATTTATTCTATTTGGTAGAATAGTGTATAATTTCTAGATTAATTAGTTGGGCCTAATTTGAGGTGTGTGAATAGAAAGTGAGAGGAGTTGGGTAAAACCCAATAGAAAGGATTAAATTGTTAGGGTTTTAGAAAAGAGGAGTTAGTAAGAGAAGAGAAAGAAAAAGAATAGAGAAGATAGAAGAGAAGAAGAGAAAGAGGCAAGAGGAAGGAAGAATGGAAGGGAGAAAATCAGAATCTAAGCAGTCAAGGAACCAATGATTATTCTCCAAAAAAAAACCTAAGGTAAGGGTGCGTATTCTCTCATTATTGGGATTGTGGGTTAATGATTAATGGGTAGAAGTTGTGTAGGGAGAAACCCTAAAATTTGGAATTTTGGGTTAATGGTTAATGAGTAGAAGTTTATGTAGGATAAAACCCATAGATTTCTCATGATTTAGTGAATTTTTGAGTTTTGTGAATGCCCTAATATGAGGGGATTGATTATGGTAGCAAAGGAGGGAATGGTTGATAAAAATACAATTTTCTGCATAATTTTTCAAAAACGCACAGTGAGCAATCGATTGCACTGATATGTCAATCGATTGCATACTGAATAAAATTGTTGGAAACTGAATTTTTAGCTGTCCAATCGATTGCACTAATATGTCAATCGATTGCACAGCAAGAAAGTAGCTAAAAATATGAGAAATTGGGTCATACAATCGATTGCACACTAACTCCAATCGATTGCATGTTGTAAAAAAGCTGAAATAAGTGAATTTTCCACATGACCAATCGATTGCACAATAACTCCAATCGATTACACTAACTAAAACTTGGAAAAATCATGTCCTGGAAGTTTGACTACACAGAGTCATTGATTAATTGAATCTTAACTAAAACATGGATTAATTGGGATGATTTATTGATTATTTACTTGAGTATTGATTGATTATAAACCTTTGGTTGGTTATCGAGATATCAATTGTTGTTTAACAAGTTGATTGTGTATTGAATATTGAATTCATTTATTGGTGATGGATTGATTGTTCTTTGTGTAATCATTGAACTGTGTTGTGAATTATGATTCAATCTAATTGATTCTTGTGCATTACTTGATAAATGTAATGATGAGGTGTGAAAGTATGAATACTTTGATTATTATGAAATATGTTGTGTGTGCATTCATGTTATAATTCTTGTGTGATGAATTATTTGAGAATGCATGGGATTAAGATGCGGGAACGGTCTTAAGTGCATTTGGTTGTTAATTGCATACGCATCATTTGTGTCAAGAGGCAATGCTTGCTAGTTTCGTGGAGGCTAGTGACTTGTCCCAAACCTAGAGCGGGGTTTGAAAGCTTAGGGAATGGGCTTTTGTTTTTTATTGGTCTAGGGAACAGACTCGGTTTAAATGTAAAAACCGAAAAATAATAACAAGTGTTGGTACCACATGGCATGAGTTGCATTGAGTTGTATCGAGTTGCATGGCATATATGAAAGTATGCATATGTGTATAACTTGTTGAATTGAGAGTTGTGAATATATCTTTGTTATATGAAAGTATGCATATGTGTATGACTTATGGAATTGGGAGTTGTGAATATATGATTGTTATATGAAAGTATGCATATGTGTATGACTTATGGAATTGGGAGTTGTGAATATATGATTTTTATATGAAAGTATGTATATGTGTATGACTTATTGAATTGAGACTTGTGAATGTATGGTTGTTGCATGATATGGCTGATGAAAATTGAAGCGTGAGAATATTGGTGTTTGTCCTTACATGCTTTACATTATTCATTATCTTATGATTTCAATATTGATGTGAATTCTCACCCTTCTGCTGGAACGATGTCCTATCTGACATTGTGCAGGTATCAAGAATAGAGCTGCTCGCAGTTGGTGTAGCTATTTAGTATATTAGTTATGTTGGGTCGAGTCATGCTCTGGTCATGAAACACTTGGATCATTTGGTTTATGTTTTAGAGATACTTTATGTACTCTACGCTATGTTTTTATATTTACCAAAATATTATGATGTTGGCCTTAGTGCCTAAGTAATGTTGAATTATGTGATGAACATGAATGTTCCCGTTATGAGAATTATGATATAAAATGAATCCGCTGCTACATGCGAAGTGATATTTTGAAAAGCGTGATTATTTATTAAAGTGTTAATTAGCATGACAAGTGGTTTTTGATTTTTTGAAAATTATGTGTGACACCCTTTTGTGAATGCATGATGATTTGCTCTCATTTTTTATATATATTCTGCGGG
This sequence comes from Lathyrus sativus, assembly GCA_963859935.3. Lineage (NCBI taxonomy): Eukaryota > Viridiplantae > Streptophyta > Magnoliopsida > Fabales > Fabaceae > Lathyrus > Lathyrus sativus. Next base: position 96,448,538 of record OZ012741.1, read on the forward strand.
GTTTAGAAGGGTGTTACAGGAATTACCTGAGTGGCAGGAGCAACATCAACAGGAACTTTCTTACCACCTTTCAGTATGGTAGTATCGTATCCACAAAGCACATGAGAGGATTTCTTACTGTTGAAAGTAATCACCACTGGTTCAAGCGTATTAAAATGCAGAACTATGACATTCACCCTTTCTCTAGTGATATGGAGAAGTTTCTGATCCAACATATCCTGGAGATCCCTCTTCACAACGTAGCATCCATAAGGAGTTATTGAACAAATTTTGCAAGAAGCGTGATTATGCTCATAATGGGTAAGCATACACATATTGATGTGCATATCCACCAAATATCCTATTATTGAATTTACATCAGAGATAAAGTATTCTCTGAGATATCCTTCCACAACATTTCCATACTTGGGTAACAAACTTGTTGAGACAATGGGTCCAGAATCTTCAAAAGACGAAGTATCGCTTTGCACTAACTTTTGTACTTCAGCTTTCAAAGCAAAACAATGTTCAATATCATGACTAGGTGCCCCTTGATGAAATGGACAAAAATGATCATACTTAAAATACCATGGGAGATTCTTTGGGATGGTCGGTAGATTCCTTGTTTGCACCAGATTCTTCTGTACTAAATCAGGATATAATTCAAAATAGGTCATCGGGATCGGATCAAACTGATCCACATGTTGTTTACTTTTGCTACGAGATCCTCCTTGTTTCTCTCGCGAAATAGCATGAGAAGCTTGTTCCTTCTTCTTGGGTGAACCCTCCCCAAGCCTGTTAGAGTTATTACAAGTGCTAATGGGAGCCGCAAAAATAGGCATTGACATGATTTCAGAAATCACGGTCCTTTGAAGCGGAGTCTGAGAAATATAAGGAGAAGTTTGATTTTGAGTAGCAACCAAAGTTTCAACCAAAGCAGAGAGTCTTTCCATGCCAGCCCTCAAAGCAGTATTTCTTTATGGACTTTGTGGTTTTCTTGCTCAATGTTATTCATCTTCTTTATTTGATTGGCCCGAGTATCGTACTGATGAATTAGTGTGTCTTCTATGAAGGAAGAAGCAAGAGTGAGAACCTGGGATGAAAAGAATGCAAGTGCATAATGAAAATGAGTTTCAAGGAACTCAAAAGTTATGTTTGCAAACACCATAAAGAGGACAACACTTTTGACAACTGAAAATCTCGTTTTTATTGCAAATTGAAGGATCACAAAATAGAGTATAACTTCCAAAATCCATGGTAAAATCTATGATGCTTGTAAGATAACTCCAAGTTCCTCGAAAAGTTAGAAAAAAAGGTGCATGAATGCATGGAAGGATGAATGAATGTATGCACAAACACATGTATACACAGATTCTCGTAGATATATATACAAACATGTGAGGTTTAGGGTTTGACGTCACTAGCATGCCCAAAAGGTGTGGACTAAGGGTTTATTTATACCTGCAGAACAAAGGTTCTAAAAGTTCCCAAAGTCATCATTTCGTCTTTCGGATATTATCAATTTACCAAATACTCGGTAGTTAATAATATTCTCAAGAGAACCTCTTTCGAGTGTAGTATCGTGTATCAACTATTTTGGGACTACTCCTTCATAGTTATCGCACTACGTCCTAATTGTGAGGGCAAAGTGCCTCATACTTGGTTATACTTGTTTTAATGATGTCAAAACATATATAGTTTGAAAAATGTAATTTGGACGGTATCATCGAGTCGAATATGCATACGTTATCTTTCTTGTGTCAAACATTTGTTAAAACATGTCTTGGTACATATAGAAAGAGCACTATGTATGTTCTATATGAGTTTGATCATGTTGGTCAAGTAAGAGATGCCTTAGGATCTCTTAGAAGTAGCTAAATATATGAAAATCTGCATTTTTGCAAGTTCTGAGTCTTTGAGTCGACTCATGGCATGCTTAGGTCGACTCATACAAAAGTCAATTTTCATGTCTTGCTCTCAGAAGAGCTCGTGTCGACCCTCTGGTCGACTCATACTGTGTGCACTTCTGCTTTTCAAAATTGGGGTGCTTTTGATTGATGCATGGACATGTTTCGGTCGACGCAAAAAGTTGTTTTCTGCATAATCTTAAATTCGAGAAAGCTCAGGTCGACCCTCCTCTTGTTTTAGGTCGATCGCTCGCATGTGTCTCATAGAATTTCTATTATGCTTAACATTCATAGTGACTGTTATGTTGGTTATTTTGGTTTCAACTTTGCATATATATTGAGTTAGTTCATTCTACACAAAATAACAAGACAAGTGAAAATAGACACTGATTTGGTTCTCATCATCTTCATCCTCTTTCTTGCATTTTCTCAACAACTATACATAACCATTTTTGTTGTGTATTCTGCAACATCGAGGTGATAACGTCCAAACCTAGGATTGGTGTATCAGGTTGTGTTGAGAAATCAGTGGGTTTTTGTTGAATAAAACCTTGAGGATTTTGTCCTCCAAGAATCTTGGATTTTGGGGGGTTTTTCACAAATCATTCCTTCATAAATTCAGTCGAGTGAAGGTAATTGAAGAACGGGAGTGTAGAACTCCAAAATTTGCCCATCCCTTTTCTTGGATCTTGTCTTATGTTTAATTGCATCTCATATTCTTTTTTGCATAGCATTGTTCTTGACAAGGATCAAGGCATCATGGTTTGCTTCTCAAGTTAGAAGGAACATATTTCTTCAACCTCAAGCAAGGTTTCTTGTTGACTTTATGGTATCCTCAAGCTCCCAAAATTTACTCATCATCAAGTTTGATTCAAGGAAACATCATTTCAATATCATATGTGGTTCACCATGGCTTATTTTTCAAGAAATCATCAAGAGATTCAAGTTTGGTTCAAGGTGTCTGACCTAATTTAGCAAATTGTGGATGCTATTATCAAATGGGCATAACACCTTCATTTTACAACATCCAGAGGTGGTTATTATTCTAGTGTACTCTTCTCATCATTCCTAACAAGTCCTTTTTGCAAGTAAATATCAAATTATGCTTGGAAGGTCATCAAAAGTTTAAAGATATTATAGGTCATTTTGAGTTTTGGAAGGATTTTTAGTCAACTTCAAAAGGTCATGACTTGGTCATATTGTATCATTTGAAGCCCATAATTTTTCTAAAATTAACTTGAAAATGTTCTCTACAACTTTTATTCAAGGTGGAAGTGCCAAAAGCCCATGGAAGGCTTTGGTTTTTATCAAAACATTATAGGTCACTTTTGATCCTAAAAAGACTTGAAAATTTTCTAAGTGTTTTGAAATTTTGAACCTTTTCATGGAGGCTACTTTGAAGGATCATATCTCTCAACTCAGATTGCTAAATTAACACTTCCTTTTCACATTGCAAAGTTGGCATCATCCTCTATCCAATGCATGAAGAAGCATCTCAAAATGCCTCCTACAATGTGAGCACCATGGTTGCAAAGTTTGAATTTCAAAGCTGAAAATCCACATTTCAATATCACACTTTGCTCATGCTGCAGGTGTGCATGAATTCACCTCATTTCACATCATTCACACTCCCTCTTCATTCAGAAAGCTTCCCCTATAAATAAGGGACTCATTCCACTCATTTCCATAAGTTTTGATAGCCAGAATCACCCTGCTGAGATCCCATTTGAACTCTTAAGCTTGAACTTTGAATTTTCATTTCCACACACTAAACACTCAAATTCTCCATTCAGTTAGTTTCACCAACATTCAGTGAAGCTAACCGGCTCAAGAACTTCGAGGATCATGGCCTGAATTAAGCTAGGGAATGTCGCAACTGCGAAAAACACCTGGCGAAAAACAGAAGAGTCTCCACCTTTCGTTATTTATCCCAAAGAGAGGGAAATGAAAAAATTGGAAAAACCTGACGAAAAAGGGGAAAGACAAGGTCATCGCAACCATGTCTGGATTCGGGAGCCGGTTACGCAAGGGGAAGGTATTAGCACCCTTCACGTCCGTCGTACTCGACATGATCCATGCTTGTTTTCTATCTAAAAGGGTGTGTTGAAACTATCTAGCTAAAGGTCAAGGGACAAAAGAAAAAGAAAGGACTCGACAGAGCATCGCTGCTCTGGGCCTACGTATTCTCGTCTGGTACGAGAAATCAGAGTCAACGTAGTTCGACTAACTACCGGTGAAAGGGGGAAAGGTTGCTCGCCAAGACATTGTGTCTTGTGCCTACGTACTTTCATCTAGTATGAAAGATCAGAGCAAACGTAGTTAGGGCTAAAAGGACCACAGGTTGGTTCAAAAGTTCTTAGGCCCGAGTAGGGTTAACAATCAGTTCTAGCAGGTGGTGTATGCAGCTCGAGCATGAGAGACTTAGGCGTTACTGTTTGCGATAGAACTAAGAGTTAAAAACACTCTTTTTCTGAAAAGATTTTCTTGAATTAAGAATCCCAAAGGGTGAAAAAATGTTTGAAGTGTTTTTTATGTTTTTTAGAGAAGAAGTGTTTTGAACTTGATTTGTAACTCATGTTGCACTAGAGACTATAACCTAAGAGCGAATGCGACGTATATCACCCAAAGGGTGTACACTAAACACTCTAGGTCATCGAGAGGAAGCCCCCCAATCACCATTTCTCAAGTAGCTTAAGGCTCGTAGCGTACAACACTTGTCACTCTTTATTAAGTGTTTTAAGAATGTTTGAAGATGAGAAGAGAAGAAAGGACCACTAATGGGAAGACTAATCAATCCTAAAAGTTATCATGCAAAGTGGACTTAAAGTTGGGATACAAAAGGGAACTATCTAATGTTATCATGCATGGTTAGGCACCTAATGTTAATCATAATCTCAAGAGGTTAGAGGACTTATGGAGAACATGGCAAACAAAAGCAAAAGAAGAAGAAGAAGAAAGAACATGCAAATGCAAACATAAGATGCACAAGTAGAATGAAAGTGGGAGGAAAATAGTGTGGGGAAGTAGCCTCCACAAGCTCAACTCAACCAAGCATGCATATGAGAAATGCAAAGAAGAAAGGAGGAGAAGAAATGCACAAAAAGAAATCACACAAAAGGAGATATCACACAAACAATGCAAACATATCACATATTGAAACCCTAAAGGGAAGCAACAGAAGAAGCACACAAATGAACAAGCAATGAACATAATTTGGACCTAAAAATGAGCATACATCAAGCTCAACATGTTTATTACATGAAACAAGTGGAGTTGAGAGCTTATTGGATCCACAAAGGTCATTTCCAACTCAAACTAGGTCACACACTTGTATGAACCTCCCTTGGAGGTAACTTGACTTGCAAGTTACCTCAAAATTAGGAAAATAGTTCAAGAATGATCAAATAAAATGCACAAGGTACCCAAACATGTTGGCAAACAGAGGCCAAGAGATTACAATCAAAATCAATTCACAACACCACCAAAGAAATTGACTCACAAGGGTGTCCCATTGTGAATGAGGATTGTCGAGGGTCAAATGAAATGCATCAAAAGTCAAACCAAAAGTTAACCAAACAGGGGCAAAATGGTCCTCAAAATTTAATCAACTCATCATGGATATGAGGATTTAATTTTAGTCATTGAATCAAAAAGGAGAAGGAGAAACAAAATAAAAACCAAGCAATGTCAAGATTTAATTCAAATAATACTCCTCCAATTAATAATTCCTTTTTTAAATAAAAAATAATCCAAAAAATAAAATTAAAATTCTAAAAATAAAAGGACATTTCAAATTGTCCAGAAAATATTTTTGGGGAATTTTACTAATTGGAGAACTATTTTAATTTGAATTATTTCAAAACAATTGCAAAACAAAAATAAAAATAAAATAAAACTAAAATGAAAAAGCAATGGTTCAAATAGCAAAAAAAACACGTTGAAATCCAGGTTGGGCCCAACAAGCGGGTGCCAACAGCAATAAAAGCCCAAATCCAAACCAGAAACGTGAGTGTAGAGTGATCTTGTGTGTGAAGGTCAACAGGGGTGCATGGTGAAACACGCCCTGAGCAGTTGGATCAAAAAGTAATCCCATCAGAAGGATCACAATCTAACACGTGGCCAGGCAAGGACATTAAATGAAACGCAGCACTTTAAACATGATCGTGTGTGTGTGGTCAAACAAGGCATACCATACGTCTTAAACATAGCCATGGAAATAAAAGTATGCAGATCTGATGGCTTACACACTAACACATCATCATCTTCTTCGTTTAAAAACTGAAACAGAGGGAAACAACCAGGTGCCGGAGCACGGCGGCTCCGGTCACCATCTTCGGCGAGCCAACAACACAAATAAACATCCACTTAACCAAATCAGGCAAAATTATAGTCCAAATTTATCTACACATCACGTAGAATACAAATCCATGGTCCATTAAGCATAAAACCTCAAGACAAGTCCAAATCGAAGAGAACAAGTTTCAAGCTCAAATCATCATTCAACACCAATGCCAGTCAATTTTAGTTATAATTGATCTACACAATTCCTAGGTCTCAATGATGCAAAAATGACAAGCAAATGGACAGTAAATAGAGAGATAAGTTGAATTGAAGATACCTAGTGGAGAGCTTCCACTGAGCCTTCAAATCTTGATGGAACTTGTTGGAAATATACCAGAATCACTCCTTGATATTCAATGAAGCTTCTGATTTACTTAACTTGGCTTGAGATGATGTGAATCTCTGAATTCGTATTTCACCTTTTCCTCACTTTTTCCAACGTGTTCTTGAGCAATTCTATTCCAAATTCTGTCCTGAGACTTTGTACATGATGGAAATCTTATATATGAAGGATAATGATGGAAAGGAAGCCCAATGGCAGCCTATACAACCCAATTGCAAAGCCAAGATTTTGAGTTTTCAAGTATGACCATGTGCACGAATTTTGCTCCAAAATGCTCTCCAACTTTCTCAAATCAGTTGCTTGGAGTGTAGGGAATCTCAATGGCATACCAAAAATCATCAAACTCAAATTCTGAAAATTACATTGTGTTTAGAATGTGTTTTGCACTCAAAATATGTATCAACTTGCACAAAATTGGTCCAATATGAATTAATTTGATTTTCTCCTTTTTAAGCTTTTTTCATGAATAAGTCTCACACCAATCCCTCAATCCAAGCCCATCATATGACTCATTTATGTTTGGTTGAGCAAATGACCCTATTTTGAGCAAGTTTCATGTTGGAAAGATTTTCATTTGAAGTGTGTAAGGTTGTGAAATGGACCTATAATGAAAATGACTTGTAATCTTACTTTCCCAAAATACCCCTGACTTGCAAGCCTCATAACTTGAGTTCTACAAATCAAATGAAGGACTTCTAGTACTCTTTGGAAAGCTAAGATCACGAGGAACAACTTTCATGTTTTGGTCAAGATGAGGAGAAACATCCTTCTAGGTCAAAAGTGCCTTGGTAGTTGGTTGACTTTTGTTGACCAAAATCACATTCATCTGAGGACCTGTAATTTGCCAGCATCATAACATGAGTTCTAGAAATCAGATGAATGACTTATAGTACTCAAACAAAATCTAGAAACATGCTCTACAAGTTTCATGTTAGGGTCAAGATGAGATGAGACTTGTATCTTGAGATAGGTGGTCTTGAAGTTGGGCACTAAATAGGGGATTTTACACTGAGAACCCTAATTTAGTAACTTCTCACACTCTTGATTCTTGATGAATTGATCTTAAAATGATATATTAGATATGTCAACACAACATTCCATGATCACAAAGACTTGTAATTGAGTTTTAATCTCCTTCAATTTCACAGTTGACTGAGGATTAATCAGATGAAAACCCTAGATGCAATATTCCTGACTGTGGCTTCTTCCACATGACACAACAACTTGAACAAGCTCCAACATGGCTCTCAAAGCACTCAATGAGATCTCTCAACATCCCACATCCATAATCATGAGTTCACAACCTTCTGATGATCCTCAACTGGCCTTCAAGTTAGGAGCTGGTCCATATACACCCATCAACTTTCTCAAAGAACACTGACCACTTCTTGGTGACCTGATGACCATTCATGCTTGAATAAAACCCCTTGCTTAGGCTCAACACTCTGGGTGACCTCTTCTTGCTATGCACAACCTCTTGATCCCCTGTTCAATGAATAATGATATGCAATGCAAATTCTAGAACCATGCAAAGAAGGAAAAGCCAGCTAAAGAAAAAGGTTGGGCAAATTTTGGGGTGCAACAGTTGCCCCTATTCAAATGACTTGAACCTGAATGGATGAAAAGCGAACGACTTTCAAACAATAAAGGTAAGAGATTGTTGAATACCAAAGAACCCGGAAATTTGCCAACCGCAGAAATAATTTGCAACACCCTGATTGGGGAACAAATATCCAGAAAAACTGAACACAGACAGTTGCAACGGCAACCAGCTGACTGATCATCTGATAAAGAACACCTGACATCGCTGTCAGTCATCTGTGTAATGCCACAGACATCAAAACCAAAGGCTAGATCAACACGCAGTTGGTAACTTCACCTCAGGAAGAGAATAATATACTCACATCGTCTAAAAGTAGACGGAAAGACTCCAAATGCTCACATCGTCTAAAAGTAGACGGAAAGACACCAAATACTCACGTCGTCTAAAAGTAGACGACAAGACACCAAATAAAGGTTTGCACTGTCTAAGGATAGACAGAAACAATACTCACATCGTCTAAAAGTAGACGATAAGACACCAAATAAAGGTTCACGCTGTCTAAGGATAGATAGAAACAATACTCACATCGTCTAATGGTAGACAGAAAGACACCAAATACTCAAATCGTCTAAAAGTAGACGGAAAGACACCAAAACCGCACTTCAAAATCGTTCATCGAATTGCAGAATTCTTTCGTCCATAAGAGTTGATGGAAAGAAAATATCTTCAAAGGGCCACATCGTCAATAGGGATTGACAGAAAGAAAACCATCTTCGAAGAGCCATGTCGTCAATAGGAATTGCCAACAAGGGAAACTAGTCATTCTTCAAAAAGTCACAGTGTCAATAGGAATTGACAGCACGAAAACCCTCCTAAAACGCCATCTCATCCAATAAACGGAAAGAAAACCACGTCCGAAACTCACGTCGTCTAAAGATAGACGGAGAGAAAACCATATCCAAAACTTACATCGTCTAAGTATAGATAGAGAGAAAACCTACTGGGGAAACACGTCGTCAATAGGAATTGACGACAAGAAAATCTGCTCGGAGAAACACATCGTCAATAGGGATTGACGGAAAGAAAACTGTTGGCATCAGAGGACTGATGGACAAAGGAACTTTGCTTGGGGATATCATCATCAGAGGACTGATGGACAAAGCATAACTGACGGATGACCTGAAACCCAAGTAAACCGAAAATCTGTCTGAACAAAGCTGATGGATAAATGCCCCTGTACTGATTGAAGAGTGATTCAAGTTGCCACAGAAGGCTGACAGAAACTGGCTTATGCTTCGCATGCATATGCGTATGTCTGAATATGGCGTAATGCTCCATACGAAATGGAAATGCTACGCATTTGAGGATGAAATGCAAACATGATGCAAATATGATGACTATATGCAAAAAATGCAAATGCAGGCTCGGGCTGCCGGAGGAAGCTGGATAACAGAACATTCCAAAAAAATAAATGCTGGAAAGGAAGCCAACTCCGCTGGGGATAACCAGATGTACCAAGTATGATTGGACTCTATTGGGGATAGCTTACGCGTGCCAATGATGATTGGACTTTTGCTGGAGAAAACAGACAAAGTCTTCCTGCGTACCAATGAAAATTAGATTTGGGATGATGCACCAATACGGATTGGGCTTCTTGATGATTGCCAAGATAAATCGGACTTTAGGAATATGATCTGCAAAGGGTCAGGTACGACTGACGCTGTAAAAGTATCCTGTCTGAACTCAAAGGTTTTCTGGTTGAAGGGTCAAGGGATAACAACATGACTTCCTGACATTCGTCTTGAACTTGAAAGTTGATCAAACCTGCTTGTATAGCTCTGAGGGTATGGAGAGGAACAATTCATGTGCTTCCAGTTTTGCCCAAGCCCGTGAGATCTCTGTGGGGATATTCCTCGAAAGGAAATATAAAATCTCTGTACCCTAATGGTTTGATATGAACTGCCTTAGCATTCTGAACCTCGGAGAGGTGCTTCACCTTAACTGCCCCACGGATAAGGAATAGCTTCTGTGCTCCTAGGGTGGCCTGCCCCAGTTTGCAATGACTTTGCCCCTGATTGGCTGATCTGTGGGGAAAGTGCTTCTTGGTTGCGAGAGATTCATCGAATCTCGACTTGACTGCTTCGGATTAACTGACTTTTAGATGGCTGACTCCCATGCTATGATCATTTGATATAACTTGCCCCAGTTCGACGGAGTATTCAGGCATTCCGCATTCTATCCTGATCAATCTTTCCACTGTGGAAACTTTCCTGCTATCAAGCGCTTACTCACAAGTAAAACAAATTGTCCTGCATAAAAGATATATTAAATGCAATGCGTATGACAGTTTTCGAAATCCAAGCCTGTTCACTGAAAAAAATTTTATGACATATAGTATGTGAAATCAAGTATCAACATGTCAACATTAGTACAACACTGTAAGAGGAATCCTTTTAGGAGTCAGTTTCGATGCGATCTTTACCGAAGTATGCTTTCGAAATAAACCTGCTTCAATTAGGACTTTTTCAAGTTGTATCTTGGTCAGGTTCACAGTTTACAAGGAAAGGATAAAGGCTCAAAATTTATTTTAACCCACCCATTCTCCGTGATGTTCTCCAATCCTATATTCAGCTAATTCGACACTAGCGCTTACCTCTCAAAGGGGTTAACAAGAGATTATCTTCCTTATATCTCTGGTGTTTGGGAATTTGAAACAATGCTTGTACATCATCAACAGGTTTTATTTCAAAAGCATACAATCGGAAGCTTGCGCGTCTTTAAACTTCGTCATCCTCCCCGGATTCCGCTTAAACAAGTGTATGACATCTGTAAAAAAAAATTAGTGAACATGAATGGATTTAATCAAAACATTCATATTCGTTTCATTAATATCAATCAATGGAAACAACAAGTTTTACAAATGAATGTGCACTTTAAACAGGAGAGAAATTACAAACATAAAGAAATAACAGGATAAAACAAAAATTGCCAGCTTCTGGGAACTGGGCTTTCACATTGATTAGCTGTTGTGGGAGATGCGACCCTTGAAGTCTTCAACCTCAATCAGACGAGAAATGTACGACCAACCCTCCTCCTGGAAAGGATATGTACCTTTGGTCCATCAACTGTTGTACCTTGGCTTGAAAAGCCTCGCAATCTTCAGTTGAGTGCCCTGCAGCTCCTCCATGATACCCATATTGAGCGCTAGGATCATACTCAAGAGGGTAAGGTTCTGGCACCGGTTTGAGATCTTTGAGCTCCACCAAGGAATTCCGAACTAGGTGCGGAAGCAACTGATTGTATGACATAGGCACTGGACGAGGAGGAGCATTCCTTCTTTTCAAATTGTTGTGAGACCTACTCAGATTCTAGTACTGGTAGCTTTGCTGCGAAGAACCAAAAGGTCGTGGACTCTGAACAGCAGAAACGTTCGGCGACTGGGTTTGAATTCTTGAGGACTCTTTCTTTTCAGGCGCTTTCATCCTTAAACTTGATCCAGGACCAGGCAGCAACTGTGGGCAAGGGGATTCTGACACCAAAGTGTTGCACCCCAAAATTTGACCAACGAATTCTTGTATTTGGCTTATGTTTCGACTCATTTTTGCATTTTGCATCCGCATATCGCATTCTGCGCATTTCGTTAGCCAATCTAACTTTATCGAGATTACAGCCTTCTCCTGGCGTTTCAGGCAGTTCATACTAGTTCGAATAACCGGGTTTTGTAGTGGAATTTGTGCTCGTCCCGATGATTCGGTCTACGCTGTTATTTTTGAGGATATTTGGGTGTCCGGTTTTTACCGTTTATTTCGCTATATTCTCGCATCTTTTTTAACTAATTTAATTGATTTTCATTGCATTTTCTAGATTTTTTCCCTTAATTTTTAACTTAAGAAAATAGATTTTAAATAGTTTCTAGAGGTTAATTGTTTTTCTTGAATATTAATAGTTTTTTCTATTTTTCATAGGTTTTATTTCTAGATATTAATTTGTTTAGAAATTAATAGGTTTAATTCTTTATTAGAATAATTGAGTTGTTTAGAAATTAATAGGTTTATTTTTTAGATTTTAGATTCCTTTTAGATTTAATTCTTTTTAGAAAGTAATGGATTTTAATTTCTTTTAGAATAATTGATTTGTTTTAGAGCATAGGTTTTAGATTTAATTCTTTAAGATTTTATTAGGTTTTAATTGACTAGATGTTAATTAGTTAGTTTTAATTGAGATGGGATTAATTGATTAGAATATTAATTGATTTTGGTTTAATTAATAATCATTTTAATTAGGATTTTAAGTGGTCTTTAGTCATTAATTAGTTTACTTAGAATTTAATTGATTAGGGTTAGTATTTAAATTGGCAGTTTCTCATTAACTAGTATTGGTTTTCGTTTAAGCATTTTCATTAGCAGTTAATTTGAATCAGACTCGTGGGCCAAGTGTCCATTTTGGAGGCCCAGTTTCGCTGCCACATGTCAGTATATAAGCTCCCCACGTTTCTCTCTCTCTTTCCGCCACATCACCCCACTCACTATCTGCATACGCGACACCTCAGCCTCTCTCTCTTCCCTCTTGATCACCACGCGTCCCACTTGCATGGCACCATAGCGCACCACCTGTCCCACTGCGCCCCCTCACTGCCGGCCATGCAAACACGCCGGAGCCATTGCCAGACAAATCACTCGCCACCGTCCACTATCGAAAATGCTGCCGGAAAACTTATTCCATCGCAAGAACATTCATCACCTTCATTCATGTTCATCAGATTTTTCAGATCCATCAAGATGTTCATCACCACATTCATACGTTTTCCAGAAAATCATACTTGAAACTTCATCCAAATTCATCCAACCTTCATTTTTCCAGATTTTTCTTCACACATTCATCTCGTTCTTCATACGAGATTCGTACCATCTCCCTCAATTTTTCCAAAAATTCAAGAAACTCTCATCATCAGTTCATCACCTTCCTAACCGTTTTCTGGTGATCATAACCACCTTCATCAATCTTTCAAGATTTTGCCAAAAAACTTCTTCAAGAACCTTCGTCTGTTCATCGCTATCATCATGATTCTTCCAGAACTTCTCTTCATCCGTTCATCAAGATTCAACCATCTTCAACCACCTTCATCATTTCTTCACTAGATCCTCATTATTCATCAAGAACTCCGTCGGATTCTCCGAGATCTATAGATCCAGCAAATTTCCGTTTTCCCGAAATCGCCGGCGATCATCACCTTCGTTGTTTTTCCAGAAAATCTCAACGAACATGCAACAGATCCGAAGCTTCATCCACAACCTTCGTCTTCAAATCCTACAACAATCTTCTCTAGATTTTCATGAACAAACTTCTCTAACTAACTTTCATCTTCAAAGTCGTTCAAAACCTAAGCCGCATCCTTCAACTTCCACCATGAATGAAGCTCAAACCAACGCAACACCTTCACCGCACGCAAATCATAGCAGAAGTGGAGTCTTGGAAAGAGATTGATACGGGAAAGAAACAAGATCGAGAGTAGAGTCTTTCATAGGAGATTTTGGAGTACAATGCGAGGTGAGGGGGACGGAGGAGGTTTGTTCGGCGGCGGAGGCTGGGTGAAAGAGAGACCTAGGGTTTCTGATTGGAGATTGGGAGAAGGAAGGAGAAAGGTCCCGTGGACCGTCGCAGAAGAGTTAGTGGGCCTTGTGGCCCAACGTGCAATTTTTGGGCTCGCACCCCACTTTCCTTGGACACCCCCTGTTCGTTTTTCTTTCTGGTTATGGGCTGAACCAACGAGCCCAACTGCTTGTCTGGCCTTACACCTCCGTTTCCACACGTGCACCCCCCTGTTTCCCTTGTTTTTGGTTTTTTTGGTTGCTGTATTGTGCGCTGGGCCCAATGGTGTTTTTTTCTATATTACACCCCTGTTTAGCTGCTGTAACCCCCTTCCCTTTATTTTCTTTTAATTCTTGCTTTTGTATTGGACATTGCCTTGTAATAGATTCTAGTTTTATTTTCTATTTTTCTTTTAGGGATTATAGTTTTATTTTTTCCTTTAGAATATTATTACATATTTTTTAGCATAGAATTTATATTCTATTTTTTTAAGTACTATTTTCTTTTTAGGAAATTATCGAATATTATAGAGTTTTATATAGAATTTTCATTTCTATTTTTCTATATGCAATTTTCTTGTAATTTCTTTAGAGTTTTCTCTTGGAATTTATTGCCTATTTTTAGGAGTAGAATACTATTTCCATTTGTTATTGAATTTCTCTCTTCATTTCTCTTCTGCTGTCTGATTCTACTTTGATTTTATTCTGTGTTGGCCGTGTGACATTATTCAATTGGAGAATAATCTTCGATATCATTTCTCTATCTTGTCTTTGACACGGATATCAATACGCTACCTCTTAGAGTTTGATTTCTCGTATAAGTCAAATCCTGACTGTTTAGCGTTACATTGGTTCTGATTTGAAACGTCATCATCAAGGATCCAGAGAGGAGAATATTGGAATGGAGCTTGCGCATAATGTCGAGGGCCAACGGAACCGCTTCGTTCGGTAACATCTTTCTTATTCAAGGCTTTGTGCAACTGTCGAGTCTTGTGAGCTGTAGCGTTAGATACGTAGGAAATGACAATTAAGCGGTCTCCCCTCAATCGTCTAGAGTGTTTAGTGTGGCACCCTTTGGGTGATACACGACGCACTCCCTCCTACGCCTTAGGTTCTTGCGTGTGTGTCCCGAGTTCCTTCCCGTTTAGGCGTGTTAAGCCTGATTCCTCTTTGTTCTCGCCCCCGTGCGATCGAAACCCTTTTCTCTCGCATTCAGGCGATTGAGACCCCTTCTCTTGCCCCTGTGCAATCGAGACTTGTTTTCCGCATGCACCGAACTACGCTTGCTCTGATCTCTCGTACCAGACGAGAATACGTAGGCATAGGATGAGATAACCTAGCGAGCTCCCTTTCCCCCGTGTCATGTAGTTAGCCGAACTACAGCTGCTCTGATTTCTCGTACCAGACGAGAATATGTAGGCATAGGATGCGATATCCTAGCGAGCACACTAACAACTAAATTCTCTGTTCTCTCGCTGCTGTGCGATCGAGACTTTCCCGCTGACGACTAATCTTCCCTTTCTCTTGCCCTAGCGCAATCGAGACCAGACCGTAGTTCTAGTTCCCGTAGGTTCCCATACCTTTGAACCAACGACATACTACGTCCGTTCTACCGCAAACAGGTAATACCTAAGTCTCCAATGGTCGAGCAACATACACCTAACTGCTAGAATGCATACGATAATATCGTCAATCTCTTCTCTCACCCCTGTGTGATCGAGAATTCCCTGTAACCTGTAGTTAGCCCGAACTATGTTTGCTCTGATCTTTCACACCGTGTGAAAGCACGTAGGCACGAGATGCGATATCTCGGCGCGCAACCTTCCCCCTTTTTAACCCGTAGTTAGGCGAACTACGTTGACTCTGATTTCTCGTTCTAGACGGGAATACGTAGGCATAGAACTGATGTGTTCTGCCAAGTCATTTTCTTCTTTTTCAGACCATCTTTTAGCGTAGATAGATAACCAACCCGTCAGATAAGCACAACAAGCATGGATCCCATCGAGTACGATGGACGTGAGGGGTGCTAATACCTTCCCCTTGCGTAACCGACTCCCGAACCCAGACATGGTTGCGATGACCTTGTCTTATACCTTTTCGTCAAGTTTTTCCGATCGTTTCCTTTCCCTTCCTGTGGGATGAATAACGAAAGGTGGCGACTCTTCTATTTTGCCGACACATTATTTTCGCAGTAGCGACAACTGGCGACTCTGCTGGGGAAATTCTGACGCTGCTAGGGATCCAACGTCCTTTGTGCGAGTCAATCCTAGCGCTTGTTTGCTTGTCTGTGGGTGTTTATTTTTGTGCTGTATGTTGTATATTACTGTATTTACATTTCCCGCACTATATTATTACCTGTTGTTGTTGTGTTGTTGCGGGAGGGGTGTTCTGATGAGTGAGAAGCCAGACCCAGGCTTGAGAGCATATACATAGTATTAGAGTGGATTAGTGGTGGATGTGCTTGCTTTGCTTGCATCAGTTCTCATGTAATCCACACTCGAGGGGATTTTGGATCTGAGGATTGTCGACTCTGGGGACCGATCATTTGGGATTCAGCTAAGTGAGGCCGCTTCAAGAGATGATGATACCACACCTTCCTGGGTATCATATCATCGTTTCTTGAAAGTATGTGACGCTGATGAACGCATAGGATGCTGAACCTTTGTCAGTTTAGGTCCATACCTGTGAGTGGGAGGGCTTTTGCAGGAAACTTGACTTCCAGCCAACCCGGTATTTTAGTTTTCTCTCGTCAGAGCGAACTTCTCCAGTCAACAGCGCAACAGTATTCAGAGCTTTGTGGGGGCTTTGATCCTGTGCTTGTTGCATTTTTGCATTGCATTTCATGTGCATCTCATGCTTGCATGTCCATCCTCGGCCGGAACAGAAAGCTTACCCGTCTTTTGTCCAACTCGCAATTGACTTCCCGACATTCGCTTTGGACTTGAATTAGTTTCTGGAAGGATGATGAACTCCGCAGAGAAGAACTTGGTTGTTACCAGGGCAAAGTTTGAATTGTTGAAGAACCAGTTGAGTCAGTTCATGGAAGCCATAACAGCTATGACTAGAGGAGAGGCCAATGATCAGAGGATCCCGATGAACAATGTTGCTTAAGCCCAGCCTGTGCAGATTCCTGTCAGAGACAAAGATGCATCTTCTCTCCATGACACAGACTATCAACATTTCACTTTCCCTGTGCCAGATCATCAGAGGGTTACTCCGAAGGTTAATGCTGAGAACCCGCGGTCTGTTGAGTATATGAGAAGATTGCAGCTGTTGGAAGATCAACTTGCTACCCTGATGAGTAACAATACTCTTAATCTGAATGCTGCGAGCATGTGTCTGGTGCCAGGCCTTGTGTTGCCTCCAAAGTTCAAGATGCCCAATTTTGAGAAATACAAAGGGGATAGTTGTCCGAAGCTACATTTGGTTATGTTCTGCAGAAGAATGACTTCACATGTTACCAATGACAAGCTTATAATTCACTGTTTCCAAGATAGTTTGATCGGAGCATCTTTGGATTGGTACATGCAGTTGGAGAGGGATAGCATCAAATCATGGTCGGATTTAGCCAATGCCTTCGTGAAGCAGTACAACTACAACCCCGATATGGCTCCTAGTCGCGTGCATTTGCAAGAATTATCTCATGTGGAGAACGAATCCTTTAGGGGGTATGTGCAGAGATGGAGAGAATTGGCTACTCGTGTTCAACCACCGCTTCTGGAGAGAGATATGGTTGACCTCTTCTTGGGTACTCTGAAGGGACGTTATCTTGACATAATGTTCAACTGTGGAATGACAAGCTTTGCGGACTTGATAAGAATAGGAGAGCTTGTTGAGAGAGGGCTCAAGAATGGAAATACGCGAGATACTCCTTATATCCCAGTTGATAAGAATGAATCAGTTGTCAGTTCCCAGGAGGAATGGGAAGGAGGAAGTGCTGTCGTCTCAGAATCTCTAGCATCTCAGGCTCAGTTTTCAGACGCTTCAAGTGTTCAAAGTCAACAGTCATATCGGCGTCAACTGCGTCAGCACGCTCGACAAAGACCAAGGAAACCTGAAAGGCAGTATACTCAGCTACCGGTGTCGTACAACTAGTTGTTGCCATATTTGGTCAAAGGTGGGCTGATAGTGCCGAAAGAGACCAATCCAATGATCCCGCCTTACCCTCCAGGTTTTGATGCCAACGCCCGCTGTGAGTACCATGTTAGGGGCTGATGGGCATTCAACAGATGATTGTAAGGTGCTTAGAAGCCAAATTCAAACTTTGCTAGACTCTAACAGGATATCTATCACGCCTCAGGGTGTTCAGATTAACGACCTTCATTCATCCAGCCAAGTGGGTGTATCAGTTCAGGTTATGGGAGAGTTCACTGAGAGCAGATGTTCAGAGGAGTATCAAGATGACTTCGACGAGCAATTCTAAAGATGGCTAGCTCAGCAGCAAATCAAGTTCGAAAAGCCCGGTTCCCAGAAGCTGGCAATCTTTGTTTTATCATTTCTTTGCATTTGTAGTTTCTTTTCTGTTAAAACGCAAATTGCGTTCGTAAAACTTGTATTGTTTTCAATTGATATTGATAATGAAATGAATATGCATGTTTTGATTTAATCCATTCGTGTTCACTCAATGTTTAACTGACATCCAACGCTTGGTTAAGCGGAATCCGGGGAGGATGACGAAGTTTAAAAGACGCGCAAGCTTCCGATTGTATGCTTTTGAAAATAAAACTCGCTGATAATGTACAGGCATTGTTTCAAATCCCTAAACACCGGAGTAATAAGGAAGATAATCCCTTGTCAACCCCTTTGAGCCTAGTAGTAGGAGTTTCTTTCGGAAAACGAAAAAACTCTCAATCTTAACCCGGGGCAGGGTAGGTGTTAGCTAATTTGATCGAGCGTCCAAATTGCAGAAAAGAGTGTCAGTTTGAGGATCAATCACACCCCTAGAGGTCGTGCCTAAAAAACCACAGTGGCTAAGCGTCAGAAGTGAAACAGTCACATTATTCCCCAAAGAGTCAGACAACCAGTGTCACACGACTTGTTCAAAAAAAAAAGAGCAAAAAGAATCAAAAGCCCGATAAGTCAAAACTTGAAAACGAATGACTTAGGAAAAAATGAGGGCATCACGCTGGACTTAAAATTCAAAAGAAGCTCAAAGGAGTCAGTCCAGGCAAAAATTAGGGAAAGCAAAAAAATGAAAAAATGAAAAGGATTACAAAAGAAAAATCCTCAAACGGAATACAAGTCGTGTGACCCCAAGTGGCAAAGACGAAAAGGGAGTGGCTGTCACTCCAAAAACTCATGGTTTCTCGAACTATCACTCCTATCTTGCAACCTCTGAGAAGTGAGCACTAAGATCGAATTAGCTAAACGTAGGATTGGAGAACATCAAGGGGAATGGGTGGGTTAAAATAAATTTTGAGCCTTTATCCTTTCCTTCAAAATCGTGAATCTGACCACGTTACAGCCGAAAAAAGTCCTAATTGAAGCAGGTTTGTTTCAAAGGCATACTTCGATAAAGATCGCGTTGAAACTGACTCCTAAAAGGGTTCTTCTTACCATGTTGGTACTAATGTTGATATTCTGATAAATGATTTGTTTATTGTATGCCATAAACTGTTTTTTCCTTTTCCAATGAACAGATTGGATGTCAAAACTGTCATATGCGTTGCATTAATATATCTTTTATTGAGAACAACTTGTTTTACTTGCAAGTAAGTGCTTGACAGCAGGAAAGTTTCCTACGGTGGAAAGTCTGATCAGGATAGAATGCAGAACGCCCGAATACTCTGTGAACCGGGGCAAGCTATATCAAGTAATCCCTAGTGATGTCAGCCATCCAAACTCAGTTATTCCGTGGCAATCAGGTCGAGATTCGGTAAATCTCTCGAAGCCAAAAATTTTACTACAAATCAGCCAATCAGGGGCAAAGTCGTTGCAGACAGGGGCAGACCACTCTAAGAAAAGCGCAGAAGTTGTTTCTTGCCCGAGGGGCATTTGATCCGAAGCATCTCTCCGAGGTTCAGAGTGTTGGGGCAGTTCATGCCAGACCATCAGGGTACAGATTTTCCGATTTCTATTCGAGGAATATCCCCACAGAGATCCCACAGACTGGGGCATATTAGAAGCGAAGGAATTGTTCCTCTCCGTGTCATCAGAGCTACTCAGAGCTACTCAAGCAGGTTCAGCCAATCTTTAAGTGTGAGACGAATGTCGGGAAGTCGTGCTATTATCCCTTGACCCTTCAACTAGAAACCGTGAATTCAGACAGGATGTTTTCCAGCGTCAGTCGTACTTGATCCATCACGGATAACATAAAAGCCCAATTCCTATTGGCAATCGTCAGGAAGCCCAATCCTTATTGGCGCGCCATTCCTAAAGCCCAATCCATATTGGCAATCACCGTGAGTCCCAATCCGTGTTGGCGCATCAGTCTCAAAGTCTAATCTTCATTAATACGCAGGAAGACTCCGTCTGTTTTCCCCAGGGAAGTTCAATCATACTTAGAACATTTGGTTATCTCCAGCGGAGTTGGCTTTGTCTTCAGCATTTATTTTGCTGAAGCGGTTCCGTATCCAGTTTCTCCAACAG
The DNA here is from genome assembly GCA_963859935.3 of Lathyrus sativus. Classification (NCBI taxonomy): domain Eukaryota; kingdom Viridiplantae; phylum Streptophyta; class Magnoliopsida; order Fabales; family Fabaceae; genus Lathyrus; species Lathyrus sativus. The sequence continues at coordinate 96,468,827 of OZ012741.1, forward strand.
CCTGAGCCTGCATCTGCATCTTGCATATATCATCATATTTGCATCATACTTGCATTTCATCGTAAAATGTGTAGCATTCCATCTTATATGGAGCATTACGCCATAGAAAAATTCAAACATACGCATATGCATGCGAAGCATAAGCCAGTTTTTCTATCAACCTTCTGCGGTAACGTGAATCACTCTACAATCAGTTCAGGATCATTTATCCAGCAACTTTGTTCAGACAACTCTTTGGTTTATTTTATTTTCAGATCATACGACGATTATTCTTTGTCCATCAATCATCTAATGACGACAGACTTTTCTTTCCGTCAATTCCTATTGGCGACGTGTACCTCCGAGCTGGTTTTCTTCCCGTCAGTTCCTATTGACGATGTGTTTCCCCAGTAGGCGTTTTCTCCGTCTATCTTTAGACGTTGTGAGTTTGGGTATGGCGTTTTCTCCGTCTATCTTTAGACATTGTGAGTTTGGGTATGGTGTTTTCCCTGTCTATCTTTAGACGTTGTGAGTTTAGGTATGGCGTTTTCTCCGTCTATCTTTAGACGTTGTAAGTTTGGGTATGGCGTTTTCTCCGTCTATCTTTAGACGATGTGAGTTTTGGGTATGGTGTTTCTCTCCGTCTATCTTTAGACGATGTGAGGTTTCAAGGAGATCTTTCAGATATGGTTTTCTTTCTGTTTATTGGATGAGATGACATTTCAAGAGGGGTTTTTCCTGACCGTTGATTCTTATTGACGTCGAAGCTCTATGAAGAATGTTCGTTTTTTGTGGTTGTTGATTCTTATTGACGACATGGCTTTTTGAAGGTGGTTTTCTTCCTGTCAATTCTTATTGATAATGTGGCCCCTTCGAGGATATTGTTCTTTCCACCAACTCCTATAGATGAAAGGATTCTGAAATTCAATGGGTGGTGTTGAAGTTCATATACAGTTTTCTTTCTGCTAGTTCTCACTGACGATGTGGTTCTTCGGACAAGTTTTTCTTTTTGTCTATCTTTAGACTATGTGAGCCTTCGGGATGGTGTCTTTCCGTCTATCATTAGACGATGTGAGTATGGATATTGTTCACCTTCGGGATGGTGTCTTTCCGTCTGTCTTTAGACGATGTGAGTATATTTCTCTTCCTGTCTATCATTAGACGACGTGAGAGGATCAAGTGCATGTTGATCCAACCTTCGGGTTTGTTATCTGTGGTGTCACACATGTAACTGGTGTTAAGTCAGGTTCTTTATCAGATGATTGATCAGTGTGTTACCGTGACAACTTGATTTGGTTTTCTGGATATTTTTCCCCAAGCGAGGTTTCAGTTTATTTCTGCAGGTTGGCAAATTTCCGGGTTCTTTGGTATTCAACCGTCTTCTACCTTTGAATGTTTGAAAGTCGTTCGCTCTTCAACTCTTCAGGTCCAAGCCGTTTGAATAGGGGCAGCTGTTGCACCCCAAAATTTGACCAACCAATTGTTGTATTTGGCTTATGTTTCGACTCATTTTTGCATTTTTGCATCCGCATATCACATTCTGCACATTTCGTTAGCCAGTCTGACTTTATCGAGATTATAGCCTTCTCTTGGCGTTTCAGGCAGTTCATAACAGTTCGAATAAGCAGGTTTTGTCGTGGAATTTGTGCTCGTCCCGATGATTCGGTCTACGCTGTTATTTTTTAGGATATTTCGGTGTTCGGTTTTTACCGTTTATTTCGCTATATTCTCGCATCTTTTTTAATTGATTTAGTTGATTTTCATTGCATTTTCTAGATATTTTTTCCTTAATTTTTAACTTTAGAAAATAGATTTTAAATAGTTTCTAGAGGTTAATTGTTTTTCTAGAATATTAATAGTTTTTTTTCTATTTTTCATAGGTTTTATTTCTAAATATTAATTTGTTTAGAAATTAATAGGTTTAATTCTTTTTTAGAATAATTGAGTTGTTTAGGAATTAATAGGTTTATTTTCTAGATTTTAAATTCCTTTTAGATTTAATTCTTTTTAGAAAGTAATGGATTTTAATTTCTTTTAGAATAATTGATTTGTTTTAGAGCATAGGTTTTAGATTTAATTCTTTAAGATTTTATTAGGTTTTAATTGACTAGATGTTAATTAGTTAGTTTTAATTGAGATGGGATTAATTTATTAGACTATTAATTAGATTTTGGTTTAATTGATAATCATTTTAATTAGGATTTTAAGTGGTCTTTAGTCATTAATTAGTTTACTTAGGATTTAATTGATTAGGGTTAGTAGATTTAAATTGGCAGTTTCTCATTAACTAGTGGGCCAAGTGTTTATTTTGGAGGCCTAGTTTAGCTGCCACATATCAGTATATAAGCTCCCCACGTTTCTCTCTCTCTTTTCCCGCCACATCACCTCACTCACTATCTGCATGCGCGACACCTCAGCCTCTCTCTCTTCCCTCCTGATCACCATGCGTCCCACTTGCATGGCCCCACAGCGCACCACCTGTCCCACTGCGCCCCCTTACCACCGGCCATGCAAACACGCCGGAGCCATTGCCGGACAAATCACTCGCCACTACCGGAAACGTTGCCGGAAAACTCATCCCATCGCAAGAATATTCATCACCTTCATTCATGTTCATCAGATTTTTCAGATCCATCAAGATGTTCATCACCACATTCATATGTTTTTACAGAAAATCATACTTGAAACTTCATCCAACCTTCATTTTTCCAGATTTTTCTTCACACATTCATCTCGTTCTTCATACGAGATTCGTACCATCTCCATCAATTTTTCCAGAAATTCAAGAAACTCTCCTCATCCGTTCATCACCTTCCTAACCGTTTTCCGGTGATCATAACCACCTTCATCAATCTTTCAAGATTTTGCCAGAAAACTTCTTCAAGAACCTTCATCTGTTCATCACTATCATCATGATTCTTCCAGAACTTCTCCTCATCTGTTCATCAAGATTTAACCATCTTCAACCACCTTCATCATTTCTTCACCAGATCCTCATCATTCATCAAGAACTCCGTCCGATTCTCCGAGATCTATAAATTCAGCAAATTTCCGCTTTCCCGAAATCGCCGGCGATCATCACCTTCGTTGTTTTTCCAGAAAATCTCAACGAACATGCAATAGATCCGAAGCTTCATCCACAACCTTCGTCTTCAAATCCTACAATAATCTTCTCCAGATTTTCACGAACAAACTTCTCTAACCAACTTCCGTCTTCAAATTCGTTCAAAACCTAAGCCGCATCCTTCAACTTCCACCATGAATGAAGCTCAAACCAACGCAACACCTTCACTGCACGCAAATCATAGAAGAAGTGGAGTCTTGGAAAGAGATTTATAGGGAAAGAAACAAGATCGAGAGTAGAGTCTTTTAGAGGAGATTTTGCAGTACAAAGCGAGGCGAGGGGGACGGAGGAGGTTTGTTCGGCGACGGAGGCTGGGTGAAAGAGAGAGACCTAGGGTTTCTGATTGGAGATTGGGAGAAGGAAGGAGAAAGGTCCCGTGGACCGTCGCGGAAGAGTTAGTGGGCCTTGTGGCCCAACGTGCAATTTTTGGGCTCGCACCCCCTTTCCTTGGACACCCCCTGTTCATTTTTCTTTCTGGTTATGGGCTGAACCAACGAGCCCAACTGCTTGTCTGGCCTTACACCTCCGTTTCCACACGTGCACCCCCCCGTTTCCCTTGTTTTTTGTTTTTTTGGTTGTTGTATTGTGGGCTGAGCCCAATGGTGTTTTTTCTGTATTACACCCCTGTTTAGCTGCTGTAACCCCTTCCCTTTATTTTCTTTTAATTCTTGCTTTTGTATTGGACATTGCCTTGTAATAGATTCTAGTTTTATTTTCTATTTTTCTTTTAGGGATTATAGTTTTATTTTTTCCTTTAGAATATTATTACATATTTTTTAGCATAGAATTTATATTCTATTTTTTTAAGTACTATTTTCTCTTTAGGAAATTATAGAATATTATAGAGTTTTATATAGAATTTTCATTTCTATTTTTCTATATGCAATTTTCTTGTAATTTCTTTAGTGTTTTCTTAGGATTTATTGCCTATTTTTAGGAGTAGAATATTATTTCCATTTGTTATTGAATTTATCTCCTTATTTGTCTTCTGCTATCTGATTTTACTTTGATTTTATTCTGTGCTGGCCGTGTGACATGATTCAATTGGAGAATGATCATCGATATCATTTCTCTATCTTGTCTTTGACACAGATATCAATACGCTACCTCTTGGAGTTTGATTTCTCGTATAAGTCAAATCCTGACGGTTTAGCGTTACATTGGTTCTGATTCGAAACGTCATCATCAAGGATCCAGAGAGGAGAAGATTGGAATGGAGCTTGCGCACAATATCGAGGGGCAACAGAACCGCTTCGTTCGATAACATCTTTCTTATTCAAGGCTTTGTGCAACTGTCAAGTGTTGTGAGCTGTAGCGTTAGATACGTAGGAAATGAAAATTGAGCGGTCTCCCCTCAATCGTCTAGAGTGTTTAATGTAGCACCCTTTGGGTGATACACGACGCACTTGCTCCTACGCCTTAGGTTCTTGCGTGTGTGTCCTGAGTTCCTTCCCGTTTAGGCGTGTTAAGCCTGCTTCCTCTTTGTTCTCGCCCCCGTGCGATCGAAACCCTTTTCTCTCGCATTCAGGCGATTGAGACCCCTTCTCTTGCCCCTGTGCAATCGAGACTTATTTTCCGCATATGCCGAACTACGTTTGCTCTGATATCTCGTACCAGACGAGAATACGTAGGCATAGGATGCGATATCCTAGTGAGCTCCCTTTCCCCCCGTTTCCTGTAGTTAGCCAAACTATAGCTGCTCTAATTTCTCGTACCAGACGAGAATATGTAGGCATAGGATGCGATATCCTAGCGAACACACTAACAACTAACTTCTCCGTTCTCTCGCTGCCGTGCGATCGAGACTTTCCTGCTGACGACTAATCTTCCCTTTCTCTTGCCCTAGCGCAATCGAGACCAGACTGTAGTTCTAGTTCCCGTAGGTTCCCATATATTTGAACCAACGACATACTACGTCCGTTCTACCGCAAACAGGTAACGCCTAAGTCTCCAATGGTCGAGTAGCATACACCTAACTGCTAGAATGCGTACGCTAGTATCGTCAATCTCTTCTCTCACCCCTATGTGATCGAGAATACCCCATAACCTGTAGTTAGCCCGAACTATGTTTGCTCTGATCTTTCACGCCGTGTGAAAGTACGTAGGCACGAGACGCGATATCTCGGCGAGCAACCTTCCCCCTTTTTAAGCCGTTGTTAGGCGAACTACGTTGACTCTGATTTCTCGTTCCAGACAGGAATACGTAGGCATAGAACTGATGTGTTATGCCGAGTCATTTTCTTTTCTTTTCAGACCATATTTTAGCGTAGATAGATAACCAACCCGTCAGATAAACACAACAAGCGTGGATCCCATCGAGTACGATGGACGTGAGCGGTGCTAATACCTTCCCCTTGCGTAACCGACTCCCGAACCCAGACATGGTTGCGATGACCTTGTCTTATACCTTTTCGTCAGGTTTTTCCGATCGTTTCCTTTCCCTTCATGTGGGATAAATAACGAAAGGTGGCGACTCTTCTGTTTTGCCGGCACCTTATTTTTGCAGTAGCGACACAAAGATTGTAGGATATACTATTGACCTACTGCAGCTTTAGATGAGAGAATAAGAGTATCCATCTCTTTTCCACGACAGGGAGCAAATTCGCCTGATACCTTCATGCCGCCCAATGTGAATTCAATTGTCTTTGAATCAATCAGATCCTGAACCTTATGCTTAAAAGACTTACAGTTCACGACGTTGTGCCCCTGTCCCCCAGAGTGGAAATCGCAATGGGCATTGACATCGAAGTCCGGTGGTGGCTGGCCAGTAAATACAGTCAAAGTCCAAGGCTTAACCAACCGAAGTTGGATCAAGAGCTGCACCAACTAAGCATAATCCTTGGGGATCTGATCAAACATTCTATCTTGTGATTTTATCCTTTGACCATATCTTCTAATCCTGGGATTCTCCTGAGAAACGCGACATAGTTGATGGCACAGAAATTTTGGAACCTCCGGTTGTACAAAAAATTTCTGACACACATTACGCTCTAGTATAGGTTCCACAGACAGAAGTGGAACAAGCATCTTTGCTGCAGCTTCAGGTACTTGGTCACCTTCTTTTGTAAGCACTTTCCTTATAACTTCCATGATTAAGCCCACCTGAGTCTTCAATTGATTGTTTTCCTCTCTGAGCGCATTCTGATCCAAGCGCAACGCTTGCATGTCCATGATGAACTGCCCCATTTGGATCTTGACTTCTCTTAGCTCTGCTTGAACTTGCTTCATAACTCTACGAGGATTCCTGTAACAAACTAGTGGAATACATGAAGTCAGATTAATAGCTCCGAGGTACCTGTTACACAAAAATACTATGCAAGATGCAGACAAATATGCCACAGGGAAATCTCAAAATAACACCAAGGCAAAAAGGAACCCAATACCCAAATAGGGATACCCATCACACATATATGAATCATACAGGAGTAACTGAATACAAGCAGAGTGACCTCGACCAACAAGCCTGGCGATGGTCAACATACAATAATGAGTAAATGCTACACAGGGATACAACCCTCAACTGAGTCTTCAATTTGATACTCTTCTGAATAAATGCTCTTAGTGAATTCCTCCATAACATGAACTGATACACCTGCTTGACTGGATAAAAGAAGATTACTGATTTGAATACCCTGAGGCGTGACTGGGATCCCGTTGGAATCCATCAAAGCCTGAACCTGGCTCCTAAGCACCTTACATTCTTCAGTTGAATGCCCTTGTGCCCTAGCATGGTACTCATAGCGGGCGCTAACATCGAAGCCTGGCGGATATGGTGGAATCTCTGGATTAATCTTCTTCGGCACTATCAACCCACCTCTGATTAAATCCGGTAACAACTAACTATACGATACTGGCAACTGAGTAAAATTCCTTTCGGGCTTCCTTGGTATTCGTCTAGCGTGCTCATGTGGTTTATGACGGTAAGACTGTTGACTCTGGCGGGAGACAGATGCTTGATACACAGACCTAACAGACTACTGACTCTGAACACTCGAGGTATCTGAAAACTGAACTTGAGATACAAGAGATTCTGAAAGAACATCACTTCCTCTTTCCCATTCTTCCTGAGAACTGACAACTGATTCATTCTCCTCAACTGAGATGTAGGGGATGCTTCGAATCTTTCCGCTCTTGAGTCCACTCTTAATACGTTCACCCATTATCATCAAGTCAGTAAAGTTTGACATTCCAACGCTGATCAACTTGTCAAAGTAATGGCCTTTCAAGGTATCCAAGAATATATCCACCAACTCTTTGTCCTGAAGTGGGGGTTGAACATGAGCTGCTAATTTCTCCACCTCTGTACATATCCTCTGAAGGATTCATTGTCCGCCTGAGATAATTCTTGCAACTGCACGCGACTAGGGGCCATGTTGAGATTGTAGTTGTACTGCTTCACAAAGGCATTGGCTAAATCTGACCATGATCGGATACAACCACTCTCCAACTGCATATACCAACTCAATGATGCTCCACTCAGACTGTCCTGGAAGCAGTGAATCATAAGTTTGTCATTATGGACATGTGAAGTCATTTTCCTGCAGAACATTACCAAATGCTGCTTCAGACAACTATCCTCTTTGAACTTCTCAAAATTTGGCATTTTAAACTTCGGAGGCATCACAAGACCAAACACCAGACACATGCTCACAACACTCAAATTAAGAGCATCCTGACTCATCAGGGCATCAAGCTTTTCCTCCAACAATTGACATTTCCCCATAAATTCAAAAGTATATGGGTCTTCAGCATTAACCTTCGGAACAACCCTCTGAGGATCTGGCACAGAGAATGTGAAACTCTGATATTCTGTGTCATTGAGAGAAGAAGAATCTCTACCTCTGGCAATAGTATGCTCTTGAACTTCGACATGAATCTGCACAGGCTGAGCTTGAGCAACATTGTTCACTGGGGTCCTCTGAATACTGGCCTCTCCTCTAGTCATAGCTTTCATGGCTTCCACGAGTTGACTCAACTTATTCTTCATCAACTCAAACTCTGCCCTTGTAACAACCAAGTTCCGCTCTCCTGAGTTCATAGTCCTTCCAGAAGCTAATTCAAGTCCAATGCGAATGTCGGGAGATCAACTAGTGAAGCATACAAAAGATGGGTGAGCTCCCTGTTCCGGCCGAGGATGGATATTCAAAAATGAAATGCAAATGCAAAACGATGGTAAATGCAGAATGCTAATGCGCACACAAGGGATCAAGACCGTTGTGCTATAGACTGAGAAAGATCAAAGCTCTGCTTCAACAAGAGCATAACACTTCTCCGATAGAAACCAACTGATACCAATAATCCAGATTCAAACTGTAGAGAAAAACCGGGTAATCTGAAGGTAAAAGTTTCCTTCATAACCCCAGTCCCACTCACAGGTATGGACCTATTCACTGATAAGGTATGGCATCCTATGCGTTCATCAAAGTCACAGACTTTCAAGAAATGATGATATGTTCACCATTTCTAGTTTGGCATCATCATCTCCCGAAGAGGCCTCACTTAGCTGACTCACAAATGATCGGTCCCCAGAGTCGACAACCCTCAGATCCAAGATTCCTTCGAGCCCAAAGGGCCAGAAAGAAAATCGTCAAAGAGAATCTTGTTCGAGCACGAATTTTATGGTGAACTAGTACGAGCAAAGCAAGCACATCCACCACTACTTTCCACTACTAATGCTAGGTTTGTACTCAAGCCCGGGTCCAGCTTATCACTCATCAGAACTTCCCACTTCACAGCACATCAATAATGATATATGATGCGGGAAATAAATGCGGGAAAGTAAAATACGAAAGTAAATAAAGTACATATATACAACACCCAAAGATAAACAAATAAGCGCTAGGATTGATTCGCATAGGGAACCAGAGTCCCCAACAGAGTCGCCAACTATCGCAACTGCGAAAAACACCCGGCAGAAAACAGAAGAGTCTCCACCTTTCATTATTTATCCCAAAGAGAGGGAAAGGAAACAATCGAAAAAACCTGACAAAAAAGGGGAAAGACAAGGTGATCGCAACCATGTCTGGATTCGGGAGTCGGTTACACAAGGGGAAGGTATTAGCACCCCTCACGTATGTCGTACTCGATGGGATCCACGCTTGTTGTCTATCTAAAAGAGTGTGTTGAAACTATCTAGCTAAAGGTCAAAGGACAAAAGAAAAAGAAAGGAGTCGACAGAGCATTGCTGCTCTGGCCCTACGTATTCCCGTCTGGTACGAGAAATCAGAGTCAACAAGTTCGGCTAACTACGGGTGAAAGGGGGGAAGGTTGCTCGCCAAGACATCGCGTCTTGTGCCTACGTACTTTCATTTGGTATGAAAGATCAGAGAAAACGTAGTTCGGGCTAAAAGGACCACATGTTGGTTCAAAACTTCTTAGGCCCGAGTAGGTTTAACAATCAGTTCTAGCAGTTGGTGTATGCAGCTCGAGCATGGGAGACTTAGGCGTTACCGTTTGTGATAGAACTAAGAGTTAACAACACTCTTTTTCTGAAAATATTTTCTTGAATTAAGAACCCCAAAGGGTGAAAATAGTTTGAAGTGTTTTTTGTGTTTTTTAGAGAAGAAGTGTTTTGAACTTGATTTGTAACTCATGTTGCACTAGAGACTATGACCTAAGAGCGAATGCGTCGTATATCACCCAAAGGGTGTACACTAAACACTCTAGGTCATTGAGAGGAAGCCCCCCAATCACCATTTCTCAAGTAGCTTAAGGCTCGTAGCGTACAACACTTGTCATTCTTTATTAAGTGTTTTAAGAATGTTTGAAGATGAGAAGAAAAGAAAGGACCACTAATGGGAAGACTAATCAATCCTAAAAGTTATCATGCAAAGTGGACTTAAAGTTGGGATACAAAAGGGAACTATCTAATGTTATCATGCATGGTTAGACACCTAATGTCTATCATAACCTCAAGAGGTTAGAGAACTTATGGGGAACATGGCAAAGAAAAGCAAAAGAAGAAGAAGAAGAAAGAACATGCAAATGCAAACATAAGATGCACAAGTAGAATGAAAGTGGGAGGAAAATAGTGTGGGGCACTAGCCTCCACAAGCTCATCTCAACCAAGCATGCATATGAGAAATTCAAAGAAGAAAGTAGGAGAAGAAATGCACAAAAATAAATCACACAAAAGGAGATATCACACAAACAATGCAAACATATCACATATGGAAACCCTAAAGGGAAGCAACAAAAGAAGCACATAAATGAACAAGCAATGAACATAGTTTGGACCTAAAAATGAGCATACAACAAGCTCAACATGTTTATTACATGAAACAAGAGGATTTGAGAGCTTATTGGATCCACAAAGGTCATTTTCAACGCAAACTAGGTCATGCACTTGTATGAACCTCCCTTGGAGGTAACTTGACTTGCAAGTTACCTCAAAATTAGGAAAATAGTTCAAAAATGATCAAATAAAATGTACAAGGTACCCAAACATGTTGGCAAACAGAGGCCAAGAGATTACAATCAAAATCAATTCACAACACCACCAAAGAAATTGGTTCACAAGGGTGTCCCATTGTGAATGAGGATTGTCGAGGGTCAAATGAAATGCATCAAAAGTAAAACCAAAAGTCAACCAAACAGGGGAAAATGGTCCTCAAAATTTAATCAACTCATCATGGATATGAGGATTTAATTTTAGTCATTGAATCAAAAAGGAGAAGGAGAAACAAAATAAAAACCAAGCAATGTCAAGATTTAATTCAAATAATACTCCTCCAATTAATAATTCCTTTTTTAAATGAAAAATAATCCAAAAAATAAAAATAAAAATTCTAAAAGTAAAAGGACATTTCAAATTGTCCAGAAAATATTTTTGGGGAATTTTACCAATTGGAGAACTATTTTAATTTAAATCATTTCAAAACAATTGCAAAACAAAAATAAAAAGAAAATAAAACTAAAATGAAAAAGCAATGGTTCAAATAGAAAAAAAAACACGTTGAAATCCAGGCTGGGCCTAACAAGCGGGTGCCAACACAACAAAAGCCCAAGTCCAAACCAAAAACGTGAGTGTAGAGTGATCTTGTGTGTGAAGGTCAACAGGGGTGCATGGTGAAACACGCCCTGAGCAGTTGGATCAAAAAGTAATCCCATCAGAAGGATCACAATCCAACACGTGGCAAGGAAAGGACATTAAATGAAACGCAACACTTTAAACATGATCGTGTGTGTGTGATCAAACAAGGCATACCATACGTCTTAATCATGACCATGGAAATAAAAGTATGCAGATCTGATGGCTTACACACCAACACATCATCTTCTTCTTCGTTTAAAAACTGAAACGGAGGGAAACAACCAGGTGCTGGAGCACGGCGGCTCCGGTCACCATCTCCGGCGAACCAACAACACAAATAAACCTCCACTTAACCAAATCAGGAAAAATTATAGTCCAAATTTATCTACACATCACGTAGAATACAAATCCATGGTCCATTAAGCATAAAACCTCAAGACAAGTCCAAATCGAAGAGAACAAGTTTCAAGCTCAAATTATCAATCAACACCAATGCCAGTCAATTTTAGTAATAATTGATCTACACAATTCCTAGGTCTCAATGATGCAAAAATGACAAGCAAATGGACAGTAAATAGAGAGAAAAGTTGAATTGAAGATACCTAGTGGAGAGCTTCCAATGAGCCTTCAATTCTTGATGGAACTTGTTGGAAATAAACCAGAATCACTCTTTGATCTTCAATGAAGCTTCTGATTTACTTAATTTGGCTTGAGATGATGTGAATCTCAGAATTCGTATTTCACCTTTTCCTCACTTTTTCCAAACGTGTTCTTGAGCAATTCTCCTCCAAATTCTGTCCTGAGACTTTGTACATGATGGAAATCTTATATATGATGGATAATGATGGAAAGGAAGCCCAATGGCAGCCTATACAGCCCAATTGCAAATCCAAGATTTTGAGTTTTCATGCTTGACCATGTGCACGAATTTTGCTCCAAAATGCTCTCCAACTTGCTCAAATCAGTTGCTTGGAGTGTAGGAAATCTCAATGGCTAGGATTGGCTCCTTGTTTGATCTTAATGGTGAGTGTAGCATGTTTACCTTCATGATGAATCAAGCTTGAAATTGGCATACCAAAAATCATCAAAATCAAATTCTGAAAATTCCATTGTGTTTAGAATGTGTTTTGCACTCAAAATATGTATCAACTTGCACAAAATTGGTCCAATATGAATTAATTTGATTTTTTCCTTTTTAAGCTTTTTTCATGAACAAGTCTCACACCAATCCCTCAATCCAAGCCCATTCTATGACTCCTTTATGTTTGGTTGAGCAAACGACCCCATTTTGAGCAAGTTTCATGTTAGAAAGAGTTTTATTTGAAGTGTGTAAGGTTGTGAAATGGACCTATAATGAAAATGACCTGTAATCTTACTTTCCCAAAATACCCGTGACTTGCAAGCCTCATAACTTGAGTTCTACAAATCAGATGAAGGACTTCTAGTACTCTTTGGAAAGCTAAGATCATGAGGAACAACTTTCATGTTTTGGTTAAGATGAGGAGAAACATCCTTCTAGGTCAAAAGTGGCTTGGAAGTTGGTTGACTTTTATTGACCAAAATCACATTCATCTGAGGACCTGTAACTTGCCAGCATCATAACTTGAGTTCTAGAAATTAGATGAATGACTTCTAGTAATTAAAGGAAATCTAGAAACATGCTCTACAAGTTTCATGTTAGGGTCAAGATGAGATGAGACTTGTATCTTGAGATAGGTGGTCTTGAAGTTGGGCACTAAACAGGGGATTTTACACTGAGAACCCTAATTTAGTAATTTCTCAAACTCTTGATTCTTGATGAATTGATCTTAAAATGATATATTAGACATCTCAACACAACATTCCATGATCACAAAGACTTGGAATTAAGTTTTAATCTCCTTCAATTTCATAGTTGATTGAGGATTAATCAGATGAAAACCCTAGATGCAACATTCCTGACTATGGCTTCTTCCACATGACACAACAACTTGAACAAGCTCCAACATGGCTCTCAAAGCACTCAATGAGCTCTCTCAACATCCCCCATCCATAATCATTAGTTCACAACCTTCTGATGATCCTCAATTGGCCTTCAAGTTAGGAGCTAGTCCACATACACCCATCAACTTTCTCAAAGAACACTGACCACTTCTTGGTGACCTGATGACCATTCATGCTTAAATAAAACCCCTTGCTATGCATAACCTCTTGATCCCTTGTTCAATGAACAATGTTATGCAATTCAAATGCTAGAACCGTGCAAAGAAGCAAAAGCCAGCTAAAGAAAAAGGTTGGGCAAATTTTGGGGTGCAACAGGGAACTCCATTTTCAGAGCTTTGAAGTTGAACTTCAACAGGTAAAATTCTTAACCATTTCAACTCAAATTTGTTGCTAAGATGTAGTCTTTGATGTACTGATGCTGTTAGAATTGTTAGATTTTGGTTTTGGTTGAGTTTTGATGCTTAATTTTCAAATCTGTGTTTGCTTTTCTTTATGATTTTTTTCAAATCGAGTGAACTATGGTTTAAAGAAATAAGGTGCGATGGTATGGTTGAGACCCTCTTGAAAAGACGCATCAAATGAAACCACTAAGAGCTCCAATGGTTATGGTTTGAAGTATCGACGAATTTCTGCATTCTCTAGGATTTTTCAGTGGCTGGAGGTTGAAGATGATGATCTCACTATCCATCATGCCACTTGTTTTAATCCTGCATGGTTTGACCTTTTTGTTTAGAAATGATGAGGTTGACTCAGATACACCGTGGATACACCTTTTTCTTCACAAAAAGCATATGAGTTGAACTTCAATTGAGGAAGTCCTCTGACCAGATTGAGTTTATTAATCTGAGATATACGTCTCATACTAATATGCCCCAATCTTCTGTGCCAGACCCATTACTCATTCTTAACAGACAAAAGGCATTTTACATTTTGAACTTTAAGTTCTGAAAGATCAATTTTGTAAATGTTGTTCTTCCTTTTTTCATTAAAGTGGATTGAACCATCTTTTTGACTAACAACTTTACAACATTTTTTATTGAAGATTATATCATAACCATTGTCACTTAATTGACTTATGGACAATAGATTATGTGTTAATCCTTCAATAAGATATTAGATATGGAAGGGAGGTTACCATTACCTATAGTTCCAGAGCCAATAATCTTGCCCTTCTGGTTCCCTCCAAACTTCACATCATCTCCAGATCTAAGTTCCAGGCTTTGGAACATAAACTTTCTTCCCGTCATGTGTCGCGAGCAGCCAAAGTCTAGGTACCATGATCGGTGTTTGAATTTTGCTGCTAAGGATATCTGCAACAAAGATTATTTTGTCCTTAGGTACCCATATTTTCTTGGGTCCTCTGGGGTTAGTAGTTTTGAAATTATTTCTGAATTTCTTTCCCTTAAAAGCATCTTTGTTCTGCTGAGGTTTTGGTTTATTAATCACAGGTTTGTTCTGATCAGAACGTGTGTGATTGATATCATTCAAATGACCAAATTTAAATTGGGTGTACAGAGGTGAATACTTAATGATAAGTTTTTCAACAGGTTTTGGATTTAAATCCTTCCTAGAGGGTGATTCATATCCAATTCCTTTTCTATTGTTTCTGCTCACGCCATAGATCATGGAAGCCATCTTGCTTCTATCTAGGCATCTGGACAGAAGTTTCTGAAAACTATAATCATACTCTTCTAAAATGTTTTTAGAGCATGATACAATATTTGAATCAGAGTCTTGTTGAGCCTTTTCTAAATCATTTTTTAATTGAAAATTTTCTGCTTTCAGCTCAGCCATTTCTGATTCTAACTTATTACTCTCAAATGCAATATGCTTCATAAGCTTCTTGTATTTGATTTTAGTCTTACTGTAGTTTTCAAGCAATTCAGATAAACTTTCAGCAAGTTCAGCTCTAGTGAGTTCAGAAAATACCTCTTCTGAATCTGATTCAGATTCATATTCATCTGTTTCTTCGTGGTCCTCCATGTCAGCCATCAGTTCCATGTTAGCACATTCATCTTCTGAGTCTGATAAAGATTCAAAGTCATCTGACTCATCCCACATGGCCATTAAGACTTTCTTCTTCTTTTCAAACTTCCTTTTAGGTTTCTCCTTCAGAAGTTTGGGACATTCATTTTTATAGTGGCCAGACTCTTTGCACTCGTAGCACACTATATCTTTCTTTCCAGATTTCTTATGTCCAGAAGATTCGCCATGCTGATCAGATCTCTTAAAGTTTCTGAACTTCCTTTGTTTGTGCTTCCGGAGTTGATTAATCCTCTTGGACAGCAGGGACAGTTCATCTTCTTCTTCTGAAGATTCTTCAGAGCTTTCTTCAATAACTTGCAAAGCTCTAGCAGTTTTGTTAGATTTTGAAGTAACAGACTTACCTTTCTTTTGAGGCTCATCTTCCTCCAGCTCAATCTCGTGACTCCTTAAGGAACTGATTAGTTCCTCCAGCGTGATCTTATTCAGATCCTTTGCAAGCTTCAGAGCTATCACCATTGGTCTCTACCTTGTTGGCATGCTTATTATGATCTTCTTGACATGGTCATAAGTTGAGTAACCTTTATCCAGAACCTTCAACCCAGCAGTTAGGATCTGAAATCTTGAGAACATAGTTTCCACAGATTCAGACTCCTCCATTTTGAAGGCTTCGTACTTCTGGATGAGAGCCAGAGCCTTTGTCTCCTTTACTTGGGAGTTTCCTTCATGCGTCATTTTTAGAGACTCAAACATATCAAATGCATTATCTCTATTTATTATAACATTTAATAGAATGGTTCTCGCCTTGTGATGGTTTTTGAACTCCTTCTTCTGTTGATCAGACATAGACTTCCTGTCAACCTTTTTGCCTTCATCATTAGTAGTATGAATGTAACCATCAGTTACCAAATCCCATAGGTCAGCGTCATAGCCTAGAAAGAAACTTTTTATTCTATATTTCCAGTAATCAAACTTCTCACCGTCAAACATGAGAGGTTTGGTGCTGATTCTGTCTCTATCATCGTATTTGTTATTATATGAAGTTGAAGTTGAAGCTTCAACAGCCATGATGAATCAAGAACAAAAGATTAAGAGTTTTTCCCAACAGAATCTTTTTCTGTCATGGTTAAGTGAGAGCACTTACAGAACCGGACCTCTGATACCAACTGAAGGTAGGAAAAAACTTAGAAGGAGGGGGGTTGATTAAGGGTTTTAAAACGATTTAGATGATAGAAAAATAACACAGTGTTATTATCCTGGTTCGTTTGAACTCAAACTAATCCAGTCCACCCTACCAAGGTGATTTGCCTTTCTCAACAAGGACTTAATCCACTATATCAAACTTGATTACAGTGTAAACCACTAAGGCAACTGTCTTAGTCTTCTCAAGAAATTCTGACCACAACTTGGTCTTCTTAAGGAAATCTTTTACAAAAATAAACTAACAATTTGTGTTTAAGATGTGATTCTAAAAAGATATATCACAACAATGATTTTTTACACAAGTATTTAGAACAAAATAAAACTATTCAGCTTTTGAAGAACGAGTGCTTTGAATAATTTGTCAATAGTTTGTTTAAAGTTCGTTAACCTTTGAAGTGATGCTTAGACTTGCTTTTATAGTACTTTGAAATCCTTTTCTCAAAGACTGTGCAATATGTGCATTCTGTTCTTTTTGTCTTCTAATGACTTTTCCTTTCTCAGAAGAGGAATGTTCTGACAAATCCTTTTTGTCTGAAATCCTGCGTCATGCATGAATGAGGAAAGAGCTGTTTAGGACAAGGACAAGGAATATGCCAACGGATCTTTATTTGAACAACATCTTCTTCAACAACTTTGGAACGTCTTGCATCAAAACTTCTGATGATGTTCTTTGTTGTTCAGGTCAGAGTTAACTCACTCAGAGTTTCTCTATCTGAGTTTGCAGCTAAGTGCTTTAAGCATGAAATACTTTATCAGAGCATACATGCTTATCAGAGCTTCTGTACTTGTAGCGTTGAGTACTTCCAGAGTCTTCTGAATCATTACCCATGCCTTTACGTTCAGAGTCTTCTTGCAGCTTCACATATGTAGCTTCACTCAGATTCTTCTTAGCTTCGCTCATAGTCATTTGTAGCAGATCAGAGTCTTTTGATGACTTGCTTTTGACGCTCAGAGCTTTCTCGTTCTTTAATGTTCATAGGCGTTCTTGCTTCCAGAATAATATTAATTTTGATATCTGAAACAAATAAACACTTGAACAAAATTAGAGTATATAAGTTCTCTATACAAAATTTCATTAATGTTATCATCAAAACTATGAGATATATTAAACACCAATCTGTGTTCTAACAATCTCCCCCTTTTGATGATGAGAAAAACTATGGGAAATATTGTTTAAATAGAAAATAAATATCTCTCCCCCTGAGAATATTAATCTCCCCCTGAAATAAATACTTCTGAAAATATTAAATACTTCCCTTTCAGCTTTTGTATTCTTTCTAGCTTCAGAGGAAACTTGTAGATTCTCAGACTTTAGTTCAGAGTTAATTCTTAGAATTTTGTCAGATGAGTATTATTAGCTCTGAAACACTCAAAAAAATGATTAGATAAAATTTATCATGTATGAGTTGCCTTTGGTAACTGTTTATATGAATTATCAAAATTACCATTTCTCCCCCTTTTTGTCATATAAAAAAGAATCTTGATTTAAGAAAAAGTTTAAGACATAAAAAAAGATAACAGAGGAAAAACAATAAAGCATAAGATATATTCCATTAGAAGAACATATCATTCAGAGGCATTGATAAAGATAATTCAAACACAGAAACAAACAAACAGAAAAACAGATAAGTGCACGAACACATAAAGAAACTAAGAAGGACGAGAAGCCAAAATCCTCAGAAGATTCGTTATCTCTGAAGTGGATTCTTCCTGCTTTGCCATCCATGTCTTGATTTCTTCTGTTGTCTTTTCCTGCTTGACCATCCATGATTTGATCTCAGAGTTACCAGCCTGGAGCTCAGCAAACTTAGCATGCAGATCTTTGTTTTCTTTCTTCACTTCATATGACCCATTAGCAGATGCAAAAGCAGAAGCAGAGGCATCGTGAACAATCAAAGAAGCAGAAGCATTCTGGACAATCATATTAGAAGGTTGAGCAGAATTAAGAGTCTCTTCTGGACCAAGAGCAAAAACTTCTGGAACGACTTCTTCAGGTCTAGTCAGTTCAGCAGTTTCAGAGGCAGCCAAGACTTCAGAAAGAATACACACGTCCTTTACAGGTGTGTTTTTCAAAAGCAAGATTGGTTTTCTGCTGACTCTCAGAAGAGTTTGTCTAATTGCTTTCGCAAATCTTACCTTTGCATCATTAGAACAAATCTCTTGAAGATTTGAAGCTACATAGTCAAATCTGGATCTGAATCTCTTGCAGATAGCTTCAAAATCATCAGGATTCAAACTGGACATGCATTCCTTCTTAACAGTCGATAACCACATGTTTAGTTCTTTTTCAAAACCAGCAAACAAAGTACCAATATCCAGCTTAGGTTTGGGTTTAAGATAGGTTTCTAGTGAATATGTTTTGGTGGTTTCAGAAGTTGATGGTATGGAAAAAGAAGGGATATAAATAACAGGTGGGTATGATGGAGAAGGAGTGAGGACAGATGAAGGTTTAGCAATAAGAGGTTCAGATGAAGATGGTTCTGATGAAAACTTATCATCATCAGGGTCAGAAGGAATAGTAACATAGGGTTTAAGAAAAGATGAGATGAAATCTGATCTATCAGACTCAGTGGAATCAAATGAATCAGAAGATTCAGATGATCTAGATGTAACTGAATAGACAGTTGTCAGAGGTTGGAGATCAAAAACCATAGGTTCACGATCTGATGGAATGGTTTCTGGTTGTTGTTGTTCAGAAGTTTGTGTTTCAGATGGGGGAATTTCAGAAGTTTGGTTTGCAGAGAGTGTTGGTTCAGAAGTTTGAGGAGTAGAAGTTGGGGTTTTCTCAGGAGTGGTTTTCTGATGTATGTTGAATGAAGCCGTAAAGGGTACAGAAGATTGTGGTTCAGATGGTTGTGGTTGATGAGGTTCAGAAGTTTTATTTAGTGTAGGTGTAGAAGGAAGTGGTTGAGATTGTTCTGGTTCAAATGGAATGGGTTCAGAGTTGTGAGGAGGAGAAGGTGAAGGAATTGGTTCATAAGGAGGAGGATCAGATGCTAGTACCTCTTTGACGGTTTCTAAAATAGAATCTAAACTAGCAGAAGCAGGGTTACCTTTCTTTTTCTTGACACACTTTGGCTTTGTAGTAGATGCTTCGCCAGAAGCTTTCCTTTTGGGCTTAGAAGATTCTTCTTCTGAGACCTTTCTTTTCTTATTCTGTCTCTCCCCATAGAAATCAGGTTCAGGTTCATCTACTCTTTGAATCAGATGTTCTAGTATAGGAGTTCCATCTGATAGACAATCTTTTATGTAAGCCAGAATAATCTCCCTTGGTTCGTTAGCATGGAACAGAGGAAAATCATCTACTAGTATCCTTCTCTTGCTTACTTCTTCAGAGTTGATTTGACCAGGTGCAGAAGTAAGTTCTTCCACAATTCTCATCCCCTGCAGACTTTTGCCATTCAGAGGTTTTCCAACAACTGAAGCTAGTTCTTCTTTCATACCAGCTTCTGTCAGCTGACCAACTAAACCATTCTCAGTTAGAATTTCTGAGATTAGTCTTCCCATTGGAATCCAGTTTCTCATCTTTTGGTGCTTGGTTCTGACTTCTTCTCTAGATTGTTTCACATGAGTCCACATATGAGTGAAAAGCAATTAAGGCAGATCCACCTTGATGCCTTTACCCAAGCAGTACATGAGGCACATCTGATCAGAGTTGATGTAATCAGGAGAATTTGTAGACTTTCTGTGATGAATGCAACCCAAGAAGATCTTAGCCCAGATCTTGTATTGAACTTTCAGATCCTTTATCTTGCTAGAAGCTTCCCCAGAAGTGAATACTTCACTGTACACTTCATCCATATCCGGATGATTTGCTGGCAGATGAGTAACACCATCAGATTCTTGATAACCTATCAGCTTACGAATCAGATCTTCAGTGATGCTGATCTCTTTACCCAGAACTGAAGACATGATGAATTTGGGGAAAACACTTGCATGAATCCAAAACTCTTTGATCAAGCATGGATAAACTGGACCAACCAGTCTGTCAAAATACTTTGTCCATCCTTGTGATGACACAGTTGGACATAAATCAAACCCATTCTCAGCAATGCTTTCAAAATCAATCAAGAACTCACTTAAAACTTCCAGTTGTTCAACGGGTGTGAGGAGAGTTCTCACTGGTTCTTTGAATGGATTAGGACCCATTATAGAAGAAGAAACATCAGCCATTGTTGATTCAAATTGTTGAGATGTTGAAGATGAGGTTGCCATTGTTGAAGAAGTGAGATAACGAATGCTTCTTAGGGTTTTAGGTTTGGAGGAGAAGAAATAATGGAGCAAACAGAAATGCATAAACGTGAAAGATAGTGAAAAGTGTGAAAATGTGTTGTGTTGTGGAATTTATAGGGGCAACAGTTAGGGCACACTTACGCACGTTCAGCAATTAATTCATTTAATTAAATCAGAAGGTCACATCAAAAAGAATAATAATTAAAAGCATTTAAAGATTCTGACAAACGTGGGGAGAAAACCGAGAAATTGAGAATTCAAACAGTACCTCAAATCGGCGTCTCATTATATTACACTCCACCTTTTCAGATTTCGTGTGACACGTGTTTGTTGTAGATACGCCTCTGAATCTCTTTGGAATAAGAAATGTTAAACAACGCTCAGATCTTCTGAGACTTGTTAGATCAGAGTATCACAAAAAAATGTACTAAAAAAATAATCAGAAGAATTACTTCGGAATATAGATATTAGTCATATTTCATCTGAATAAATTTGACTCTGAATAATAGTTTTATTCTGGACAAAAATCCATACTAATAATTTTCAGAATAAATTTAAACCTATCTTCAGCAAGGGGTTTTATGAAGATATCATCCCATTCATGGTCTGTATCAACAAAGTTTAAAATTATGATTCCCTTCTGAACATAGTCTCTGATGAAATGATGCTTAATTTCTAATGCTTTTCCTTATAATGTAAAATGGGATTCTTAGAAAGGCAAATAGCAGAAGTATTATCACAGAAAATAGAAATGTTACTCTCATGAATCTGATAGTCTTCTAGTTGACTCTTCATCCAGAGCATCTGAGTGCTACAACCAGCAGCAACAATATATTCTGCTTCTGTTGTTGAAAGCGCTATTGTGGGTTGCTTCTTGCTGAACCATGAGATCAGATGACTTCCCAGAAACTGACAGCTTCCAGAAGTACTCTTACGTTCTACTCTGTCTCCAGCATAGTCAGCATCACATAATCCAACTAATCTGTATTCATCAGATCTTCTGTAACACAAATCCACATTAGTAGTACCTTTCAGATACCTCAGAATCCTCTTAACAGCTGTTAAGTGGGATTCTCTAGGATCTGATTAGAATCTAGCACATAGACAGACACTAAAGAGGATATCAGGTCTAGAAGCAGTCAAGTACAGAAGAGAACCAATCTTACCTCTGTAGAGCTTCTGATCTACCTTTTTACTTACCTCTTCTTTACCTAGCGTGCTTGTAGGATGCATTGGAGTCTTTGCTAGCTTGCTTCTAGTCATGTTGAATTTCTTTAGAAGTTCCTTCACATACTTTGTCTGATGTATATAGGTGCCTTCTGGAGTTTGATTCACTTGAATTCCCAGAAAGAATCTAAGTTCTCCCATCATGCTCATTTCAAATTCTTCCTGCATAGATTGAGCAAACTTCTTTCCAAGCGTAATATTGGTAGTTCCAAAAATAATGTCATCAACATAAATCTGACAGACTAAGATGTCTTTCTTAATGGATTTATGGAAGAGAGTAGTGTCAACTTTTCCTTTGATAAAATTATTTTCCAGAAGGAAATTACTCAGCCTCTCATACCAAGCTCTGGGAGCTTAATTTAAGCCATAGAGTGATTTCTTAAGTTTAAAAACATGTTCTGGAAATTTTTCATTTTCAAAACCAGGAGGTTGATGAACATAAACTTCCTCTTCTACGAAACCATTTAAGAAAGCACTTTTAACATCCATTTGATACAGAGTGATGTTATTTTGTGCAGCAAAAGAAATAAGCAAGCGAATAGATTCTAACCTTGCCACATGAGCATATGTCTCTGTGTAATCTATACCTTCTTGCTGACTGTATCCTTGAGCAACCAGCCTAGCCTTGTTTCTGATAACTTCTCCTTGCTCGTTTATCTTGTTTCTGAAGACCCATTTTATTCCAATGATATTGAATCCATTTGGTCTTGGAACCAGATCCCAAACTCATTCCTTGAGATTTGGTTAAGCTCTTCTTGCATAGCAAGTATCCAGTCATTATCGTTCAGAGCCTCATCCACAGATGTAGGTTCAATGATTGACACCTGTCATACCCTAAATTTGCCCGCCAGCTTTTGTAAATATTTTTGCTTTTTTTCACTTAATTTCACGCCGTCTAGACACGTGTCCACTTTGAGCGTTTTTTAAATCTTGATTTATTTTGCCTAATGGGAGCGCGACACGTGGCCTGAGGGCATTTTCGTAAATATTTCAATCCTTTTTAATTTCTCTTTTTCCTTGCAAATATTACTATTTTGTTCTTTTTTTTTTTATTTTTATCACTTATTTAGTTTAATTAGGTGTAGAATATTGTTTTTATTATATCTTAGAATTAGAATAGTTATTTATTTTCCATTTAAATAGTCTTAGATTTTAATAGATTTTTTAAAAATAGGTTTTTATTAATATTAGGATTTGTTTGTATTCAATTTTATTTAATAGTTTTTGTTAGAATTTTTCTTTTTTAAAAAGTTATTATCATTCTATTATTTATTATATTAGAATTAATTTTAGCATAGAATATTTATTATCTTTTATTATTGTTTAATTATTAATTAGTTTAATTAGTTTTTATTCAAATCAGCTTGTCATGTAAGATATATTTATTTGTTTAACTTTGTTAATGTAAATATATTTGTCCCAACAGATGAAGTTTTGTGTATTTGTTTGAAGGTTAGGGGTTCGAATCCCAGCCTCAGCGTTTTATTGTTTTTTTTCCGTTTTATTGTTTTTTTTTCCGTTTTATTATATTGTGTAATATATATTTTGTTTGTGCGTTTTGTTAATAAAAGCAAATCTGTCCCAGCGGATGAAGTTCTTTGTATTTGTTTGAAGGTTGGGGGTTCGAATCCTGGCCGCAGCGTTTTTGTTTGTTTTTTCCGTTTTATTATTTTATTTATGTACATATATTTATTGTTTGTTTTTTCCGTTTTATTATTTTATTTATGTACATATATTTATTTATGCAGGTTTACTAACGGATGTATCCCCGCCCCAGCGGATGAACTTGCCTTTATTTTCTTAAAGGATGGGGGTTCAAATCTTACCCCATGCCTTTTTTTTATTTATTATTTTTTTCAATTTTTATTAAAAAGTTTATTTTTTATTGTTACCACCAATTACCCCCAACGTGCCACGTGGCAGCCCTATATAGGGTGTGCCACTATTCACCATCTCCCAACCTCAGAAGGACACAACCCTAGACACAAGCTGGAAATCCAAAAGGCAGCCTCCCAACCCTAATCCGCCGCCAGCCGTTTCCATTCACCATTTTCATAATCATCAGCTGAAAAAAATAATTTCTGAAAATCAAACCCAGAAAACCCTTCCACAACTTCTTCAAATCTAAACCGAAAACTCAACCCACCGTGAAACTTCAAACAGACCCAGAATCCTCAAACCCAGATTCAACTCATCTTCCAACAAACACCTTCACTATCAGCCTCTATCTTCGAACTTCACTCTACCCAGAATCGTCCATCTTCAAACCTGTCTGCCTTCCTCATCAATACAACCACCTTCAATGTTCGTCTTCTTCCAACAAGCTCCAACGAAACCTCCGTCTCAAACCTTCATTTTTCCAGATCTTCAAAACCCCTCTCACCATCAATCCCTACCCCGAAACTCACAACAACAAACGAACTTCCGCATCATCAACCTCACTTCTCCACCTTCCAAACCAAACATCCAACTTCATCTTCAACAAAATCCCCATTAAATCCCTTCCAAACAGCTCACTAGCCAACGCAAATCAACTTCAAAAACAAACCAGAAATCATTGCTATGAGGGAAGGATGAATCATAAGAAAGAGGGAGAGAGAGGCAAGGCCGATTCTAAGTGAAGGAGGTCGAAAAAGTTGACTGGGTTGTGTTTGGTTTCTTCGGATGAGAGATGTTGATTTGTTTCACTGTGAGTGTTTCTTTGTTTATATCCCCTTTATCTTTTTTATTATTATTAATTATTCCTTAATCAGTTTTTTATTTTATTTTATTAAAAATTTCTGGCCCATTTATAGAATACAAGATCACACTATGTCATGGATTTTGGAAATTCATAGACATTCATGATTGGGCTTTGTAGCCCATACGTTTTCATACCCCTCTCTTTCTGATTTTCTTTCATTTTTTCAAAGCCAAAATGTATTATATTTTCTCTATTTTAATTTAGCGGTAAATAATATTATTATAGTTATGTAAATATATTATTATTATTATTATTATTATTATTATTATTATTATTATTATTATTATTATTATTATTATTATTATTATTATTATTATTATTATTATTATTATTATTATTATTATTATTATGTAAATATATTAATATTTATTCGTAAATACTGTATATAGTTTTTCTTATATAATTTTTAAACATTTTTTAGAATATTATATATATATATATATATATATATATATATATATATATATATATATATATATATATATATATATATATATATATATATATATATATATATATATATATATATATATATATATATATATATATATATATATATATATATATATATATATATATATATATATATATATATATATATATATATATATATATATATATATATATATATATATATATATATATATATATATATATATATATATATATATTTTCTATTTATATTTTCTTTAAGTTTTAGAGTTTTATGTTATTTCTTTTAAAAGTTTTCTTATGTAAATTTGGAATTTCATTTCTTTTTTGTTAGAGCTTTGTAAAATATATTGTATTTTTAAAATTTATTTTCTTTTTGAGTTGGATCTCATTTCTCATTTTTTATCGGATATTTTGTTCCACTTTTTGGTCGATGACGAGACCACCTTCGATTCTCTGTCAAATTATTGATGAGAAATGAAGGATCTGAGACCACTCTCTTTCGTTTCCCATTTTCGATTCATTTTCGACTTTATCATTTCACTTCTTTTGGGTCGATGACGACGCTTCCATAAATCGATTACTAAGTCAATATATTGATAAGTATCGTTGGATCCGAGACCCACTTCATTCTCTTCTCATCTCTTCTCTATTTAAATTTCATTTTGACTTATGGATCGATGAAGGCTTTTTATCCGCAAGCGTCAGATTTTCGAAGTCGATAACCTTCCCAGTTTCAAATCTATGGGGGATGACCATTGGGGTCATCTTCCTTACTTTGGGATCGCGATAGGCTACCTTCGATTAATCGACATTTTGTTTGTGGTTAAGACGAGATCCCATTCTTTCGCGTCCCGATTCGATCAACTAACCACTAACTTTACTTTCTGTCAAATATACAATTGTTTTTACTTTCTGTCAAATATTCCACTGTTTTATTTTTCTGTCAAATATTCACTGTTTTATTTTTCAGTCATTATATTCTATATTATTATTATTATCTTGTAAATATTCAACATTTATACATTCTTCCAAAAATACTTAATAAAATATCGAAACCATTAAAATTCAAATTGGTGGACTGTTGGTTTCATATTCTGTATTTATCTGTATATATTTGTCTCTGTTTTTTTTCATTTCTTTGGCAGGTACTCAACCGTCTCATCAATAAGGAATCAACTTCCCTTCGTATTGAATTAAAAAGGGAGGATTGGGTGTAGACCTCTTCTTCCCCGAGTGTTGGGATGCCCACTGTAGTGTGGGTGGTTTAGACACTCGTCTTTCAATACGAAGACGCTTCCACCCCTTTTCCTCCTAAAACCTCGGCTCCGCACCGAGTGCATTTTCAAAAACCTCGGTCTCGTACCGAGTCCTTTTTTCAAACCATAATAATTTGATTTCTCTTTGTATCGAATTAAAGAGATAAGATTGGGTGTAGACCTCTTCTTCTCCGAGTGTTGGGATGCCCACTGTAGTGAGGGTGGTCTCGATACTCGTCTTTCGATACGAGGACGCGACTTTATCCACCATCTCGCTTTCATAACTTCCTTTCACAATTTTCACACCTAAAACCTCGGTCCTGTACCGAGTGTATTTTCAAATCATTTTCGGAACAAATACTTGAATGGTCGTGGAGTGGTTAGGCGTAGGCCTTCTCCTATCCCGAGTGCTGACGTTTACCGTAGGGTTCTCTGTCGCAAAGCACTTACCATTCAAAACCAAAAACATCTTTAATAAGAGAACGAAGTTCTCTTTGCATTGAATTAAAGAGAGAGGATTGGGTGTAGACCTCTTCTTCTCCGAGCGTTGGGATGCCCACTGTAGTGAGGGTGGTTTCGACGCTCGTCTTTCAATACGAAGACGCCTCGTTCGCCACACCTTTTTATAATAAAAACTTTGAGACAATGAATTGGGTGCTACCCGTAGGGGTTACTATCCGAGGACGTATCTCGCCCCAAAAACAATCTCAACCAATCAAACATGATACCTTGCCTCTCATGGCGAAAACCAACCTTTCAAACAGGATATGTTACGTCCGTTCTACCGCAAACAGGTATGCATAAGTCTCCAAACGAGCGAGCAGCAAAACACCTAAACTGCTAGAATGCGTACGATAACATCATCCACAAAACACACCGGTTATCCTCACCGTAAGCACGAACTACGTTGCTCTGATTTCTCTTGCATGTTGAGAATACGTAGGCATAGGATTGCGACAATCCTAGCGAGCACCCTTATCTATTTTCCACCCTTTCCCAGAAAGGCATGCTACGTCCGTTCTACCGCAAACAGGTAACGCGTAAGTCTCCTCACATGCGAGCAGCAAAACACCTAAACTGCTAGAATGCGCACGATAGCATCGTCTACCAAAACTTCCCCGCAAACCGTAGGCCGAACTACGGCTGCTCTGATTCTTTACTTCTTTTAAGTAAAGATACGTAGGCACAAGGGCCACAATCCTTGCCGAGCACATTCCCCCCATATCTGTAGTTCCCCGAACTACGTCGACTCTGACTTTCTCACATCTATTGAGAATACGTAGGCATAGGACTGCGAAGTCCTACCGAGTCTGTTCTTTCTCTTTTCTTCCCCGTTCTCTCTTTCCTCCTAACTTTCTTGTTTCTAACTTTTCTTTTACCCCGTAGAACACTTCTTATAGCATAATGTTTAAGCAAATAAATTCACACGTCGACAAACAAAAGGTTCTCATCGAGTATGATGGATGCGAGGGGTGCTAATACCTTCCCCTCGCATAACCGGCTTCAGAACCCGTTCTTGGTCGCGAGACCATCTTATCCATTTCTTTCTTAAGGTTTTCTCGATATTTTCCTTTCCCCTCATGGGATAAATAAAGTTCGGTGGCGACTCTTCTGTCTATTCTTTTTGCCTCCCCGTCGTTGCACGATGCATTTTTCGAGTAGCGACAGCTGGCGACTCTGCTGGGGACTCAACTAGCGAGCCAAGCCTAATTTGTTTGTCGTGTTTGTGTTTTATTTGCTTTATTTGTTTATGCTTTATTTTCTAACCTGGTTGGGTTTATTAGGGTTGGTTTGTGAGGATAAAAGCTTTCTACCCGAGCTTTATAGTATACACTAAGATTAGGAGGTGGTTTCTTTCTGATTTGCGAGACTTAGGACTCGTTGAGTTGGATCGAATTCCATCGCTCAGATGAGACCCTTTTGGGATGATTATGTCTTACGTTTAGTCGTAATGGCGTCTTTATTTCCAACTTGGGAGTCCGTGACTCTGAGGACCTTTTGTAGAACCTTATTCCGAAGGTTCCTAAAACATAACTCTGTGTTCATCCTTTGAAGGGAATACCGTCTTACGAGTAGTCGTTCTGATGGAAAACTTTTGAGGGTTAGTGCATGGGACTTTGTTTAAAGGCCTTTGGGATACCCTCTTATTAAACCAGTAGATTGCCCACCCGAGGGGAGAGATACCTTTTGTTGTTGTCTTGCAGGATCTGTGACTTTAATCGTTGTTGTGGATCTGTTCTCGTGTGCACTCATTGCATTGCATTTGCATAAGCATATCTGTATCATTTTGCATTTTCTCCCCTAACCAGATACCAAGAGCTTACCCGTCCTCTGTCCATAACCTGCAGTTGATTTCCCGACACTCATGTCAAACTTGTGAGAGCTACAAAGAGTTTGAAGAAAGAGGAACGTAGAAGCTTCGAGAAGCCAAGTCAAAACGAAGCAAGCTGAGATAGCTATGTCAGAGAATAACCGCCAGAATGTTGATCCCCCACAAGGATTTACTGTGACGAATAATCCACTGTATGATCTTCCGCAAGTAAACGTTCCTACTCGACCCTAGAGGATGCCAACGACTGATCCCATGGAAGAAAAGCTTCGTGCCCTTGAGGAGACAATTCAAGCTATAACAGTGTCTGAGATGCCCAGACTCGATGCTGCTGATATGTGTCTAGTGCTAGACTTGGTGATTCCTCCAAGATTCAAGATACCCAACTTCGAGAAGTACACATGCTTTAGTTGCCCGAGGCGTCATTTGGTGATGTACTGTCGAAAAATGACCCCCTATACTCATGACGATAAGCTGATGATCCACTATATTCAAGAAAGTCTGAGTGGGGCATCATTAAGTTGGTACACAGATTTAGAAAGGAGTCATATCCAATCGTGGAGGGACCTAGCCAGCGCTTTTCTAAAGTTTTACCAGTTCAATTTGCACACTCCTCCCATCCGCATGCAGTTACAAAGCCTATCTCAGAATGAGAATGAACCCTTTAAGGGATATGCACAGCGGTGGAGAGAATTCGCAGCAAGAGTGCAACCACCACTTTTGGACAAGGAACTCATTGACATGTTCATCAACAGTTTGCATGGTACTTATCTTGAAAGAATGGCTGGTTGTACGCCATCAAGCTTCTCTGACCTTGTGATTGTAGGAGAGCGCATCGAAAGCTACCTCAAAAGTGGACAAATCCAGGACGCATCAGGCAGCCAGGCCAGTGAGATTGAATCTTTCGACGATTTCCATAAAGAAGAGAAGGATGAAACCAGCGCACTCATAGCAAACGTTAAGTATTCTCACGATGTACCAACAAAACTCTATAGTCCCTCGTCTACTCAACAGACATCATTACCAGTGCCATGTTATCCTCATGGACAATCGGCCATGCCTAAAGCTTCATCCCATAAGCCACGGGTCGCTCCTCATGCAAACCAATAAGCCTATAGTCGAGGTCGTCCGAATCAGCGCCGCGATCAGAATAGGCCCAACAACAACTTGGAAAGAAGGACTGCTCCTCTTCATCCGGTCCCTATGTCGCACAGTCAACTTCTCTCGCATTTGATTCAAAACTCATTGGTGGAGCCTAAAACTCTTAAGCCTGTGCCAGAACCTTACCCTCCTGGGTGCAATCCCAATGTTCAGTGTGGATATCATGGTGGATCCATGGGGCACTCGACTGAAGAATGCAAAGCCTTCCAAGCCAAAGTGCAACAGTTGATTGACAAAGGGTATATATCTTTTCCAGAAGGAAGTTTGGTTGTCCATGTCAACCTCTCAGCTGTCTAAACTCGAATATTTCAAGGGTCATTTCCAGAAGCCAGTGGTCTAGACAGGCAGACGTCCTCAACATTGGCAGTCCTTGAACGCTTTTATCATTTGCATCTTGTAGTTTATTTCCTGTTAATTGCTACTTGTGTTTAAACATTGTTGTTTTGAATGGTAATATTAATGGAGTTATTGTGCATTTTCCGAATCAGTCACGTCGTATACACTCATTATTTCCACTTATCACAGACACATACACTTTTTATCCACTCCACTTTATCACTGTTGTTTTAGCAAAGATTGGAGGGAGGATGACGAAAACGAAATACCCATAATTGCAAACCGTATGCTTTTAGATAGAATCTCGTCAATGATGTACAGGCATTGTTTTAAATCCCCTAAACACCGGAGATATAAGAAGTTAATCCCTAGTCAACCACTTCGAGCCTAGTAGTAGGAGTTTCTTCGGATATTCAAACCCTTACACTCAACCTGGGGCAGGGTAGTTGTTCAGTTAATCTAATCTCGCATTCGAATCAATAAAGCAAAATCCAAAGACATGACGGTTGTTCATCAATGTCTCAGGACATGGCAGTCACAATCCTCCAACAAAATCCAAAAAAAAAAAATCAATCAAAAGCCTGCTAAGTCAAGCACCTCAAAAGGGGACTTAGGCAAAAATCAAGGCTATCCCGATGGATCTGACAAGCAAAGTCAGTCCATGCAAAAGTTAGGGATCAAAATAAAAATCAAAAGAGGTCCTCAAACCCTCAACAAAAACAAAAAAAATAAGATTCAGTGGCCACCCAAATCAAGGAGCTACTAACATCCATCAAAATAAGGAGACTGCCATCTCAAGCAAACCTTTAACCATCAAGCTTACACCGTCAAGCAGGTGCAGAATTAACTGAACGTAGGTATGGAGATCATCGAGAAGAAGGGGTGGGTACAAATCATACTTTGAGCCTAATATCCTTTGTTTTATAACCGTGAACCAGACCACGTTACAACCCTCGAAAGACCTAATTGAGGCGAGGTTTATTCTGAAAACATACTATTGCGAGGTTGCGTAACCTGACTCCCCACATATTTGTTAATCATCAGCTTTGGTGTCAATATCCTTGCTATATCTTTTACACCAATCAAATTGGCACAACGTTTGGACTAACGGTCCATTCGTCTCACTACCACGACACTCAATAAACGACAATTCTTTCAAAAAACTTGCATGAACTTCGCGTTAAAATTACCATTTGTGAACAAACAATTTTAATTGCAAGTCAGTAGTTGGCATAGAGGAAATTCCAACACGAAGCAATCAAGCAGGACTGGATCATTCAGCAGTCTGGATCAGTCTGAGGCAAATCCCCAAGCAATGGTCGATCATGGGGCAAATCATTCAAGAAACGGTTGATTAAAAGTGAATTATACCAATCAGGGGCAGGCCACCCAGAGTTTCTTTGACCTGAGGATAGATCCCTCCAATGTTTAATCAGGATAAGTCAAGTCGCTTCAACGCTCTTTCAAGAGCAAGCTATTCTAAAGAGTACATTGAAGCCAACAACCACAAGAGTCGGTTAAACAACGATGAATCCTTTCGTGGTACAAACTTTGGGGCAAGCCATCTTGAGGTCATCTCATGGAAAGCTACTCAAGCAAGTTCATCTTCATCAGCAACTATTGAGTTCAAAACAAGTGTCAGGGAATCACACCGCCAACTCACCCAAATAACCATAACCTTCCAAAAAGGCCTTGCTGTCATCGGATCCTTCATCCCACAGCCTAAACCTGTCACCTATCAAAACATACCGAAACCTCCAAAGTCCAGTTCTTGTCTGGCAAGCCTAAATACCAGTCCCATCTGGTCAAACCTTTAAACCTTCAAACCAATCCCATCTGGTCACCTTCCGTTTAACCAGTCCTCGTCTGGAAAACACAATTTCAAAGTCCAGTCCTCGTCTGGAAAACCACAAAGTCAGTTCCCGTCTGACACCAAACCTAGAAGTCAGTTCTCGTCTGACAACTTAACCTTTTGCCACCAGTTCTTGTCTGGTAAACCTCATCCCAAAGTCCAGCTCCCATCTGGCAAGCCACAAAATCAACTCTCCTTTGACAGCTCAACCTTTCGCCAACCAGTCCCATCTGGTCTACCCTCCGAATACCAGCCCTCATCTGGTACTTCCAACCCAAAGTCCAATCAGCATTGGCAACCACCAAAGTCCTCCAGGCCGATGTCTTCAACCTGCATTTCCAATCATACGCATCATATGCATCATACGCATCACATTCAACATCATAATCATCTTGCATCATATGCATACCCAAATCATGTCATATTTCCCCAGCTCTTGCATCTCCGTGCATCAGCATTTGCATTTGCGTTTCCATTTATGAAACATCATTACCATTAAGCATCCGCATATGCGAGTTCAGATCCAGGATCAATTTTGAAGATTTTCAAGATCATCATCAGCCCAGTCAGGGGCATCCTTTGCAAGATCGTGGTTTTCTCCCACGAGAGTCAGAGGATATCAAGATCATAATCAGCCCAGTCAGGGGCATCATCCGCAAGACCGTGAGCGTTCCCCACGAATTTGTTCAAAGTTTATTGGGCAAATTCAAAGAGCTTCAATGCAATCAGCAGCCCAGTCAGGGGCATTATCTGCAAAGGCCGTGGGTCATCCCACGAAGTTCAAGCATATCAAAGAAAAATTCCGCCCAGACAGGGGCACCTTTTCAAGACCATGGGTGTATCGCATGATGTATTTCAACCCCATGGTTAATCAAATCTTCAAATTTAGCCCAGTCAGGGGCATATCATTTAAAGTCAGCGATAAGTGGCAATCTCTTCGGAGAAGCTTATCTCCCTACATCCTTTTGGGTGTCAGGTTTGTCTGTATTTCATTTCTTAAATTTTTGTTTTCCTTTTTTGGACAAATTCAGGGTCTTCTTTGTATCTAATCGACTTATACCTTGAAAGATGAATGCTGCAGTAATTCATCTTACTCGGTCTAAGCCGATTAGATAGGGGCATCTGTCATACCCTAAATTTGTCCGCCAGCTTTTGTAAATATTTTTGCTTTTTTTCACTTAATTTCATTCCGTCTAGACACGTGTCCACTTTGAGCGTTTTTTAAATCTTGATTTATTTTGCCTAATGGGAGCGCGACACGTGGCCTGAGGGCATTTTCGTAAATATTTCAATCCTTTTTAATTTCTCTTTTTCCTTGTAAATATTACTATTTTGTTCTTTTTTTTTTATCACTTATTTAGTTTAATTAGGTGTAGAATATTGTTTTTATTATATTTTAGAATTAGAATAGTTATTTATTTTCCATTTAAATAGTCTTAGATTTTAATAGATTTTTTAAAAATAGGTTTTTATTAATATTATGATTTATTTGTATTCAATTTTATTTAATAGTTTTTGTTAGAATTTTTCTTTTTTAAAAAGTTATTATCATTCTATTATTTATTATATTAGAATTAATTTTAGCATAGAATATTTATTAGCTTTTATTATTGTTTAATTATTAATTAGTTTAAATTAGTTTTTATTCAAATCAGCTTGTCATGTAAGATATATTTATTTGTTTAAGTTTGTTAATGTAAATATATTTGTCCCAGCGGATGAAGTTTTGCGTATTTGTTTGAAGGTTAGGGGTTCGAATCCCAGCTTCAGCGTTTTATTGTTTTTTTTTTCCGTTTTATTATATTGTGTAATATATATTTTGTTTGTGCGTTTTGTTAATAAAAGCAAATCCGTCCCAGCGGATGAAGTTCTTCGTATTTGTTTAAAGGTTGGGGGTTCGAATCCTGGCCCTAGCGTTTTTGTTTGTTTTTTCCGTTTTATTATTTTATTTATGTACATATATTTATTTATGCAGGTTTACTAACAGACGTATCCCCGCCCCAGCGGATGAACTTGCCTTTATTTCCTTAAAGGATGGGGGTTCAAATCTTACCCCATGCCCTTTTTTTTTATTGTTACCACCAATTACCCCAACGTGCCACGTGGCAGCCCTATATAGGGTGTGCCACTATTCACCATCTCCCAACCTCAGAAGGACACAACCCTAGACACAAGCTGGGAATCCAAAAGGCAGCCTCCCAACCCTAATCCGCCGCCAGCCGTTTCCATTCACCATTTTCATCATCATCAGCTGAAAAAAAAAAAACTTCTGAAAATCAAACCCAGAAAACCCTTCCACAACTTCTTCAAATCTAAACCGAAAACTCAACCCACCGTGAAACTTCAAACAGACCCAGAATCCTCAAACCCAGATTCAACTCATCTTCCAACAAACACCTTCACTATCAGCCTCTATCTTCGAACTTCACTCTACCCAGAATCGTCCATCTTCAAACCTGTCCGCCTTCCTCATCAATTCAACCACCTTCAATGTTCGTCTTCTTCCAACAAGCTCCAACGAAACCTCTGTCTCAAACCTTCATTTTTCCAGATCTTCAAAACCCCTCTCACCATCAATCCCTACCCCGAAACTCACAACAACAAACGAACTTCCGCATCATCAACCTCACTTCTCCACCTTCCAAACCAAACATCCAACTTCATCTTCAACAAAATCCCCATTAAATCCCTTCCAAACAGCTCACTAGCCAACGCAAATCAACTTCAAAAACAAACCAGAAATCATTGCTATGAGGGAAGGATGAATCATAAGAAAGAGGGAGAGAGAGAGGCGAGGCCGATTCTAAGTGAAGGAGGTCGAAAAAGTTGACTGGGTTGTGTTTGGTTTCTTCGGATGAGAGATGTTGATTTGTTTCACTGTGACTGTTTCTTTGTTTATATCCCCTTTATCTTTTTTATTATTATTAATTATTCCTTAATCAGTTTTTTATTTTATTTTATTAAAAATTTCTGGCCCATTTATAGAATACAAGATCACACTATGTCATGGATTTTGGAAATTCATAGACATTCATGATTGGGCTTTGTAGCCCATACGTTTTCATACCCCTCTCTTTCTGATTTTCTTTCATTTTTTCAAAGCCAAAATGTATTATATTTTCTCTATTTTAATTTAGCGGTAAATAATATTATTATAGTTATGTAAATATATATTATTATTATTATTATTATTATTATTATTATTATTATTATTATTATTATTATTATTATTATTATTATTATTATTATTATTATTATTATTATTATTATTATTATTATTATTATTATTATTATTATTATGTAAATATATTAATATTTATTCGTAAATACTGTATATAGTTTTTCTTATATAATTTTTAAACATTTTTTAGAATATTTTATATATATATATATATATATATATATATATATATATATATATATATATATATATATATATATATATATATATATATATATATATATATATATATATATATATATATATATATATATATATATATATATATATATATATATATATATATATATATATATATATATATATATATATATATATATATATATATATATATATATATATATATATATATATATATATATATTTTTTTTTTTTTTCTATTTATATTTTCTTTAAGTTTTAGAGTTTTATGTTATTTCTTTTAAAAGTTTTCTTATGTAAATTTGGAATTTCATTTCTTTTTTGTTAGAGCTTTGTAAAATATATTGTATTTTTAAAATTTATTTTCTTTTTGAGTTGGATCTCATTTCTCATTTTTTATCGGATATTTTGTTCCACTTTTTGGTCGATGACGAGACCACCTTCGATTCTCTGTCAAATTATTGATGAGAAATGAAGGATCTGAGACCGCTCTCTTTCGTTTCCCATTTTCGATTCATTTTCGACTTTATCATTTCACTTCTTTTGGGTCGATGACGACGCTTCCATAAATCGATTACTAAGTCAATATATTGATAAGTATCGTTGGATCCGAGACCCACTTCATTCTCTTCTCATCTCTTCTCTATTTAAATTTCATTTTGACTTATGGATCGATGAAGGCTTTTTATCCGTAAGCGTCAGATTTTCGAAGTCGATAACCTTCCCAGTTTCAAATCTATGGGGGATGACCATTGGCGTCATCTTCCTTACTTTGGGATCGCGATAGGCTACCTTCGATTAATCGACATTTTGTTTGTGGTTAAGACGAGATCCCATTCTTTCGCGTCCCGATTCGATCAACTAACCACTAACTTTACTTTCTGTCAAATATACAATTGTTTTTACTTTCTGTCAAATATTCCACTGTTTTATTTTTCTGTCAAATATTCACTGTTTTATTTTTTAGTCATTATATTCTATATTATTATTATTATCTTGTAAATATTCAACATTTATACATTCTTCCAAAAATACTTAATAAAATATCGAAACCATTAAAATTCAAATTGGTGGACTGTTGGTTTCATATTCTGTATATTATCTGTATATATTTGTCTCTGTTTTTTTCCATTTCTTTGGCAGGTACTCAACCGTCTCATCAATAAGGAATCAACTTCCCTTCGTATTGAATTAAAAAGGGAGGATTGGGTGTAGACCTCTTCTTCCCCGAGTGTTGGGATGCCCACTGTAGTGTGGGTGGTTTAGACACTCGTCTTTCAATACGAAGACGCTTCCACCCCTTTTCCTCCTAAAACCTCGGCTCCGCACTGTTGCACCCCAAAATTTGCCCACCGGTTTTCCGACTTTGACTGGCTTTTGCTTCGTTTTTCATCTGCATATCATTTTCGGATTTTGCCCGTATTATCAGCCGGATTGAATTTGTCAGGATTTTAGCCGCTTTGCTCGCGTTTCAGGCGAATCAAATTAATTCAAACGAAAAACTCAGTGTCAAAATCGAGCGAAAGTCGCTCTCCTCTTGATAATTCAACCCATGTTGATAATATCGGCACATTTCGGTGCTCGCCCGTTTTCCCATGGCATTTTGCATTTATTTATTATTTTTTGCTTTATTTAATCATTTAGAATAGTTATTTATTTCTTTCTTTAGAATAGATTTTATTTTTATAGTTTTTATATAGAAGTTTAATTTATTTGAATTTTTATTAGAAATAGTTTTTTCTTATTTAGAATAGAAATAGATTATTTTTATAGTATGGAATTAATTTGTTTTTAGAATCATTTTAGTTTCAAAATTAATTAGATTTGATTTAATTTTATAGACATTTTAGGATTTTAGAATTAAATTATTATTGTTAGAGATATTTTAGGATTTAAATATTTTTTGGATTTAGATTTTTTATTCTAGAGTTTTAACAGTTTTAATTTTTAGAAATAGTTTATTTTTTTAGAATATAATTTTATTTGTTTAGAAAATAGTTTTTTTATTTATTTTAAAATTTAAATTTTAATAGGAATAAATTTTTATTATTTTAAGAATGGATATCAGTTTTTTTTTGTTTAGAATTATTTTAATTTTATTAATATTAGTAAATGGATTTTGTTAACTAGAATTAGCTTTTTATTTGGTTATTAGTTAGTTAGATTTACTTTAATTTTAATTAGGACTTTATTTTAATCAGTTTTTAATCATCAACAATCAATTTTAATTAGCAATTATCATTTTAATCATTAGTTTCATTAATCACCATCAGCATGTCATTAACCAATTAATCCAAAGTCATTAGCATTGCCCCGCCACATGTCACCATCCTACTATATATGTTACTATTCATTGTCTCTCCAAAAGGGACAACCCTAATCCATTATCACCAGCCGCCCTCATCTCTTGCACACCATCATCATTAGCTCTCACCTTCCTTCATCTACAAATCACCCAACCTCCATACCCACAAACAACGCGAAGAGTGCCCAGAACCTCACAACACCAAATCACTCTGAAAACCCATCTCACTTCAAACCACTGAAACCCACAGCTGTCGTGTTTCAACAACAACAAGCTCGAAACAACGAAGATTTTACGCGACCGACGACACCGCGGTAGCGACAATTTTGCAGTAACACTTTCCATCAACAGTTGGCATTTCATTTTCAGGCTCAAGATGTTTGCTGCTTTGAATATTGTTCGCTTTCGGTGATGGTGGTTGTTGCCATTAAAGATGAATGCGTGAGGAAGCAGGTTTTTTCTTATCCACTTATTCTACATGAATGATTTGTTTTTGTTTAAAATATAGTAGTATAACAGTTTGGTTGTATTGATATGAATAAGTAATTTTTTTTTTTCATTTTGTTATAAAGATAATTATGCCATTATATTAGTTACTGTAAGTCGTTTTAGGATAACTAGTTTTATTTAATTTTTTTTGTGTAAGTTAGTAGTATTTAGTTTTATATTATAAAGAATTAATATTATACAATTTAAGTTCTAGCTTTTAAAAGAAGGTAACTTCAATAAATATTCATTGGTGGTGATTAGGGACTTCAATTAGTTTTTAGATTTCATAATTTTTAGAATTAATCTGTAGAAGTTTTATTTTATTTTTCTTTGGTTTTTAAGGTTTGTAATAACTTTTTAAATAACTTTTAGGAGCTTTAATATATTTTAATGAAATAATTTATTTAGTTATTAATTTTTTTAATAATTAGATTTCTAGAGATTTTTTATATATTTTTTATAATCTATTTTTTTTTTTTAGAAACTTTGTAAATATTTCTTTAATTAGTTTTTTAAAGATTTTTATAACATTTTTCTAAATAGTTTTTCTTAGATTGTAAATACACATTCTCATTACTTTTTTTTTTAAAAAGAAATTGTTAATATGTTTTAATTTGTTTTAGTTTGTTAATATATATTTTTTGTAAAATAGTTTTAGATTTTTAATATATTCTCATTAGTATTTTTTTTAAAAAGAAAATTGTCAGTATGTTTTATAAATTAGTTGGAGTTTTTATAATTTTTTTTAATAATTAGTTTTTTTTAGAGTTTTTGAACATATTTTTCTAAAGTTAAATTTTAGCATTTTTATTTGTCATAGAGGATTTATTTTCATATTTCCTCGTTTCGGTCGATGACGAGACCTCCGTAATTCACTACCAGTCAAATTATTGACAAGTAATGTTGGATCTGAGACCACCTCTTTTCTCTCTTCATTACTTGTCCCGACTCGATTCAAAAACTTTGTCAAACAATTTTCAAAATCAAATTATCTTTGTATTGAATTAAAAAGAGGGGATTAAGTGTAGACTTTCTTCCTCTCCGAGTGTTGGGATGCCCACTGTAGTGAGGGTGGTTTCGACGCTCGTCTTTCAATACGAAGACGCTTCTAAACTTTTCCTCCTAAAAACTCGGTCTCGTACCGAGTCCATTTTCAAACCATAATAAATCGATTTCTCTTCGTATCGAATTAAAGAGAGAAGATTGGGTGTAGACCTATTCTTCTCCGAGTGATGGGATGCCCACTGTAGTGAGGGTGGTCTCGATACTCGTCTTTCGATACGAAGACGTGACTTTATCCACCATCTCGCTTTCACAACTTCATCCCGCAACCCTTGTCACCTAAAACCTCGGTCCTGTACCGAGTGCATTTCCAAATCTTTTCATAACAAAAACTGGAATGGTCGTGGAGTGGTTAGGCGTAGGCCTTCTCCTATCCCGAGTGCTGACGTTTACCGTAGGGTTCTCTGTCGCAAAGCACTTACCATTCAAAACCAAAAACATCTTTAATAAGAGAACGAAGTTCTCTTTACATTGAATTAAAGAGAGAGGATTGGGTGTAGACCTCTTCTTCTTCGAGTGTTGGGATGCCCACTGTAGTGAGGGTGGTTTCGACGCTCGTCTTTCAATATGAAGACGCCTCGTTCGCCACACCTTTTCATAACAAATACTTTGAGACAATGAATTGGGTACTACCCGTAGGGGTTACTATCCGAGGACCTGTCTCGCCCCCTAAAAACAATCCAATCAATCAAACGTGACTTCTTGCCCCGCGTGGCGAAAACTAATCAATCTTTCAAACAGGATATGTTACGTCCGTTCTACCGCAAACAGGTAACGCCTAAGTCTCCAACGAGCGAGCAGCAAAACACCTAACTGCTAGAATGCGCACGATAGCATCATCCGTAAAAACGTTAACACGCAGTTGGCATGAACTACGTTTGCTCTGATTTCTCATGCCAGATGAGAATACGTAGGCACAAGACGGCGATGTCTTGGCGAGCTCCCTTTTTCAACAAACCGTAGGCCGAACTACGGCTGCTCTGATTCTTTACTTCTTCCAAGTAAAGATACGTAGGCACAAGGGCCACAATCCTTGCCGAGCACATTCCCCCCTATATCTGTAGTTCCCCGAACTACGTCGACTCTGATTTTCTCACATTCGTTGAGAATACGTAGGCCTAGGACCGCGAAGTCCTATCGAGTCCTTTCTTTCCCTCGTCACCCCTTGTTTCCCGTTTCTAAACTTTTCCCTTAACCCTTTTGAAACACACTTCTTATAGCATAATATTTAAGCAGATAAATTCACACATCGACAAACAAAAGGTTCTCATCGAGTACGATGGATGTGAGGGGTGCTAATACCTTCCCCTTGCATAACCGGCTTCCGAACCCGTTCATGGTTGCGAGACCATCTTATCCATTTTCTTTCTTAAGGTTTTCTCGATATTTTCCTTTTCCCTCATGGGATAAATAAAGTTCGGTGGCGACTCTTCTGTCTATCCTTTTCGCCTCCCCGTCGTTGCGCACCATTTTTCGAGTAGCGACAGCTGGCGACTCTGCTGGGGACGGAGATAGCGAGCCAAGCCTAATTTGTTTGTCGTGTTTGTGTTTTGTTTTTTGCTTTAATTTATTTTGTGTTTTATTCTCTACCTGTTGGGTTTATTGGGATGGGTTGTAAGGATAAAGCTTCCTACCCGAGCTTTTGAGTATACACTAAGATTAGGAGGTGGTTTCTTTCTGATTTGCGAGACGTAGGACTCGTTGAATTGGTTTTAATTCCACCGCTCAGATGAGACCCCGTTGGAACAATGATGTCTTACGTGTAGTCGTAACAGCGTCTTTATTTCCAATTGGGAGTCCTTGACTCTGAGGACCTTTTGTAGAACCTTATTCCGAAGGTTCCTAAAACATAACTCTATGTTCATCCTTTTGAAAGAATTACCGTCTTACGAGTAGTCGTTCTGATGGAAAACTTTTGAGGGTTAGTGCATGGGACTTTGTCTGAAAAGCCTTTGGAATACCCTCTTATAAACCAATAGATTGCCCACCCGAGGTGAGAGATATCTCATTGTGTTGTGTTGCAGAATTTGTGACTTTGATCCTTTGTGTGTTGCATTAGCACTTTGCATTGCATTTCATTTGCATCTCATTTTTGCATATCCATCCTCAGCCGGAACAGAGAGCTTACCAGTCTTTTTGTCCAACCCGCAGTTGATTTCCCGACATTCACATTGGATTTGAAAGGATCATGGACTCAGAGGAGCAGAATTTGGTTGTTACGAGGGCAGAGTTTGAGATGATGAAGAATTAGTTGGATCAACTCATGGAGGCCATGTCAGCTATGACAAGAGGAGAGACCAATGTTCAGAGGACTCCAGTGAACAATGTTGCTCGAGCTCAGCATGTGCAGATTCCTGTCGAAGATCAAGAGCATACTATTGTCAGAGATAGAGATTCATCTTCTCTCCATGACTCGGACTATCAGAACTTCACTTTCTCTGTGCCAAATTCCCAAAGGGTTGTTCCAAAGATTAATCCTAAAAATCCACAGACTGCTGAGTTTATGAGAAGGTATCGTCTGTTGGATGAAAAGCTTGATGCTCTGATGAGTCAAAACACTCTTAATTTGAATGCTTCGAGCATGTGTTTGGTGCCAGGTCTTGTGATGCCTCCGAAGTTTAAGGCACCCAATTTTGAGAAGTACAAAGGGGATAGTTGTCCGAAGCAGCATTTGGTGATGTATTGCAGAAGAATGACTTCGTATGTCCACAATGACAAGCTTATGATTCACTGTTTTCAAGACAGTCTGAGTGGGGCATCTTTGAGTTGGTATATGCAGTTGGAAAGTGGTTGCATCCGATCATGGTCAGATTTAGCCAATGCCTTTGTGAAGCAGTACAATTACAATCTCGACATGAATCCCAGCCGCATGCAGTTGCAAGAATGATCTCAAGCGGAGAATGAATCCTTTAGAGGGTATGTGCA
Source organism: Lathyrus sativus (assembly GCA_963859935.3). Classification (NCBI taxonomy): domain Eukaryota; kingdom Viridiplantae; phylum Streptophyta; class Magnoliopsida; order Fabales; family Fabaceae; genus Lathyrus; species Lathyrus sativus. The sequence continues at coordinate 96,510,866 of OZ012741.1, forward strand.
GAGATGGAGAGAACTCGCTGCTCGTGTTCGACCACCGGTTCAGGATCAAGAACTGGTTGACATCTTCTTGGGTACTTTGAAGGGCCATTACTATGATTTAATGATTAGTGGCGGAACGTTAAACTTTTCTGACTTGGTAAAAGCAGGAGAACGTATTGAGAGCGGAATCAAGAGTGGAAAGATTCGAGACATCTCAGATACCTCAGTTTATGAAAGTGAATCAGTTGCCAGCTCTAAAGAGGAATGGGAAAAAGAAAGTAATGCTATCCCCGAATCTCCATTACCTCAGATTCAGTTTTCAGACGTTTTAAGTATTCAGAGTCAGCAACCTGTTAGGTCTGCGTATCAGATATCTGCTTCCCTACAGAGTCGACATTCATATCGTCATCAGCAGCGTCAGCACGCCCGACGAAGACCGAGGAAGCCAGAGAGACATTTCACTCAGTTGCCGTTGTCGTACAGTCAGATATTGCCAGACTTGATCAGAGGTGGTTTGATAGTGCCGAAGAAAACTGATCCAGAGACTTCTCCACATCCTTCAGATTTTGATGTCAACGCCCGCTGTGAGTACCATGTTGGGGCACATGGACATTCAACTGAAGACTGTAAGGTGCTTAGAAGCCAGGTTCAGACTCTGCTGGACTCCAACAGGTTTTCAATCACGCCTCAGGGTATTCAGATCAACGATCTTCCTTCGTCAAGTCATATGGGTTCGGCAGCTAATGTCATGGAGGGATTCACCGAGAGCATACGTTCAGAAGAGTACCAGACGGATTTCGATGAGCAATTCTAAAGATGGCTGGTTCAGCAGCAAGTCAAGAATGAAAGCCCAGTTCCCCGAAGCTGGCAATCTTTCTATCATGTTATTCCTTTGCATTTGTAGTTTCTTTTTTGTTTAAGTGCGAACTTATTTGCAAATTTCATTTGTAAGACGTGTTTGTTTTCGATTGATAATGATAATGAAATAAATATGCATGTTTTGATTAAATCCATCCGTGTCCACTCAATATTGCTTTTCCATTAATGTCAAACGCTTGTTTAAGCGGAATCCCTTGAGGGAGGATGATGAAATTTAAAGACGCAAACTTCCGAATGTATGCTTTTGAATAAAATCTCTGCTGATGATGTACAGGCATTGTTTCAAATTCCTAAACACCGGAGATATAAGGATGTTAATCCCTTGTCAACCCCTTTGAGCCTAGTAGTAGGAGTTTCTTTCTGAAAACGAAAAACCCTCAATCTTAACCTAGGGCAGGGTATGTGTCAGTTAATTTGACCGAGCATCCAGATTGCAGAAGGAGTGTTCTCTGTTCGAGGATCAATCACACCCGTAGAGGTCGTGCCTAAAAAGCCGAGAAGTGAGACAATCACAATCCCTTCAACAAGTCAGACCAGCTGGTGTCACATTGATTTGTTCCGAAAAAAGAAAAGAAAAAAAACAGAAGCCCGCTAAGTCGATAACTTGAAAACAAGTGGCTTAGGCAAAAATTAGGGCATCCCGCTGGACTTTGAGATCAGAAGATAAACTCAAAAGAGTCAGTCCAGGAAAAATAGGGAGTGAATGATGATGAAAAACAAGTCATGTGAGCCAGACACCAAAGACAAAAAGCGAGTGACTGTAACTCCGAAAACTTATGGTTTCTTGAACCATCACTCCTGTCAGTCAACCTCTGAGAGGCGAGTGAGTGTCGAATTAGCTGAACGTAGGATTGGAGAACATCAAGGAGAGTGGGTGGGTTAAACAGAACTTTGAGCCTTACATCCTTTCTTTCAAACCGTGAACCTAACCAAGTTACAACCTTCAAAAGTCCTAATTGAAGCAAGTTTGTTTCGAAAGCATACTTCGGTAAAGATCGCGTCGAAACTGACTCCTAAAAGGATTTTCTTACCCTATGGGTATTGATATTGACATTCCAATAAGTGATTCGTTCACTATATGTCACAACTTTTTCTAGTGAACAGACTTGGATTTCAAAACTGTCATATGCATTGCATTGATATTATCATTTGCAAAACAATTTGTTTTACTTGCGAGTAAGTACTTGACAGCAGGAAAGTTTCTACAGTGGAGAGTTTGATCGGTAAGATGCAGAACGCTTGAATACTCCGTTGAGCAGGGGCAAGCCGTATCAAATGATCATCAAAGGAACCAGCCATCCGAAGATCAGTTAATCTGGGGCAATCAGGTCGAGATTCGATAAATCTCTCGAAGTCAGCCAGGGGCATTTCTCTGCAAATCATCCAATCAGGGGAAAATCATTTCAAAGCTGGGGCAGGTCACCCCAAGAGCACAGATATTATGCTTACCCAGAAGGCAGCTAATCGGAAGCACCTCTCTAAGGTTCATGACGCTGAGGCAGTTCATATCAAACCATCAGGGTACAGAGATTTATGATTTCCTTTCAAGGAATATCCCCACAGAGATCCCACAGGATGGGGCAAAATCAGAAGTAAAGGAATTGTTCCTCTCTATATCTTCAGAGCTACTCAGAGCTATTCAAGCAGGTGCAGTCAATCTTCAGGTTCAAGATGAATGTCGGGAAGTCGTAACCCTTCACCTGTCTTCCCCAGCAAAAGCCCAATCATCATTGGCATGTGTAAGCCATCCCCAGGAGAGTCCAATCATACTTGGCACATCCGGTTATTCCCAGCGGAGTTGGCTTCACCTCTTCAGAATTTATTTTGCTGGAGTGTTTCTTTCAGATCCAGCTTTCCCCAGCAACCCGAGCCTGCATCTGCATTTTTGCATATAGTTATCATATTTGCATCATCTTTTGCATCTCATCCTCGAATCCGTAGCATTTCCATTTCGTATGGAGCATTACGCCATAGAACATTTCAAACATATGCATGCGAAGCATAAGCCAGTTTTTGCTAGCCTTCTGTGGCAGTGTGAATCACTCTGTAATCAGTTCAGGGGCATTTATCCAGCAGCTTTGTTCAGACAGCTTGTCGGTTTACTCGGATTTCAGATCATATGACGGTTATGATTTTGTCCATCAATCTTCTGATGATGACATTCCCAAACAGATTTTCTTCCCGTCAGCTCCTATTGACGATGTGTTTCCCCAGCAAGGTTTTTCTCCGTCTATCATTAGACGTCGTGAGTTTGGTTTTCTTTCTGTCTATCTTTAGACAATGTGGTTCTTCAGACAAGTTTTCTTCCTGTCTATCTTTAGACAAGGTGATAAGATCAAGTGCATGTTGATCTGGCCTTCGGAAAGGTTGTTTTTCTCCGTCTATCATTAGACACCGTGAGTTTGGTTTTCTCCGTCTATCTCTAGACGTCGGGAGTTTTGAGCATGGTTTTCTTTCCGTCTATCTTTAGACGATGTGAGGTTCGGACACGTTTCTTCCTGTCTATCTTTAGACAATGTGATAAGATCAAGTGCATGTTGATCTGGCCTTCGGTATGGTCTTCTTCGTCTATCTTTAGACGTCATGAGTTTGGATATGGTTTTCTCTCCGTCTATCTTTAGACGATGCGAGGTTTCAAGGTGACCTTTCAGATATTGGCTTTCTGTCTGTTTATTGGTTGAGGTGACATTTTAAGAGGGTTTTTCTCCTGACCGTCGATTCTTATTGACGTCGAGGCTCTTTGAAGAATGGTCGGTTTTCCTAGTTGTTGATTCTTATTGACGACATGGCTCTTTGAAGGTGGTTTTATTCCTGTCAGTTCTTATTGATGATGTGGCCCCTTTGAAGATATCTTTCCATCAGCTCCTATGGATGAAAGGATTTTGAAATTTGATGGGTAGTTTTGAAGTTCATTGACGTGGATATTTTTTCTTTCTGTCTATCTTTAGACAATGTGAACCTTCTGGATGGTGTCTTTCCGTCTATCATTAGACGATGTGAGTATTGGTGTCTTTCCGTCTATCATTAGATGATGTGTGTATTGGATTTGTTCCTGTTCACCCTCAGATGATGTGAGCGTGGTGAGTCCTCTCGTCTATCATTAGACGATGCGAGATTTGGATGCAATTTTCCTCTCGTCTATCATTAGACGATGTGAGATTTGGACATGGTGTTTCTCTCCGTCCATCATTGGACGATGTGGGTATTTTGGATATTGTGTCTATCATCAGACGATGTTGAGAGTTGACGACGAAGTCAGATTGTTTTTAGAGAGTTGACGGCGAAGTCAGATGATTTTGAGGACTGACGGCGAGGTCAGGTGTTTCACCAGTTTTATGTGGAATTTTGAAAACGAAGTCAGATGTTTTACAAATTTGATGATGAGTTTTGACGGCGAAGTCAGGTGCTTTTACTAGATATTGATGATTGACGGTGATGACAGAGGTTTCTTTTTATGGTTGGCAAATTTCCGGGTTCTTTTTGTATTCAATCACCTTCTACCTTGAATGTCTGAAAGCGATCGCTTTTCATCCCTTCTGGTCCAAGTCAATTGAATAGGGGCAGCTGTTGCACCCCAAAATTTGCCCACCGGTTTTCCGACTTTGACTGGCTTTTGCTTCGTTTTTCATCTGCATATCATTTTCGGATTTTGCCCGTATTATCAGCCGGATTGAATTTGTCAGGATTTTAGCCGCTTTGCTCGCGTTTCAGGCGAATCAAATTAATTCAAACGAAAAACTCAGTGTCAAAATCGAGCGAAAGTCGCTCTCCTCTTGATAATTCAACCCATGTTGATAATATCGGCACATTTCGGTGCTCGCCCGTTTTCCCATGGCATTTTGCATTTATTTATTATTTTTTGCTTTATTTAATCATTTAGAATAGTTATTTATTTCTTTCTTTAGAATAGATTTTATTTTTATAGTTTTTATATAGAAGTTTAATTTATTTGAATTTTTATTAGAAATAGTTTTTTCTTATTTAGAATAGAAATAGATTATTTTTATAGTATGGAATTAATTTGTTTTTAGAATCATTTTAGTTTCAAAATTAATTAGATTTGATTTAATTTTATAGACATTTTAGGATTTTAGAATTAAATTATTATTGTTAGAGATATTTTAGGATTTAAATATTTTTTGGATTTAGATTTTTTATTCTAGAGTTTTAACAGTTTTAATTTTTAGAAATAGTTTATTTTTTTAGAATATAATTTTATTTGTTTAGAAAATAGTTTTTTTATTTATTTTAAAATTTAAATTTTAATAGGAATAAATTTTTATTATTTTAAGAATGGATATCAGTTTTTTTTTGTTTAGAATTATTTTAATTTTATTAATATTAGTAAATGGATTTTGTTAACTAGAATTAGCTTTTTATTTGGTTATTAGTTAGTTAGATTTACTTTAATTTTAATTAGGACTTTATTTTAATCAGTTTTTAATCATCAACAATCAATTTTAATTAGCAATTATCATTTTAATCATTAGTTTCATTAATCACCATCAGCATGTCATTAACCAATTAATCCAAAGTCATTAGCATTGCCCCGCCACATGTCACCATCCTACTATATATGTTACTATTCATTGTCTCTCCAAAAGGGACAACCCTAATCCATTATCACCAGCCGCCCTCATCTCTTGCACACCATCATCATTAGCTCTCACCTTCCTTCATCTACAAATCACCCAACCTCCATACCCACAAACAACGCGAAGAGTGCCCAGAACCTCACAACACCAAATCACTCTGAAAACCCATCTCACTTCAAACCACTGAAACCCACAGCTGTCGTGTTTCAACAACAACAAGCTCGAAACAACGAAGATTTTACGCGACCGACGACACCGCGGTAGCGACAATTTTGCAGTAACACTTTCCATCAACAGTTGGCATTTCATTTTCAGGCTCAAGATGTTTGCTGCTTTGAATATTGTTCGCTTTCGGTGATGGTGGTTGTTGCCATTAAAGATGAATGCGTGAGGAAGCAGGTTTTTTCTTATCCACTTATTCTACATGAATGATTTGTTTTTGTTTAAAATATAGTAGTATAACAGTTTGGTTGTATTGATATGAATAAGTAATTTTTTTTTTTCATTTTGTTATAAAGATAATTATGCCATTATATTAGTTACTGTAAGTCGTTTTAGGATAACTAGTTTTATTTAATTTTTTTTGTGTAAGTTAGTAGTATTTAGTTTTATATTATAAAGAATTAATATTATACAATTTAAGTTCTAGCTTTTAAAAGAAGGTAACTTCAATAAATATTCATTGGTGGTGATTAGGGACTTCAATTAGTTTTTAGATTTCATAATTTTTAGAATTAATCTGTAGAAGTTTTATTTTATTTTTCTTTGGTTTTTAAGGTTTGTAATAACTTTTTAAATAACTTTTAGGAGCTTTAATATATTTTAATGAAATAATTTATTTAGTTATTAATTTTTTTTATAATTAGATTTCTAGAGATTTTTTATATATTTTTTATAATCTATTTTTTTTTTTAGAAACTTTGTAAATATTTCTTTAATTAGTTTTTTTAAGATTTTTATAACATTTTTCTAAATAGTTTTTCTTAGATTGTAAATACACATTCTCATTACTTTTTTTTTTTAAAAAGAAATTGTTAATATGTTTTAATTTGTTTTAGTTTGTTAATATATATTTTTTGTAAAATAGTTTTAGATTTTTAATATATTCTCATTAGTATTTTTTTAAAAAAGAAAATTGTCAGTATGTTTTATAAATTAGTTGGAGTTTTTATAATTTTTTTTAATAATTAGTTTTTTTTAGAGTTTTTGAACATATTTTTCTAAAGTTAAATTTTAGCATTTTTATTTGTCATAGAGGATTTATTTTCATATTTCCTCGTTTCGGTCGATGACGAAACCTCCGTAATTCACTACCAGTCAAATTATTGACAAGTAATGTTGGATCTGAGACCACCTCTTTTCTCTCTTCATTACTTGTCCCGACTCGATTCAAAAACTTTGTCAAACAATTTTCAAAATCAAATTATCTTTGTATTGAATTAAAAAGAGGGGATTAAGTGTAGACTTTCTTCCTCTCCGAGTGTTGGGATGCCCACTGTAGTGAGGGTGGTTTCGACGCTCGTCTTTCAATACGAAGACGCTTCTAAACTTTTCCTCCTAAAAACTCGGTCTCGTACCGAGTCCATTTTCAAACCATAATAAATCGATTTCTCTTCGTATCGAATTAAAGAGAGAAGATTGGGTGTAGACCTCTTCTTCTCCGAGTGATGGGATGCCCACTGTAGTGAGGGTGGTCTCGATACTCGTCTTTCGATACGAAGACGTGACTTTATCCACCATCTCGCTTTCACAACTTCATCCCGCAACCCTTGTCACCTAAAACCTCGGTCCTGTACCGAGTGCATTTCCAAATCTTTTCATAACAAAAACTGGAATGGTCGTGGAGTGGTTAGGCGTAGGCCTTCTCCTATCCCGAGTGCTGACGTTTACCGTAGGGTTCTCTGTCGCAAAGCACTTACCATTCAAAACCAAAAACATCTTTAATAAGAGAACGAAGTTCTCTTTACATTGAATTAAAGAGAGAGGATTGGGTGTAGACCTCTTCTTCTTCGAGTGTTGGGATGCCCACTGTAGTGAGGGTGGTTTCGACGCTCGTCTTTCAATATGAAGATGCCTCGTTCGCCACACCTTTTCATAACAAATACTTTGAGACAATGAATTGGGTACTACCCGTAGGGGTTACTATCCGAGGACCTGTCTCGCCCCCTAAAAACAATCCAATCAATCCAACGTGACTTCTTGCCCCGCGTGGCGAAAACTAATCAATCTTTCAAACAGGATATGTTACGTCCGTTCTACCGCAAACAGGTAACGCCTAAGTCTCCAACGAGCGAGCAGCAAAACACCTAACTGCTAGAATGCGCACGATAGCATCATCCGTAAAAACGTTAACACGCAGTTGGCATGAACTACGTTTGCTCTGATTTCTCATGCCAGATGAGAATACGTAGGCACAAGACGGCGATGTCTTGGCGAGCTCCCTTTTTCAACAAACCGTAGGCCGAACTACGGCTGCTCTGATTCTTTACTTCTTCCAAGTAAAGATACGTAGGCACAAGGGCCACAATCCTTGCCGAGCACATTCCCCCCTATATCTGTAGTTCCCCGAACTACGTCGACTCTGATTTTCTCACATTCGTTGAGAATACGTAGGCCTAGGACCGCGAAGTCCTATCGAGTCCTTTCTTTCCCTCGTCACCCCTTGTTTCCCGTTTCTAAACTTTTCCCTTAACCCTTTTGAAACACACTTCTTATAGCATAATATTTAAGCAGATAAATTCACACATCGACAAACAAAAGGTTCCCATCGAGTACGATGGATGTGAGGGGTGCTAATACCTTCCCCTTGCATAACCGGCTTCCGAACCCGTTCATGGTTGCGAGACCATCTTATCCATTTTCTTTCTTAAGGTTTTCTCGATATTTTCCTTTTCCCTCATGGGATAAATAAAGTTCGGTGGCGACTCTTCTGTCTATCCTTTTCGCCTCCCCGTCGTTGCGCACCATTTTTCGAGTAGCGACACGCACCGAGTGCATTTTCAAAAACCTCGGTCTCGTACCGAGTCCTTTTTTCAAACCATAATAATTTGATTTCTCTTTGTATCGAATTAAAGAGAGAAGATTGGGTGTAGATCTCTTCTTCTCCGAGTGTTGGGATGCCCACTGTAGTGAGGGTGGTCTCGATACTCGTCTTTCGATACGAGGACGCGACTTTATCCACCATCTCGCTTTCATAACTTCCTTCCACAATTTTCACACCTAAAACCTCGGTCCTGTACCGAGTGTATTTTCAAATCATTTTCGGAACAAATACTTGAATGGTCGTGGAGTGGTTAGGCGTAGGCCTTCTCCTATCCCGAGTGCTGACGTTTACCGTAGGGTTCTCTGTCGCAAAGCACTTACCATTCAAAACCAAAAACATCTTTAATAAGAGAACGAAGTTCTCTTTGCATTGAATTAAAGAGAGAGGATTGGGTGTAGACCTCTTCTTCTCCGAGCGTTGGGATGCCCACTGTAGTGAGGGTGGTTTCGACGCTCGTCTTTCAATACGAAGACGCCTCGTTCGCCACACCTTTTTATAACAAAAGCTTTGAGACAATGAATTGGGTACTACCCGTAGGGGTTACTATCCAAGGACGTATCTCGCCCCAAAAACAATCTCAACCAATCAAACATGATACCTTGCCTCTCATGGCGAAAACCAACCTTTCAAACAGGATATGTTACGTCCGTTCTACCGCAAACAGGTATGCATAAGTCTCCAAACGAGCGAGCAGTAAAACACCTAAATTGCTAGAACACGTACGATAACATCATCCATAAAACACACCGGTTATCCGCACTGTAGGCACGAACTATGTTGCTCTGATTTCTCTTGCATGTTGAGAATATGTAGGCATAGGATTGCGACAATCCTAGCGAGCACCCTTTTCTATTTTCCACCCTTTCCCAGAAAGGCATGCTACGTCCATTCTACCGCAAACAGGTAACGCGTAAGTCTCCTCACATGCGAGCAGCAAAACACCTAAACTGCTAGAATGCGCATGATAGCATCGTCTACCAAAACTTCCCCGCAAACCGTAGGCCGAACTACAGCTGCTTTGATTCTTTACTTCTTTTAAGTAAAGATACGTAGGCACAAGGGCCATAATCCTTGCCGAGCACATTCCCCCCATATCTGTAGTTCCCCGAACTACGTCGACTCTGACTTTCTCACATCTATTGAGAATACGTAGGCATAGGACTGCGAAGTCCTACCGAGTCTGTTCTTTCTCTTTTCTTCCCCGTTCTCTCTTTCCTCCTAACTTTCTTGTTTCTAACTTTTCTTTTACCCCGTAGAACACTTCTTATAGCATAATGTTTAAGAAAATAAATTCACACGTCGACAAACAAAAGGTTCCCATCGAGTACGATGGATGCGAGGGGTGCTAATACCTTCCCCTCGCATAACCGGCTTCCGAACCCGTTCTTGGTCGCGAGACCATCTTATCCATTTCTTTCTTAAGGTTTTCTCGATATTTTCCTTTCCCCTCATGGGATAAATAAAGTTCGGTGGCGACTCTTCTGTCTATTCTTTTCGCCTCCCCGTCGTTGCACGATGCATTTTTCGAGTAGCGACAACACCAAGCCAAACAATGACGTTCCAGATGATCTGAGGAAGGATTTTGTTCTGATAGGGTCATCCTTCTTTCCAATTATCATTTCCTCTGGATGAGAGGCTTTGATTCTGGATGATCCTTTAACAGTTGGTTCTTTAGAAATGTTCGAGTTATTCATTTGAGCAGTCAAGGGAGTAGCATCTGACGTTGCTTCTGGTGCTTCTGCTTGAGCTTTGTCTGCCTCTGAATCTTCAGAGTCTGTGAGAGTGACTTCTCTATCTACAGAAATTTCAAGCTGCTTTGGCTTTTGATTGCCAAGCTTATCATCAAATCTAACATGAATTGATTCCTCTACAATTTGTGTCTCATTATTGTATACTCTGTAGCCTTTAGAGCGTTCAAAATATCCAAGCATGAAACACTTCTGAGCTTTGGAATCAAACTTGTTCAGATTCTCTTTAGTGTTCAACATAAAACATACACATCCAAAAGGATGGAAATAAGAAATGTTGGGATTTTTATTCCTCCACAATTCATAAGGAGTCTTTTCCAGAAGAGGTCTTACAGACACTATGTTCTGAATGTAACAAGTTGTATTCATTGCTTCTGCCCAAAAATGTTTTGCTATGTTAGTCTCGTTGATCATGGTTCTGGCCATTTCTTGCAATGTTCTATTTTTCCTTTCTACAACTCCATTCTGTTGAGGAGTTATAGGACAAGAAAAATCATGTGCAATACCATTTTCTTTAAAATATTTTTCAAAATATTTGTTTTCAAATTCTCCACCATGATCACTTCTGACTTTAACAATTTTAAATTCTTTTTCGTTTTGGACTTGTTTGCAGAAGTTAATGAATTCAGAATGTGACTCATCCTTGTGTTTCAGGAATTTTACCCATGTCCATCTGCTGTAGTCATCAACTATGACTAATCCATACTTCTTGTCTCTGATGGATGCAGTTTTCACTGGTCCAAATAGATCAATATGAAGCAGCTCTAATGGTCTAGAGGTAGAAACAACGTTTTTTGTTTTGAAAGAAGATTTTGAAAATTTTCCTTTCTGACATGCTTCACAAAAAGCATCTGAGTTGAACTTCAACTGAGGAAGTCCTCTGACCAGATTCAGTTTATTAATCTGAGATATATGTCTCATACTAATATGTCCCAATCTTCTGTGCCAGACCCATTGCTCATCGTTAACAGACAGAAGGCATTTTACATTATGAACTTTAAGTTCTTAAAGATCAATTTTGTAAATGTTGTTCTTTCTTTTTCCATTAAAGAGGATTGAACCATCTTTTTGACTAACAGCTTTACAACATTTTTTATTGAAGATTATATCATAACCATTGTCACTTAATTGACTTATGGACAATAGATTATGTGTTAATCCTTCAACAAGACATTAAATATGGAAGGGAGGTTACCATTACCTATAGTTCTAGAGCCAATAATCTTGCCCTTCTGGTTCCCTCCAAACTTCACATCACCTCCTGATCTAAGTTCAAGGCTTTGGAACATAGACTTTCTTCCTGTCATGTGTCGCAAGCAGCCAGAGTCCAAGTACCATGATTGGTGTTTCAATTTTGCTGCTAAGGATATCTGCAACAAAGATTATTTTGTCTTTAGGTACCCATATTTTCTTGGGTCATCTGGGGTTAGTAGGTTTGAAATTATGATACAGTATTTGAATCAGAGTTTTGTTGAGCATTTTCTAAATCATTTTTTAATTGAAAGTTTTATGCTTTCAGCTCAGCCATTTCTGATTCTAACTTATTACTCTCAAATGCAATATGCTTCAGAAGCTTCTTGTATTTGATTTTAATCTTACTGTAGTTTTCAAGAAATTCAGATAAACTTTCAGCAAGTTCAGCTCTGGTGAGTTAAGAAAATACCTCTTCTGAATCTGATTCAGATTCAGATTCATCTGTTTCTTCATGGTCCTCCTTGTCAGCCATGAGTTCCATGTTAGCACATTCATCTTCTAAGTCTGATAAATATTCAGAGTCATCTGACTCATCCCACGTGGCCATTACGACTTTCTTCTTCTTTTCAAACTTCCTTTTAGGTTTCTCCTTCAGAAGTTTGGGACATTCATTTTTATAGTGGCCAGGCTCTTTGCACTCGTAGCACACTATATCTTTCTTTCCAGATTTCTTATGTCCAGAAGATTCGCCACGCTGATCAGATCTCTTGAAGTTTCTGAACTTCCTTTGCTTGTGCTTCCAGAGTTGATTAATCCTCTTGGACAGCAGGGACAACTCATCTTCTTCTTCTGACGATTCTTTAGAGCTTTCTTCAATAATCTGCAAAGCTTTAGTAGATTTGTTAGATTTTAAAGCAACTGACTTACCTTTCTTCTGATGCTCCTCTTCCTCCAGCTCAATCTCGTGACTCCTTAAGGAACTGATCAGTTCCTCCAGCATGATCTTATTCAGATCCTTTGCAAGCTTCAGAGCTGTCACCATTGGTCTCCACCTTGTTGGCAAGCTTCTTATGATCTTCTTGACATGGTCAGAAGTTGAGTAACCTTTATCCAGAACCTTCAACCTAAAAGTTAGGATCTGAAATCTTGAGAACATAGTTTGCACAGATTTAGACTCCTCCATTTTGAAGGCTTCGTACTTCTGGATGAGGGCCAGAGCCTTTGTCTCCTTTACTTGGGACTTTCCTTCATGCGTCATTTTTAGAGACTCAAACATATCAAATGCAGTATCTCTATTTGTTATTTTCTCATACTCAGTATGAGATATAGCATTTAATAGAATGGTTCTCGCCTTGTGATGGTTTCTGAACTCCTTCTTCTGTTGATCAGACATAGACTTCCTGTCAACCTTTTTCCCTTCATCATTAGTAGTATGAATATAACCATCAGTTACCAAATCCCATAGGTCAGCGTCATAGCCTAGAAAGAAACTTTCTATTCTATCTTTCCAGTAATCAAATTCTCACCATCAAACATGGGAGGTTTGGTGCTGATTCAGTCTCTATCATCGTATTTGTTGTTATATGAAGTTGAAGTTGAAGCTTCAGCAACCATGATGAATCAAGATCAAAAGATTAAGAGTTTTTCCCAATAGGATCTTTTTCTGTCACGGTTAAGTGAGAGCACTTACAGAACTGGAGCTCTGATACCAACTGAAGGTAGGAAAAATACTTAGAAGGGGGGGGGGGGGGGGTTGAATAAGGGTTTTAAAACGATTTAGATGATAGAAAAATAACACACTATTTTTATCCTGGTTCGTTTGAACTCAAACTATTCCAGTCCATCCTACCAAGGTGATTTGCCTTTCTCAACAAAGACTTAATTCACTATATCAAACTTGATTACAGTGTAAACCACTAAGACAATTGTCTTAGTCTTCTCAAGAAATTCTGACCACAACTTGGTCTTCTTAAGGAAATCTTTTACAAAAATAAACTAACAATTTGTGTTAAAGATGTGCTTCTAAAAAGCTATATCACAATAGTGATATTTTACACAAGTATTTAGAACGAAATAAAACTATTCAGCTTTTGAAGAATGAGTGCTTTGAATAATTTGTCAATAGTTTGTTTGAAGTTCGTTAAACTTTGAATTGATGCTTAGACTTGATTTTATAGTACTTTGAAATCCTTTTCTCAAAGACTGTGCAATCTGTGCATTCTGTTGTTTTTGTCTTCTAATGACTTTTCCTTTCTCAAAAGAAGAATGTTCTGACAAATCCTTTTTGTCTGAAATCCTGCGTCATGCATGAATGAGGAAAGATCCGTTTAGGATAAGGACAAGGAATATGCCAACAGATCTTTATTTGAACAACATCTTCTTCAACAACTTTGAAACGTCTTGCATCAGAACTTCTGATGATGTTATTAGTTGTTCAGGTCAAAGTTAACTCACTCAGAGTTTTTCTATCAGAGTTTGCAGCTAAGTGCTTTAAGCGTGAAGTACTTTATCAAAGCATACATGCTTATCACAGCTTCTGTACTTGCGGCGTTGAGTACTTCCAGAGTCTTCTGAATCATTACACATGCCTTTACGCTCAGAGTCTTCTTGCAGCTTCACATACGTAGCTTCACTCAGATTCTTTTTAGCTTCACTCAGAGTCATTTGTAGTAGATCAGAGTCTTCTGATGACTTGCTTCTGACGCTCAGAGCTTTCTCGTTCTTTAATGTTCAGAGGCATTCTTGCTTCCAGAATAATATTAATTTTGATATCTGAAACAAATAAACACTTGAACAAAATTAGAGTATATAAGTTCTCTATACAAAATTTTATTAATGTTATCATCAAAACTATTTGATATATTAAACACCAATCTGTGTTCTAACAAGTAGGAGAGACATTAGGATTTCAATCCTTTGCATGATAACAATTAGGATAACCCTTTTTACCTCAACTTTAGGTCCATTTGTATGATAACATTAGATAGACTTCCTTATCGTCCTAACTTTAAGACCATTTTGTATGACAACATTAGGGTTTTTCAGTTTCCCTTTAGTGTTTTCTTTTGTGTCTTCTCTTCTCATCTCAAACAATCTTAAGACACTTAATAAAGAATGATGAACTTTGTGCACCACGAGCCTTAAGTACATAGGAAATGATGAGTGAGGGGTTTCTCCTCACTTGTCTAGAGTGTTTAGTGTATGTCCTTTGGGTGATATGTGACGCATTCGCTCCTATGTCATAGTATTTAGTGCAACGTGAATGTCAAACCATTTCAATTCACTTCATTAAAACTCATAAACCAAATTCAAACCTTTTTATCCTTCGAGATTGTTCTCAAACCATTTTCAGAAAAGAGTACGTTACTTTTCTGTTCTACCGCAAACAGGTATCAACCCTAACTGCTAGAATGGGAACTTAACATCACTCATAAAAACATTTAACCAACCTGTAGTCTAGTTTTCTCGAACTAAGTTTGCTCTAATTTCTCATTCCATATGAGGATACATAAGCACAAGACGACGATGTCTTAGCGAGCAACCTTCCCCCCATCACCCATAGTTTTCCGAACTACGTTGACTTTGACTTTTCCATTACACGAGGGAATACGTAGGCATAGGGCGGTGATGTCCTATCAAGTCTCATTTTTCTTTTTTGTCCACTGTTTAGCAGTAGCTTTTAGATAACTCACCCCTTTTGATAGACAACAAGCATGGATCTCGTTGAGTACAACGAATGTGAGGGGTGCTCATACCTTCCCCTTGCGTAACCGACTTCCAAACCCAAGATTTGGTTGCGATGACCTTGTTTTTTCCTGTTCTTTTAGGTTTTCTTTGATCATTTCATTCCCTCTCGTTGGGATAAATAACATTTGGTGGCGACTCTTCTATTTGTTTTTTCTGGTCCTTTTACGCAGTTGCGACAGCTGGCGACTCTGCCGAGAACTTAAGGTTCCCTATGCGAGTCAATCCTAACACTTGTTTGCTTTATGTCTTTGGGGTGTTTACTTTTTATGCAATTATGTGTTATATGTTGTATACTATTGCATCTGCATTTTTATTATTTTTATATAATGATGTTGTTATTGTGGTGTTGGGTGGGTTGTTCCACGAGAGATAAGCCCAATACCCAAGTTTGAGTACATACATAGGATTAGTGTGGAGAGTAGTGTGGACTTGCACGACATTTAATCACGTAAGAGTTTGCGTGAAATTCATGTCCAAACAAGGTTTTCTTTAGAGACATCCTATCCTGCGCATTTAGGACAGTTGATGGGGGTGTTGAATTAGAAGGCTAACGAATCTGGAGACTGTTTATTGGGAAGTCAGTTGAGACCTCCTTGATTGGTCATGATGCTAAACTAAAAATGGTGAACGTATCATTGTTATTAGACCTGAGAGTCCACGATACTGATGACCTTCATAGGATGATGTACCTTTCAAGACTATAACTTACCTGTGAGAGGGAAGGGTTTTGTAGGAAACTTTGACCTCCAACCAACCCGATTCTCTGGTTTTTTCGTCAGTGCAGACTTATGATCTTGGATGGTGTGGTATTCTATCACCTTGGTATTCTGGATTTCTTGTTTTCTTATTGGAGAAGGACTCTAGTCTAATTCAGTCAGCGGCACAACAACTTTTGATGCCTTGATCCTTGTTTGCATTTGCATACACATTCTCATCTTTGTATTACATGTGTATGTGTTTCAGGTTTTCATCTCTCCTTAGATTCTAGTCCTGGTTTTCTCTGAAGATGGAAGTAGAGAGGAAGAAGAATATTCTGTACACGTTTCATTTATCTGATCTTGGACATTTATTTGGTCTCATAGCTACGGTTGATCCGGGCACTCTTGAAGTGTTTAGAAAATACTATGAGAGAATTCTGAGCCTTGTCCGTAAAGTTACAAGTTACGAGCAAGGAGTCATCCTTAATTTTCTACAGTTCTATGATCCTCCATTGCGTTGTTTTATTCTCTCATATTATGTTCTAGTTCCTACATTGGAGGAGTTTGCTTCTATCTTAGAGATTCCAGTCCAGGATAAAGTACCGTTCATTCATTCATAAGAGGAGCCTGATCTTGAGAAGCTTACAGCCGCTCTTTATTTGAGTGCATCTAAATTGGTAGGCAATGTAGTTTCAAGGAATGGTGTCTCTGGCTTTACTTTGTCTTTCTTGGTGGACAAAGCTCAAAAGTATGCCAAAGAGGGTTGTTGGGTGGTTTTTAGCGCTACCTTGGCTCTATGCATCTATGATATTGTGATGTTACCAAACATACCTGACTTGGTTGATATGGACGCCTTCAGAATTTTTGCATTCAGAAACCCTGTACCCACTCTCTTAGGAGATCTGTATTTCTTTAGGAAAGTGTGATTGTATAACCTATGACCCTTACTTAGAGTGGATTCATAGTAGGGTGGAGAAGATTTTGTTGCCGTTTCCTGTTGAAAAGTCCTTATATCCTCTGATGATTGAAGAGCCTATGATAGTTGATATTCAGAGATATGATAAACTTTGGATAGAACAAGAAGAGTTGCGTAAGGAAAATGAAGAGTTGAAAAGAGATATCAGTCAATTGAAATGTGACAAGAATAAAGCTATTTACCTAGCTAAAGTAAATACAGAGGCCTTGGCTAAGGTAGAAAAGTAGTTGGATGAAGAGATTCGGGTACGAGGACGAGTTGGCCAAGATTTGAAAATTATTGATAGCATCCTAAAGTATAAGAAGAAAGAGTTAGACGGGGCCTATTTGGAAATATCTAAGTTCAATGATCAGTGGAATGCCATATTGACTGCCAACAAAGGAAGAGAGGATGAACTTCGTAAGAAGATTGATAGTTTAAAGATGTAGCTCAAAGTTAAAGGTAAAGATTTTTCATCAGAATCATCCCGTAGGTATGCAAGTGATCAGAAGCTACAGGAAACCTTGTCAGCATTTTAGGAGCTCAAGGTGAGAGCAGAACTGAAGAGACCAAGACTTGAAGATGCCTTTGTAGAAGAAACATGGGAGGACTATGTTCATGGCTTGAGGGATGTCATTTGCAGAAGAGATTTCCTCATCCAGGAGTTGATTGCAAGACCTTAGCATCCAGATACAAAGGAGCTGTTAGAGGAAGCTCAGACTTGGTACAAGGCCTACAGTAGTTGAAAGTTGTTTGATGTGTCTTGTCTCTTTTTCTTGTCTTGTATTTTGACCATCACCAGATCTGTTGGATGAGGTCATAGACTTGTATGCAGTTGTACTTCCTGTTGGTGATTTGTATACATTGACTTTTGTTCTCATTTTATTTATGAGATGGTTTTTTGGTTCTTCCGTTTATCTCTATTATTCCGTTATTATCTATGAAACTAGAATCGAGGGAGAGATCTCCTTGGAACATATTGTCGCTACTGCGAAAAAAGGTGCTGACAATCACAGAAGAGTCGCCACCGTTCGTTATTTATCCCAAAAGAGGGAAAGGAAACGATCAAAGAAAACCTGAAAAAAACGGGAGAAAACAGGTCTTCGTAACCATGTCTCGGGTTCGGGAGTCGGTTACACAAGGGGAAGATATTAGCACCCATCACGTCCGTCGTACTCGACGAGATCCACGCTTTATTGTCTAGTTTATGGGTGAAAAACAAACTATCTACGGATGCTAGAGCTAAACAGAAAGAACTGACTCGATAGAGTATCACAGCTCTATGCCTACATATTCCCTCGTGCAATGGGAAAGTCAGAGTCAACGTAGTTTGGGATACTACGGGGGAAATTGCTCGCCTAGACGTCGCGTCTTGTGCCTACGTATTCTCATCTGGTACGAGAAATTAGAGCAAAACGTAGTTCAGGCTAACTACGGGAAAGAATCTTGATCGCACAGGGGCGAGAGAAAAGGGGAGGGTCTCAATCCCACGGCAGTGAGAGAAAAGGTTCGGAACAACAACCTTGTCTCGATTGCGCTGGGGCAAGAGAAAGGAATATTAGTCGTTAGAGGGAAATTCTCGATTGCACGGAAGCGAGAGAAAATAGAAATTAGTTGTTATTGTGCTTGCTAGGATTATCGCAATCTTATGCCTATGTACTCTCAACAGATATGAGAGATCAGAGCAGCCGTAGTTCGGCTAACTACGGAAAACAGGTGTCGATTGCACGGGGGCAAGAGAAGGGATCTTAATCTCCAGGATGCGAGAGAAAAAGAAGTCTCAATCTCCAAGATGCGAGAGAAAAGGTCTCAATCGCAAGGATGCAAAAGAAAAGGTTCGAATCGGGACGCACACGCCAAGTCCTAAGCCGTAGGAGCGAATGCGTCACATATTGTCCAAAGGACATATGCTAAACACTCTAGACGAGTGAGAGGAATCCCCCCACTCATCATTTCCCATATATCTAACGCTTACGACTCACAACACTCAACGTTTGAATAAAAGAGATGAAATAAAAACAATGTTACCGAACAGAGTGGTTCCGTTGACCCTTGACTTTGCGTGAAAGCTCCATTTCTAAGCTCCTCTCCTTTGATCCTTGATGATGATGTTTTGAATCAGAATAAATGTGACGCTAAACCACCGTAACTCGACTTATAAATGGAAGTCAAGCTATAGGATGTTGCGTATTGATATCCCTGTCAAAGACAAGATAGAGAAATGATATTGAGAATCATTCTCCAATTGAATCGTGTAACACAGACCAACACAGAAGAAAGTCAAAATAAAATCAGAAGGAGAAGAAAAATGAGGAGAGAAAGAAGTGGTCTCAGATCCTACATTATCCATCAACAATTCGATTAATAACCGTTTACGGAAGTGTCGTCATCGACCTACAAAATGAAAATGAGATAGCAAGTCCAATAACAAATGGAAATTGAAATAAACTTCTAAAAATAAAACTAAGTCCTAATAGAAATTTAAAGAAGAAAATAGAATATAAAATTCCATACAAAATATATGCATATATTCTAAAAGAAAATACTAATTTTCTAAAAGAAAAATAGTTAAATATTTTCATATATACAAAAGAAAAATATAATACCAAAAGTATTTACAAAAATAGAACCAAAAAGAAAATGGAAACAGGGGGTTTTCAACAGTCCAGCAGGGGTACAGTAGCAGCAAGAATACCGTTGGGCCAAAGGTTTGGAAGCCCAAATTCGCCACACAACAATCAACAGAGGGGGGCGCATAATGGACACGGGGGTAAGATCCAAAAATTAAACGAATGGGCCGAAGCCCACTAACCGTCCAAGACATCTCACGGAGACCTCTTCTTCTTCATCTACCTTTGGCAAACCCTAGCCCGCCGTTTCTTCAACGTCACCATCTTCTCTGCTACGACCATGCTCCGCCGTCTTCGCAGCTCAAACATACTTCCCCACACTCTAAGCTTCGTATCAAGATCAACTCCCCAAAATTAAACCATCTGTTTCACTTTTCCGTCACCTCACCCTTCTCTCAATCTCTTCTCCAACTTTCTGTTACAACTTACATGTTAAGGATGGAAGGAGCACTGGAAGTTTGATGAAGGAGGACGAAGGAGACTCGTTTGTACTACTGAAGGCGAGTTGAAGATCTGTGGATTCGAAAACGGGATTTAGGAAGAAATCATTTGACGGATGATTCTTGATGAAGTTGCTTGAAAATGTTAACGGATTGTGATTTGCATGTTGAAGATCATGAAGGTTTGTGATAGATCTGAAGAAGGTTTACAGATCTAGAGCAAAACAATGAAGGTGACGAATGTGCGTATGAGTTATTCATGAAGATGAAGCTTCAGATCTGGTTCGAGGGAGAGAGATCGAAAATGGATGAGTTTCGTATGATTTTTCTGGAAACGTATGAATATTTGAATATAGATCTGGTGAAGATTCAAAGTTCTGGAAAAACTGGATGAACTTGATTAATATGGATGAAGAAATGATGAAGTTTCTAGAAAGATATCATGAACGTGATAAAGATATCGTATGAAGATCGTATGAGGTTGTTATGAATCTTGAAGAAAATCTGGAAAAGGATGAAGGTTCGATGAAGGTTTAATGCAGTTTCTGGAAAAATTGAATGGAGATTGATGAACATGGATGAAATCTGGAAAAAAATGGATTAATATGGATGAAGATATGAACAAAATCTGGAAAAAGCGTATGAACATGATGAATCGTATGAAGATTCCGACGACATGTTGAGTTTTCCGGCGAGGGAATCAGACGGTGCAACGACCGTTTGATTTCTCCGGCGAGGCCATTCTATGGTTCTTTTTGGGGCAACATGTCAGCATTATGATGAGAGAGAACGTGAATAGGGTTTTATAGCGTTAGAAAGTGACACATGGCACGGTGAAAAGTGATTAGTGACAGATTAATTAAAGCTGATTAATTGAGACTGATGGTTAATTAAATGCTGAACCAAAATTAATGCAAACTTGAATTAAACTAATATCATTTAACTAAAGTAAATTATATAAACCTAACCAATCAATATCCTAATTAAATATGGATTAAAATCTATCTAAAATTCTAACATAAATTCTGGTATGCAGATCTCATATGTCCCAAGAACAATGATCTTTGCTCAACAAGGACGAGGACAGACCATGACCAATTTAAATTTCTTTAAATTGTATCAATGTCATGACCAATGTCATGACGTCTGTTGTAACATCTGCTGACTGACATAACTATTTATCTAACCATTTAAATTGTGTAGAATTGTAAATGCTGAAAGATAAATAACACAATGAATTATTCACCCAGTTCGGTGCATCTTCACCTACATATGGGGGCTACCAAGCCAGGGAGAAAATTCACTATTAGTAGAATTAATTCAGAGTCAAACAACCCGTTTTCACTCTTCACTTAAGACCTACCCAATGACACTTCAGCCTAGAGACCACTAGACCTGAGTATACCCACTCACTCCCTCTCAATCACCTCAGTGATGTAAACTAATTGACAATTACAGTGGAGATATGAAGACACACTTCAAACACACCTTGATCTTGCTTCACAGCTTTGATCAAGTGACACAACTCTCTTGCTTAAAATCTTAGAGTGACACAATGAACACACCAAAGCAATTATACATCATACAATTGCTTGGCACACAAGGAATCCTAAGATTCCTAGACACACGTGAAGAGGAACACTCTTCACTCACAAATATGTCTACCATAATGTATCAAAAGATACAAAGGGTGACTTACAAATACACACACAAGGGACTCTAAACCCTAGACCTTTATTTTACACTCAAGTTGTTTTTGATGTGAGTGCTTGATTTCCTCTGCTTCTGCTCCTCCTTAAATAACAATGCAGACTGGGCTTGGGCTGCTCCAAAGTAACAAACATTAGTTTTAACAAAGTAAAACTAATTTCCACAGTTCAAGGTGCTGTCAAATTAGGTCATGATAAGCTCAGCACTACCTAGAATCTCGTCTGAGATAACTAAAGAACCCTAACAGGTTTCCTGAAATCTAGCCTGAGATATATTAGGTATCATAACAGAAAAACAAACCTTGCACGCTTGATGTCATACGATCAATTTCATAACATTCAGTCATGACATCCAATTCTCTTTGTGATAGCTTACTAAACTTACCATGTAGAGCACTTCTACAGAATCTTCTTCATAACAGTAGAAACAAGCATATTATAGTTTCCTAATAAGTCTCAAAGGTCCTTTTTATAAACACCAATTAAATCTGCACTTTGTTTCTAATAACTCTCTTTGGCCTACCCATACTAATGAGGTATATCCAGCAGGATCTCATCAAACCAAACCACTTCTGTCAAGTGATGGCAGCTCCTGTTGTACCAGACAGTAAATGTCATGACATCTTCATTAAAACTTATGGTTGCAGTTCTGTCATGACAGCAGATGGATGTCATAGCAGGCTGTCGTGACATCTTGTTTAACATCAATGCATAATCTTGTTTTACCAAAATTTAGCCAATTATAGAACGATGGACAATTCTATATCATAGAATCATGGAACTAACAATCTCCCCCATTGGCAAATTTTGGTTAAAACAACCAAACACCTTATCAGGTCAGCAACAATAGTTTTTCCAGTCTCACAAACTATCACGCTCCCCCTTGATAGTTGCAACAGATAACAACACTTTACTCCCCCTTGGTTTAGTCAAAAATTGAAAAAAAAAATTGGAGTAAGTGTACATACTGCACATGGTTTCCAAACATCCAGCCATCTCACAATCTCTCAAGAGATACACAACCTGCTTGATCCCCACCAGTATGAAGACTGCACCACTGTAGCAATAATCTTTGGACCAGGTCTCAAACCTTCTTGCTGAAACCACGCATCCTCACAAGTTGTCATAACTCCTTGGAAAGGAAAAAAGTCATGCACACGAAGGTCTCCGAAGAGCACATCAGCAGCAGCTTACCAGATCATCACACACCAGAACATCCTAGAGAGAAATAAACTCTCATGAAGCTTCCTCAGAGACACAATGTTCAGACACCCTGTCTGACATTATAAAAATTATTCTCAAGCACCTTTAGAAATAATTCCTTTATTTAACAGTCAGACTGTAAGCACCAAGGCATGGACTACATCTCCTATAGTCCAGATCCATCAATAGCTGGGACACACAACCATGCTTCATCATGATGAACAACAACCTCCACAACATTAACTCCACATGACTTTACTTCATGATCATTGTCATTGAGTTCTTGCCTTGTCTGAAGCTGCACCTTCAGGAGTGACATTTTTAACATCTTCAATTAAAGGATAATCAATTAAACACTTGCCACAAGTAACAATTGATTTTAAATCCCCAATTTGTGCCACACAAATATTCAGACAATGACCAATGTTTCCTAGGTCTTCACAAAAGGTAAGCATAGTCCTAGAGAAGATACACCAGCCAGCACCCAGTCAAGACATCTTGTCTGACATGATGACCTTATCAGTGGTCCAAGAACACAAGCTTTCCTGAGGCACAACAAGCTTTGTACAACTCCATATCTGCACAATGTCCACAAAATTAGTGTAGCTACACATTAGACAGGTACACATCTTCCCCTGTCATGCATAAACATTGCTCCCCCTATATGTAATATTACTCAGATTCATCTTGAAAAAGTTGGAGCAATCTCCAAGATGTCAGGTTGAGAGTCCTTCCATTATGCACAAGATCAAGGCTGATGATATCTTGATCTTTATCTTCACCAGTCATACAAGATAAAACACTTGGATAGAGAACCAAATACCTGACTTGATCCATTGACACCCAACGACAGAACCAAGAGCAGAAACACTGTTAAGTTCATCATGAACAGTAACACAATGTCACAACACCTGGTATGACATTCCACCCTCCTAGAGGTATATAGTCACAAACTGCTTGAAGCCACGAGCAATCTTGAGACACAATTGTACCGTTGCAGCAACATATCCTAGATAGAAGTATACCTCCCCATAAAAAGGATAACTAGTGCTCTATTTCCAGAAGCACGTGAATGGAAAACATAAGACTCATCTTCATGTCTTCAAGAGCTCACTCCTTGTTCAACCCACCTGCTGAACGCATTTACCTACTGCTAGAACCATAGGTAACTAGTACACCCATCAGACAGAAGCTCTCCCCTATCTTCTATAAAAGCTGCTCCAAGTCACCACATTATATCTCAAGACCAACTCCATGCTTATACAGTGAGAAGGTACCGAACAGCTCCACTTTTTTTCTAGAGTTACCACTTCTCCATAAGACTTCTGGCCTGAGTCAGATAACAAGATAGACACCCCATAATCCAAGACATTCTTTCCTCATCATTCTCCCATATGATAAGTAAGAACACTTCTAGTTTAACAGGTGAATATTCACTTCCATATAACTCATAATAGTCCAGATTTTCATGCAATGAGCCACTCCAGTCTTGTACAATACTTTCACATCATACTCCAAGACAGTCCCTTTACCTCATCATTCTCCCGTATGACAAGATAGAGCACTTCTTAGTCAAAATGTGAATCACAAGTTTCACACCAGATCTTCAAGTCCTTCTCTAAGTAAAGCCAAACCAGATGATCCATATCATAGACACATCACCCCCTGGTTCTTTATATGCCCACAACTGGACTTACTACTGCCTAGTAGTCCAACTGACGATCTTCACAGCTCCACCAGCTTGATCAAAAACATCTCCAAAAGAAGGTAATCTTCCATAAACAACATAGGGCTTCTACCACAAGCACTAATATGTGAACAGAACCAGAACCTCATTTGGTCTTCAATTAACTACCCTTCTGCACAAGAGTAATTTTCTAAAGGCACACTGCTTAACTAACCAAATGCCACTGTTTGGTTACTCAACTGCTTCTAGAGCTCTAGAAACTCTTGTGATCCACCAAGAAAACTTGATCTTCATATCCTTCATGTTTCATAGCAAGGAAACTTGGATAAACCAAGACTTGGACCTGTAACATCTACTCCTTCTCAAGCTCCTGCACACTGAAGTTTCTGCTTGATGTCACAACATCTGATCAAACATCCTGCTGAAGGGTTCAGGCTTTCATTTTGCCACTTAGAATAACCTCATCACTCTATCAGAACAAGAGTTCCATGTTCACAGAGACTAGACACCATCTATTCTTTTTTAACATATACCTTGAACTGCATTTGCTTCAGGAACTCTTCTTTAGAGAAACCAATTATGCCAAATCTTGATTCTTCAGAGAGGAGGGATAAAAAAATCTTTACAAAAGGAATCCCGCTTTCCTTAAGTAGAGACTTCTTCAGAAAATTAGAGATAACTGCCACTTATCCTTGACCTCCAAGCTGAGCAAGATCTCATGCTCCTGTGCACATAGATCAGAAATAAACTGACCCAAGCAGAGCTACCAGCACCATCTTCTAGACCAGTTTCTTGCCAAGAAACTTTCTAGATACATATCATATGCTACTGCACTCCAATAAACTGATCCAAGAAGAACGTCTTCATCTTCACTTTCATCAGCACTACATTCTAGCCTTAGTTTCTTGCCAAGAACCTTACTAGAATAAAGACAAATCCTACCACACATGTGTACGGTACCAAGATCATTAGAATCAACTGCACAATCTCTGCTGATGGAATGTCTCAACATCTGGTTGAACATCAGATTCTTGAAGTAGATCAAACAAATTAGGGGCCTTATGCTTGTGGTGCAACTGATGAGACATCTTGATCATTGACTAAGGATAATTCATTAAATATTTGTGAAGATCTCAAATAGCAATGAATCTCAAATCCTTATAACCAATCCTTCTCTGAACTTCAGCAATCTTGAACTTCATGGATAACCAATTAAATACGTGTGTAGTCCACAAATAACAATTGATCTTAAATCCACACAACTTCAGGAATACCAAGGCTGAAACATCAAGGCTGACACCCTTGACTCAACCTGCCTATGACTTCCTCTATTGATAACAGAGCCCTTGCATGCCACGAATGGTGAAACTAAATCACCTCCCACAGCCTTCAGCAACCTGCCATAGCCATATATCACATTGTATACAGTATGCACAATACTCTCTCAGGGCTACCAGAGTTCTTTCATCATGAAAAATATGCAGCGGAACTACCAAAAGAACATCTTCAACAAGCCTTAAACAAGTTGTCAGAATATTCACCAGGTCATTGAAGCTCCTATATTAGAGGGCACAGCAACAGATACACAGAATCCTTTGCAACCTCCTCCTAAACTCCATAAGCAGTAGCTCAAATGTTTAGAAAGATCAGCAACTCAACTGTAGCTTTTCCTTGTTCAAACCACTAGAAAGTATCTCCGAAAATCTCATCCAAACCATACGAGATGCCTGCTCTGATACCAATTGAAATCCTGGTTGTAGAACTCATATGTCCCAAGAACACTGATCTCTGCTCAACAAGGACGAGGACAGACCATGACCAATTTAAATTTCTTTAAATTGTATCAATGTCATGACCAATGTCATGACGTCTGTGGTAACATCTGCTGACTGACATAACTATTTATCTAACCATTTAAATTGTGTAGAATTGTAAATGCTGAAAGATAAATAACACAATGAATTATTCACCCAGTTCGGTGCAACTTCACCTACATCTGGGGGCTACCAAGATAGGGAGGAAATTCACTATTAGTAGAATTAATTCAGAGTCAAACAACCCGTTTGCACTCTTCACTTAAGACCTACCCAATGACACTTAAGCCTAGAGACCACTAGACCTGAGTATACCCACTCACTCCCCCTCAATCACCTTAGTGATGTAAACCAATTGACAATTACAGTGGAGATATGAAGACACACTTCAAACACACCTTGATCTTGCTTTACAGCTTTGATCAAGTGACACAACTCTCTTGCTTAAAAGCTTAGAGTGACACAATGAACACACCAAAGCAATTATACAACATACAATTGCTTGGCACACAAGGAATCCTAAGATTCCTAGACGCACGTGAAGAGCAACACTCTTCACTCACAAATATGTCTACCACAATGTATCAAAAGATACAAAGGGTGACTTACAAATACACACACAAGGGACTCTCAACCCTAGACCTTTATTTTACACTCAAGTTGTTCTTGATGTGAGCTCTTGATTTCCTCTGCTTCTGCTCCTCCTTAAATAGCAATGCAGACTGGACTTGGGCTGCTCCAAAGTAACAAACATTAGTTTTAACAAAGTAAAACTAATTTCCACAGTTCAAGGTGCTGTCAAATTAGGTCATGATAAGCTCAGCACTGTCTAGAATCTCGTCTGAGATAACTAAGGAACCCTAACAGGTTTCCTGAAATCTAGCCTGAGATATATTAGGTATCATAACAGAAAAAAAACCTTACACGCCTGATGTCATACGATCAATGTCATAACATTCAGTCATGACATCCAATTCTCTGTGTGCTAGCTTACTAAACTTACCCTGTAGAGCACTTCTACAGAATCTTCTTCATAACAGTAGAAACAAGCATATTATAGTTTCCTAAAAAGTCTCAAAGATCCTTTTTATGAACACCAATTAAATATGAACTTTGTTTCTAATAACTCTCTTTGGCCTGCCCATACTTATGAGGTATATCCAGCGGGATCTCATCAAACCAAACCATTTCTGTCAAGTGATGGTAGCTCCTGCTGTACCAGACAGCAAATGTCATGACATCCTGATTAAAAGTCATGGCAGCAGTTCTGTCATGACAGCAGATGGATGTCATAGCAGATTGTTGTGACATCTTGTTTAACATCAGTGCATAATCTTGTTTTACCAAAATTTAGCCAATTATAGAACCGTGGACAATTCTATATCATAGAATCATGGAACTAACACTAACCAAATTCAATCTAGATTAATAAAATCTTATTAAAATCTCAAGGAATTAAAAATAAAACCTAATATTATAAAAAGCAATTATTTTCTAGAAAATACTATTTAAAATCTACTAAAAGTTAAAAATCTAAAATAGAAAATAAAAGATAAAAAAACTATTTAAAATCTAATTTCTATGTCAAGAAAATAGTAAAATAAAATCTATAAAATTAGTAATAATTTCATAAGGAGAAATCAACTTAAAATAATAAGAGCAACTAAATCAGTGAATATAAAATGCGAGAATGCAACGAAATAAACGGTAACAAGGCGGACACTGAAATATCTCCAAAAATAACAGCACAGACTGAAACACCGGGAATAGCCCAAGTTCCACCATAAAACTCCTTATTCGAACTGGTTTGAATCGCCTGAAACGCGAGAACAAGGACTGTAATCCCGATAAAATCAATCCGGCTGAAAAAATGCACAGTATGTGATATACAGATGCAAATGCAAAATGAAGTGAAACATAAGCCAAATTGCTAGAAACGGTTGGTCAAATTTTGGGGTACAACAGCTGCCCCTATTTAAACGGCTTGGACCTGATGGGTTGAAAAGCGAACGAATTTCAAACATTCAAAGGTAAAAGACGGTTGAATACGAAAGAACCCGTAAATTTGCCAACCGCACAAACAGAACTGCAAACTCTGATGGGACAAAAATCTCCAGATATAACTAAATCTGGTAGTTGCAACGGCAACAAGCTGACTGATTACTAATTTCAAATCGTTGACACTAAGTCAGAAAAATCATCTAATATCACGTAGCGGACACTAAACTTCTGAATTTGCCGCCAGGCCTCTGCATCAATTTGGAAAAACATCTGACCTCGCTGTCAGGCATCGATATCGAGTCAGTAAAACATCTGACATCATCGTCAGGCATCTAACGAACACAATAAGCAATGAACCCGAAGGTTGGTTCAACCCACAGCTGAGAAGAAACATCTGATGTCGCTGCCAGACAACGTTAGATAAAACAGGTATCGAATCCGGAGATAGGGACTTCTGACATCACTGCCAGACATTCACTAAATAAAAGTGATAAACGATCCTAAAGGTAAAGACATCTGACATCGCGCCATACCTTCTCTAAATAAAAGCAAGAAACGAACCCGAAGGTAAAGATATCTGTCATTGCCGCCAGACCTTCACTAAATAAAAGCGAGAATCAAACCCAAAGAGGTCGGATCAACCGGAGCTGATAAGATCTTATCCAAAACTCGCATCGTCTAAGGATAGACGGAGAGAAAACCAAATCCAAAGTCACGTCGTCTAAGGGTAGACGGGTAGCAAACATTCGAAGAACCACCTCGTCTAAGGGTAGACGAAAAGAAATATCCATAAAGTCACATCTTCTAATGGTAGACGGGAAGAAAATATATCATATCCAGAACAATCACATCGTCTAAGGATAGACAGAAAGAAGATCATCAATATCCAAAGTCCACATCGTCTAATGGTAGACGGAAAGAAACACCATGTCCGAAAAACCACATTGAAATCTCACATCTTCTAAGGATAGACGGAGAGAAAACCTGCATCTAAAACTCACATCGTCTAAGGATAGACGGGAAGAAACATCAAATCCAAAAGTATCACCTTGTCTAAGGGTAGACGGGAATAAAATACCAGAGTCACATCTTGCATCATCTAAGGATAGACGGAGAGAAAACCAATATCCAAAAAATTCACATCCAAAATATCACATCGTCTAATGGTAGACGGGAAGAAAACTTGTCCGAAGAACCACCTCGTCTAAGAGTAGACGGGAAGAAATACCAAATCCAAAATATCACATCGTCTAAGGATAGACAGGAAGAAACAACCATTTCCAAGATCCCGTCATCTAATGGTAGACGGGAAGCAAACATACCGAAGCTCACATCGTCTAAGGGTAGACGGAAAGAAATATATCCCAAAACTCACATCCAAAATATCACATCGTCTAATGGTAGACGGGAAGAAAACTTATCCGAAGAACCACCTCGTCTAAGGGTAGACGGGAAGAGATATCCAAAATCCGAGGAACCACGTCGTCTAAGGGTAGACGGAAAGAAATATCCAACACTCACATCGTCTAAGGATAGATGGAGAGAAATACCACACAGAATAATCACATCGTTAATAGGAATTGACAGAAAGAAAATCATGTCCAAAATATCATCTCGTCTAATGGTAGACGGGAAGAAAATCATATCCAAGATATCACCTCGTCTAATGGTAGACGGAAATAAAATCATATCCAAAATATCACCTTGGTGAATCTCAGAACTCCTTCGTCAATAGGGATCGACAGAAGGAAAACCTGCTAGGGATGCACATCATTAGAGGGCTAATGGACAAAGAAAATCTGCTTGGAGATGTCATCATCAGAGGGCTGATGGACAAAGTATAACCAACGCATGACCTGAAACCCAAAAGTAAGCAGATGAGCTGACTTAACCAGGCTGTTGATATATCACTGTCTTGACTGAAAAAGTTGAATCAGATTGCCACGGAAGGCTAATAGAAACTGGCTTATGCTTCACATGCATATGTTTGAACTTTGTTTCTATGGCGTAATGCTCCATACGAAATGGAAATGCTACGCATTTGAGGATGCAATGAAAAAATGATGTAAATATGATAACTATAAGCAAAAATGCAGATGCAGGCTCGGGCTGCCGGGGAAAGCTGGACGCAAAGAACCACTCCAGCAAAATAAATGCTGAAGAGGTGAACCAAACTCCGCTAGGAATAACCAGATGTGCCAAGCATGGTTAGACTTTTGTTGGGGAAAACAAGTGAAATTTTCCTGGGTACCAGTGGGAATTGGATTTTGGAATGATGCGCCAATAGGGATTGGACTTTCTGGTGGTTGCTAATGGGGATTGGACTTTAGGTTTTCTGTGAGGGGTCAGGTACGACTGACACTGGAAAATGTCCGGTCTGGGCATAGGGTTGGAAAATGACTTGTCTGAATACAAGTTTATGATGGAAGGGTCAGGGGATGGTTAACATGACTTCCCGACATTCATCTTGAACTTGAAGGTTAACAGAACCTGCTTGAATAGCTCTGAGGATCTGGAGAGGACATATCCTTCTATTTCCCATTTTTCCCCAGCTCATGGGACTTCCGTAGAAATCTTCCTCGAAAGGGAATCTGAAATCTTTATACCCTGATGGTTAGATATGAATTGCCTCAGCATTCTAAACCTCGTGGAAGTGCTGGCTTCTGGATAAGGATAGCTTCTGCTCTTGGGGTGGCCTGCCCCAACCTTGTAATGACCTTGCCCCTGATCGGCTGATCTGCAGAGAGGATGCCTCTAACTTTGAGAGATTTACCGAATCTCGACCTGATTGCCCCAGATTAACTGACCATTGGATGGCTGACTCCCATGATATGATCGTTTGATAAAGCTTGCCCCGGTTCTACAGTGTAACAGGCGTTCTGCATCTTATCTCTACAAGTAAAACAAATTATTTTGCATAAAAGATATATTAATGCAATGCATATGACGTTTTGAAATCCAAGCCTGTTCATTGGAAAAAACAAATTGTGACATATAGAGAACGAATCACTTGTCAGAATGTCAACCTTAGTAACCACAAGCTGAGCAGAATCCTATTAGGAGTCAATTTCGACGCGGTCTTTACGTAAGTATGCTTTCGAAACAAACCTTCTTCAATTAGGTCTTTTGAAGGTTGTAACGCGGTCAGGTTCACGGTTTGAAAGAAAGGATATAAGGCTCAAAATTTATTTTAACCCACCCATTCTCCGTGATATTCTCCAATCATATATTCAGCTAATTCGACACTAGCACTCACCTTTCAAAGGTTGAATGACATGAGTGATGGTTCAGGAAACCATAAGTTTTTAGAGTGACAGCCACTCGCTTCGTCTTTTGGTGCCTGGAGTCACACGACTTGTTTTTCGTCATTTTTCCTGATTTCCCTATTTTTGCTTGGACTGGCTCTTTTGAGCTTCTTTTGATTTCAAAGTCCAGCGGGACGCCCTAATTTTTGCCTAAGCCGCTTGTTTTCAAGTTATCGACTTAGCGGACTTTTTGCTTTTTCTTCTTTTCTTTCTCTCTCTCTCTTTTTTTTGAAAAAATCGTGTGACATCGACTTGTCTGACTTGTTGAAAGGATAGTCACTGTTTCACTCCTTGGTCGGCGAGGGATAACCACTGTGGTTTTTTAGGTACGACCTATAGAGGTGTGATTAGTCCTCAAACGGGAACACTCCTTTTGCAATTTGGATGCTCGGTCAAATTAACTGACACCTACCCTACCCTAGGTTAAGATTGAGGGTTTTTTCGTTTTCAGAAAGAAACTCCTACTACTAGGCTCAAAGGGGTTGACAAGGGATTATCATCCTTATATCTCCGGTATTTAGGAATTTGAAACAATGCTTGTACATCATCAGCAGGTTTTATTCAAAAGCATACAATCGGAAGCTTGCGCGTCTTTCAATTTCGTCATCCTCCTCGGATTCCGCTTAAACAAGCGTTTGATATCAATAAAAAGTATAGAGTGAACACAAATGGATTAAATCAAAACATGCATATTCATTTCATCATCATTATCAATTGAAAACAACACAAGTTTTACAGATGAGATTTTCACTTTAACAAAAAAGAAAATACAAATGTAAAGGAATGACATGATAAAACAAAGATTTCCAGCTTCGTGGAACCGGGCTTTCAAGTCTTGATTTGCTGCTGAACCAGCCATCTTCAGAATTGCTCGTCGAAGTCAGGCTGATACTCTTCCGAACCCACATGACTGGATGACGGAAGATCGTTGATCTGGACACCCTGAGGCGTGACTGAGAACATGTTGGAGTTAAGCAAAGTCTGAATTTTGCCCTTTAACACCTTACAGTCTTCGGTTGAATGCCCCTGTGCCCCAACATGGTACTCACAGCGGGCGTTGACATTAAAATCTGGCGGATACAGAGGAATCTCTGGGTTAATCTTCTTCAGCACTACCAACCCAACTCTGATCAAATCCGGCAACACTTGACTGTACGACATCGGCAACTGGGTGAAATGCCTCTGTGGCTTCCTTGGTATTCGTCGGGCGTGCTGACGCGGCTGATGATGGTAAGATTGCTGACTTTGAGGGGGAACAGACACCTGATACACCGACCCAACAGGTTGCTGACTCTGAACATTTGAAGTGTCTGAAAACTGAATCTGAGGTACGGGAGATTCCGGGATAGCATCACTTTCTTTCTCCCACTCCTCTTGAAAACTGACAACTGATTCTCCTTCATAAACTGAGGTATCTGAGATGTCTCGAATCTTTCGGCTCTTGATTCCGCTGTCGATACGTTCTTCCATTATCATCAGGCCAGAAACGTTTGATGTCCCACTACCAACCATCTTATCAAAGTAGTGGCCTTGCAAGGTACCTATGAATAAGTCAACCAATTCTCTGTCCAGAAGTGGTGGTTGAACACGAGCTGCAAATTCTCTCCATCTCTGCACATACCCTCTGAAGGATTCATTGTCCGCTTGAGATAGTTCTTGCAATTGCATGCGACTGAGAGCCATGCCGAGGTTGTAGTTGTACTGCTTCACAAAGGCATTGGCTAAGTATGACCATAATCGAATGCAACCACTCTCCAACTGCATATACCAACTCAATGATGCTACACTCAGACTGTCCTGGAAACAGTGAATCATCAGCTTGTCATTATGGACATGTGACGTCATTCTTCTACAAAACATAACTAGATGCTGCTTCGGACAACTATCCCCTTTGTACTTCTCAAAATTTGGCGTCTTGAACTTCGGAGGCATCACAAGGCCTGGCACCAAACACATGCTTGAAGCATTCAGATTAAGAGTATCCTGATTCATCAGGGTATCAAGCTTTTCATCCAACAAATGATATCTTCTCATAAACTCAACAGTTTGTGGGTCCTTAGGATTAATCTTCGGGACAACCCTCTGAGAATCCGGCACAGGGAAAGTGAAATTCTAATAGTCCGTGTCATGGAGAGAAGATAAATCTCTATCTCTGGCAATAGTATGCTCTTGTACAACATGAATCTGCACAGGTTGAGCTAGAGCAACATTGTTCACCGAAGTCCTCTAAATATTGGCCTCTCCTCTAGTCATAGCTGTCATGGATTCCATGAGCTGATCTAGCTAATTCTTCATCAATTCAAACTTTGCCTTTGTAACAAACTGATTTTGCTCTGCTGAGCTCATGATCCTTCCAGAAGCTAACTCAAGTCCAATGCGAATGTCGGGAAATCAACAGCGGGTTGGAAAAAAGACGGGTAAGCTCTCTGTTCCGGCTGAGGATGGACATGCAAACATGAGATGCAAATGCCATGCGATGCAAAATGCTGATGCACAAACAAAGGATCAAAGATCCCACAAAGCTTTGAAATAACTGTTGCGCTGCTGACTGGATAAGTTTGCTCTGAAGAGAAAACCAAAATACCGGGTTGGCTAGAAGTCAAGTTTCCTGTAAAAACCCTCCCACTCACAGGTATGGACCTAATCACTGATAAGGTTCTGCATCCTATGCATTCATCAGCGTCACAGACTTTTAAGAAACGATGATATGTTCACCATTTTTGGTTTGGCATCATAATCTCCCGAAGAGGCCTCACTTAGCTGAATCACAAATGATCGGTCCCCAGAGTCGACAATCCTTATATCTAAAATCCCCTCGAGCCCAAAGGGCCAGAAAAGGAAATCATCAAAGAGAATCTCGTCTGAGTGCGAATTTCATAGTGAACTAGTACATGCAAAGCATGCATGCCCACCACTACTAATGCTAGGTTTGTGCTCAAGCCTGGGTATTAGCTTATCTCTCAAAGGAACAACCACCCAACAACACAACAGCAACAGATAATAATATAGTGCGGAAAATGTAAATACAACAATATACAAAACACAACACACAAATATACACACCCAAAGACAAGCAAACAAGCACTAGGATTGACTCGCATAGGGGATGTTCCTGTCCTCAGCAGAGTCATCAGCTGCTAGGTAGCCCAGACAGCCAGGAAACAAAACAAGGCGAGACTGCAAAAGAAGTCCCCAGCAGATTCGCCAGCTGTCGCTACTGCGGAAAAAGGTGCCGACAATGACATAAGAGTCGCCACCGTTTTTTATTTATCCCAAAAGAGGGAAAGGAAACGATCAAAGAAAACCTGTCGAAAATGGGAGAAGACAGGTCTTCGTAACCATGTCTTGGGTTCGGGAGTCGGTTACGCAAGGGAAAGGTATTAGCACCCATTACGTCCGTCGTACTCGACGGGATCCACGCTTGGTTGTCTAGTCTATGGGTGAAAAACAAACTATCTACGGCTGCTAAAGCGAAACAGAAAGAACTAACTCGATAGAGCATCGCCGCTTTATTCCTACGTATTCCCTCGTGCAATGGGAAAGTCAGAGTCAACGTAGTTTGGGATACTACGGGAGAAATTGCTCACCAAGACGTCGCGTCTTGTGCCTACGTATTCTCATCTGGTACGAGAAAACAGAGCAAAACGTAGTTCAGGCTAACTATGGGAAAAAGTCTCGATCGCACGAAGGTGAGAGAAAAGGGGAGAGTCTCAATCGCACGGCGGTGAGAGAAAAGGTTAAGAATAACAGGCTAGTCTCGATTGCGCTAGGGAAAGAGAAAGGGATATTAGTCATTAGCAGGAAAGTCTCGATCGCACGGAAGCGAGAGAAAATATAAATTATTTGTTAGTGTGCTCGCAAGGATTATCGCAATCCTATGCCTATGTACTCTCAACAGATATGAGAGATCAGAGCAGCCGTAGTTCAGCTAACTATGGAAAACAAGTCTCAATTGCATAGGGACAAGAGAAGGGATCTCAATCGTCAGGATGCAAGAGAAAAGGAAGTCTCAATCGCCAGGATGCGAGAGAAAAGATCTCAATCGCAAGGATGCGAGAGAAAAGGTTTCGGATCGGGATGCACACGCCAAGTCCTAAGCCGTAGGAGCGAATGTGTCGCATATTGTCCAAAGGACATACGCTAAACACTCTAGACAAGTGAGAGGAAGCCTCTCACTCATCATTTCCCACATATCTAACGCTTACGGCTCCCAACACTCGACGGTTGAATAAAAGAGATGAAATAAAAACAATGTTACCGAACGGAGTGGTTCCGTTAACCCTTGACTTTGCGTGCGAGCTCCATTTCCAAGCTCCTCTCCTTTGATCCTTAATGATGACATTTCAAATTAAAATTAATGTGACGCTAAACCACCGTAACTCGACTTATAAATGGAAGTCAAGCTATAGGAGGTTGCGTATTGATATCATTGTCAAAGACAATATAGAGAACCGATATTGAGAATCATTCTTCAATTGAATCGTGTCACACGAACCAACACAGAAGAAAATCAAAATAAAATCAGAAGGAGAAGAAAAATGAGGAGAAAGAGAGAAGTGGTCTCAGATCCTAAATTATCCATCAACAAGTCGATTAATAACGGTTTACGGAAGTGTCGTCATCGATCTACAAAATGAAAATGAGATAACAAGTCCAATAACAAATGGAAATTGAAATAAACTTCTAAAAAGAAAACTAAGTCCTAATAGAAATTTAAAGAAGAAAATAGAATATAAAATTCCATACAAAATATATGCATATATTCTAAAAGAAAATACTAATTTTCTAAAAGAAAAATAGTTAAATATTTTCATATATACAAAAGAAAAATATAATACCAAAAGTATTTACAAAAATAGAACAAAAAAGATAATGGAAACAGGGGGGTTTCAACAGTCCAGCAGGGGTACAGTAGCAGCAAGAATACCATTAGGCCAAAGGTTTGGAAGCCCAAATTCGCCACACAACAATCAGCAGAGAGGGGCGCATAATGGACATGGGGGTAAGATCCAAAAATTAAACAAATGGGCTGAAGCCCACTAACCCTCCATGATATCTCACAGAGACCTCTTCTTCTTCGTCTACCTTTGGCAAACCCTAGCCCGCCGTTTCTTCAACAGTCACCATCTTCTCTGCTACGACCATGCTCCGCCGTCTTCGCAGCTCAAACATACTTCCCCCACACTCTAAGCTTCGTATCAAGATCAACTCCCCAAAATTAAACCATTTGTTTCACTTTTCTGTCACCTCACCCTTCTCTTAATCTTTTCTCCAACTTTCTGTTACAGCTTGCATGTTGAGGATGGAAGGAGCATTGGAAGTTTGATAAAGGAGGACGAAGGAGACTCGTTTGTACTACTGAAGGCGATTTATAGATCTGTGGGTTCAAAAACGGGATTTAGGAAGAAACCTTTTGACGGATGATTCTTGATGAAGTTGCTTGAAAATGTTAACAGATTGTGATTTGCATGTTAAGGATCATGAAGGTTTGTGATAGATCTGACGAAGGTTTACAGATCTGGAGCAAAACGATGAAGGTGATGATTGTGCGTATGAGTTATTCATGAAGATGAAGCTTCAGATCTGGTTCTAGGGAGAGAGATCGAAAACAGATGAGTTTCGTATGAATGTTTTTGGAAACGTAAGAATATTTGAATATAGATATGGTGAAGATTCAATGTTCTAGAAAAACGTGATGAACATGATGAACGTGGATGAAGAAATGATGAACTTTCTGGAAAGATATCATGAACGTGATAAAGATCTCGTATGAAGATCATATGAGGTTGTTATGAATCTTGAAGAAAATCTGGAAAAGGATGAAGGTTCAATGAAGGTTTAATGCAGTTTCTGGAAAAATTGAATGGAGATTGATGAACACGGATGAAATCTGGAAAAAAACGGATGAGTATGGATGAAGATATGAACAAAATCTTTAAAAAGCGTATGAACATGATGAATCCTATGAAGATTCCGACGATAGGTTGAGTTTTCCAGCGAGGGAATCAGACGGTGCAGAGACCGTTTGATTTCTCCGGCGAGGCCATTCTAGGGTTCTTTTTGGGGCAACATGTCAACATCATGATGAGAGAGAATGTGAATAGGGTTTTATTGCCTCAGAAAGTGACACATGGCACGGTGAAAAGTGATTAGTGACAGATTAGTTAAAGCTGATTAATTGAGACTGATGGTTAATTAAATGCTGAACTGAACTTAATGCAAACTTGAATTAAACTAAAATCATTT
Organism: Lathyrus sativus; assembly: GCA_963859935.3. NCBI lineage: Eukaryota > Viridiplantae > Streptophyta > Magnoliopsida > Fabales > Fabaceae > Lathyrus > Lathyrus sativus. Next base: position 96,548,739 of record OZ012741.1, read on the forward strand.
AACTAAAGTAAACTAATTAAACCTAACCAATCAATATCCTAATTAAATTTGGATTGAAATCTATCTAAAATTCTAACCAAATTCAATCTAGATTAATAAAATCTAATTAAAATCTCAAAGAATTAAAAATAAAACCTAATATTATAAAAAGCAATTAATTTCTAGAAAATAATATTTAAAATCTACTAAAAGCTAAAATATCTAAAATAGAAAATAATAGATAAAAAAACTATTTAAAATCTAATTTCTATTTCAAGAAAATAGTAAAATAAAATCTAGAAAATTAGTAATAATTCCATAAGAAAAAATCAATGAAAAACAATAAGAGCAACTAAATCAGTGAATATAAAATGCGAGAATGCAACGAAATAAATGGTAATAAGACGAACACCAAAATATCTCCAAAAATAACAGCACAGACTGAAACATCGGGAATAGCACAAGTTCCACCATAAAACTCCTTATTAGAACTGGTTTGAATCGCCTAAAATGCGAGGACAGGGGTTGTAATCCCGATAAAATCAATCCGGCTGAAAAATGCACAGTATGCGATATGCAGATGCAAAATGAAGCGAAACATAAGCCAAATTGCTAGAAACGATTGGTCAAATTTTGGGGTACAACACATATACACGTGTGTGCATTTTGCATTATTATTATCATTTGCATAACATGTGTTCCTGGAGCTTCTAATGTTATGTCTCTTCCTGGTTTTCTTCAACAGTTAACAGGATTGCAAATTCAGTCTTCCACAGATATTTTACAAGAGAAAATCAACAGAGAATTATGGATCAAGTGCAATATGAGTTACAAGAGGTCAGTGACAGAATGGCACAATTTATGGAGATGATGCAAAGTGTCACCAATGGGCAAGAGCAACTGAGAACTTTGGTTCAGATGCTAATAGCATGGGTCGATGGTAATGGTATTCTGTATGGAGGGACTGCTGCTATTCCTCCTCCAGTGGATGGAAACATTCCTCATGGCAACGGTGTTCTGACAATTGTTAACCTTCCGGGCGAAGGTAATTAGGGTGGAGTTCATGGCATTGAAACTAGCGTATGTGCTGTTTGTAGCGGGAAAATTTGTGAGTGTAAGCTATTGATTAACTTAACTAAAAAAACAAGATTCGCCACCGCACTTTTATTTTATCCAAAAAAAGGAAAGGAAAAAGAGCGAACAAAACCAAAGAGTTCTAAAACAAGAACAAATAAACAGAGATCGGGGTAAGGGTGGTTACGCAATGGGAAGGTGTTAACACCCAAAACGTCTATAGTATTCTATAGGAGCCCTTTGAAATATTTATGTTTGGTTTGAAAATGGTTTATTGGAAAAGAGATTGGGGAGATGAGAAGAGAATTATTTTTTAGATTTTTGTGTTTGGAGAGACTTATCGCCTCATGCCTACGTACCCACAAAGTCCAATATAGGATCAAAACCCCATAATTCGTGGTACAAATAACCAAAAAAATTTGTTGGTTTTGATTGATTTTAAATGTAAAGACAAGTCGTCATTTTAAGGAGAAAACGACGACTAGTCGCCCACAAGTACAAGACAACATTTGCGTCACATAAAGATGGGGGATTTTCTTGGATTATCAACAAGTCTATCACTCAACATCAAACTGGAAAATGTCAAAATCTCAATACTATGGGGAATAGGAGAATTATATCTCAACTATGGAAATGACTCATGTCTAAACTTTATGAAAAGTTTTAAAGTGAAAAGTGCACAAAGGCACAAAAAATTTGAATGAGGTTGATCTCTTTTAAAGTCTTTTTGAAATTTGTCAAAATATGATTAACATTGATTGACTTTTATTGAAGAAAAATAAAGTTTGAAAATCACTTGACAAAAGTCAAGGTTTTATTGCGAAAGTTGTTTCGAAGTTTGAAACCAGGAAGGTTTTGAAAGAGGGAGAAGGTTTTGAAAATTTAAGAAGGGGAGGAGATGAAGTGACTATCCTAGAAAGCAAAATAAAAGCTAGAGATAAGAAGGATCTATCCAACTTGTAGCACACTCCATAGCAAGCAAAAAGAATTCCATCCATCTTGAGCATAAGCAAATAAGCAAGCCAAATAAAGGCAAAGATCCATAATACTCCAAGCATAGGAAAAGAGTCATAATTCTAAGTCCAAGGGTCCAAGAATAGTCCAAGAAGTCCAAGGTATAAAAATAGTCCAAGAGCATAGCCACAAAGTTAATAGCACCAAGTTTTTTAGGGGTTTAATCCTTTATTAGTGTTTTGAACAAAGTGTGGTCCAAATGGACAAAAGAAAAATTGGAGAAACATAAACATGTGTCCAACGGACAAAGGAAAAATAACGGAAGCATAAACAAAAATATGATATGAGATGATAAGCATAAAGATAAAAGAGAGATAGGGAGCAACAAGGAAACATAAACAAAGTTAGTATAATGAAAATGTTAGTGAGTTAATAGTTAGTACAAATGATCAACGACGATTAATTCTTGCACTTAAACCAAGGTTAATGAAAACTCATTAGAGGATTGATAAGACCAAAGCCTCCTAACAACAAGTTTCATAAATGATGGACTTAAGACAAATAATCAACCATACTTGGACTTTCAAACATAGGTTTGAGCCACAAATGATCATTTTTCCGATTACGGGACAATATAGCGCTATGTTAAGCAATCGTAATCAGGTTTATGTAGAAACCACGACTATCTGATGCCGGTCAATAAAATGTTAGTGCTAATGCATGCTAGAGAAGTGATATGTAGATCACTCTCCGAAAGCAATACTGCACAAAAAGAAAAGAGGTAACGATCTCATCTTCATCAAGAACTTGAAATAAGTTCAAACGATATCAATGATTTTCATCAATCAAAAGAAAAAGAGAAGAGGAGAGGGAATGCCAAAATGAATTACAAGTTCAACATCATTCCATCTTTAAGTTCATCATTCATCTTGGTGGATTAAATCACTAAACATATCATTTACTCAAAGCACCTAAAATGAATTGAACAATTCACTTTAAAGGTAGGTTTGAATTGATGAATGTTTATCCAACTTCATCTACACGCTAAGTCCAACGAATTTAAAGAGGAATATGACCTTTAAAAGTGTATTTCAAGGCCAAAACCAAAAGGAAATGAAAGAAGAAGAAGTGGAACCAAAACAGTCCCAAAACAGAGCCAAAAAAACACATTCTGCACTGGTGCAATCGATTGCACTGATACAACAATTTATTGCACAGCACAAAATCAACATTCTGCGTAAAAACAACACTGTGCAATCGATTGCACCAAGATAGCAATCGATTGCACACTGACAAACAACATCAAAAACAACATTTACAAGGTAAAACCTTGCTCAAACATTTTTCCAAACACCTCATGATCAAGGATGTAATTGAGCATGAAAATTCCAGTGAAATAACAGCAAATAGCACCAATGGAACACAATTTGCAAGATCCAAAGATCAAGCAACAAGAATCAACAATAGATCACATTGTGGGAGATGGATCAAGCATAACAATGGTGGAAAAAGGGTTTATCACTTCAAATCTGAAAATTCTTCAAATCAAACTCCACAAACACCACTTCAAAGCTTTGATCTACAAGAATTGAGGATGAAAAAGTGAATGGATGAAGGTTTAGCTCAAAGATTAGTAAGTTCTAGTGATGAACTTACTAATCTTTCAAAGATAGAAAGAGCTTTGGTGAATTTGGTAATTGGAGAAAATTGAAATTCAAGAAAGAGTTTGACAAGGTAATTTTGGCTATCAAAAGCTTGAGAAATGAGAGAAATGAGGCCTCTATTTATAGGATTTAGGCTTGGAAAATTTGGTGGATTGGAATTTGGTTTGGAAGCAAAATTAGGCTTGGAATTTGAATTTGGAGGGAAATTCAAGATCAAAGGGTGATTAGTGAGGGTATATGGTGGGAATTAATTGTGATGAGGTAATGGAATTATTTTTGGGTGATCTAGAATATTCTCAAATGATGAAATTGGTGCCAAACGTTTCAAAATTTGAAAAATGCTGATTTTGGCCAATTTTATCCTTGTGGAATCGTGCACCCTGAAAATTTCAAAATCTAGGCAAAAAATGTAGGGCGCAATCGATTGGGCTAATAGTGCAATCGATTGCACAGTTGAAAATTTTGAAAAATGCTCTGTTGGCTGGATTGTGCTGGTTCCGGCTCGATTCTTTTACTTTTCAAAGAAGGCATGGAAATAAACACATGAACCTTGGAGTCTCTTGAAAATAATCAATCAATACTTGAGAACTCTTGATCAGATGATTTTGAATTGTTTGCAGATCAACTTTGACTTCTCTCAGATGAAATGCATTCGAGCTGAGGGGCTGTTGATTGGTGTTCTTGATCCAAACTTCTTCCTGAAAAAGTTAGTAAAGAGAAAACAAACATATTTTTGGATTTTAACCATTGGTTAGTAAATATAAACATAAAAAAATACCAAACAAGCAAGAAAACAAAGGTGCCCGGTGACCTCTCAAGAACAAACCTGCAGAGAAAAACAAGAAAACCAAAACTTGCAATCTTGTTTGTGGGATGAGATGCAAATGATATGTGGGATCTTAGGGGTAAAAGTTAGGGTATTACACTATTCATGGAGCTGTCGGTTCCCAATGGGAAGAAGACAACCAAGATGATGTGTTCTCAATGAGAAACTTGGATGTGGGGCTACCCACAGAAGCTGATAGGAGATTAAAATTGATTGAAGAAAAGATGAAAGTCTTCGAGAACCAAAATCATTTAGGACTCAATATGTCTAATCTGGGATTGGTGCCAGGGGTCAGGATTCTCCCATAGTTTAAAGTACCAGATTTTGATAAGTACAAAGGGACGACTTGTCCCAGAGTGTACCTTAGGGTTTATTTCCAGAAGATGTCTTCCTATTCAGATGACGAGAAATTATTGATGCATTTCTTTCAGAACAGTCTGCCAGGTTCTTCTTTGGAGTGGTATATGGGTCTCGAAAGGATACATTTAAAAAGTTGGGGAAAATTGGGAGAAGCCTTTGTGCATCACTATCAGTATAACAGTGAATTGATGTCGAATAGGGTGCAATTGCAAAATTTGTCAGAGAGAAACAACGAGGGATTGAAAGAGTACGCCTAGAGGTGGTGAGAGTTAGCAGCTAAAGTTTAACCTCCAATGGTGGAGCGTGAGTTGATTGTTGTTGCACCCCAAAATTTGCCTAACCTTTTTATGTACCTAGTTTATGTTTCATGGCATTCATTGTAACATTAGCATATGCATTGCATTGCCATGTGTGCAGGGATCAAGAGGTGTGCTTATCAAGAAGGGGCTACCACAAGGTCCTAAGGCTATTCATGAGGTTTCATTCAAGTATTAAAGGGTTTGACATCCTCATCAAGTCACTAAAAGAAGGAAAAGATCCCTAGAGAAGTGGTTATACACAAATGTGCATATCTCCTAACTTGAATGTCATGGGAGATCATTAGATGATTTTGAATCCATAGATATGGGTGTCAGGTATTAAGAAAGCTCACGGGATGTCTTGAGAGTCATTATAGATCTTGGGCAAGCCATTATGCAAAGTATAAGAGGCCATAACCAAGATTGGTGCAATTAGGGTTTTCATCTGGTCAACCCTAACTCAACAGTTGAATTGAAAGAGTTTGAGACTCAATTCCAAGCAACTATGATCATGGAATGTTGTGTTGAAACCTGTCATACATCATTTCAAGATCAATTCATCAAGATTCAAGAGTGTGAGAAGTTACTAAGCCAGGGTTTCTAAGCTTTGTTAGTGTAAAATCCCCTGTTTAGTGTCTAACTTCAAGACCACATAACTCAAGATAAACGTTTCATCTCATCTTGACCCCAACATGAGACATGTAGAGCAAGTTCATAGATTTATTTTGAGTACTATAAGTCCTTGACTGGATTTGTAGAACTCAAGGTATGAAGCAGACAAGTTACAGGTCATCAGATGGATATGGTTTTGGTCCTTAAAAGTCAACCAACTCCCAAGACATTTTTGACCTAGAAGGAGGTCTCACCTATCCTTGACCCAAACATGAATGTTATTACTTATGATCTTAGATTTCCAAAGAGTACTAGAAGTCCTTGATTGGATTTGTAGAACTCAAGATATGAAGCTTGCAAGGCAAGGGTATTTTGGGAAACTTTGATTATAGGTCACTTTTGGTTATAAGTCAATTTCACCACTTTGCATAATTCAAATGAAGATCTTTCCAACTTTAAAGTTGCTCAAAACAGGGTTATTTGTTCAACCAAACATCAAGGAGCCATTGACATGGCTTGGATTGAAGATTTGATGAAGAAATTCTCATGAAAAGAACATTAAAGGCCATTAAAAGTAAAAAATTCAAATAAATTCAAAGTCGACCAATTTCATCCAAATTTGTGCATATTTTGAGTGACTTTTTCATTTCAAACACAATGGAATTGATGGATTTGCAAATTGAGCCATGAAACCATGTGATTTTACATGTTACTTCACCTTGAAGAAACATAATCAATCCACACCATTGATCTAATTCCAAGGGCCAAACCTCCACCATTGGATTCATTACATCACCGGCAACAAGAGTGAGCCAAGCTTGAAGCTGTTCAAGCTCTGTTTTGCAAGAATGAAAAAGCTCCAAAGTGAGAAACTTGGATTTTCCATTGGACCTCATGGGCCACGATTGGGCCTCAAATCCATTTCCAATCACTTCTATATAACACGTTGATCATGATCAGATGAAGATTGATGAAGTTTGGTGCAGAAATCAGTTAGAAACAGTTAGAGAAGTGAGGGAGAAAGTGAAAATACATTTTCAAGAATCACACACTTTCAAGCCAAATTGAAGAATCAAGAAGCTCCATCAAGGTGCATAGAAACTTTCTGGATCAATTGGAGTAAGAATCAGCATCAATCCAAGGCTCTGCGCAAGCTTCAAACCAGGTTTCTATCTTTCAACATTGCTCACAATTCTTGATGATTTAGCATCCAATATTGATGTGCTTAGGTTCCTATGACCCCTACTTGAGCTGGATCCAGGACAAGGCAAAGATGATTCTGATGTCGTTTCCTTGAGTTACACCTTCATGTCCCTCCAAGGTTGAAGAGCCAACCACGATGGATATTCAAAGGTATAATCAGCTTCAGACCGAGAAAGAAGATTCGAAGAAGGCCAATGAAGAGTTAGAAAAGGAAATTGCCCAACTCCGAGGGGAAAAAGAATGATGTTGTGTACGCCTTCAAAAAGAAAACTGAACTCGTGAATCGTTTGGGTACAAATTTGACTAAGCAGATTGATGCTCGTGAACGCCTGGCCTTGGATTTCAAAGTTGTTAACAGTGCTCTCGCCACCAAAAAGCAGGACCTATACAAGGCATATCTGAAGATCTCTAAGTTCAAGGCATTATGGAACGCCACTTTGACCAGTCATAAAGAAAGGGAAGATAAGTTGAAGCAGCAAATTGCCAAACTGAAGATTCAGCTTGAGGCCTAGAACAAGAAGATTGAAGCTGAAATATCTCTCAGGCATGTTAGCGAATGCAAGTTGAAGGAAGCCACAGCAAACCTGAAAGATTGCAAAATCAGGGCCGATTCCGAGAAACGCAAGTTGGAAGATTGCTTCGGAGAGGAAGCTTGGGGATACTTTGTTAAGGATATCTAGAGCACCACCAGAAAGAGAGAGCTGTTAATTCGAGGTTTGCTCACCAGGCCTGATCACCCTGAAACAAAAGAACTATTAGAAGTTTCTGTGCCTGCTGCCGCACCTGATTTCTGTTGTATTCTTTTGTATCTTCTTTGCATTTGTTGTTTATTGACCACCACCAGGTCTGTTGGTTGGGGTTACTCTTTCATTTCACTTGTATTTGGTTACGTTTGTACTCTGCCTTCGTGGGCTTTTCATATATATACGAGGTGTTCTTTCCATGTTCGAATGCTCGACTTTATTTTTTTTTGGAACTAGAATCAAGGGGGGATTTTCCCTAAATGCATAAATACATGTCTGCATTTGCATGATCATTTTGCATAGCAGGTACCCTTGGACTTACTTATCTGACCTCTTGTATTCTCTAACCAATTGTGTTTCCGAATTAATCGCAGATCAATCCACCATTACTCCACCTGAGCTAATCAAATCAGAGTTATGGAGCAAGTTCAAGCTGAAATGCAAGAATTCAGAGAAAGGATGTCCCAGTTCATGGACATCATGCAGGTGGTTGCCAGTGGGCAAGAGCAACTCAGAACCCTCGTGCAGCCCTTGATTGCGCGCGTCGACACCAATGGGGTTTTGCACATAGGTGAAACTACCAACCCTCCTCATGATGAGACTCCCCGGGCTGATAACTCTGGATCAACTGTGGTCATTCCCTACATTGTGGGCAATGGGAACACTGGAATGGGTACTGGCCATGATGGGGATGGTAATGGTACCATTGGGGTTGCTAATGGTAACATTGGCACAAGTGGTAACAAAGCTGGAGTTAATGCTGGTAACACTAGAAACTTCCATGGACCTGAAGCTGCAGGTATTGTCCATGGAAATGTTCATCAACCCTGGAACGAGGATCGCCAAGCTGACATATTCTCAATGAGAGGCTATGAGGCTGAGTTACCTTCTGAGGCCAGCCGGAGATTCAAAATGCTCAAGGATAAGATGAAGAGAATCTGAATTCCATGGGGCTCGACATGGCCAACTTGGGGATGATCCCCGATCTTAAAATACCATCAAAGTTCAAAGTGCCGGACTTTGACAAATACAAGGGCACCACCTGTCCTCGTGTCCAATTGAGATCTTATTACAGGAAGATGTCGGCATACTCCGACGACGAGAAGTTGTTGATGCACTTCTTTCAAGATAGTTTGTCAGGACCTTCGCTGGAATGGTACATGGGCTTGGAGCCTGTGAGTGTACGTAGTTGGAAGGATCTTGCTGAGGCTTTCGTAAAGCATTACCAGTACAATAGTGACCTGGCTCCCAACCGGGCTCCAACTTCAAAATTTTTCACAAAAGAGTGGGGAATGCTTCAAGGAATACGCCCAGCGGTGGCGTGAATTGGCAGCCAGAGTACAACCACCTATGGTTGAACGTGAACTAGTAGATATGTTTGTGGCAATGCTGTCGGGTGTTTATTTTGAAAAACTAATCAGCAACATGTCAGGGAGTTTCTCTGACCTAATCATCACTGGTGAGCAAGTTGAGAACGAGATTAAGCTGGGTAAGATCTATGTCGGTGAGAGTTCCTCAGCTGGAGGAAAGAAAGTGTTTGGAGGAAAGAAAAGAGAAGGTGAAGCCAACTCTGTGTCAGGTTCCCGAGGGAACAAGAAGCAAACACAGAACCGTCAAAGGGTCACAAGTATAACTATCCCCGCAACAACAGCAACCTCAGCTACAGCAACAATCGCAGCAGAACCAACAGGGGTACCGGAGGTACCAGGGCAAAGGGCCATTGGCAAATCGCCACATTGACACTCCACCTATGCCTTATGGTCAGCTATTGCAGGCATTACTTCAACTACATCTCATTCAGAAAAGAACCGTGGCTCCCTTGACAGGGCCACCACCACCTGGGTACGACGCGAACGCCCGCTGTGAGTTTCATTCGGGGGCACCAAGCCACTCGATCGACAACTGTAAAGCATTCAAGCACAAGGTGCAATACATGGTTGACAATAAGACAATAAACTTCTCCAATGATGTGCCGAATATCATACAGAACCCTATGCCTAACCACGTGGGTGCAGGGGTTAGTGCAATCACCAAAGAAGAGGACTTGAATTTGGTGAAGAATGTCGATGATTTGAAGACACCACTTAGCTTTGTCAAAGCTAAGTTGTTAAAGAAAGGTGTATTCCCGGGCTACAGGGAGTTTTGTATTGAACGTGTGAGACATATGGATGGTTGTGATCAGATGAAGGTAGGGATTCAGGGTCTGATTGACGAAGGGGTCCTACAATTTGATCGGAAGGTTGAGAACAAACCCGGAGAAGTGATAGCCAAGCAAAAGGATGAGATTGCTACGATCATTATCCCATATAAAACCGTCACCATTTCTGCTCCAAGGCCACCCGCGATTACTATAACGAAATTCGGTCCTATACCATTTGAAAGTACCAACGCTGTTCCATGGAATTATGGAGCAGAGATTTACTGCAATGGGCCGAAATTGGACTTGAAAGGCCCACCTGTGGAATCTATGGATAATATGGTTGGATCAGGAGGGATTACTCGCAGTGGAAGAGTATTCTCGTCACCTAAAGTTGCTTTCGATAGGGTGGATAAGGGTAAAGGCAAATCAGTCGTAGAAGAGACCTCTCGAGAGGTAAAGAAACATTTGCTGGTAGAGGATGCTGAAGAGTTCATGAGAGTAATCAAGAAGAGAGACTACAAGATAGTTGACCACCTACAGCAGACGCCTTCAAAGATTTCCATACTGAATTTATTGCTTTGCTCTGAAGCACACCGTAGTGCATTGCTAAAGATCCTTAATGCCGCATATGTACCCCAGTAAATTTTTGTTAACCAGCTTGAGGGGGTGGTTGCACATGTGAACGCCGGCAACAGATTGGGATTTACTGACTTAGAGCTTACGCCAAAAAGCAGGAACCATAACAGCGCATTGCATGTCTCGATAGAATGCCGAGGAACTATTATGTCCCGTGTGCTTGTAGACACGGGATCATCTCTGAATGTTCTCCCTAAGAAAGCCTTGATGAAGCTTGATACTAGGGGATTGATTTGTACCCCTAGTGATCTAGTAGTGAGAGCTTTCGATGGAACGCGGCGGTCCGTGTTCGGAGAAGTGACATTGCCCATTCAGGTGGGGCCAGAAACATTCAATGCAGTATTTTATATCATGGATATCCAGCCCGCCTACAGCTGCTTGCTAGGCCGGCCCTGGATCTATTCAACAGGAGTTGTGACCTCTACGCTGCATCAAAAGCTGAAGTATATTGTGGGTGGCAGCATTGTTACCGTCTGTGGAGAAGAGGACATTATGGTGAGACATTTGTTGTCTTTCAAGTATGTGGAGGTAGATGGCAAGATCCAAACCCTTTGTCGGGCATTCGAGATAGTCAAGGTCGAGGATGTATCTCCTGTGGTGAGAAAAATGCCTGAGGTGACCCTCTCTTCCTTCAAGGAAGCTCAAGCTATAGTACAGACTGGTTCAACCCAAGGATGGGGGCAGGTACTGGACATCCCCAACAAGCAAGATAAGTTTGGCTTGGGGTACCATCCCTCTTCTTCTACCTCGTCCTCTCAGAGCGTGCCACGCTACAAGGGGTCGGTGTTTTTCACAAAAGGCGGAGTAATATTTGAGCCCGTCAACGCTGTGTTCGATGGGGAAGGAGATAGCGATTGTGATATGGAATCATGGATCCAGCCGTGCAAGCCAGGGCAGAGCCTCAGCAATTGGTCCATCCAAGATTTCATCTAAGTGACTGGCAAAGAGTAATGCTTTGTTTTTTGCAATTATTGTACAACCTTATGCTCTACCCGGGGAATAACGGTTTTATTGTCAGGGCCTTGCTTGCTTATGCATGTACATATTATCAATAAATCAAAGGGTGTTTTCTTTGCATTCAAATTTTGTGATCTCTGTTATTCTTGTTTTTGTTTTTGCTTAAAAAAACAATGCAATGGCAATATGGTTTGTGCTGACCTGCATATCCTTTTTTTAAAGCTTAACCATTTTTATTGCAGGATTCACACTACAGATGACACTGATCCAGAACCTTCTATGACTCACGTTGACTTTGATTGCCCGATATATCAAGCTGAAGAAGAGATTGATGAGGATGAAGACCTTCCAGAAGAGTTGGCTCGACTGCTGAAACAAGAGGATAAGATCATTCTGCCTCACGAAGAAGTCATCGAGATTATTAATATGGGGTCTGAGGAAGTTGTCAGAAATATCAGGATAGGGGCTGCATTGCAAAGTGACACCAAGCAAAGACTGATCGAGATGCTTCGAGAGTATAATGACATCTTTGCTTGGTCATACAAAGATATGCCCGGGCTTAACACTGACATAGTGGTTCATCACTTGCCATTATGCAAAGATTGTCCTCCAGTTAAGCAGAAGCTTAGAAGGACACGACCAGACATGGTCGTTAAAATCAAAGAAGAGGTCCAAAAGCAGTTGGATGTCGGATTCTTGGCCGTGACTACTTACCCTCCATGGGTTGCCAACATAGTACCTGTATCGAAGAAAGACGGTAAGGTGCGAATGTATGTGGATTATCGGGATTTGAACAAGGCGAGCCCTAAAGACGATTTCCCGCTCCATCATATTGATGTATTAGTCGACAATACTGCTCAATTTTCTGTTTTTTCGTTCATGGATGGCTTCTCCGGCTACAACAAAATAAAGATGGCGCCGGAAGACATGGAGAAAACCAAGTTCATTACACCATGGGGGACATTTTGCTACAAAGTAATGCCTTTTGGGTTGAAAAACGCTGGGGCAACTTAGTAGCGGGTGATGGTCACTTTGTTTCATGATATGATTCATTATGAGATTGAAGTCTATGTTGATGACATGATAGCAAAGTCCCAAATGGAGGAGGGACATCTGGTCAACTTACTGAGACTGTTTGAGAGACTCAGGAAGTTCAGGTTGAGGCTGAATCCTAACAAATGTACTTTCGGAGTACGGTCCGGAAATCTCCCGGGGTTTATCGTGAGCGAAAAAGGCATTGAGGTTGATCCTGCAAAAATAAAAGCAATTCAAGATATGCCAGCACCAAAGAGTGAAAAAGAAGTTCGCGGCTTTCTAGGGAGTTTGAACTATATTTCTCGGTTCATATCTCAACTCATGGCCACATGCGAACCAATGTTCAAGCTGTTGAAAAAAGAGCAGGCAGTTGTCTGGAATGAGGGTTGCCAAAAGGCATTCGACAAAATAAAATAGTATTTGCAGGAGCCTCCAATTTTGATACCCCCAGTTGCTGGAAGGCCTTTAATCATGTACTTGACGGTTCTAGAAAATAGCATGGGTTGTGTTCTCGGTCAGTACGACGAGACTGGCAGAAAGGAGCATGCAATATATTATCTGAGTAAAAAGTTCACAGATTGTGAGTCCCGTTACTCAATGCTGGAGAAAACGTGTTGCGCACTCGCGTGGGCTGCCAAACGTTTAAGACAGTATATGCTCAATCACACGACCATGCTAATTTCGAAGATGGATCCGATCAAGTATGTCTTCGAAAAGCAAGCACTTTCAGGCAGAATTGCCAGGTGGCAAATGGTACTGACGGAGTATGATATTCAACATGTTTCCCAGAAGGCCATCAAGGGAAGTGTTTTGTCTGAGTACCTTGCCGAACAGCCCATCAAAGACTATCAGCCGATGAAATTTGAATTCCCTGGCGAAGATATCATGTTCCTTAAGATGAAGGACTGTGAAGAGCCACTACCCGACGAGGGGCCATAGAGGAGTTCTCAGTGGAGATTGATATTTGATGGTGTTGTCAATTCATACGAAAGTGGGATTGGGGCAATCATTATGACTCCCTAGGGGTCCCACATCCCATTCACTGCCAGATTGACATTTCCGATCACCAACATCGAAGCAGAATATGAAGGGTGCATCATGGGTTAAGAAGAAGCCACCGATCTAAGGATCAAAAATCTTGATGTATACGGTGATTCAGCGCTTGTTGTCAATCAAATCAAAGGAGTGTGGGAGACTCATCAACCCAATCTAATTCCCTATATGAATTATGCGAGAAGGTTATTGTCGTTCTTTGATCGGGTAGAGTTCCACCACGTACCTCGAGTGGAGAATCAGATGGCAGACGCCCTGGCTACTTTGGCTTCGATGTACAAAGTGAATTTCTGGAATGATGCTCCCAGAATTGTCATCTCTCGTCTCGACAGACCTGCATTTGTATTTGCAATTGAGAAAGCCTCTGATGGCAAGCCGTGGTTCTACGATATCCAAAACTTCCTCGAGACCAAGGAGTATCCGGTGGGGGCGTCGAACCAGGATAAGAAGACTCTTAGGAGGATGCCTGGAAATTTTTACCTCAATCCGGATGGGGTTCTCTACAAGAGGAATCATGATCTAGTGCTACTCAGATGTGTGGATGAAAAGGAAGCAAGTTTGCTTATGGAAGAAGTCCATGAAGGCACATCTGGTACGCACGCCGGCGGACATGCCATGACTCGGAAGATATTACGAACAGGGTATTATTGGATGACGATGGAGTCGGATTGTTTCAAATTCGCGAAGAGATGTCACAAATGCCAGATCTATGCAGACAAAATCCATGTGTCGCCGTGCCCGTTGAATGTCATGTCATCCCCTTGGCCGTTTTCCATGTGGGTTATCGATATGATCGGCAAGATCGAACCTACTGCATCTAATGGACACCGCTTCATTTTGGTAGCCATCGACTACTTCACCAAGTGGGTGGAGGCAGCCTCGTACGCTAATGTGACCAAACAAGTGGTAGCCAGATTCATAAAGAAGGACATCATCTGCAGATATGGAATTCTCGAGCGAATCATTACTGAAAATGGTTCGAATCTGAACAACAAGATGATGAAGGAGTTATGCCAGAACTTCAAGATTGAACATCACAACTCATCTCCCTATCGGCCGAAGATAAATGACGTTGTCGAAGCGGCCAACAAAAATATCAAAAAGATAGTGCAAAAGATGGTTGTCACGTACAAAGATTGGCATGAAATATTGCCATTCGCTCTACACGGTTATCGTACGAAAGTACGCACATCAACCGAGGCAACTCCTTTCTTGTTGGTATACAGTATGGAAGCTGTCCTACCGCTAGAAGTTGAGATTGCTTTCTTAAGAGTCCTGGTCGACGTAAAGCTCGACGAGGCAAAATGGATAAAGAATAAACTGAATCAGCTGAGCCTGATGGATGAAAAGAGGTTAGCATCCATCGTGTACGGTCGATTGTACCAAAGCCGAATGAAGAAAGCTTATGATAAGAAGGTGTGCCCTCGAAGCTTTCAGAAGGGCGATCTTGTGCTGAAAAAGATTCTCCCACCACACTCCGATCACAGGGGCAAGTGGACTCCCAACTACGAAGGTCCATATGTCGTTAGGAAGGTATTCTGTTTGCTTGGTGTTTGTTTTAGCTTTTATCTGTTTTGTTTGCAAAAGAACGCCTGATGTTTTTGTTAAAATGCGCATACATAAACTTGCAGGCCTAGGCCGATAATTGTTAAAACATTGAATTACTTGAGCATTGTCACAGATGATAACCTTGATAGGCCCCTTTGTGAAGGGTATCTGGTCTGTTTGTTCATTGTTGTTGCAGGGTCGCCACCCTCCAGGCAGTGTGCCAAAGATGCATCATAGGCAGGATCATCATATCCCCAACTGAGTCATGTACAAGGTGTACACTTATTCCTAGCAATGGGTCAACGCGCAGTTTTCTCTAGCAGATTGTCTGTAAGCGTTCAACTCTCATTAGTTCAAACTGAGGTCTCCGACAGAGTTGAGTTCCCCACAGAGTTGTATTCTCCCCAGTAGGTAAGATTTAGTCCAATGTCTGGTTTTCTATCCTCGGCCGAGTTTGCAATTCCCTAAGAGAGCCGAATCCTGGAAGGCCGTTCAGGCCATGGTTTGTCTTCTCCAGCAGGTGAAAGTAGTTGAATAGCAATTGCTATATTTCCCTATCGGAGTCCGTATCTCCAGGAATGTTCTATCTGCAAAGGCCGTGCATGGCATCTTTTCCTCAGCAGTTCATGGTTCATATACCTATTTGAGAGAGTACAGGTTCTCGTAGAACTTTGTTTCCCAGTGGAAAGGTCGTCCGAGGCTCGTTTCTCCAGGTTAAGTCCAATTGAAATTGGAGTGTTTCACCTCCTCAGCAGGATGACTCCTTCTCCCCATCAGGATGGTTCCTTCTCTTTGACAGGAGGGTTCTCTCTTTAGCATTTATTTTGCTGATTTGGTTCTGTAGAATTTTTGCATGCATGCATAGCATCTACCCTAAACGAGTAGCATTTCCATTTTGTGTGGAGCAGTATGCCATTGTCGAACATATACATGTGAAACATGAGCTAGGTGGGTACCGTTCTCGTGTGCAGGTTTTTTCAACAGAGTTATTCGGCTAAGTTTTCCAGAACTCCCAAAATAGAGTTGCGGAGTTAAATGTCTCTTCACTTCCCCTCAAAGTAGTATGGGTGAAGCTTCTCTTTGCAAGGGTCTGACGATGATGGTAGTGGCTATCTAATTCGGATGATGTGTTCATGGGTATCTAACGGTGATGTCAAAATTTTACTAAGATTGTGATTCTCCATTTATATGACGGTGATGACAGGAGGTTATCAGAAAGATTTCTCGACAACGATGTCAGAGATTTATCAGCTTTATGCTTTATGTGGCGGTGATGTCAGTAGTTGGTTAGCAACTTCATGGATGACTAGGGGCGAGATCAGGTATGTTATCCCAAGTAGAGGATTGACGGTGATGTCAGATGATTTCCTCTAATTGATTAGTGAATCTTAACGGTGAGGTCAGGTGTGTATCAGATATGTGATTGTCCGACGACAAAGTCAGATGCTCTATCTTGACGGTGAGGTCAAATATGCCCTGCGACTTGAAATCCATACTTGACAGTGATGTTAGATGGGTCCCCTCGACTTGAGGTCGATGCTTGAAAGGAGTTACTTGAGGAAGTTCTCCAGAATCCCCAGCGGAGTCAGAAATTTCCTTTAGACTTGATGAGTAAGTCAGACGGAGATGTCAGGAAGTTCTATCCCTAGCAGGTTTCAGGCAGCGGCGCCAAATGTATTTTTTACGGACTTGATGACGAAGTCCGACAACAACGACGATTGTCTCTCAGACTTGATGACAAAGTATGACAATGACAAAAATTTCTTCTAGACTTGATGACGAAGTTCAACAGAAATTTTCTTACCGACTTGATGACGAAGTCCGACAACGACAACGATTGTCTCCCGGACTTGATGATGAAGTCTGACAATGACAGAAATTACTCCTAGACTTGATGACGAAGTTCAACAGAAATTTTCTTACCGGCTTGATAACGAAATCCGGCAGCCACACCATAAGTGTTTTACAGACTTGATGACGAAGTCCAACCCCCATGTATTTCTTACGGACTTGATGACGAAGTCCTACAACAAATTGATGACGAGGTCAGACAGTAATGTCAAATTTCCTTACCGACTTGATGAGGAATTCCGGAGGTGATGTTAAAGAGGCCTGCCAATTGATGCAGGGTGCCCGACGGCAGAATCAGTTATCCTTTATCAGTTAATGAATAATCAATGGTTTCTTCCAGAATTGATGATGAAGTCCGATAGCAAAATCAGATAATCTTGCAAACATAGTGTCAAAGATTTGAAATAATAATTCACCAGCTAGTTGTCGTGCAACTATCATTTCAGTTTCCAGAGATTTTTCTACCAATCAGGGTACCGTCTACTTGTGCGGTAGGCAAATTTTCGGGTTTATTAGTATTCAATTGTCTTTTACCTAGATTGTTTGAGGGTCGTTCTCTTCTCACCCAGTCAGGTCCAAGCCGTTTGAATAGGGGCATCTGTTGCACCCCAAAATTTGCCTAACCTTTCTCTGTACCTAGTTTATGTTTCATTGCATTCATTGTAACATTAGCATATGCATTGCATTGTCATGTGTGCAGGGATCAAGAGGCGTGCTTATCAAGAAGGGGCTACCACAAGGTCCTAAATCTATTAATGAGGTTTTATTCAAGTATTCAAGGGTTTGACATCCTCATCAAGTCACTAAAAGAAGTCAAATATCCCTAGAGAAGTGGCTATACACAAATGTGCATATCTCCTAACTTGAATGTCATAGGAGATCATCAGATGATTTTGAATCCATAGATATGGGTGTCAGGCATTAAGAAAGCTCATGGGATGTCTTGAGAGTCATTATGGAGCTTGGGCAAGCCATTATGCAAAGTATAAGAGCCCACAACCAAGATTGGTGCAATTAGGATTTTCACCTGGTCAACCCTAAGTCAACAGTTGAATTGAAGGAGTTTGAGACTCAATTCCAAGAAAATATGATCATGGAATATTGTGTTGAAACCTTTCATACATCATTTCAAGATCAACTCATCAATATTCAAGAGTGTGAGAAGTTACTAAGCTAGGGTTTCTAAGCTTTGTTAGTGTAAAATCCCATGTTTAGTGTCTAACTTCAAGACCACATAACTCAAGATACAAGTTTCATCTTATCTTGACCCCAACATGAGACATGTAGAGCATGTTCATAGATTTATTTTGAGTACTAGAAGTCCTTGATTGGATTTGTAGAACTCAAGTTATGAAGCAGACAAGTTACAGGTCATCAGATGAATGTGATTTTGGTCCTTGAAAGTCAACCAACTTCCAAGACATTATTGACCTAGAAGGATGTCTCACCTATCCATGACCCAAACATGAATGTTATTCCTTATGATCTTATCTTTCCAAAAAGTACTAGAAGTACTTGATTGGATTTGTAGAACTCAAGATATGAAGCTTGCAAGGCAAGGGTATTTTGGGAAACTTTGATTATAGGTCACTTTTGGTTATAAGTCAATTTCACCACTTTTCATAATTCAAATGAAGATCTTTCCAACTTGAAAGTTGCTCAAAATTAGGTTATTTGTTCTACCAAACATCAAGGAGCCATTGGCATGGCTTGGATTGAATACTTGATGAAGAAATTCTCATGAAAAGAACATTAAAGGCCATTAAAAGTAAAAAATTCAAATAAATTCAAAGTCGACCAATTTCATCCAAATTTGTGCATATTTTGAGTGCATTTTGCATTTCAAACACAATTGAATTTATGGATTTGCAAATTGAGCCATGAAACCATGTGATTTTACATGTTACTTCACCTTGAAGAAACATAATCAATCCACACCATTGATCTAATTCCAAGGGCCAAACCTCCACCATTGGATTCATTACATCACTAGCAACAAGAGTGAGCCAAGCTTGATGTTGTTCAAACTCTATTTTGTAAGAATGAAAAAGCTCCAAAGTGAGAAAATTGGATTTTACATTGGACCTCATGGGCCACGATTGGGCCTCAAATCCATTTCCAATCACTTCTATATAACATGTTGATCATGATCAGATGAAGATTGATGAAGTTTGGTGCAGAAATCAGTTAGAAACAGTTAGAGAAGTGAGGGAGAAAGTGAAAATCCATTTTCAAGAATCACACACTTTCAAGCAAAATTGAAGAATCAAGAAGCTCCATCAAGGTGCATAGAAACTTTTTGGATCAATTGGAGCAAGAATCAGCATCAATCCAAGGCTCTGTGCAAGCTTCAAACCAGGTTTCTATCTTTCAACATTGCTCACAATTCTTGACGATTTAGCATCCAATCTTGATGTGCTTAGGTTCCTTGAGAGGTGTAGATTGACTTAGGTTAGGTTTAGAGCTTGATTGTACCAATCTTTAGCATGGCACGTTTTCCTGTTAGATTCGGTTTAGACAATTTATAGGCTGAAAATGAATTTGAAGCTTGGATTGTTGATCTATGTAGCAAGATGGTTCGATTGATATATGAATCATGAGGTTTCATCAACTTTTATGGCGCGCCACTGTAGCACGTGGCCGGAGAAGACGACCGGAAGTCTCTCCGGCCACCGTCTGGTTTGTTCCCACCATTTCCTATTTAAATCTCCAGGTTGAATGCTGGCCATTAGATCTTGACCAAACACTTGACCTTGACCTCATCTCATGGCTGTGGTTTGTTCTCAGTTTATTTTAAGATTTCATTTAATTATGTGGCACTTCGTGGATCCTAGGATGGTGTGACTAGTATGCTGTGCGCAGGGCTAGGATCTCATCTGACCCCTTTAAATGAAACGAGGTGTTTTGGCCACACCCTCTCAACCATTGATTCATCATACTTAGACCTGATCTGATGGCCAAGATTGGTTTATGCTTTGACTAGGGTTTTGACTGTGTGCGTGTCTCTATGGTAGCCATAGGATCTTTGAATGGTATGTAGATTGAGTCCTTCGTTGGCTGACCTTACTTAAGTGGATTAGGCCTGATTGCTCTTCCCACTCCCAACCAACAAGGCCCAGCGGATACACATGAAAACATTACTATCCACACCATAACTTTTTCAATTTTCACTTCTTTTTCCATTATTTTCTTTTGTTTATGGCTGTTTACTTTTAATCCATTGAAAATAGTAAAATGCTTCCAAAATTCATGAAAATTTTCCCCAATGTACCTTAGCATGTTAATTGATTTTTCAAATTGTTAGTTTGAATTTTAGATCATTTTTCAATTTAATAAGAATTTTCCATAATTGGTTATTTCTTTAAATGTGAAAAATAATATGCTTGCTTCTTGAATTTTATTTCCTATTCAAAGCATTGAATAAATTCTAAATTTTTGTGTGATGATTCTAGACTCCTTGATTGATTTCTAGGTATTTTTGTTCTGATTTTTGGATATCATTTGAATAGGTTTTGAGTTGGGTCTTTAGCACCTTCCATTTTTGCCTCCTTCGTAGAACACTTTAGGGTTTTACATTTTGTTAGCACCCTTAGACTTGGAGTCTTGCTCCCAAATTCTAACCATAGATTACTAACACCTTAAGGACTTCCTAGGAATTTTATTAGAATTTTTAGGATTGTTTTTCTATTTTTAATAGATTTTTCAGTCTGACTGATGTTTGTGTGTTTCAACTTGAACTTTCACCTAGTTTTGCATTGTAAGTGACATTTTTGCAATCCTTAGGCACCAAATCCTTGCATGATCCCATAGTACATAGGTTGAAGCCTTTGTAGGTTAATTTCTAAGTCCTTATAATTTCCTTATCTTGATTAAGATAGATATCCTTTAAAGCTTAACTTTTAGGGTTCCTTAGAAGCTTTTAGGTGATTGGTTTCTCTTCCTTATGTGATTCCTTTGCCTTACTTTGCCTTGCTTTGTCCCCTATAACTCCCAATCTCCTTATCCTATTATTTAGGGTTCCCATTTGTGAGAGCTTGGTTCTTCCTTTGGAAGAATTAAAGTGCATTCCATGAATGGTAGAACTCTTGAGGATAATCTTGAAGATTTTGGTTGAGTGTCATGGTGGGTTCCTTTGGTTCACACCATGCTTCCCATTATCATTCCCTCCTCTTTGTCCATTATTCTTAGGATCCCTCTTGTGAGAGCCTGGTTCTTCCTTTGGAAGAATTAAAGTGCATTCCATGAGGGGTCTGAGCCTTTGAGGACTCCTGTGTTGATACACATTAACCAGATACCTTAGATTGACATCTAGGTTCCACCATTCTCATCTGTCCTACATTCTTAGGATCCCTCTTGTGAGAGCCTGGCTCTTTCTTTGGAAGAATTAAAGTGCATTCCATAAGAGGTTGAACCTTGGATGGACTCTTGTGTTAATACACATCTAAAACCTGATGTAGCCTTGGGATGATTTCCTTGTTTCTCATCTAGTTTATCTCTCTCCTAATGGATTGATTTCATTGCCTGCTTGTTGTGATGCATTAGGGTAGAATTGCATGAGCAGATACTTTTGTTTAGGTGCATGATTGCATTAGAGGTTGAGGTATTCCTCACTTTTCTTGTGTGCTTTCTCTTTTTGCATCTCATGTTTGCACTTAAAGGTTGAGCTTGTCTCCCTTGCTTGTATTGTTGCATTGCATGTGCATCCGGTCATTTACATTTTATACTTCATCTGCTTGATAGCTTTGTTTTGCTTTCCCTTGACATGTACCCTTAGGACTCTCACTTCCTTGTTTAAGGACAGTGATGATAGACTTTAGGTTGAACCCTATGTATGATAACATATAGGATAGATTCCCTTTTAAACTCAACCTTAGGACCATTTTTCATGACAACATTAGGGTTTTGGTTAGTTCCCCCTGTAGAGTCCTTTCTCTCTTCTCATCTTCAAACCACAGTAAAAAACTTAATAAAGGCTAATGAGTATTGTATGTTACAATCCTTAAGCTACTTGGGAAATGATAATTGAGCGGTCTCCTTTCGATCACCTAGAGTGTTTAGTATACGTTCTTAGGACGATATGCGACGCATTCGTTCCTAAGTCATAGTCTCTAGTGCAGTATGAATTACAAACATTCATTCAAACACTTCTCCGATAAAAGACAAAAACAAACACCAAATTCCTTTTTCCCTTTGGCTCCCTCTAATTAGGAAAATCTTTTCAGAAAAAAGAGTGTTGTTAACTCATAGTTCTACCGCAAACAGGCCATGTACCTAACTGCTGAAACTATCTGTTAACCCTACTCAGGTAAAAACATTTGAACAAACCTGTGTTTCGTTTTATCCCGAACTACGTTCGCTCTAATCTCTCATACCTGTTGAGAGTACGTAGGCACAACACGCGATGTCTTGGCGAGAAACCTTCCCCCTTTCACCCGTAGTTAGTCGAACTACGTTGACTCTGACTTTCCCATTGCACGAGGGAATACGTAGGCCCAGAGAAGCGACGCTCTGTCGAGTCCTTTTTCTTTTCTTTTAACCCGGACCATTAGCATAGATAGATAAACAAACCTTTTAGATAAACAACTCAAGCGTGGATCCCATTGAGTACAGCGGACGTGAGGGGTGCTAATACCTTCCCCTTGCGTAACTGACTCCCAAACCCGAGATTTGGTTGCAAGGACCGATCTTATCCCTTTTCGCTAGCTTTTTCCTAATCGTTTCCTTTACCTCCTTTGGGATAAATAACGATAGGTGGCGACTCTTCTGTCTTTGCCGACACCTTTTTTTCGCAGTAGCGACAGACATGTTCATGGTGATCTTTACAGGAACATATTATGAAAAATTGATTGGATGTATGTAAGGAAGCTTTTTAGATTTGGTGATGGCAAGAGAGAGGGTAGAAAATAGTATAAAGGCAGGAAAGATACCAAGCAGATTAGGATCTTTAGTAGGAGGTTTGAAAAAGCCATACAACGGAAACACTAAGAAGAAAGAGGGAGATGCGAATGCAATATCATCCTATAGAGATAAAGGTCGGGTACAACATCAGCATCAACAACAAGTTGCTAGTATAGCTATTCCGGCTGTACCGCAACAACAAATTAATGCGCCTTGTCGTTACCAAGACAGAGGAACGATGTCCAACAAATAATTTGAGACATCTCTTATGCCTTATTCCCATCTTTTGCAGCATTTGTTATAGTTATAGCTTATCCAGAAGAGAACTTTGGTGCCACTCACCGGTGTGCCTCCGTCAGGTTATGATGCAAACGCTAGGTGTGATTTCCACTCCGGAGCTCCAGACCACAATATTGACAATTGCAAAGCGTTTAAGCATAAGGTTCAAGATTTACTCGACTCAAAAGCAATCAACTTCACCAATGAAATCCCCAACATAAATCAAAATTTGATGCCAAACCATGGGATGGCTAGGGCCAAGGCTGTTATTGAAGGAGAAAGGCTAAACTTGATAACTGATGTTGCTGAGTTGAAGACCCCTTTGAGCTTCGTAAAAGACAAATTATTAAAGGGAGGTGTATATCCGGGGTGTTCAAAAGGTTGTTCAGAATGTGTTACGTAGCCAGAGGGTTGCAGTTCTTTGAGAAGTCTTATTCAGAGTTTGATTAATGAAGGTAGTTTATAGTTTGACAGGGTTGTAGGAGAAGAAGTGATTGATGAGGTCAATAATGAAAGGGATGAAGTCGCAAAGATTTCAATTCCTTACTGGACGATCAATGTCTCAGCGCTACCAATGCCAGCTCCGATTATTACTACCACTCCAGGACGTCTACCTTATGAAAGCATCAAGGCCATTCCCTAGAATTATAGGACATGGGTGTTTTGCAATGGACAAAAACAGAAGTTGACAGGGTCATCTCAGGGAAGTATTTCAGTTGAAAACATTGTCAAAACAGGAGGAGTTACTAGGAGTGGCAGGATTTTCTCTCTGCCTGGAACTAGTGTTGATAAAGGTAAAGGAAAGGATGTGGTAGAAGATGTTCAACAGCAAGTTGATAAAGAGTCTTTTGTGAAGGATACTGAAGAGTTCATGAGGCTTATTCGTAAAAGCGATTACAAGATTATAGATCATTTGCACCATACACCATCAAAAAATTCTATTCTATCATTGTTATTATGCTCTGAGGCACACTGAAACACGCTAGTGAAAATTTTGAATTTGACATTTGTGCCGCAAGAGATTTCGGTAAACCAGCTAGAAGATGTGGTAGCTCATGTGAATGCTGATAATGGCCTAGGTTTTACAAATTTGGATTTGACTCCTGCTAGGAGGAACCATAATCATTCTTTGCATATATCCATGGAGTGCAGAGGGTCTCTTTTGTCTCATGTCCGGGTAGACACAAGATCATCCCTTAATGTACTGCCAAAGAAAGCATTGATGAAACTAGATACTCAAGGGCTGATTTGCACGCCAAGTGACTCAATTGGGAGAGCTTTTGACGGTTCTAAGAGGTCAGTGTTTGGTGAGATCACTATGCCCATACATGTGGGGCCGAAAACTTTTGACACAATGTTTTATATCATGGATTTCCAACCAGCTTATAGTTGTTTGATCGGCCGACCTTGGATACACTTTGCTGGGGCAGTCACTTCAACATTTCATCAGAAATTGGAATGTATGATGGAGGGGAAAGTGGTTACTGTGTGTGGGGAGGAAGACATCATGGTAAGCCAACTATCATCTTTTAAGTATGTGGAAGTGGATAGAGAAATCCACGAGACACTTTGAGCTTTCGAAACTGTGCAGATTCAAGAGAAGCCTCCTATAGAAGCTAAAGGTCCAGAGCTCTCGATATCGTCATTTAAGGAAGCTCGTGCTATAGTAGAATCTGGGTCTTCCCAAAAATGGGGCCAGGTACTTGATGTTCCTGCTAAGCATGAAAAGTTCGGTTTGGGGTATAGTCCCTCTTCTTCTTCAAAGGATCCTCCAAAGTACAAAGGACATGTTCAGTTTACCAGTGGTGGGGTTATATTCGACAGGGTAAATGTTGTTGGCGAGGACGAAGGGGACAACGACTGTGATATGGATGCTTGAATTCGTCTGTGTATCCCTAGGCAGAAGCTTTGCAACTGGACTGTGGAGGAAATCATCCATGTCACATCAGAAGAGTAATTTCCGCTTTTGTTTCTATTTATGACTAGTCCTACATTCTGCCCAAGGCGTAGTGACTTATTTTGTAGGGCCCTGTTTTAACATTTTAAAGTTATCATGAATAAAAGGCGTCTCTTTTTGCATTCAAATATTTTAATCCCTGTTTTTCCTTTTTGCTTTTACATAATATATATATATATATATATATATATATATATATATATATATATATATATATATATATATATATATATATATATATATATATATATATATATATATATATATATATATATATATATATATATATATATATATATATATATATATATATATATATATATATATATGGCAATGTGTTTTGTGTTTGTTTGCATATCATAATCGACATAAAACATCAATCATGCAGGTTTTAGATCTTAGACACCATCGATCCTGATTCGGCTATGGCTCGGTATGATTTTGATAATCCTATTTATCAAGCTGAAGAAGAGGCTGATGAAGATTGTGATCTACCAGAGGAACTGGTCAGGCTTCTAAAGCAAGAGGAAAGGGTTATTATGCCTCATCAGGAGGATATTGAAGTCATTAGTCTGGGGACTGAAGATGAGAAAAAGGAAGTCAGAATAGGGGCTGCACTGAAAGGTGATGTCAAGAGAAGACTAGTTGAAATGCACTGGAAGCAGATACTCTGAATATCAGCAATAGAATCACGATAGATGTTTTAACATCTGTTACAACATGTTAATCAATAAGCAAATACTGAACTATAAGTTTGCAGAATGATAAATAATACAAGATATGTTAACCCAGTTCGGTGCAACTGACCTACATCTAGGGGCTACCAAGCCAGGATGAAGAATTCATTATCAATAGTATAGTTTTGTGTAAACAACCTCTGGTTTATAGTAAACAACCTCTAGTTTACCTATCACTACCCAATGAAAACTTTATCATTAGAAATCACTTTGTGTGATCTCTAACAGTTATAGTCATAATAATTATATCATTCTACTTGAAAGAAATCTCTTTTAATACAAAGTTCAGCCAAGCAATCTTGACCAACAAACCTATTTGGATTTGCTTCAAAGCTTCTTCCAAGAACAATATACAATTCATTACCTAAAGGTTTCTAAATCTGTATAAACATCTATGTCTACCACAATGTATCTAACTGACACAAAGGGATATATACAACACAAGAAAGCCTATGACTCTCAAAACCCTAAACCCTTATTTTCTACTTTATAAGTATTACACAAGGATTCATTTTTCAGCCCTAGGTCTAAGTCTTCTCTTATAACCTTCTGCAGTCTTGGGCTTTAAATCTTTTGTCCTTGATCCACTGCTAAACTCCCCTTGAATCTAAGGACAAATTTAAAATTAGAAGTTGTTATATCTATCCAAATGGAGAGTCTTTATGCTGTGACATTTCATTTGATATCTTTGTTTTCTAGTAGAATTATTCATTTTGGACCATCTTTTTCTTCATCAAGTTTTACTAAAATTTAGTCAAACCTTAGAAGCTTTCAATCTCCCCTTTTGACAAAGTTTGGCTAAAACTCCTTCTGCATAATAAACCCAGGGTGAGTGAAGTTGAAAAAGGTCTTGAAAGGAAGTTGAGACTCCTAAAGAAGCTAGAAGGAAGTCTGAAAGAGTTTATCAAAGAACACTCGCTTCAAACATACTCCCCTTCTAGTATGCTCCCCCTTGCCAAGGAACCTATATTCCCTGATCTGAGTAACTCAGAACACAGGACACGACTGTGTTTCTAACTTAGATCACAAGGCACAAAGGAAGGACTCCAAACAGAAAGGAAACATGAGGCTCATATAGAATTTCAGAACATCTTGTCCAACATCCTTGCAAACCAACTGCAAGAACGGACTCAACCCCTGTACTATTCTCCCCCTTTTTAGCCAAAAATTTACAAAGATGTCCAATACAGACCCAAACCCAAATTGAACACGCCCAATGGCGGATAAATCCCATGAGAAAACAACACAACAGAAAATACAACCTGAGACAAGTCGAAGCCAAGAACCCCCTTTATATACTCGAGCCGTTTTCTTAGGATGTAACGAACCATTGAAAATAAAGAAGATCAATTCAATGAGAACATTAAATGAGGAATCTAACTTCACAAAAAATGTGCACTGGCAAAAACACTTTTGATTGTTTCTTCTTAAAGGGGAATCGTCTAAAGAAGGCACATGTACCAAGGAAACATGCTCTCTTTACTGCATGTTTTCCATTGACCAAAGACCACCGTCCAAGACAATCAACTTGGAAGCAACCACACGTCCTAAACAATGTCTTGACACCTTGTCAGACTTTGTTCAGTCTATCTTGTAAACTCTGCAGCATATTCACAATGCCTTTCAAAGAGCCCCAAGAATACTCCTTTCAACCATAAGTAAAAACAATTTACCAAGATGTTAAGACATTTATTTGAACATCTCCCAGTTAACACCAAAGTCTCCCGTGAGCCTTATCTAATTATGCGGAGAAAAATAAGTTCTCCCGGACACAAGTAATAGTTCTTAGAACACTTCCCAAGATGCTTGTACAACTCTAATTCAATACATTGACATCCCAATAACAGAACCAAATTCAACCTGTCAAGTTCACCCAGAACTATAACAGTAACACAATGTCACGACATCTTGTCTGACATTACACCCTCACCAGAGGTATTATATCACAAACTGCTTAAAAATACAAACAATCTTGATAAACCGCTGCATTACTGCAGAAACAGATCCTAGTAAAAAGTCCAACTCCCCCTGTCGGAGATAACTAGTGCTCCTTTGCAAGAAGAACACCTTAAAGTGAATGGAAAACATAAGGCTCATCTTCATGTCCTCAAGAGCTCACTCTTTGTTCAACACACTTGCTGAACGCATTCACTCACTAATTGATCCACAAGCAATCTTTGTACCATAATAGTACACCTAACAAACATAAGTTTTCCTCCTATCTTTTATAAACAATGCTCCTTCCTACAAGAAACACCCAAAAACACCACATGATATCACATGACCAACTTCATGCTCATATAGTGAGAAGGTACCAAGATTACCATACTTGTACCATAACCAACAAAATCTTGGATTGAGACCAAAATCACCATTGATCCCTCTCATCCTGAACCCATCCATACCCTGTACAAATCCACCTTGGATTTTACAGCCATAGATATCCTTGTGTCTTAAGAATAAATCCAATTGAACCTAGAATGCTCATATTCCTAAAAGAGACATACAAAATCTCTTAGTTTGTTAGCTAGCCCAGATATCATTCACACCTTAAAGACATCAAGTACATGCTCCAAAAATCCTCAGCTTACTTGCTTCATAAGAACCAAACTGTTCCGCTTCTTTCTAGAGTTATTTGTAGCAGAAGAAACCACTTCTCCACAGGCATTCTGACCTCAACAAGAGTCAGACTACTAGATAGACACCCCATAATCCAAGACAATCTTCACCTCATCATTCTCCCATATGATAAGTTAGAACACTTATAATTCAACTGGTAATATCAGCTTCCATAATCTGAACTCCAAGTTCATAAAACAAGATGATATTCTAACATCAGTTAGGGCATCTGAGTCATATCACAGATACCATACATTACGGTTCTTGATATGCCAGCAACTGGACTTACTATCTACATAGTAATCCAACTGAAGATCTTCAGAGAACACAACTCATATCCGCTTGATCATCAAGAACTTCAGACAGTTGTAAAGAGAGGTAAAATCTCATATTTCCACCAAAGCAAACTCCTTAAGCGAAGATCCCTTCAACAATCAGCAAGTCGAGAGCAAAACCAGTTCCTTCTTCAACAACCTCACTTTTACACAAAGGTAATTTGTTCCAAGGATAAGTTGAAACACACATCTTGGTTCCAAGTGACTATGGTTAAACACAACCAAGTGTCACAGCTGTTGCACCCTAAAATTTGCCCTCGCATTTTCTAACTTTGACTTACTTTTGCTTCGCATTCATCTGCACATCATCTAGGTCGATCATTTCTCACATACTGTCCATGTTATTAGCCGAAATAGATTTATCGGAATTACAGCCGCTTTGTTCGCATTTTAGACGGTCAGAATGCATTTCTTCCGAGTGGTTTATTTCGTGCTGATATTTTAGGTACGTTTGTTTTTCGATTTTGAGTATTACTTAACTTTTTCTTTTTTATTTGTGAGTTATGTTTAACAGTCATTTGTTAATTTAGGATTAATTTTGATTTGTTTAGATTAGTTAGGATTTTATTTAGTTTTCTTTTATATATTAGTTTATTAATAAGATTTAGTTATGTTAATAATAGTAAGGTTAGAATTATTAATAGATTGGATTTTAGAATTAGAATTTAATTTAGAGTTAGAATTAGACCTTAATTAACTTTAGTTTTATATTTGAGTTTAATAATTTTAGATCAGGACTTAATTTAATTATTTTAGAATTTAAGCTTGACCTTAGAAATTAGATTAGTTTAATTTTAAGTTATCATAGGATTATGATTAGATTTAGTTTTTATATTTAGAATTACTTTTTATTTTAGAATTAGTTTTTAGTTTTAATTAGAATAAAATTAGTTAATTTTAGAATTATTACAAGAAAAATTACAAAAAAGAATGCGATAGTGTTCAATTTTTTGGTCCGTTTTCTCCATCCACATGACCCCCACCATACCACAAGCAGCCAAGCATCCACACCAGACCATAAAACAACTTCTTCAATTCCGGCATAAACCAAAAAACAATAGTGAAAAAGACCTTATAATGGATCACTGTGCAACAAGCTGCAGCACCAAGACAAAAACCTCAGACAACAACAGCAGCATAACAGACAAAATATTGTACCAAAAAAGACTCAAATCCAGATGTTTGTCTGATTTTTAAAAAAATAAGAGGTTTTGGTTTCATCAGAAAAAAAGAAAGAAAAAAGAACAGAGAAAAATTGAGTAAAAAAATTCACCTCCTTAAAGCACCATCCGCATCATAATCTATCAACCCAACCTTCTGCACAAACATCTTCACCCACCTTCCAAGCTTTCACAAACTATCAATATCACCGCCACTCACTCTTGAAACCACCTCACTGTGAATGACGGAAACCGCCTCTTCTCACATCAACAACAAATCATCGACACAAAATCAAAAAACTGAACAAGAAGAGAAAAATTGAGAAACGAGAACATTGTTGTTGACCTCTATTTTTCGATCGATCCGACCACTTCTGCGTCTCCCTCTGTCATTAAAAGTCAGCCAACAAAACAACTTCATTCCTGAAGAGAACATCTATACAACATGCCGTCTCTGAGAAGCTCTGTCCCCATACCTGCTCACGAAGAATGCCCCCAACCGTCTTCATTCTTGACTCCATTTCAAAAGGATTCGCTCACGCCATAATAATCTAGAAAGTGAAAAATTCAAAACACTCTCAAACTCTCGTCTATAAAAACATTTTTTTAGATCAACAATCGCAAGCGCCAAACTCACATCAATATATCAATCATAACTAACATCAATCCTTTGGAGGCTTCTCTCTATTCAATGGCATGTACCAAACAAACAGCCCGTAAATTCACCAGCGGTAAGGCTCCCCGAAAGCAGATAGCAACAAAATCCGCTCGAAAATCAGCTTCGACAACTGGCAGAGTGAAAAAGCCACACAGATTCAGGCCAAGAAAAATTGCCTTGAGTGAGATCCGTGAGAGAGGAGAGGGTTTTTCATGTTGGGTTTCGTTTTCTTTTAAAAAGTTCAGAAGAGAGAAATTGTTTTAGAAGAAGACGTTGAGAGAGAATGAGTTTTTCTGTGAGTAAGAAGAGAGAGGAATAGATTAGAGGAAGAGAGAGCAGACGCATGGGGAATAGGAAGTTGTTGGGAAGAGAAGGAAATATGGGGAAGAGATACCACGTGTAGAAGAGGGAAGAAGACGTTGGGAGAGAAATTCATGGGGAAGAGGAGAAAAACTTGGAGAAGAGAAGAATTAATTCAGTTTTATTTGATTTAATTAGTGTTTTTTTAGCATTTATTTAGCTTAATCAATTTTATTAGCATTTAGTTTAGTATTAATTAGTTTAGTACTTAGTTATTAGATTTTTAATATTAGTAATTAATTTTAATTAATTTTAATTAATTTTAATATTAGTATTACTTATTTAGAATTTTGTTTTATTAATTTAGGATTTAGTTAGTAACTATTTACTTAGAATTACTTTAGAATTAGTATTTAAAGTTAGATTAGAGTTTAGTTAACTTTGGTTTTATTTTTAGTTTTAGAATTAGTTTTGATTTATATTTATATTAGGATTATTAGTTTTTTAATTAACTTTAGTTTTATGTTTTAGTTTAGACTAACTTTAATTAGATTTTGACTTAGAATTTATTTAGAAATTAACTTTTGAATTAACATAGGATTAGGTTTTTGATTAACTCTTTTGACTCTTATTTTTTTATTTTTGATTAATCCTCGAGCACATTTGTGAATACTTTTTCTGGCACTTGTACATATTTTAATTTCAATATCTGACGTTGTCTGTGATTGCGTCGCTTCGTATTTACTTGTTGTTTACCTCTTGTATTCGCATGATCCCTTAGGATTCCTAGCTCGGCTTAATTTCCGATTAAGTCCGAGGTAGGAGAGACATTAGGCTTTCAATCCAAGCATGACAATATTAGGTTAGTTTCCCTCCTAATCCTGACTTTAGGGCCACATTGCATGACAACAATTAGGGTTAAGTTTCTCCTAGGTCTTCGTGTGTGTCTCTCTCTTCTCACCTCAGACTTTCTTCAAGACACTTAATAAAGAATGACGAGCATCATGCGCTGTGAGCCTTAAGTACACGGGGAATGATGAGTGGGGGGTTTCTCCTCGCTTGTCTAGAGTGTTTAGCGTATGCCTTTTGGGAGATATGCGACGCATTCGCCCTCATGTCATAGTCTTTAGTGCGACGTGAGTCTCCAACTAACTCAATCCACTTCACTAAAACTCACAAAAAAAATTCAAACCTTTTTATCCTTTGGGATTGTTTCAAACCACATTTTCAGAAAAAAGTACGCTATTTTTCCGTTCTACCGCAAACAAGCATCGTCCCTAACTGCTGGAATGGAAGCTTAGGGTCACTCATAAAAAACACTTAACCAACCAGTGGTCTAGTTACCCGAATTACGTTTGCTCTGATTTCTCATACCAGATGAGGATATGTAAGCACAAGACAATAATGTCTTGCCGAGAAACCTCACCCCCATCACCCGTAGTTTTCCGAACTACGTTGACTCTGACTTTCCCATTGCACGAGGAAATACATAGGCATAGGGCGGCAATGTCCTATAGAATCTGTTCTTTCTCTTCACCCCCGTTTAACAGTAGCTTTTAGATAACTTTCACCAATAGATTAGACAACAAGCGCGGATCCCGTTGAGTACAACGGACGTGAGGGGTGCTCATACCTTCCCCTTGCGTAACCGACTCCCGAATCCAAGATTTGGTTGTGATGACTTTGTCTTTCCCGTTCTCTTATGTTTTCTTCGATTGTTTCATTTCCCTCTCTTTGGGATAAATAACGTTCGGTGGCGACTCTTCTGTTTGTTTATGTCTGCCCTTTTTCACAGTTGCAACAGCTGGCGGCTCCGATGGGGACCAATGCTTCCCTATGCGAGTCAATCATAGCGCTTGTTTGTTTTATATTTTTGGGTATGTTTATATGTTGTATTTTGTATATTGTTGCATTTACATTTATTTTCCTCACTTTATCTTTATTATAATATTGCTGTTGTGTTGTTGGGTGGGGTGTTCCACTATGAGATAAGCCCAATACCCAGGCTCGAGTATACACCTAGCATTAGTGTGGAAAGTAGTGCGGACTTGCATGTTTGGCATGCATGAGCCCTCATGAAATTTGCGTCCAGACGAGGTTTTCGTTGAAGACATCATATCCTGTGTGTTTTGGACAATTGAGGGGATGTTGGATCTGAAAACTAACGACTCTGGAGATTGTTCATTGGGAAGTCAGTTGAGGCCTCCTCGTTTGACCATGATGCCAAACCAGAAATGGTGAATGTATCATCGTTTCTTGACCTGAGAGTCCGTGATGCTGACGACCTATATAGGATGTCGTACCTTGTCAGAGGCTAGGTCCTACCTGTGAGTGGGAAGGGTTATGCAGGAAACTTTGACCTTCAACCAACCCGGTTTTCTGGTTTTCTCGTCAGTGCAGATTTTTTATCTTGGGTATTTTGGGTCTTCCATCATCTCAGTGCTTCGGTATTCTGGGATTTAGGTATTTTCTTCTCAGAATGGAGTTCTGGATTTATTCAGTCAGCAGTGTAGCAGTTATTCAGAATTTGTGGAAACTTTGATCCCATGGCTTTTGCATTGCATAGCATAAACATCTTTGCATCATTTTGCATATCATTCTTAAGAAAGCCAGAACTCTCATTCCGCCTTTGTCTTTGATCAGAATAGTTGATTCCCCGGTGCTCGTTCTGAACAAGTGGTGACTGTTGAAAGACGACCAAGTGTTTGAAGCAGGGTTAAGTAGTGTTAAGAAGTAAGGTCAAGTTGAGAGCTGTTGGTAGCTATGTCAAGGAATAACCTCTAGAATATTGATACCCCACTGGGTTTTACTGTGATGACTAACCCTCTGTATGGTTCTTCTCCTGATGAAGAACTTCCACAAGTGAACAACCTTACACCAGCTCAGTCTGTGCAGCTCTCTGTTGAGAACCAAGATTTACATGAACAATTTGTTGCCCAAAGTGAACGTTCCTCTTCACTTGATACTATAGATTGTCATGGTGTAGCTTTCTCCGTGTCAAATTCCAAAAGGGAGGTCCCAATGATGAAGACTACGGATCCGAGAGCTCTTGAGTATGCTAAAAGATTTCATGTGTTGGATGAAAAACTCAAAGCCTTGGAAGTTCAGGATACTTTTGGTCTCGACGCTTCAGACATGTTCCTGGTTCCCGACTTAGTGTTACCTCCAAATTTCAAAGCACCAAGGTTCAAGAAGTACAAGGGGGATAGCTGTCCGAGGCAACATTTGGTGATGTTTTGCAGAAGAATGACCTCATTTGTGCATAATGACAAGTTAATGATTCACTATTTTCAGGACAGTATGAGTGGGGCATCTATAACTTGGTACATGCAATTAGAGAGTACTCAGATCCAATCATGGTTGGACTTAGCCAAAAAAAATTCTGAAGTAGTACGAATATCATCTTGACATGGCTTCTAAACGCATGCAGTTGCAAAGCTTGTCTCAAGAGAACAATGAATCCTTCAGAAGGTATGCTCAGAGATGGAGAGAATTGGATTTTAGAGTGCAACCACCGCTTCTAGACCAAGAGCTAGCAGACGTGTTCATAGACTCCTTGCAGAGCCCGTACTTTGAAAGGATGCTTGGGATTACACCAAATTTCTCTAACCTGGTAATAGCAGGAGAACGCATTGAGAGTGGCATAAAGAGTGGAAAAATTTAGGATATCTCGAGCAGTCAGGCCAGTGAAGTTGAATCCCTAAGTAACTCCCAAGAGGAAGAAGAAAATGTAATTAATGTAGTCATGACAAATGTCGAGTATTCTTAGGGTAAGTCGATGAAATATCTTGGCTGTTCGTCTTTTCAACATTCATTACTTCCAGTGTCACGTAACTCCTACGGACAAACAACCATGCCTAGGACATCACATCAAAAACCTTGGGTCGCTCCTCATACAAATCAACGAGCCCATGGCCGAGGTTATCCGAATTAACGCCAGAATCAGAATAGGCCTCGCAACAACTTGGAAAGAAGGAATGCTCCTCTTCATCCAGTTCCTATGTCGTACAGTCAGCTTCTATGGTATCTGATTCAGAACTCATTGGTGGAGCCCATGACTCTTAAGCCTCTGCCAGAACCTTACCCTCCTGGGTACAACCCCCATGTTTAGTATGGATATCATGGAGGATCCATGGGACACTCAACTGAAGATTGCAAAGCCTTCAAAGCCAAGGTACAACAGTTGATTGACAAAGGGTGCATATCTTTTCCAGAAGGAAGTTTGGTTGTTCATGTCAACCTCTCAGCTGTCTAAGCTTAAAGATTTAAAGGGTCATCTCCAAAACTAGTGGTCCAGACAGGCATACGTCCTCAACATTGGCAGTCGTTGGACACTTTTATCATTTGCATTTGTAGATTCTTTCCTGTTAATTGCTACTTGTTTTTAAATATTTTTTTTTTAATGGTAATATTAATGAAGTGATTATGCATTTTCTGAATTAATCATGTCGCATTTGCTCATTTTTTTCTTATTGCAAAGCATATATACATACACCCCTTATCCACTCTACTTCATCACTGTTGTTTTAGCAAAGATTGGAGGGAGGATGACAAAAACTGAATACTCATAATTGTTGATCGTATGCTTTCGGATAAAACCTTGCTGATGATGTACATGCATTGTTTCAAATCCCCTAAACACCGAAGAGATAAGGAGTTAGGCTCTAGTTAACCACTTCGAGCCTAGAAGTAGAAGTTTCTTTTGGACTCTCAAACCCTCACATCTTAACCTGGGACAGGGTAGTTGTTAGTTCATTTGAATGAGCATTCAAATTTTATAGAGGAGTGTCCCTATTCAAGGACCAATCACATCTTATCCCTCTCAATGGTTAAACCTCACCAACTAGGAGTGAGACAGTCACAATCCTTTCGGAGAAATCAAGACAGCCAATGTCACACGACTTCTTTTCAAAACAAAAAGAAAAAGAAAGTTCGCTAAGTCAAATACTTAGGAAAAATTAGGGCATCCCGCTAGACTTCAAAATAAAGGAAGATTGAAAAAGAATTAGTCCAGGAAAAAATTAAGGAATAAAAGAATATAAAGAAAGGATCTCAAAAGAAAAATCCTCGAACAAGAAAAAATTCGTGTGACTAGAGACCCAGAAGACTGGAATGGTGATTATCACATCGAAAGCTGATCGCGACTTTCTAAGTCTAACCTTAACTGACTGCAAGTGCACCGTCTATCGCGTAGTAATAAAAGATACCGATCCCACAGGGACTCAAAATCAAACTAGTGTACTCGGGCGTTACTATGTTTAGCTAGGTTGGATATAGTTTAAGGGAAAAGATGCAAAAGTAAAGGCTAAAGTAAAGAAAGGCTGAAAGGTTTCTTAGAATATTAATACGGGGAATTGGTATGCACTGATTTAGTTCTTTGAGGATTCGACAAGTTACCGGCGTAGTTTAACAAATTCAAAATAGTTTTCAGAAGAAAATAATGGTTTAAAGACCTTTGTCTCACGTTGGTGGTTGACGCTAGTCGTAACTCTAAGGTGGAACGTATGCTTTCGCTATCCCGTTCGGGGTTAAAATTGATTTTTGAAAACCATTGAGTTCTAATCACTTTAAAGGTCTTTCGCTGTATTTAAAATAGATGCCTAGTTTTTACTATCTGGTCCTAGCCTCAGCTTTCGCATGTCGGTTCATACCTTGATGAATCTCCCACTGTCGTGGCGAGATTACTTTAAACAAATTCTCGTTGTCGCGACGAAGTTTAGTTTAACAAATTGGATTAAAAACTACGGCAAGAAACAAGTTTGAAAAAGTGGAAATACGACGGTTATTATCGAATCTCGTCCTACTAATTCATTACATACCGATCGATATGGTTTAGCTAGGCATGAATCTTAGAGAAAACATAATTAAATTAAAGCAACAGAATATGAAAACATACATTATAAAGCAAATGGAATTAATTAATAATAACGGAACCTGTAAACAATTCTGACTCGGCACTTGGATATTCCCCCACAATGTCGACAGGGTTACTTTGGTGACAATTAACGTACGAAGAGTTTAAAGAAAATAAGGTACAATTGAATTCTTAAAGGAAAAGAAACAAAGCAGAAACAAGAATGGCTTTCTGTAGTAAATTGGGCAGTACTTCGTGGTCTTCAATGCGGCTCCCTTGTTTCAGTCATCAAGCTTTCCTTTTATAGTGAATGCTTCTTACGTGAACTGCCTCTGGAAGTGCAATTGAGGGTGAGAAAATCCAGGGAGTCGTGCTTCTGTTTTTGGGCTTTTGCTGCACGTTCTCAAAAGTGGATGTTGAGCTGATTTTGCAAGTGTGACGGTCGTAAGGAGTGCGTGACGTTCGTGACGTTCATGACGTTCGTGACATTCATGACGGTCGTCACACACGTGACAGTCGTAAGGGACCTGTGACGACCGTCATATCAACACAATTCTTTTTTTTTTATACTTTTTTCGTCCTTTTTCTTCTGTTATATGTCTTTTAGTACTTGTTTTCCTTGCCTTGCTTCATTTGAGTGTTAACTTCGTAAACCTGCAAAATACTTAACAAACAATGTGGAGAAGGTCCGAAATCAGGGTGAAATCGACCATTAGTAGCATAAAATCATGGCATTAAATATATATGTTTTCGCGTTATCAAACTCCCCTAAACTTGAATCTTTGCTTGTCCTCAAGCAAAAAGGATAAGAGCTGAGACGATGCAGTTACACGATGTGTTCCTTTGTGTTTCCAAAGTAGCTTCAGAGGCGATGAGTCGGGAAGTTAGAGAGGATTTATAACGACACGCATACGACAGTGACACTAAGCGGTAAGCTCTCGAAGGCCTCCTTCTTATACGAGTCGGTTCCAATCATGTTGTTGTGGCTCGACATTAAGTTCATCGTACCAAGTTTTACCCAGTTTCGTTCCAGCGTAATCACATTAAGCCCTTTACCTCTTTGCACGCACGTAGTGGAATAACCTGTTAGTGATTTCAGTCTTTTCTTTCTACGGGGTCTGGTGCACGAGCATGGTACCCTATGATATGTCCACTTTGTAAGTTGTGGGGGATCGAACCGTAATTCGCCCTACCAAGTCCATAACCAGAGACCTATGAACCAACTGACAGAGAACTTCTTTTCTTTATGAGCTTATTTTTCTCTTGTTATTCCGAGATATCAGAGGTAGATAATCACTACATGGCTGCGGAGCAATTTTTTCTTTATGATCTTACCGATCACTTATTTGCATCGACTTTCCACGTGGTATGTGCTCAAGGCGGTGTTGACTGCTTGTATAAACTACTGAGGGCTTCGCTTGGTGCTTGAACCTGATGCTTTGGTACAGTAGGTAGTGGAACTGACTCGCATAAACTGGATGTCTAAGGTGTCAAAGCGATATAGGTACACTACGCCAGAATGGACTTTTAGCAGCACATACAAAGACAACTCTTTTTAAAAAAGCGCTGCTAAAGAGTCATTAAAAAAAAGAAAAAAAAATTCCTACCAAAGACAGCGCTTTTTAAAAAACGCTGCTAAAGGGGGGCCCTAAGAAAGCGCCTTTATAAAAGCGCTGCTAAAGGGGGACCCTAAGAAAGCGCTTTTAAAAAGCGCTGCTAAAGGGTGGTCCTATGAAAGCGCTTTTGTAAAGCACTGCTGTAGGTGTAACCTACGAGAGCGCTTTTCTGTAAAGCGCTGCTATATAGGGTACATAAGAAAGCGCTTTAAAAAGCGCTGCTATTTGTCATTGCTAATGCACACATTTGAGAGCGCTTTTCTAAAGCGCTGCTATAGGTTTAGTTAGAATTAAATTTAAAATACCCACCAGAATTTTTAAAAGAAATAGAACAGACATCGTATTTCTTTCCTTCTTCTCCTCTGGCGAACGTTAACGTTG
Source organism: Lathyrus sativus (assembly GCA_963859935.3). Classification (NCBI taxonomy): domain Eukaryota; kingdom Viridiplantae; phylum Streptophyta; class Magnoliopsida; order Fabales; family Fabaceae; genus Lathyrus; species Lathyrus sativus. The sequence goes on from OZ012741.1 coordinate 96,587,467, forward strand.
CCCTATAAACCCAATCCGACCGTCGCCCTCCTCCGTTGTATTTTTCCACGGTTCACCGTCCGTTTACGACAGCCTCCTCCGTTGCATTTCGCCGCCGTTCACCATCCGTTTACGACAGCCTCCGTCCGTCTGCATTGCATTCCCGCCATTGTTACGGTATTTGAAGTTTTATTCTGGTTTTCTTTTTTACTTATCTTTTCACCATTGTTACTGTATAAAAACTTATGTATGCATTGCATGTTATATATTTTGTAGGTTTTAGATTGACAAACAAGAGTTTGGATTGAAACCAATGAATTGCCCTGGGAACTATTTGGTGTTTTTATATATTTTGATTCAACTGATAAATTCAGAACAAGAGTAAAATTAGAAACCAGGTGAATAGAACCAATAAATTACGATAGTGAGAGATTGAAGGTTAGTCGATAGTGAGAGATGAATAGAATTAAAAAAGTTAATTTAGTGTGTAAAAGTTGTACAAATATGGTGATGGTTGTAAGGAAAGGATTTTATGGCGAAAGAGTTATGTTTGATTTTCGCTGTAAGTTGTAGTTTGTTGTGTGTTCATGTTCACGTAATGGAAGAGAGTAAGACCATGAAAATTAGTGATGAGTTTATATGAGGATGAATGTTAGTGTTGTTAAGTGATGGCTTGGTGATAGATAGTTTTGCAAGGTGAATAAAGAATGGAAGAGATTGATAAAAAATTTGTACAAATAGAGAATGAATACAATCAAAAAAGGAAGTGAGAGACCCATGTTAAACGTTTTAATATGATTTGTTTTGGTGGATTATCTAGTATTTTTGTTTTGGTTAATTATTAATATGATTTTAAAAAAAAATTATATTTTATCTGTTATAGGGGTTACCTGTGAAGAGCAAGGTTGTGATCGTTTCCAAGCATCCTACTGTGTAGCTTTCTTAGAAGTTAGTGATTTCTTTACAGGTATTCTCTGTTTTTGTTTAACTTTCATAGTTTAGTTTAGACTACTCAATTAGTATGGATAAAAAATCGATGTCTGCTAGTCGATTGTCAAAAGAGTACGAGAATGGGGTATCGAAATTCGTTAAGTTTGTTGTTGAACACGCCAAAGACCCCAGTAGGATCGCATGTCCTTGCTTAGGTTGCTGTTATGGGCGTCGAATTGACCCTGTTCAGTTGGAATCTCATTTAGTGAGACATGGAATTGATCGAAGTTACACATGTTGGACATTACATGGTGAGATAAGTAACGAGAATGTTGAACCCCGGAATAATAGGACTTGTGTAACGCCCCGATTCTGAATTCCCATTTTTATTGAGTCCTTATTTTATTTATTTAAGTGATTCTTTTATTTATGTGGAATTTGTGTGATAATATGTTATGTTTACATATTGAGCTATTTTTTGTCGACTTTGAGAGTTTCGGGTAAAAATAGGTTGGAGAGTATTTTGGGCATTAGTGATAATATTAAGTGGATATTTTGTGAGAATTAATTGATAAGTGTGTGTAAAGAATTTGGGAGGAAAGAAAATAGAATACGTGATATAGAGAGAAAAGAGAAAGATAGAAACATTAAGAATAAAAACAATAGAAAGAAAAGAGGAGGAGAGAAAAGAAGAGAAAGTGGAGCAAAACCTAGAATCATCAAGAATCAACCTGAGCTTGCGATTAATCAGGTAAGAATGAGAAGTTTTATCATCTTAATAATGTATATGGTCATGTATGTGCTAGATTGGATTTGTTGGATCGTTTTCTATGTTTCCATTTCTAGGTCGGAAGTTGATTTAATCGGTAGAAACTGAGTTTTATCAGTTAGAATTTGGAATAGACGGTGTAGTATAGTCGGGTGATGAGTGGGTCGTGCTACTGGAACTGATTTGGATTAAATCGGTCGGTTTGTGAGGTTTGGGCTTTTGGACAGCCATGGGAGTTCTGAGTTTGCAGGTTCGCCAGGCGAAGCCCAGCGAGCAGCAGCGAACCAAGTCAGTAGCAAACATCCTGTCTTCGCTGGCAAGTTTGCCAGGCGAGTGTGCTAGCGAGTAATTCCAGAATAACTCTCAATGGTCTTCGCTGGCAAGTTCGCCAGGCGAACGAAGTAGCGAAGGTTCGCTAGAGGCTTCGCCAGGCGAAGGTTAGCGAACACAGCAACATATTTTTTATTCTTGTGTTTTCCATTCGTGGATTGGTTGTGTGGTTTGGTTGCGATCATTCCTTGTCTGAGATGACTAATTATATGTTGTTATGTGTGTTGTGGGTAGCCGTATGGCGTGAATCCTAGTTTGTGATTTGTGAGGTGTGAAATGTGGTCGTTTGGCAATTTTGTGCATTTATTTGAATTAAATAGAAATGCATGGTGAGATTGATTGTGAATGTGAACCATGTATGAAAATTGGCTTGAATGGATGATGAATATATATATGCTTTGTGATACATATATTTGAATGCATAGTGAATGTATGCGACGAATGTGATGAATTCATGAGTATGTTTGTAAACATGTATGCATTTCAAGAGTGTCATGAGTCATGTTGCATGTGAAGCATCATGGTATGCATTCTTGTGTCGATTAATTCCTCAGTGAATCTGCAGAACCTCGTGTGCCCTTGTGGGGTGTGAGTGATGGTTATTTATTGATCCCTCGGTGGATTTGCAGAACCTCGTATGTTGCGATGGTTATATTTGATTCCTCGGTGAATCTGCAGAACCTCGTATGCCCATGTGGGGTGTGAGCGATGGTTATTTTGGTTCTTCAATTGAACCTGCTGAAATGAGTCGGTACCGCATTTGTATCTGCATAGAGTCGTGTGTCGGTCTCTATGAGTTGCATGTAAACATATGTGCATGATATATGGTGAATAAACATGAATGTAGATTTTTATGTAGATTGTTAATAATTGGCATGAATGGAAGGCTTGAAGATACATGTATGTGTGAATATATATGTATATGTGTGCATGTTTATGAATTGATATAAACATTGTTGATGCATAGTGTATACGCTTGGTGCTTTATTTGTAAATAGTTAATTGTGAATACATTGCGATGTACGGTGTAGTGAGATGAGTTGCGGTGAGAATGCGGAAGACGTTTTTGGACGTTATGTGTATATGTGTATATATATATATATATATATATATATATATATATATATATATATATATATATATATATATATATATATATATATATATATATATATATATATATATATATATATATATATATATATATATATATATATATATATATATATATATATATATATATATATATATATATATATATATATATATATATATATATATATATATATATATATATATATATATATATATATATATATATATATATATATATATATATATATATATATATATATATATATATATATATATATATATATATATATATATATATATATATATATATATATATATATATATATATATATATATATATATATATATATATATATATATATATATATATATATATATATATATATATATATATATATATATATATATATATATATATATATATATATATATATATATATATATATATATATATATATATATATATGTTTATGTGCATTATGTATTATGATATTGTTTCTCACCCTTCTGCTATTTTATAATGCTCTATGAGGCATTGCAGATTAGATTGCTGGAGTCTTTGTGAAGTGAGTCTTCATTTCTTTTGGTCAGATGGCTCTGATATGTAACACTGGGTAGTTAGGAATTGTTTTGATTCTTTTGTGATACATCTGTGTATGTATCTGCTGATGAATGTTTTGTAAACTTAACTGATGAATTGAATTAATCTGAACGATGTATACGATGCTTAGGTTAATAAAGTGATTTCAATGTTTAGATGTTTCCGTTTTATTCTAAATGTTGATATGTGGATTTTAAGCGCTATGTTTTGCTTTTAGTTGAGATTTACCCCTTTTGTTACATATCTTCATGAGCTGGTATTATTTATGTTCCGTTTCGATGATAATGTGATGCGCCTCTTTTATACCATGTTATAATTATACTCTGATGGAATTTTTATTAGTGCCTAAATGATTTAATTGTTTATTTGGGGGTATAGAAAGAGGGTGTTACAACTTGTGCTTCAAAGGACAATGGCAGGGATACATATGATTGTGATCGAGTCGAAGAGACTGTAGAAGCACTTGAAGAAGATCTTCAAGATTGTCCCAAGATGTTTGAGAGGTTTGTAAGCGATGCAGAGAAACTGTTGTATAAAGGTTGCACTACTTTCACAAGATTGTCCGCGGTATTAAAGTTGTACAACTTAAAGGCGGGTAATGGATGATCGGATAAAAGTTTCACAGAGTTGTTAGACCTACTTCAAGATATGCTTCAAGAAGATAATGTTCTTCCCAATCGAACCTATGAAGCTAAAAAAATGTTATGCTTTATTGGCATGAGCTATGATAAGATACATGTTTGTCCAAATGATTGCATTTTGTTTCAAAATTAATATGCATCATTAAACGAGTGTCCTAAATGCGGTGTATCTCGGTATAAGAAACAGTTGTCACCAACAAAAGTCTTATGGTATTTTCCTATAATTCCGAGATTCAGACGCATGTTTCATAGTGAAACAGGCGCAAAACACTTGACTTGGCATGCGGATGATAGAATTATAGATGGGAAGTATCAACGTTCGGAAGATTCACCACAGTGGATGAAAATTGATAATGATTATCCTGATTTTGGAGAAGAAGCTAGAAACCTTCGCTTAGCATTATCGACTGATGGAATGAATCCGCATGGTCTGCAGAGTATCTCACATTCCACCTGGCCTGTAATTATTATGATTTATAACCTACCTCTATGGCTATGTATGAAGCGTAAGTACATGATGTTATCTATGTTAATATCTGGCGTTAAACAACTAGGGAATGACATAGACGTATACCTGACACCTTTAATTGAAGACTTAAAGAGTTTGTGGGAGAACGGTGTGGAGGTTTATGATGGATATAGGAAAGAAAGTTTCAATTTGAGGGCGATGTTGTTTGGAAAAATTAATGATTTTCCAGCATACGGAAATCTATCGGGGTATAGCATTAAAGGTCAATGTGTGTGTCCTATCTGTGAAGAAAACACAGATTGGACACGGTTGGAATTTGGTCAGAAGAATGTCTTTCTTGGTCATCGTAGATTCTTAAATTCTAGTCATCACTACCGTGGGTGGAGAAAAGCATTCAATGGAAATTTAGAACAACGTAGAGCTCCACCTACATTGACCAGCGAACAAACTTTTAAAAAGGTGAAAGATGTGAGTACTCAGTTTGGCAAGCCTTTTGCACATACTATTGTCATACGTGGGTGGAAGAAGAGGTCAATTTTGTTTGAGTTGCCGTATTGGAAGTCGTTGTATGTAAGACATTTTCTTGATGTTATGCATATTGAAAAAAATGTATTGAAAGTGTTATTGGTACGTTACTCAATATACAAGGAAAGTCTAAGGATGGCCTTAAAGCAAGAAAGGACTTGGTAGCAATAGGAATAAGAAATGAATTAGGACCCTTGAATAAAGGAAATCGCACATATCTACCACCTGCTGCTTATACTTTATCTAGAAAGGAGAAAAAGATATTGTGTAAGTTTCTGAGTGAAGTTAAAGTTCCAGAAGGACACTCTTCAGATATTAGAAGACTTGTTTCTATGAAATACCTCAAGTTAAAGAGTTTAAAGACACATGATTTCCATGTTATAATGGAACACTTTCTACCAATAGGTATACGTTCTATTTTGCCAGAAAAAGTGAGAGGCGCAATAACTAAATTGTGTTTTTTTTCTTCAGGTCAATTTGTAGTAAGGTGATTGATCCTGCGATCTTACCATCATTGAAAAAAGAAATAGTTATTACTTTGTGTCAGCTTGAAATGTATTTTCCTCCATCACTTTTTGACATAATGGTACATCTAGTTGTCCATCTTATGAAAGAGACACAATTGTGTGGACCAGCTTATATGAGATGGATGTACCCTGTTGAACATTATATGAAAATATTAAAAGGGTATGTGAAAAACCGAAGCCGACCAGAGGGATGTATTGTTGAACGATACATTGTTGAAGAAGCTATTGAGTTTTGTACTGAATATTTGTCCAACGTTCAATCCATTGGCCTCCCAAAATCTAATGTTGTTGAAAAAATAGTAGGTAAACAGTTAATTGGAAATAAAGTTGTGACAGTTTCAAGGGATGAACGGGAGCAAGTGCATTTGTATGTTCTACACAATGACATTGAGGTTGAGTCGTATGTTGAAATGCACTAGGACGTTCTCCGAGGTTTAAATCTGAATCGAAATGAAAATTGGATAGTACGTGAGCACAATCGAAGTTTTATAACATGGTTCAAGGATCATATTATTTCAAAGTTTTATTCTGATCCCGCTTCAATAACAGAAAGGTTGAGATGTTTAGCATATGGTCCAAGTTTGCATGTGTTTTCTTATAGCGCATACGCAATTAATGGATACACATTTTATACCAAAGAACAAGATGATGAGAGTACAATGCAAAATAGTGGTGTCACCGTGCTTGCCGAAGCAATGCACATTTCAAGTGTGAAGGACTTAAACCCCAAATATGCGAATCTGTCATATTTTGGTGTTATCGAGTGCATTTGGGTGTTTGATTATGAAAAGTTTCAGATACCTATCTTTGGATGCATGTGGGTTGAAAATAATAGTGGCATACGAATGGATAAGTCAGGATTTTTGCAAGTGGATCTTAATAAGGTGGGGTACAAAGATGAGCCTTTTATTCTAGCCATGCAAGCTAAACAAGTGTTCTATGTCACTGATCCGACAAGTACGAAATGGTCTATAGTTCTTTTTTCCAACAAAGTAATCGATGATAACATTGGAGACAAGGGGGATGTTGATGTTGAGAAGGAATCTTATACTATAGATGATCCAGATGAGAATATTAGAACGGACGAATCATATATTAGAAATGATCATAACGAGAGAATTTGGATCAATCCGTTCGTCCGTGTTGTTAAGAAACAAGTAAACCACGTTCCAACTAAGAAAAGAAAGAGATCTTAGTGACAAAGGTACTTGTTAAATTACATATTGTCTCATTGAATAAAATTACATATTTCTATCATGCAATACAATTACATATTATGTCATTCAATAAAATTATGTATGTGTTTCTCTTATTTATACATTTCTTATGTATATATTTATTATTTACATATTTGCATGTCATTCATTTGATACTTTGGTTTTTCTGAATGACAGGTATTATGGCCAACAATGAGGAAACACCACATGATGGAAACAAAACAACAAAAGACATTGAAGGCGATATCAAAAGAGGAATAACGATTATGAAAAAAATCATCCGTGCGAGAGATAAGGGTGTTAAGTATGATGTGCATTGGAATGAAAGAGATCAATTAGTTGAGCCTAACGGTGCGATGCTGACAAGTTACATTGAGCACTTCTACGTTTGCAAATTCCAATGACTTGCGATAATTGGAGAATTGAGTCGCTAAAACTGGCTAAAGACAAAATTTGGAGCGAGATACATGTATGATACTTGATTATTTTTAATTATGTTGACGGTTACATCTTTAAATTAATTATACTAACATGTTATATGTATGTGTATTTGTTTGCAGAGATCTTTTAATATTGATGATTGCAGAAGAAAATATTGTCTTCAATTGGCTGGTAAACGACTGAGGGGATTCAGAGTGTTTTTAACGAACAAGTTTCTCAAAGATTCTGATGGAAACTTTGTTGACTCGGAGCGTCCAAAAAAGTACGCTGATCTGATTTCGGAAGAAGAATGGGAGACATTTGTTGCGAAGCGAAGAACCAAAGAATTTTTAGTAAGTACAACTTATCATGAATAATGTATAGTATATATACTTCTTCCACAAGAGTTCTGATATGACTTAAACTTGTTTTTTCAGGTTGTGAGTGGCGTTAATCGGCAACGGGCATCAAAACCCGCGTATCCATACAAAAAAGGGCGTTTGGGATATGCACGCTTAGAACAAAAAATAGTAAGTATATATAAATGCTTTAATATGATATAGTTACCAAAATTAGTAAGTATATATAATAGGATATGAATGCTTTATTATCCGTCTTAATGCGTAGATACAAGATGAGAAAAGTGATGCAACATCTCTTCCGGACCATGTTGTGTGGAAGGTTGTCCATGTGGGAAGAGATGGAGTTGTTCAGGAAGAAGTTCAACAAGTGTTTGAACGATGTGTAAGTACAACATTAGTTTTGTCAGTAACTGATCAAAAGTGTATTATATATTTATATATGCTTTTATCTATATTTCAGGAGACTCTATCCCAGAGTATAACTCCAGCTGAGGATGATGATTGCAAGAGCATACTGAGTCGGGTGTTAAATATCCCTGAGTATTTTGGGCATCTAAGGGGTAAGGGATTTGGCATTACTCCATCACAGCTGTATAAGAAGCCAAAGAAAAAAAATCCTAGCAATAAAGAGGTGATGGATACGTTGGAGGAATTGAAAGCTCAGATTTGGGAATTACAGAAGGACAAAGAAAGATACATGTCGGAAAGGCGCGGTCCAGAGGGTAAAGATGCTAGTGAAAAAGATAGTATCGGTTGTCCGTAGAAACTTCCAGAGGTAATTGTATATATTACATTGAAATTAATTTAGCACAATTTTCTTAATTGGCACATTAATTGGCATCATTATTTGTTTAGGGCATTTCACCTTGTCGACTATATTTGTCGTCACCGACTTATCGCATGGTTGGCAAGGGAAAGGTTCATAACAATGTGGGAGAATTACTTCACCATAAACCGCTCCCTCCTGGATTTTTAAAATTATCGGTTGATATTGTGTTAGAGGGGGGTGCATTGTTTCCTATACCAAATGAAGTTTCAGACGCAACAGTGGTGGGAGACGCAATAGGAGCCTATGTTGCATGCCCGACAAATCACATTTACATAGATGTTGAGGTATGTTGAACACCATTATGAACCTAGCTTATAATATTCAAATGTTTTACGACTCATAGATGAAAGTTATTCTTACATTTACATTTTCTTATTTACATGATGATCTTAGACTCCTACAAAATCCAAATCAAAAGATGATAGAATTATTGTGCGGGATACCAATTCAACTGCATCAAAGAAACAGGTACTAATACAGTTACATGGTTATCTTATTATACATTAATTACTGAACTTATATACGACTGTTAGGTTCATGATCAGCAGTTGCAACAAGTCAGCAAGGGTAAGATGCCTGAAACTTCCAAGGTGCCCAACAAAAAAAAGGTCGAGTCAAAAAAAGCATTTGTTCCTCGATTTAGGATGTGCCTTGAAACATATATTGGAACAACAGATGTGGTTGAGGGTGGCATCCGTCAAATACCTATGGAGGAAGGTATTTTCGGTTTTGAATATCCCGAAACACTTGCTAAGGAGGATTTTGACCAGGTTTTCCAACATTCTGAATTGGGCGTCGGTGTTATGCATTCCTACATCAGGTACTCCGGTCCATTTTAATTAAATAATTGAACATTTTAAAATTTTCTCATTTAACTGAATATTCTAATGTTGATTATGTTTTTCTTTTAGGCTCCTGTATGACAAGTTGTTGGTCCCGCATGATTTGACTTCCATATTCACATTCTTATCTGCTAGCTGTATCAACGCACGGGCAATAGAGCACACACCAGATACAGTCAAAGATTAAATAGTCCAAAGATTTATGGCCGCGACTACAGAGGAGTTGTTCTTGTTGCCATATAATACTTGCCATGGGTTATATTTTATTCTAAATTCATTTATTATAATTATTCGATTTTTGCCATTAATCTATATAACATTTCCGTTTAAACTGTTGTCTTATTTTATAGTGGACACTGGTTGTTGGTTGCGATTAATTCGATGAAAGAAATAGTGTATTATATAGATTCATTGGATGGCAATACAATAAAATATCCTGATCTGAAGAACATGGTTGATACGTCAGTGATGAGATATATTGTTCTGAATAGTTATATATCTTTATTTATTATGTGACATTGTTCTAAATATGTGTTTATATTATGTTAGAGTTATACAAATATTCAGAGCACAAAGAGATGCAACAGTGCCAAAAAGCAAGGCTAACAACATCAGCTGGATTAGAGTGGAGGTATATTTTCCCATGTTTGACTGTTATAGTGGTTCTACTTGATAAAACTATTTAAACTATATATCCTGATAAATGTTCGTTTGTTTTTTCCATTTACAGTGTCCTTGTTAGCGCAATGGGATTGACTGCGGATATTTTGTATTGCGCTTTATGAAGGAAATTATTCTTTCAGGTCAAATAGAGATTCCAATCATGGTATGGATCAATTCATAAGTTATATGATTCATTTTGATAATTAACCGATATTTCATCTGAGTAATTAGTTTTAAAATTAAATCATGCATGTTCTGTTATATTATGTAGTACTTTGATGAATACAAGTGCGGTACTTACTCGAAAGCAAGATTGGAAGAAATTAAGGAGGACTGGTGTCAATTTATTCTTGAGTTGAGAATTGTATAACGTATCTATTTGTAAAGTTATCGGATTTGTAATTATATGTAAATTGAATGTATTTGTGATGTTGTAAATTGAATGTATTTCTGATGTTGTAATATATTTAAGTAGGTTTATGTGTATTAAAATGGTTATGGGCAAAGTGATGAATACACATAAATAAGGCCAAAGTAATTGTTATATATAAGGCCAAACTGTTGAATTAAAGGCCTGATTATAAGCAGGGAATGTAATTGTTATAAGCAGGTTTATCGAAAAATATATAAAAAATGTGATTATTTAAATAAAAAATTTTAAAAATCGTGAAGAATAGACAACGCCTTTAAAAAAAGCGCTGCTAAAGGGGGCAAAGAGAGGCCAAAAAAGCGCTGCTATAAGTTGGAAAGCGGGGGGTCTAAGAAAGCGCTTTAAAAAAGCGCTGCTAAAGGGGGGGGGGGGGGGGGGTTAAAGAAAGCGCTTTAAAAAAGCGTTGCTAAAGGGGGCCTAAGACAACGCTTTCAAAAAGCGCTGCTAAAGGGGGGGAGGGGAAAGCGCTGCTATAGGGTTGAAAAAGCGCTGCTAAAAGCGTTGCTGAAGGGAGGGGAAAGGGGAATAGGCAGCACTTTTAAAGCGCTGCTATAGTGTGATAAAAGCGCTGCTAAAAGCGTTGCTGAAGGGAGCCTTTAGCAGCGCTTTTTCCTTAAAAAAAGCGCTGCCTTTACCTTTAGCAGCGCCACTTTTGGCAGCGCTTTTAAGCGCTGCTAAAGGTCTTTTTTGGCATAGTGGTATCATTAGCAATCATTCTCGAGTTTCGTTGACTCGATTTTAATCTTGGCGCATCGGATGTTTGCATCGGTTTTTAGAAAAAAATTTGTATAGCTCGAGTAAAGCAGATTAAGCGGGGGAAGCTCTCGTAGCGGAAAAGAATATAAAAATTGCGCTTTATTGAACTGAATTGAAATGACTGGAATTGAAATGGAAATAGAGTACATAATAGAAATGGAATTAAAGTGCCGCTCCCACACCATCTCAAGCAGTGTCCTCAATGCTTTGAAACGAATGTGGAAGGTGTACAACAACAAAAATGAAAATGCAATAAAGAAAAAAAAAAATTACACTACTCTCTGTCTCGTCCTCTTCTGCAATGTCGTCCTCCTCGGGTCGTGGGGTGTAGAACGTCGGTGTGAAATATGGCATCGCGTAGGTCGTCCACACAGACGTTTAGAGCGGCCATCTCATCTACTACGTGGTTGAGGCGTTCCCCTTGGGCGACCAGCAAATTTATTACCTGCTGATGTTGTTCTTGTTGACGACGTTCAAGCAGGACTGCGCTCTCGTTCTATTGCCAAATGCTGTGAAGGATCTCTTCGTTGGTTACTTCGGTTTGAGAACGGCGACGACGACGGGAGGAAGGACCTTTAGGAGGTGGTTGCTGAGGAGCGTCATCCTGAGCAGCGCGGTCCAGTTCTTCCTGTACCTCATCAACTGGAACTTGAATATTCTCTTGAGGTGCTGCAGCATTAGCCTCTAGTGCCGCTAGGTCAAATATCCAGTTGGCTCTATGCTGGGGGTGGGCTCGGTCTTGGCATGGTAGGATGATGTTGCGGATGGTGCGGTTACAAACCACCGGATGATATCTTCCGTCAGCTCGAACCTTGATGAGGTGGGAGGAACGGCAGTAGTCGATATCGAGGAATACCGGAGGCAGGGAAGGGAGGTCCTGAAGGCGATTAGCGAGGTCGAGGGACACGGCAATGGAAGTGACGATACCTCCGAAGTAGAAAGGTTTTGAGCCTCGACCACAGTTTGCCTAGATGTGGGCCAACAGAAACAGGGCGACGTTGATGGCTTCTGGAGCAAAGACGCATTGCAGAAAGAACAGCTCCTTGGATTTAACCTTGTGGTTGCTATCTCATGCAAAGATAGTGTTACCGAGCACCCGGTGAAAGTAGCGGATGGCGGGGTGGTGAATGTATGTGGCATTTAGGCTGTCCCAGCTATCGGCGGTAGTGCCGGTAAGTTGGTTCCAAAGTGCAAAGGCTTCCTGAAATAATTGCTCCGAAGGAACACGACAGTGAGCGTTGGTACCATGGTGGAATTGTAGCATCTGAGCAAGCTGAGTTTGGTTTAGCTGGTATTCCCGTCGAACAATCAGAAACATGCAACACCGATAAGCTGGTTAGTTTCGCCGATGGGGGTTATGTACGAGAATGAACTTAGGAACTCCAGAGTTAATTGTTCATACGTTGGTTGCGGGGTTGTGCAGAGAGACCAAAGACCGGCATTCTGCAGCATCCATTGGATGCCTTCAAGAATGCCCAATTTCGTTAAGCATGCGACATCAGCGTAGCGGGTGGGTTGAACAGAGCATTGATAGAATGAAACATAGTTGGCTCGCTGTTGTTCACCTCTTTCGTCGTCTCTGAAGATGATGTTAGACATATCTGGAAGTTCACCTTGGCATGCCATTGTTTATGTTGTTTGGTGGAAGAGAGAGTGTGTTTAGGGAGATTGGTTCTTTCGGTGGAATGAATGAGATAAGAACCGTGAGTTTATAATGAGGGATTTGAAGATGAATGGGTGAAGTGAGCCATAATGGGGTTGAATTGTAATGAATGAGGAAGTAATTGGGAACTTGAAAAATGCAGAGGTATTTGGAACGTGAGAGAGTGGGGGGGTTTTGAAATGAAAGAGGGAAAAATTCTGAACGGGCGTATTATGCTAGTTTAGTAGAATTTGTAATCGTGTGCCGATCGTGAGGGGCATCACGATCATGAAGCTCGTGACGGTCGTCATAGTAGCAAATTCTGCAGTTGCAGAATTTGTGCTTTGTGGTTTGTACTGGAGTTATGTAGTAATATTGAATCTCATTTCAGGCCAGTATATCAAATAAAACAATGAATTGTAAATGAAGAATTCTTTATTAAACTAAAATTGCAAACGAAATTCATTAATTACAAAATGGAGTACAAGAATTGAAATGAAGTTTAAATTGTAAAAACATAAAACCGGAAATAGTTCAGAATGCAGTAAAAACTAAAAATAAAACTAAAGTTAATCAATCCTTTTGCTGCTTCAGTTTGTCGAACTGTTGAGTAATATGGTCGAACTGATCACAAACTACGTCCATGAAAGTTGTGACATCTGTCTGCAGTTTAGTTAGCTCATCCTTAACTGTTTTAATTTCCAATTTGATATCGTCCATTGTTTTCAAAATGGCATCCAGCTTTTCTGTTTGTTGATCAGGAACGGGGTCAGGGAAATTATGGTAATCTGGAGGAGTCTCAGGGTCGGTCTTAGCTTCTGACACATAGTCTTCATAGTACATAAAATCTTGAGCTTCTGATATATGATCACTGTCGTTCTGATATATGATCACTGTCGTACATGTAAGCCTGAGGTGTAGAATGAGGCGAGGTAGGACCCATAGGCTCATCCAACTCATACAACCAATTATTTCGGTTGTGGACACTTGTCTTCTCATGGTTAGGCAATGTGAAGAGTTGAACATGTAGGTCAGCAATGAGGTACTCGTAAGTTTCAGGTCCTAGGTTACATATGATACGTTGGTTAAAGCAAAATGGTATGTCCATAGGTCTGATCTGGCCAGAAACTTTGATTCTCTTCAGCTGGTACCTAAGTCTGATTGCATGTGCAATCATGGTGACGAGGCCTCCTATAAGGATAGGTGAATTTGGTTCCTGAGTAATATTTTCGAAGGTTCTCATCATAAATGGTACAACATTGACGGGACGACCTTGTGATGCACATTACAGGATAAACAGCTCTTCCTTAGAGACTGCGGTAATGTTTTCCTCCTTCCCAAAGAGGGTATGGGCTAATATCCTATGGAAGTAGCGGAGTGCAGGATTATGTATCTCGTTAGAGTTCATGTCATTCGGCTCAGGGTGATAATTACCTGTAATGGTACCCCAAAAATAATCTAACTCGAAATCCATATCTTCTTCTTGAGTATCAGTATACGAGAAGGGTCCGCTAGGGAAACCTAAGAGATCAGCTAATGACTTACAGTTGTATGTGAATTCTGTCCCAAACAGTCTAAAGCATATCAGCTCCTTGGTGGATCCATAGCCGTATTTGGGTCTGTAACCTAGGGAGCTAAGGAATTTGAACGTGAGTTTGCGATAGGTCACAAAACGGGTTTTTAGAGCAGTTCGCTCCCAGTCTAGTTGGTTAAACAAATAGAGGATGCTATCATGAATTCCTAACTGATCCATAATGGATCCTTCATAGTACAAGGTCAAAGTGATGCCTCTCTGAGTCAGAGCCTCAAATCTGGCTTGCTGAGCAGGTCCTCTAAAAACGGAACCGTGTAGTCGATGTTAGCCATACTCGCGAGTTAGTCAGACAAAAAGGAGATAAGTAGGAAGGCTTTAAAATCCTGTAAATAGTTGAAAACAAATTTTACTCAAATTAGATTTTAGAAGCAGAAGGTGATAAAAAAATAAAATAAAATACAATAATATAAATCAAAATGAAAAACATAAAGAAAATAATTTCAAAGGGAAAAACGAGGAAAAATGGGTTGCCTCCCATTCTGCGCTGTTTTTAACGTCGAAGGCCTGATGATAGCTTGGTGACAAGCTATTCGGGATGTTGAGTAGGAAGCTCTAGCAGTTTCAACCTGCTCACGTGGTTACTGTTGTCATTTTGATTGTAGTGCTTTAAGCGTTGGCCGTTGACTATGAACGGCGCATTGATTTTATCGCAAATTTCGACAGCTCCACTGTGAAGGATTCTAGTTATCTCGAAAGGACCTGACCATCGTGATTTTAGTTTTCCTGGGAAGAGTTTCAATCTTGAGTTAAATAGGAGCACGACGTCTCCCACACTGATCTGTTTCCGGACTAAACGCTTATCGTGCCACTTTTTGGTTCTTTCCTTGTATATGTGTGGCATTCTCATATGCGTCTAATCTAAGTTCTTCCAATTTATGCAGATTCAAGATCCGTTTCTCGCATGCTTCAGTGTAGTTGAGGTTTAGTGTCTTTATAGCCCAAAAAGCTTTGTGCTCAAGTTCCACTGGCAGGTGACATGATTTCCCATAGACTAATTTAAAGGGTGTAGTTCCTATCGGCGTTTTGTAAGCAGTTCTATAGGACCATAAAGCGTCATTTAGTTTCGATGACCAATCTTTCCTGGAGGTGGCGACTGTCTTTTCCAAGATCTGTTTGATTTCTCTGTTGGAAACCTCCACTTGACCGCTGGTCTGCGAGTGATACGGTGTTGCAACACGGTGTTTTACTCCATATTTCAATAGCATTTTGTCAAAAAGTTGCGCTATGAAGTGTGAACCACCGTCACTGATGACAAGTCTGGGTACACCGAATCTGGGAAAAATGGTATTCTTAAAGAGTTTGATAACTACTCGCATGTCGTTAGTTGGAGCGGTAACGACCTCAATCCATTTCGATACATAGTCAACAGCGATGAGTATATACTTGTTTCCAAAAGAAGATGGGAATGGACCCATGAAATCGATCCCCCATACGTCAAAGACTTCCACTTCCAAGATACCTTTTTGGGGCATCTCGTCGTGCCTCGAAATGTTTCCAGTGCACTGGCACCAGTCGCATCTCAGTATAGCAGCATGGACATCTTTCCAAATGTTGGGCCAGAATAGGCCAGATTGTAGGATTTTCGCACATGTCTTTGAAGTACTGGCATGTCCTCCGTAAGGGGCGGAGTGGAACTGAGAGATGACGTCTTCAATTTCTTCCTCTAGGACGCATCGACAGAATATGTTGTCGGCTCCTCTCTTGAAAGGCAGAGGTTCGTCCCAATAATAATGCTTTAAGTCGTGGAAGAATTTCTTCTTTTGCTGATAACTGAAGTCCGGTGGGAGCACGCCTGCGGCTAAGTAATTTATAATATCAGCGTACCAAGGCAGGGTGACTTGTGCGTAGACGGCTTCCACGGCTTTTTCTAGTTATGGTTCTTCCGAGGTTAAGGGTGGCATATCACTTTCCAATCTGGCTATCAGACATTCGTAAGGGAAATCGTCGTTGATAGGCACTGATTCTGGCTTAATGCCTTCTATTCGGGATAGGTGGTCGGCCACTATGTTCTCGGTTCCTTTCTTATCTTTGATTTCTAAGTCAAAATCTTGTAACAATAGGATTCATCGCAATAATCTTGGCCTGTCATCCTTTTTGCTTATCAGGTACCTAATGGCAGCATGGTCTGTGTAGATGATGATTTTCGCTCCTACCAAGTAGGAACGGAATTTGTCAAGGGCGAACTCAATTTCTAGAAGTTCCTTTTCTGTTGTGGCGTAGTTCATTTGGGTAGGATCTAAAGTTCTACTGGCATAGTAGATTGCGTGAAGCTTCTTGTCTTTCCTTTGTCCTAGAACTGCACCTACAGCATAATCACTCGCATCGCACATGATTTCGAATGGTAGTTGCCAATCTGGTGGTTGCATGATTGGTGCGGTAATGAGTGATGTTTTTAGAGTTTCGAATGCTTCCAAGCAGTCCTTGTCAAAAACGAATTCAACATCTTTCATCAACAGACATGTTAAAGGTTTTGTAATTTTCGAGAAATCCTTTATGAATCATCGGTAGAATCCGGCGTGTCCTAAAAAGCTTCGTATTTCTCGTACGGTTTTTGGAGGTTGAAGATCCTTTATAATTTCTATTTTTGCTTTGTCAACCTCAATCCCTTTGTCAGATATGACGTGTCCTAAAACTATACCTTGTCGGACCATGAAATGGAATTTCTCCCAATTGAAAACAAGGTTCACTTTGGCGCATCTTTCGAGTACCATCTCTAGGTTCGATAAACAACCTTCAAAACTTTGTCTGCATACATAGAAATCATCCATAAAGACTTCCATGATGTCATCTATGAAATCTGTGAAGATTGCCATCATGCATCTTTGGAACGTTGTTGGAGTATTGCAGAGTCCAAACGACATTCGTCGATAAGCGAAAGTTCCATAAGGACAGGTGAATGTAGTCTTTTCTTGGTCATCGGGGTGAATAGGAATTTAGAAAAATCCCGAATAACCGTCTAGATATTAGAAATACGAATGTTTGGCCAATCTTTCCAACATCTGGTCTATGAAAGGTAAAGGAAAATGATCTTTCCGAGTTGCCTTATTCAGTTTTCTGTAATCGATACACATCCTGCTTCCAGTTACAACTCTTTAGGTTATCGATTCACCTTTCGCGTTCTTTACCACAGTGACGCCTCCTTTCTTGGGTACGACGTGCACTGGGCTAACCCATTGGCTGTCGGAGATCGGATATATGATTCCTGCGTCTAGTAACTTCTTCACTTTGTCTTTGACTACAGTGCTTAGGATAGGATTTATCCTTCTCTGATGTTCTCTAGAAGTTTTGCAGTCCTCCTCTAGCATGATTTGATGCATACAGATGGAAGGACTTATACCCTTGAGGTCAGTTATGCTATAGCCTAACGCAGTTGGGTATTTCCTTAGGACTTCTAATAGTTTCTCAGTTTCTAACTGTCCTAAATCAGCATTGACTATTACTGGTCTTTTGAATTCGGTATCTAAGAATTCGTACCTGAGGGTCTTAGGTAATTGTTTAAGTTCTAAAGCTGGGTTCTTTGGACTTGGCATATGATTAGGAGTTAGTGCTAAGATTTCGCTTAGACTATCATCTTTGTATGGCGCACGCCAATTGTCGTCTTCATGAATTTCAGGGATTTGGATTTTCATGATTTCAGAGTATTTAGTTTCTTCCATTTCCAGTTCTCGTATGCATTCGTCAATGACATCCACTAAATATCATGTGTCATCTATGGCTGGTGCTTTTAAGAACTTGGTGAGGATGAATTCTATATTTTCGTCTCCTACTTTGAATGTTAGCCTACCTTTCTTTACGTCTATAATAGCTCCGGTTTTCGGTAGGAAGGGTCTTCCTAAGATAATTGGGGTAACAGAGTCCTCCTTAATATCCATGATTATGAAGTCAGTTGGAATGTAGAATTGACCTATGCGTACTGGAACGTTTTCCAGTATACCGACGGGATACTTGACTGATCGGTCAGCCAATTGCACAGACATTTTAGTTGGCCTTAGTTCTTGCATATTCAACTTTTTGCATATATATAAGGGCATAACACTTATACTGGCTCCTAAATCGCATAAAGCTTTGTCTATGACGAACTTTCCTATGACACAAGGTATGGAGAAGCTATCTGGGTCTTTTAGTTTAGGAGGCATGTTATTTTGAATGATTGCGCTACACTCGGCAGTAAGTGTATTTGTTTCGTTATCCTCGATTTTTCTTTTGTTAGATAGGATTTCTTTAAGAAATTTAGCGTATGAGGGCACTTGAGTTATAGCTTCTGTGAAAGGAATGGTGATATTCAGTTGTTTTAGAAGTTCTACGAATTTCTTGAATTGTCCTGTAGTTTTGGAATTTATGAATCTGAGGATAAGGAATCGGTGGCTTATATGACGGTGGAGGCACATATGGATTTTCATCTTTGGCAGCCTCTTGCTCGTTATCTTCCTTCTTTTCGGTTTCAGACTCCTTTTTTGTTGGCTTATCAGTTTTCTGATGCATGGCTGAGTTTTCACTCCTAGGATCGATCAGTCCGTCCAGTTCTTTTCCACTTCTTAATATGACAGTGTTTGCATGACCTTTCGGATTAGGTTCTGGCTGACCAAGAAATGTATCAGCTGGTGTGGCTGCAGAAGCTTATTATTGAGCCACTTGTGATATCTGTGTTTCAAGCATTTTGTGGTGGGTGGCTAAAGCGTCTACTTTGCTAGTTAGTTGTTTAATCTGCTCCCTAGTGTGTATGTTTTGATTGAGGAATTATTTGTTCGTTTGAGCTTGAGTAGCTATGAATTTTTCCATCATCAATTCAAGATTTGATTTTCTAGGGGCAGTCGGGGCAGCTACGGCTGGTTTCTGATATCATGGTGGAGTAGCAGGTGCTTGCAATGTGTTATCGCTTTTGTAGGAAAAGTTTGTGTGGTTCCTCCATCCTGGGTTGTAGGTGTTCGCGTAAGGGTTTCCTTGAGCGTAGTTTACTTGGTCTGGTGGAATTCCTGCCAATAATGGGCGTTCGGGCTCATTATGAGTGGCGATTCCACATAACTCGCAGTTTGGAGCTACAACAACTACGGTTGCAGGTGGCATTACAGTTAAACTGTCGATCTTCTGCGTTAAAGCATCTACCTTAGCGTTGAATTTTTCAAGACTGTTGATTTCATACATCCCACCTTTTGTTGCGGGTTTCTCCGATGGAGTTCTTTCACCTCCCCATTGGTAATGGTTTTGAGACATGTTTTTGATAAGTTGATAGGCTTCATCATATGGCTTATCCATAAGTGCACCGCCCGCGGCGGCGTCTACTGTTAATCTGGTGTTATACAGAAGCCCATTGTAGAAAGTATGAATGGTCACCCAGTTTTCTAAACCGTGGTTAGGATATGCTCTCATCATATCTTTGAATCTTTTCCATGCTTCGTAGAGAGATTCAGCATCTTTCTGTCGAAATCCGTTAATTTGAGCTCTTAGCATAGAGGTTTTGCTTGGCGGAAAGTATCTCACTAAGAAAACGTTCTTCAATTGTTCCCACATCGTAACAGAGTTGGATGGCAAGGATTGTAACCAAGCTCAAGCTCTATCTCTAATAGAGAAAGGAAAAATACGAAGTCTTATTGCGTCTGAAGTTACTCCATTTGCCTTCACTGTATCCGTGTATTGCACAAACTTCGTTAAATGTTCGTTCGGATCCTCGGTTGCATATCCTGAGAATTGATGTTGTTGTACAGCTGACAGCAATAATGGTTTCAGTTCGAAATTGTTCTGATTGATAGCGGGGACAGCAATGCTACTATGAGGCTCTAGCTGAGATGGGGTAGCGTAGTCCTTTAGAGGTTTGTTCTGAGGTTCTTCAGCCATCGTTGATTCTTCTTCAGATTTAGGAGTGTGAACAAGAAGTTGGGGATTATTACATCTTCGTTGATGTTCTACGAATCGTCTTCCTAAGTGTAGGAAGTGCTCGAGTTCGGCAATTGTTGGTAGCAAATGTTCGCTTTATGAGCGAGTAATTGGAATACAATCGATGAACGAGCAAAAGGGAAATAAAATAGTTAACCTAGACTATACTACGTAACTAAGGTTTACACTATTGACTAAACGGGTCCTCGGCAACAACGCCAAAAACTTGATCGCAACTTTCTAAGTCTAACCTTAACTGACTGCAAGTGCACAGTCTATCGCGTAGTAATAAAAGATATCGATCCCACAGGGACTCGAAATCAAACTAGTGTACTCTGGCGTTACTATGTTTAGCTAGGTTGGATATAGTTTAAGGGAAAAGATGCAAAAGTAAAGGCTAAAGTAAAGAAAGGCTGAAAGGTTTCTTAGAATATTAATACGGGGAATCGGTATGCACTGACTTAGTTCTTCGAGGATTCGACAAGTTACCGGTGTAGTTTAATAAATTCAAAATAGTTTTCAGAAGAAAATAACGGTTTAAAGACCTTTGTCTCACGTTGGTTGTTGATGCTAGTCGCAACTCTAAGGCGGAACGTATGCTTTCGCTATCCCGTTCGGGGTTGAAATTAATTTTGGAAAACCATTGAGTTCTAATCACTTTAAAGTGCTTTCGCTGTATTTAAAATAGATGCCTAGTTTTTACTATTTGGTCCTAGCCTCAGCTTTCGCATGTCGGTTCATACCTTGATGAACCTGCCACTATCGTGGCGAGATTACTTTAAACAAATTCTCGTTGTCGCGACGAAGTTTAGTTTAACAAATTGGATTAAAAACTATGGCCAGAAACAAGTTTGAAAAAGTGGAAATACGCCAGTTATTATCGAATCTCGTCCTACTAATTCATTACATATCGATCGATATGGTTTAGGTAGACATGAATCTTAGAGCAGACATAATTAAATTAAAGCAACAGAATATGAAAACATACATTATAAAGCAAATGGAATTAATTAATAATAACGGAACCTGTAAACAATTCTGACTCGGCACTTGGATAATCCCCCACAATGTCGGCAGGATTACTTTGGTGACGATTAACGTACAAAGAGTTTAAAGAAAATAAGGTACAACTGAATTCTTAAAGGAAAAGAAATAAAGCAGAAACAAGAATGACTTTCTGTAGTAAATTGGGTAGCACTTCGTGGTCTTCAATACGGCTCCCTTGTTTCAATCCTCAAGCTCTCCTTTTATAGTGAATGCTTCTTACGTGAACTGCCTCTGGAAGTGCAATCGAGGATGAGAAAATCCAGGGAGTCGTGCTTCTGTTTTTGGGCTTCTGCTGCACGTTCTCAAAAATGGACGTTGAGCTGATTTTGAAAGTGTGACGGTCGTAAGGAGTGCATGACGTTCGTGACGTTCATGACGTTCATGACATTCATGACGGTCGTCACACACGTGACGATCGTAAGGGACCTGTGACGACCGTCATATCAGCAAAATTCATTTCTGTTACTTTTTTCGTCCTTTTTCTTCTGTTATGTGTCTTTTAGTACTTGTTTTTCCTTGCCTTGCTTCATTTGAGTGTTAACTCCGTAAACCTGTAAAATACTTAACAAACAATGCGGAGAAGGTCCGAAATCGGGGTGAAATCGACCATTAGTATCATAAAATCATGGCATTAAATATATATGTTTTCGCGTTATCAAAAGCCTTGTGAGTTCCTTAACCATCACTCCTACCATTCAACAAACCCTTTGAAGGTGAGCGCTTGCGTCAAGTTAACTGAATGTAGGATTGGAGATCATCACAGAGAAGGGGTAGGTAATAATCAAACTTTGAGCCTTTCATCCCTTGTTTCAATAACCGTGAACCAGGCCACGTATTCAACCCTTAAAAGACCTAATTGAGGCAGGGTTTTTTCTGAAGGCATACTACAACAAGGTTGTGTAAACTAACTCATACATGATTTGCTAATCATATTCTTGTTGTATATTTCACTAGCTAAATCAACACTATGTTCGGACTATTAGTCCATTCGTCACACACTATCAAATCATTCTAATAAATGACATTTCTTTCAACACTTGCATGAACTTCACATTAAAATTACCATTCATGAACAAACAGTTTTAATTGTAAGTCAGTAGTTGGCATCGAGGAAATTCCCATAGGGAGCAATCAAACAGGATTGGATCATTCAGCAGTCTGGATCAGAATTGTGTATACTTGGAAGCGCTGTGGATCTGGGGCATTGACATCCAGTGAGTATGGAATCAGTCAGTCTAAAGAAAATCCCCCAGCATCAGTTGATTATGGGGCAAATCATTCAAGAACCGGTTGATCAGAAGCGAATCATCTCGAGACTCCACCAATTAGGGGCAGGTCACCTAGAGATTCTGTTGATTGAGAGAAGACCTTTCTAGTGTTCAATCGGGACAAGTTAAGTCGCTTCAACGCTCATATAGGGGCAAGCTACTTCAAGAGTATATTGAAGCCCACCACTACGAGATTCGATTAATCAAGAATGAATCCTTCGTGATATAGATTCTGGGGCAAGCCATCTCGAGGTCGTCTCATGGAAAGATACTTTCTTTTCAAGATGAACTTTTCCAAAGATCATACAGGGGCAAGTTGAACTACACTGAGGAAAGTTATTTAAGCGAGTTCATTTTCGTCAGCAAAAGTTAAGTGTTGGGGAATCGTGCCATCACCCTGTTAAACAACTTAACCTTTTACCACCAGTTCTCGTCTAGCCAACCCTTCATCAAACTCCAGTTCCTGTCTGGTATATGTCAAACCTTCAAACCAGTTCTTGTCTGGTAAACACAGTTTAAATGTCAGTTCTCGTCTGACACCAAACCACAAACTCTAGTTCTCGTCTGACAAACCAAAAATCAGTTCCCGTCTGATACCCAAAGTTAGAAGTCAGTTCTCGTATGATGGTCTACCTTTTGAATACCATTTCTCGTCTGGTAGTTCCCCTTTAAAGTCCAATTTTATTGGTAACCAAGAATAAATCCATAAAAATTCCAATCACCAAAAGCCCAACTGAATTCCCAGTGGCTCACATGGTATTACATTCCCCGACACTAGGCTCGATTGATCTCACTTATCCGCAGTAGTGATTCTGTATCCCCACAGGATGATGACGTCAGATCAGAAGTGGTGTGCACTTATCCCCAGCATAGTGAGATTGAGGTTATCCCTTAATAATAGGGCAAACTCATTGTTGTTCCCCGACAGGATCCATGTCATTAACTTTTCTCCCAAAGCAGAGATTAATGTTGATTCCATCGACGAGTAAATCAGAAATGGTAGACATCCACATCAGAGTCCAATGGTCATTGGTATTCTTCAAAGTGATATCTTTGGGACAACTTTCTGATGGATGTTATTCTCAGTTCCCAGCAAAAATCAAATTGTCCCCAAAAGAGTTATATTCCAGATAGATGTTCAGGGCATATTCTTCAACAAGTTTGCTTGCCGTTTCTCTCGGCACCTTTTCTTGGTGGTGTTTCTTTGCATTTGCATTTTTCATAGCATCCTCCCAAACGCATAGCATTTCCATTTTTTATTAAGCATCACACCATGTTCAAACATATCCCTGCGAAGCATAATCCAAGTTTGATACTTTTGTTGCCAGACATCTCTCCAACAGATAACGGCATAATTCATAAGCCTTTGTGGTACCAGACCCCAACAAGAATCATCGGTGGATGTTATCATGTTGCTTTTGCTCCCCAACAGAGTTTGCTTGTTTAAGTTTCTCTTTCCCTAGTGGAGTTCTCTTTTCAGGTTGTAAATCGGTCGATTCTACTTCCTACATATCCTAGATGTTATCCCGACTTTCGGTTGGTAGTCCTTTGTTTTGTGGATGTTATCCCAACTTTTGGTTGGTAGTCCTTTGTTTTGTGGATGCTATCCCAACTTTTGGTTGGTAGTCCTTTGTTTTGTGGATGATGTCCCAACTTTTAGTTGGTAGTCCGTCGTTTTATGGATGTTATCCCAACTTTTGGTTGGTAGTCTTTATTGTTTGTGTATTCGCCTTCAGTTGGCGTCTGGGTGATCCTAACTTTTGGTTAGTATCCTCTTTCTCATAACTTTTGGTTATTATTTCCTTGGCGATCCTAACATTTGGTTATTAGCTTTTGTTCCGACTTTTGGTTGGTAATCTTTTTCTTGGGGATCCTAACTTTTAGTTAATAGCTTTTGTTCTAAATTTTAGTTGGTAATCTTTTTCTAGCGATCCTAACTTTTGGTTAGTAGCTTTTATTATGACTTTTAGCTGGTAATCTTTTTCTTGGCGATCCTAACTTTTGGTTAGTAGCTTTTGTTCCGACTCTTGGTTGCTAATCTTTTTCTTGGCGATCCTAACTTTTGGTTAGTAGCTTTTGTTTCGACTTTTGGTTGCTAATCTTTTTCTAACGATCCTAACTTTTGGTTAGTAGCTTTTGTTTCGACTTTTGGTTGGTAATCTTTTTCTGGCGATCCTAACTTTTGGTTAGTAGCTTTTGTTCTGACTTTTGGTTGGTAATCTTTTTCTGGCGATCCTAACTTTTGGTTAGTAGCTTTTGTTCCGGCTTTTGGTTGGTAATCTTTTTCTGGTGATCCTAACTTTTGGTTAGTAGCTTTTATTCTGTCTTTTGGTTGGTAATCTTTTCTTAGCGATCCTAACTTTTGGTTAGTAGCTTTCATTCCGACTTTTGGTTGGCAATCTTTTCTTAGCGATTCTAACTTTTGGTTAGTAGCCTCTTCCTCACATCTCTTAGTTATTACTCTCTAGTAATCGTAACTTTTGGTTAGTAGTCATTGTTATCATTTTAATCAGTTATCGTTTCGGTTATCCCAACTTTTGGTGGGTATCCGTTGTTTCTAAGACTACCTTCGGTTGGCAACCTCATCATTATGTACATCCACATAGTTTGCAAATTTCTGGGTTCTTTTGTATTCAATCACCTTTTACCATGAATGTTTGAAAGCGGTTGCTTTTCATACCTTCAGGTCCAAGTCGATTGAATAGGGGTAGCTTGTGCACCCCAAAATTTGCCCTCGCATTTTCTAACTTTGACTGACTTTTGCTTCACATTCATCTGCATATCATCTAGGTCGATCATTTCTCGCATATTGTCCATGTTATTAGCCGGAATGGATTTATCGGAATTACAGCCGCTTTGTTTGCATTTTAGACGGTTTAGACTGTTTCGACGGATAAGTTTCGGAGTGTTGCATTTCTTCCGAGTGGTTTATTTCGTGCTAATATTTTAGGCACATTCATTTTTTGGTTTTGAGTATTACTTAACTTTTTCTTTTTTATTTGTGAGTTATTTTTAACAGTCGTTTGTTAATTTAGAATTAATTTTGGTTTGTTTAGATTAGTTAGGATTTTATTTAGTTTTCTTTTAAATATTAGTTTTTAAATAAGATTTAGTTATGTTAATAATAGTAAGGTTAGAATTATTAATAGATTAGATTTTAGAATTAGAATTTAATTTAGAGTTAGAATTAGACCTTAATTAAATTTAGTTTTATATTTGAGTTTAATAATTTTAGATTAGGACTTAATTTAATTATTTTAGAATTTAAACTTGACCTTAGAAATTAGATTAGTTTAATTTTAAGTTATCATAGGATTATGATTAGATTTAATTTTTATATTTAGAATTAGTTTTTATTTTAGAATTAGTTTTTAGTTTTAATTAGAATAGAATTAGTTAATTTTAGAATTATTACAAGAAAAATTACAAAAAAGAATGTGATAGTGTTAAATTTTTTGGTCTGTTTCCTCCTTCCACGTGACCCCCACCATACCACAAGCAGCCAAGCATCCACTAGACCACAAAACAACTTCTACAATTCCTGCATAAACCAAAAAACAGTAGTGAAAAAGACCTTATAATGGATCAATGTGCAACAAGCTGCAACACCAAGACAAAAACCTTCGACGACAACAACAGCATAACAGACAAAATATTGTACCAAAAAAGACTCAAATCCAAAAGTTTGTCAGATTTTTTAAAAAAAAGAAGAGGTTTTGGTTTCATCAGAAAAAAATAACGAAAAAAGAACAGAGATAAATTGAATAAAAAAATTCACCTCCTTAAAGCACCATCCGCATCATAATCCATCAACCCAACCTTCTGCACAAACATCCTAACCCACCTTCCAAGCTTTCACAAACTATCAATATCACCCCCACACACTCTTGAAACCACCTCACTGTGAATGACGAAAACTTCCTCTTCTCACTTCAATAATAAACCATCGACACAAAATTAAAAAACTGAACAAGAAGAGAAAATTCAGAAACGAGAACATTGTTGTTGACCTCTGTTTTTCCACCGATCCGACCATTTCCGCGTCTCCCTCTGTCGTTAAAAGTTAGCCAACAAAACATTTTCATTCCTGAAGAGAACCTCTATACAACATGTCTTTTCTGAGAAGTTTCGTCCCCAGACCTGCTCACGCCCCCAACCGTCTTCATTCTCAGCTCCATTTCAAAAGGATTCGCTCACGCTACAACAATCCAGAAAGTGAAAAATTCAAAACATTCTCAATCGCAAGTGCCGAATTCACATCCATATATCAATCGTAACTAACATCAATTCTTTGGAAGCTTCTCTCGATTCTCAATGGCACGTACCAAACAAATAGCCCACAAATCCACTGGCGGCAAGGCTCCCCAGAAGCAGCTAGCAACAACAGCCGCTCAAAAATCAGCTCCGTCAACCGGCGGAATGAAGAAGCCACACAGATTCAGGCCAGGAACAGTTGCCTAGAGTGAGATCTGTGAGAGAGGAGAGGGTTTTTCATGTTCGATTTTGTATTCTTTTAAAAAGTTTAGAAGAGAGAAATTGTTTTAGAAGAAGACATTGAGAGAGAATGGGTTTTCTTTGTGAGTAAGAAGAGAGAGGAATAAATTAGAGGAAGACAGAGAAGACGCATGGGGAAGAGGAAGTTGTTGGGAAGAGAAGGAAATATAGGGAAGAGAGACCGCGAAGTGGGAAGAAGACGTTGGGAGAGAAATTCGTGGGGAAGAGGAGAAAATTTTGGGGAAGAGAGGAACTAATTCAGTTTTATTTGATTTAATTAGTTTTTTTAGCATTTATTTAGCTTAATCAGTTTTATTAGCATTTATTTTAATATTAATTAGTTTAGTACTTAGTTATTAGAGTTTTAATATTAGTAGTTAATTTTAATTATTTTTAATATTAGTATTATTTATTTAGAATTTTGTTTTATTAATTTAGGATTTAGTTAGTAACTATTTACTTAGAATTACTTTGGAATTAGTATTTAAAGTTAGATTAGAGTTTAGTTAACTTTGGTTTTATTTTTAGTTTTAGAATTAATTTTGATTTAGATATAGATTAGGATTAATTTATATTAGGATTATTTTTTTGATAAACTTTAGTTTTATGTTCTAGTTTAGACTAACTTTAATTAGATTTTGACTTAGAACTTATTTAGAAATTAACTTTTGAATTAACATAGGATTAGATTTAGATTAGGATTAATTTATATTAGGATTATTTTTTTGATAAACTTTAGTTTTATGTTCTAGTTTAGACTAACTTTAATTAGATTTTGACTTAGAACTTATTTAGAAATTAACTTTTGAATTAACATAGGATTAGATTTTTTATTAACTCTTTTGACTCTTATTTTTTTTTTATTTTCGATTAATCCTCGAGCACATTTGTGAATATTATTTCTTGCACTTGTACATATTTTAATTTCAATATCTGACGTTGTATGTGATTGCGTCGCTTCGTGTTTACTTGTTGTTTACCTCCTGTATTCGCATGATCCCTTAGGATTCCTAGCTCGACTTAATTTCTGATTAAGTCTGGGGTACGAGAGACATTAGGCTTTCAATCCAAGCATGACAATATTAGGTTAGTTTCCCTCCTAATCCTGACTTTAAGGCCGCATTGCATGACAACAATTAGGGTTCAGTTTCCCCTAGGTCTTCGTGTGCGTCTCTCTCTTCTCACCTCAAACTTTCTTCAAGACACTTAATAAAGAATGACGAGCATCGTGCTCTATGAGCCTTAAGTACATGGGGAATGATGAGTGGGGGGGTTTCTCCTCGCTTGTCTAGAGTGTTTAGCGTATGCCCTTTGGGCGATATGCGATGCATTTGCCCTCGTGTCATAGTCTTTAGTGCGACGTGAGTCTCCAACTAACTCAATTCACTTCACTAAAACTCACAAATAAAACTAAAACCTTTTTATCCTTCGGGATTGTTTTAAACCTCATTTTTAGAAAATAGTACGCTATTTTTCTGTTCTACCGCAAACAGGCATTGTCCCTAACTGCTGGAATGGAAGCTTAGCGTCACTCATAAAACACACTTAACCAACCAGTGCTCTAGTTAACCGAACTATGTTTGCTCTGATTTCTCATACCAGATGAGGATACGTAGGCACAAGGCGACGATGTCTTGGCGAGCAACCTCCCCCCATCACCCGTAGTTTTCCAAACTACGTTGACTATGACTTTCCCATTGCACGAGGGAATACGTAGGCATAGGGCAGAGATGTCCTATCAAATATGTTCTTTCTCTTCACCCCCGTTTAACAGTAGCATTTAGATAACTTTCACCCATAGATTAGACAACAAGCGTGGATCCCGTTGAATACAACGGACGTGAGGGGTGCTCATACCTTTCCCTTGCGTAACCGACTCCTGAACCCAAGATTTGGTTGCGATGACTTTGTCTTTCCCGTTCTCTTAGGTTTACTTCGATTGTTTCCTTTATCTCTCTTTGGGATAAATAACATTCGGTGGAGACTCTTCTGTTTGTTTCCACCGGCCCTTTTTCACAGTTGCGACAACAGCTTCCTCCAGATGTCAAAGACACAAAAAGAAAATCTTGGTCCAACCAAGAATCTGGGTCTTCTGCAAGCATCTTAGATACACTAAGGCTATGAAATGTAGCCTTAACTAGTTTCTGAAACTCTCATACTTTGCATAGGGTTTTTGGAGCATCCATTCCAATCACATATGAGAAAGTCAACTTTTCTCAAGATGATGTACCTCCATTATAACCAGATCCCTTAAAGGGAAAAGTCTGATGATAACCATGATGTCAGAACATCTAATTTCAACATCAATGTCATGACTTCCAGCTGATGAGCTCAAGTCTGTCTGATACAGTCTTGATCAACTCCCCCTCAGACATTCCATCTTGTGAAACTTCTCCATTTCTTCAGAACAAGAATCTATGCTCTCATAGACTTGATTAACATATCAAGTTTTAGTAGATAACCTCTATCATATGTTATTGGTCCACAACCAATCTTAAGAACAGATACCTTGAAAAGCATCAGTAATAAGAACTCATCCTCAAAAGAACCAAACATGCCAAAGCTAGAATATTTAGGAAAGAGAAGTCAAGAGATCCAGCTTTCTTTAAAGAGAGAATATTTAATATGTTAGAGATATTGCCTTGGATACTTATCCAAAAACTCCATGTTGAAATGGATCACATGCTCTCAGCAGTTGCACTTCAATTTACCTAGATAAAAAAAACTGATCCAAGCAATATTCGTCAAGATTAAGATGTCTTCATCTTCGACTCCATCAGCA
This sequence comes from Lathyrus sativus, assembly GCA_963859935.3. Taxonomy (NCBI): domain Eukaryota; kingdom Viridiplantae; phylum Streptophyta; class Magnoliopsida; order Fabales; family Fabaceae; genus Lathyrus; species Lathyrus sativus. Next base: position 96,617,550 of record OZ012741.1, read on the forward strand.
TCATATCCTAGATAAATTTCTTGCGATAAAACTTCCTATTCAGATTATGTGCCTCTACAAATCCAACCAGAAGAAGGTTCCCAATACTTTATGTCAACACAAAAGTTTGGTTCCCAGAGAATAAGTTATTCCCCTTCCTTGTTCTAGAGATTCACTCTTTGAATCAACAAGAGTCTGTACAAAATCTGCTGATGGGATGTTTCACATCTAGTTGAACATCGGATCCTTGGAGTAGTCCTAATAGAACCAAGGACCAGATACTTGAGCATTGATGATGCAATAACTGATGAGACACCTTGGCTTCATCTTCCTTGATCATCAACTAAAGATAATCCATTAAATACTTGTGAATGTCACAAATAGCAATGGATCTTAAATCCTTATAAGAAAACCTTCTTGGATCATCCACCTGATGTTAGTCCTTGAGTTGTTGCAACGAGAAATGTTGCACCTCCTGAACTCTAGCGATCTTAAGCTTCAAGAACATGGATAACCAATTAAATACTTGTGCATCCCACAAATAGAAATTGATCTTAAATCCTTGTTCAGTAAACCACACATCTTATAGGGAATACCATTCAACGAATATTTACACTTCAGTAATACCAAAAGGTATTCTTTAGTGCAAGTAACTATATGTGCCAAGTAGAATATTGAGACATCAAGACTGACACCCTTGACTCATCTTGCCTATGACTTTCTCTTGTTGGTGAAACCCTTGCAAATATTAGATGGTGAAAATAAATCACCTCCCATTATCTTCAAGATGATAAACATTCATCATTGCTAGAGAACTCCAGATGATAATCTTTTCAAAACCACCGAAAAAAATCCTCATGACAAAAGATGCCTTTATGAGTGGACTTGAGAGAGTTCTCAAGTGTATTTAGAAACTTTATCATGACAAGTGTATTTACCAGTTTCATAAAAGAAAAAATTGATAACCTAGACCTCTCATCTTCTGACTTTAAAAAACCTGAAGAAACCAACCTTCCAAGTTGTTGCACCCTAAAATTTGCCCTACCCCTATATATAACTTTCAAATAAATAAAAAAATCCAAAAAATGTCACAGTCAGGGTGCAAAAATTTAGGAGGTGTGTGGCTTCACATGTGGAAGATCAACTATGGTCGTTAAAAGAACTCGGGAAACTAATGTGAGAGGTAGGTCATGTATGGAACTAATCCGCCAAGATTATTTCAAATATGGCCTTTCGTGACTTGAATTTTCCTCAATGGAGTCACCCTTTGGGGGGATGCTTAAAGACATGAAGTTTCAAAAGTTGTTGAACTTGAAGGAGGGGTAATGTATAGGCCATGGAACGTGACTGGTATAAAACTGAAAAAAGGTCAAATTGGCAGGAACTTAAGGTACAGGTACAAGTGGACGAGATTTCAAGGTACATGGAATACAAAGTTAAATCGCAAGGATTGTCACAAAGTGCAAGAGACGTCAAAACTTTGTTTTCCAAATTAAAAAATATAATTTAGTTTGGTTCTAGTGTTATGATCGGGCATTTTTAATGAACGTTCAAGCCATGAAGTTTAAATTAAGGCAAGCCTTATTTCAAGTTTGTCTAAATCCATGGGATTATGGCTAGTCAAGCTTTATTTCAAGCATTTTCAAGATGTGATCCAAATTTTCAAGACATAAACTATTTCAAGCCATGTTTTGATTTGATTTTAAGTCATGAGAATTTTTTTCAAGTCAAGTCTTCGAGCCATGAGCGGAAGTTGTCAAACCAATGATTATTGTGTCCAAGATTTGAGTCAAGCTATTTGAGCAAAGCCATGAAAAATTCAAAGTTACGTGCAAGTTATGAATAATTACAATTCCAAACACATACAATTTAGGGCTAACGTGTTTTTTTTCAAATTACACAACAAAGCTTTTAAACTATGGTTTATCATCACTACATCAAGGCCAAATTCAAAGCTTCACCAACTGTAATATGAACGTGTCACTTGCAACCATGGGCCTTGTTCTTCACCTTTCAGCAGCATATAAATCTTGGCCCCACCATGAATTTCATAACATGTACACAGTCTTAGCCGTCAATAAGCAATGCACATACATCACCTTGATACACACTTCCAAGACTTGTTGAACACATGGTGACGCTACCGCACAAATTTCACACTGATCTAATCCAATGCACTGCAGTTGACGGCAAGCTCCAAATCATGATTCACATCAGTCACAACATATCACAACAGCACAAATTCTATTTGCCATTAGAATGAGCTTTAAAATAAAATAGCTACAAGAGGAGCTGGGAGGCATCGCAAGCTTGTACGGTCCCAATGTTAATAAACTAATTGCAGAAAAACCAGCTAACCACAACTAATATCATAATGTGCTCATAATCAAAACCTGAAAATGGGAAGCGAAAGTTGTTGATTTTTCATGTAATCTAAAGTGTTCCTACGACTACGACTCACGAATAAAAGTCAGACCTGCGAACAACATCATAAGAAATAAGAAAACAACATACGAGCCACACGTAACCAATACGATAAACTACTTTGGGCTATGCTGTTACCATATCGCAGGCAGCCTATAGAAAGGGCATTTGAAAATTCCACGCACAATGTTCAAAACCAACGCTGCAGCCACCCACATCCCGTGTCGCACGCACGAGAACGTTCAAAATTAACGTGCCCATCAATATCCTGCAGCATCAGATCATACAGCCCAGACTGCGGTTCAAAATGCGAAAATCCCACAAAGCTCCGGCATACGAAACCATGTGATTAAGGCTTTAGCTCAGCAAATACACTACAACAAAAATAAAACAGGAAGATTGCACCGTTACACCAAGTTGTGAAGAAAAATAAAATGAAAAAAGACAACATACATAGTAGGCCATACCAAACCACTGTTTGTACGATTCTGCAATAAGCCCCACACCAGACAACAACCTCTCATCCCACACCAGTCTGCAGCAAAATGACAAACACAGGAAACAGAGCATATGTTGCTGATTGCCACACTCAAAAGTGATATAGAACAAAATCAGCAACAAGACAAGTCCTGCAGAACTTGTACAAGCCTGCTGCCATTCCAAAATCATGCTACAAAGTAACAGGCTCTGCACAACCTGCATCAATCCAATTATAGCCAAGCCACAAGCAAAAAAATTGGACAGCTACTACAGGGTACGAAAAAACAACAACATTTAGAGGAAAAAGATTGAACCTAAAAAAAAAAGACTGAAGTTCCTTAAAAGCGGGGGGGGCTTCAATTCTTTTGGTCGGGGAGCCTTGTTCTTTCTCATCTGCATCTCGTTTTTTCAAAAAGAAATCACATAGCATTTCTCTTGATTCTTCATATAGCAACTCAACCCCAACCGTAATCCTTCTTCAAATATCAAAACCTTACCTCACCTTCATCTGATTCAACATCAAAAACTCCAACAGTCAATCTTCCATCTCCGCAAACTTCAAACAAGATCCAACAAAAACTCCAAACCTTAACAGAATCATTCTACCCCAAATCCTTACTCGAATCCCCTTCATAAATAAAACCTTCTTCTCTCTTTCAATCCTCTCAAATCCGAAACCTTTTCCTTCATTAAACTTCATTCACCAAAATTTTTCAACTCCCTTCAGATTAAAGACACAACCACCTTCAACATTCTTTGAATCATGACCTTTCTCAAACCTGAATAGAACCAACCGCAACACCAACACAAGGGGATTCTTTTTTTCAACCCTCAATCCCTTCCGTTTTTTTTACTGATTTCAATCTTAAAACTTCATCAATATTCTTCCTCACCCAGAACCAAAGGAAACCTTTCAATCCATATCCGAAACCTAGAAATTATATCATCATCACCTTTGAAATCCACCTTCTGCCATTAGCCCTCGAACTACAAAACCCACCGCAAAATCACCATCCGAAATTCCATTCGCCGGAAGCGCATTCTCGTTCTATCCCTTCAACCATTCCCAACTCCGAACCTTTCGCTCAAACCCCTTCCTCTGCCGTCACAACCCTCCTCTCTTTAACAACCAATCGTAAACAGAACCACACACAATACCCATCAACTTCAACCTTTTAACTAAAACTCTTCAAAACCCAGCTCTAACTCCACAACCATTCATGCTAACCTTCGTAAATCTCCACTGAAACAGATCCGAAAACTCCTTCGAAACCCAGCAAAAACTCATCGAACCAAACTTCAAATGAACCCAGCAAACATCTTGCACTACTTCAACTCAAGTCAACCACCTGCAAATCAAACCTCATCTCATTCTGTGAAAAAAACACTTGTCTGGTACACCACACGGTTAAACTTTTATTCCCAGCTTTCATACAACACTCACAAATTCCATAGCCTTCCTATTTTCGACACCGTCGTCGACATCAACTTTGAGCATCAATGCGACCACTTTGGAACCAACCTAAATCCTCTTGTTCAACCACCACCAATTCCTTCTTCCAATCAAACCCAGAAAGCTCACTCACCATCCTTCATCATCTACTTTCGACCTCAACTTCAAAACTAACCCAACACACAGAACTTCAACCCATCTTCGCTCAGCCATCATTAAGCTTCCATCACCGCGAGCTCCGGTCGTTTAAACACTCAAAAAACCTTCAATCGAACACCCCTCCTCTAAACTCATTTCTCCATTTGTCTTCTGAAACCCATAAACTCCATCCACCGTTAACAATCAACAAAACCCAACAACTCCATTAACAGAATCTTCTCCAAACTTCAAACCGCGGCCCATCCTTCAACCAACAAGAAGCCTTAAACCCACAACCATTAAGCCCGTGAAAAAGAGCAAAAGGTTGAGTTAGAGATGAAGAGAAACTTCGAGAGGTGAACATAAAACAAACCTGGTTGCGTTGATTCGAAATCAAACTAGAAAAGAGGAATTTGAAACCGAACCCAAATCGGATTTGAGCGAGTCAAGAAGGTTAACGCAAGTGGATCGAGCGAATAGAAGGCGAAGGTGATTTGAGGTGTGGCTCAGTTTCCGTCACCGCGTTTCATTTGTGGTTTTTTTCTCCTTCTTCATTCAAGAAGCTGCATCGCCGATTGTAATGGGTTGGGTTAAAGCCCATCTTGGCCGCGTCCCATACGTACCTCTTTTCTCTTTTCTTTTCTCATTTTAAATTCTTAAATTTTTGGTATATACATATTTTAGTAGCTAATTTATTATAAAAATCATTTATTTAAATATTTCAAATAGTTTTATATTTTATATATTTGTTCTTAGAATATTACATGTATATTAACTAATTTTATTTGTTATTGGGCATTTGGTTCCATTTCACCTTTTTTGGGCCGATGACGAAAGTTCCATAAATCGATTGCTAAGTCAATATATTGATAAGTATCGTTGGATCTGAGGCCACCTCCTTTCTTTCTTCACTTCTTGTCACGATTTGATTCATTGACGCTATCAAACCATCTTCAATAAAGAAATAAATTACCTTTGTATTGAATTAAAAAGAGAGAGTTAAGTGTAGACTTCTTCCTCTCCGAGTGTTGAGATGCTCACTGTAGTGTGGGTGGTTTCGATACTTGTCTTTCAATACGAAGGCGCCACTCCCTCTCCTCCTAAAAAACCTCGGTTCCGTATCGAGTCCATTTTCAAACCTCTTCAATAATAAATCAACTTCTCTTTGTATTGGACTAAAGAGAAAGGATTAAGTGTAGACTTCTTCCTTTTCGAGTGTCGAGATGCTCACTGTAGTGTGGGTAGTTTAGACACTCGTCTTTCAATATGAAGACGCGACTTCTTCCACTACCTCTCCTTTCACAACTTCCTTCCGCACCTTTCTCACCTAAAACCTCGGTCCTGTACCGAGTGCCTTTTCAAACTCATTTTCGCAACAAAAACTTGAATGGTCGTGGAGTGGTTAGGCGTAGGCCTTCTCCTATCCCGAGTGCTGACATTTACCGTAGGGTTCTCTGTCGCAAAGCACTTACCATTCAAAACTAAAATCATCTTTAATAAGAGAACGAAGCTCTCTTTGCATTGAATTAAAGAGAGAGGGTTGGGTGTAGTCTTCTTCCTCTCCGAGTGTTGGGATGCTCACTATAGTGGGGGTGGTCTCGATACTCGTCTTTCAATACGAAGATGCTACGTTCGCCACACATTTTTTACAACAAAAACTTTGAGATAAAGAATTAGGTACTACCCGTAGGGGTTACTATCCGAGGACCTGTCTCGCCCCCTAAAAAACAATCCAATCAATCAAATGTGACTTCTAGCCCCGCGTGGCGAAAACTAATCAATCTTTCAAAAGGATATGTTACGTCCGTTCTACCGCAAACAGGTAATGCCTAAGTCTCCAACGAGCGAGCAGCAATACACCTAACTGCTAGAATGCGCGCGATAGCATCATTCATAAAAAACATTAACACACCGTAGGCCGAACTACGGCTGCTCTGATTCTTTACTTTGTTCAAGTAAAGATACGTAGGCACAAGGGCCACAATCCTTGCCGAGCACATTCCCCCCATATCTGTAGTTCCCCGAACTACGTCGACTCTGACTTTCTCACATCTATTGAGAATACGTAGGCATAGGACTGCGAAGTCCTACCGAGTCCTTTCTTTCTATCTTCTTCCTTGTTTCCTCCTTTCCTGGTTTCCAACCCTATTTCTTTACCCTTTTAAACACTTTTATAGCATAATATTTTAGCAAATAAATTCACACATTGACAAACAAATGGTTCCCATCGAGTACGATGGATGCGAGGGGTGCTAATACCTTCCCCTTGCATAATCGGCTTCCGAACCTGTTCTTGGTTGCGAGACCATCTTATCCATTCTTTTCTTAAGGTTTTCTCGATATTTTCCTTTCCCCTCATGGGATAAATAAAGTTCGGTGGCGACTCTTCTGTCCTTTCTTTTCGCCTCCCCGTCGTTGCATTTTTTCGAGTAGCGACAGCTGGCGACTCTGCTGGGGACCCCTAGCGAGCCAAGCCTATTTTGTTTGTCACGTGTGTGATTTTTGTTTGCTTTTATTTTTATATTGTGTTCACTAACTTGTTGGGTTTATTTGGGATGGTTTGTGAAGATAAGGCTTTCTACCCGAGCTTTCGAGTATACACTAAGTTAGGAGGTGGATTCTTTCTAATTTGCGAGACTTAGGACTCGTTGAGTTGGAGCGAATTCCACCGCTCAGATGAGACCCCGTTGGAATAATTATGTCTTACGTGTAGTCGTAATGGCATTCTTATCTTCAACTTGGGAGTCTACGATTCTGAGGACCTTTTGTAGAACCTTATTCCAAAGGTTGCTAAAACATAACTCTGTGTTCATCCTTTTAAAGGAATTACCGTCTTACGAGTAGTCGTTATGATGGGAAACTTTTGAGGGTTAGTGCATGGGACTTTGTTTGAAAAGCCTTTGGAATACCCTCTCTTAAACCAATAGATTGCTCACCCGAGGTGAGAGGTATCTTGTTGTGCTGTCTTGCAGGAAAAACTTTGACCTTCATCCTACCCGTTTGTCAGTATGAACAGTTACAGTGGGATCCTTGTACTAGTGTTGTATGGTTTCAAGGCGAAGCGCTGGTCCATCTCAGTCAACAACACAACAACGTTTGATCCCCTGTTGCATTTGCATATTCATTTGCACTTCTCTACATGTCTTGCATATTGCATCATTCTTCATTTGCATAGGGTTGTTCTATTTCTGTGGACATTATTGCTTCATGTGGTTCTCCATTCGATTTGTTCCAGAATTGAAGATCCAACCATTCACCAGTATTCCACCAAAAGAAACCAACAGAGACAACTATGGAACAAATTCGAGAAGAGTTGAGGGGAATCCGAAGCCAAATGGGACAATTCATGACGGACATGCAAGTTTTGTTTCAGGATCAGAAAGTGCTTAGAGAAGAAGTCCATCAGTTGAAGACTCAGATGGGCCTGATAACAGAAGTCATGAGGAATGTGTTGAGAAAGGAAGGCGATCATGTGCCCGAAGTTGCAGCAGAGATGGCCATTCCACCTTTACATGTGGAACCTCTCCCAAGGCGTGAAGTGCCTCAAAGATATCTTACACAACCTGAGGTTCCAGTATTTCCTTGTCAACAACTACTTACTGTTTCCCGAGACAATCCTAGGATTATGAGGTATGCTCAAAGGACGAAGCAGTCCGACAGAATGTTCGACCAGATCCCCATGACTTATGCTCAGTTGTTGCAACACTTGCTTCGGCTTCATTTGGTTAAGCTTCGCACTATGGCTCCATTGACTGGCGAGCCACCACAAGGCTATGATGAAAATGCCCATTGTGATTTCCATTCTGGGGCACCGGGGCATAATATCGAGAACTGCAAAGCCTTTAAGCACAAGGTTCAGGATTTAATCGATTCGAGAGCATTTGAGTTCATGCCGAGCAATGGTCTTATTCCAGGAGATGTGGATGTTCCTATTCTCTCCCCTGAAGTTGCATCAGGTCAGGAGCCTGTCTTGCGATCTGTGACCCTAGAGTCTCCCTGCCCGCAGCTATTGCCCGTTCCTAGGCCAAGCCTAAGAATGAAAGTTCCTGAACGAAGGGAGTCCCCGATACCTCAGACTCAGTCCCCTGATGTCTCAACTATTCAGAGTCAACGATCCTTTGGGTCTTTGCATCAGATATCTGTTCCCCGCCAGAGTCAGCAGTCATACTGTCATCAGCCGCGTCAGCACGCCCGACGAAGACCAAGGAAGCCAAAGAAGCAGTTCACCCATTTGTCGTTGTCGTACAGTCAGATATTGCCAGACTTGATCACATATGGATTGATAGTGCCGAAAAATACTGATCCAGAGATTCATCCACATACGCCAGGTTCTGATGTCGACACCCGCTGTGAGTACCATGTTGGGGCGCAGGGGCATTCAACCGAAGACTGTAAGGTGCTAAGAAGCAAGATTCAAACTCTGCTTGACTCCAACATGTTCTCTGTCACACCTCAGGGTATCCAGATCAACGATCTTCCTTCGTCCAGTCATGTGGGTTCGGCAGCTAATGTTATGGAGGGATTCACCGAGAGCGGGTGTTCAGAAGATTATCAGGATGACTTCGACGAGCAATTCTGAAGATGGATGGTTCAGCAGCAAATCAACACCTGAAAGCCCAGTTCCGAAGCTGGCAATCTTTCTATCATGTTACTCCTTTGCATTTGTAGTTTCTTTTCTGTTTAAGTGTGAACTTATTTGCAAATTTCATTTGTAAGACGTGTTTGTTTTCGATTGACAATGATAATGAAATGAATATGCATGTTTTGATTAAATCCACTCGTGTTCACTCAATATTGTTTTTTTCATTAATGTCAAACGCTTGTCTAAGCGGAATCCCTCGGGGGAGGATGACGAAATTGAAAGACGCGCAAGCTTCCGAATGTATGCTTTTGAATAAAATCTATGCTGATGATGTACAGGCATTGTTTCAAATTCCTAAACACGGGAGATATAAGGATGTTAATCCCTTGTCAACCCCTTTGAGCCTAGTTGTAGGAGTTTCTTTCTGAAAACGAAAAAACCTCAATCTTAACCTAGGGCAGGGTAGATGTCAGTTAATTTGACCGAGCATCCAGATTGCAGAAGGAGTGTTCCCCGTTCGAGGATCAATCACACCCATAGAGGTCGTACCTAAAAAGCCGAGAAGTGAGACAGTTACAATCCTTTCAACAAGTCAGACCAGCCGGTGTCACACGATTTATTCAAAAGAGAATCAAAAGAAAAGAAAAAAGTCCGCTAAGTCGAATCTTGAAAACAAACGACTTAGGCAAAAATTAGGGCATCCCGCTGGACTTTGAAATCAAAAGATGTACTCAAAAGAGTCAGTCCAGGCAAAAATAGGGAAATAAAAAAAATGACGAAGAACAAGTCGTGTGACTCCAGGCACCAAAGACGAAAAACGAGTGACTGTCACTCCAAAAATTTGTGGTTTCCCGAACCATCACTCTAGTCATTTAACCTTTGAGAGGTGAGCGCTTGTGTCGAATTAGCTGAACATAGGATTGGAGAATATTAAGGAGAGTGGGTGGGTTAAACAAAACTTTGAGCCTCATATCCTTTCTTTCCAACCGTGAACCCGACCACGTTACAACCTTCAAAAGTCCTAATTGAAGCAACTTTGTTTCGAAAGCATACTTCGGTAAAGATCGCGTCAAAACTGACTCCTAAAAGGATTTTTCTTACCCTATGGGTATGGATATTGATATTTCTGATAAGTGATTCGTTCACTAAATGCCACATTTTTTTCCAGTGAACAGACTTGGATTTCAAAACTGTAATATGCATTGCATTAATATTATCTTTTGCAAAACAATTTGTTTTACTCGCGAGAAAACATTTGACATCAGGAAAGTTTCTACAATGCGGAGTTTGATAGAAATAAGATATAGAGCGCCCGAGTACTCCTTTGAGCAGGGGCAAGTCACGTTAGGTAAACGTAAGCAGAGTCGGTCATTCCTAGATGCAGTTAATTTGGGGCAATCAGGTCGAGACTCATCAAACCACTCGAAGGCCAGTCGAAGACGCCATTCCCTAAAGTCGGTTAATCTGGGGCAATCAGGTCGAGATTTGATAAATCTCTCGAAGTCAGCCAGGGGCACTTCTCTACAAATCAGCCAATCAGGGGAAAATCACTTCAAAGCTGGGGCAGGCCACCCCAGGAGCACGACAACCATCCTTACCCAGAAAGGAAATTGACATGAAGTACCTCTTCGGGGTTCGAAGCACTGAGGCAACTCATATCTAACCATCAGGTTCCACAGGCTGGGGCAAAATTGGAAACAAGGGAAATGTGTTCCTCTCCGTATCTTCAGAGCTTATCCGAGTTATAGAAGCAGATTTGGGTTTATTTCCCCAACAGTAGGGCGAGTGCAGTACTGTTATCCCCACAGAGTCTAAATGGTTGACTTCTTTCCCCTCAAAGTCTAGGTCATTGACTCATTCCTCAAGCGGAAGTCGTATTTGTTGAGTTTACTTATCATTTTCCCCAAGCAGAGATTGATGTTGATTCCCTCCGTATCTAATCCCCAGCCAAGTCAGTGGGATTAATCCTCCTCCCCACAGAGTAGGGCTGACTCAGAGATCGTTCATCTCCATTCCCAGCAGAGAGAGTGTGGGATAATCCTCCCAGTAAATCTTATTCAACATCCCTAGCAGATAGTGGATTCAATCTCCGACAGAATGGAGCTATTCCTCAGCAGTCTGCTGTGTTTCCCCAGTAGAGTTATTCTGGCTAGTCATTCATAGCTGATTTCCCCGGTAAAGCGAAGTTGTTGCCTCCAGCCAAGTTGCTTGATCCCCAGAAGAGTTGTAGGCTGATAGGCCATCCGGGACGTTCTCCGCAGCAGAGTTTGATTAGGATCCCCAGCGGGTTAGTTTTGATCTTAGCAGAGCAGTTTTTACCCAGAAGTTTTTCTCGGAGGCCATCCAAGGCTTGTATTCCCCAGCATGAGTTTGTTAGCGCTAGGCGTATCTAGCCTTTCCCCAACGGAGTTGGCTCTTTCTCTTTAGCATTTATTTTGCTAAAGTGGTTCGTTTGCATTTACATACATGCATAGCATCCACCCAAACGCGAAGCATTTCCATTTCGCATGGAGCATTTCGTCATATTCAAACATATGCATATGAGACACAAGCCAGGTCGTTACCCTTTTGTTTCAAGCGAATCTCGCAGATGATTAGTATCTTTTCCCGTGTGTTGGCTAGACCTCAGCTCATGCTGTCTCCCCAGCAGAGATCTTTTGTGATTGTCACCAACGGTTGGTCTTAATTTTAATTGAATCTTGTTGCTCGCTTATATTTAGCGAAGGTTTGACGGCGATGTCAAGTGATTCAATTTTTCAACGGCGAGGTTGATTGTTTGTTTTTGACGGCGATGTCAAGTGATTCAATTTTTCAACGGCGAGGTTGAATGTTTGTTTTTGACGGCGATGTCAAGTGATTCAATTTTTCAACGGCGAGGTTGAATGTTTGTTTCTGACGACGATGTCAGATGATTTAGTTTTTCAGCGGCGATGTTGAAAGTTTGTTTTGACGGCGATGTCAAAAGTAATTTGTTTGTTCAGCGGCGAGGTTGGATGTTGGTCTTGACGGCGATGTCAAGTGATTTGGTTTTCAACGACGATGTTGAGAAGTTTGTTCTGACGGCGATGTTAGATGATTTAGTGTTTCAACGGCGATGTTGAGAAGTCTGTTTGGCGGCGATGTCAAGTATTTATATTCTTCAACGGCGATGTTGAGAAGTTTGTTCTGACGGCGATGTTAGATGATTTAGTGTTTTAACGGCGATGTTGAGAAGTCTGTTTGGCGGCGATGTCAAGTATTTATATTCTTCAACGGCGATGTTGAGAAGTTTGTTCTGACGGCGATGTTAGATGATTTAGTGTTTTAACGGCGATGTTGAGAAGTCTGTTTGGCGGCGATGTCAAGTATATATATTCTTCAACGACAATGTTGAGAGGTTTGTTCTTGGCGGCGATGTCAGGTAATTTGGTTCTTCCAACGGCGATGTTGGATTTTGTCTTGACGGCGATGTCGGAGGATCGTATCTTTCGATTCAATATTCTGTTTGTATTTAACAGAGGACTGACGGCGAGGTTAGATCTTTTTACCGACTTAATGTCGAGGCCTGACCGTGAGGTCAGATGCTTTTACCGATTATTTTAAGAATTGATGGCGAAGTCAAAACTGTTAGAAATGACGGCGAAGTCAGAAAATATTGTAAAATTGACGGTAAGGTCAGAAGATTGTTTGAGAATTGACGGCGAAGTCAGATTATTTTGTGGATTGGCGGCGAAGTCAGATGATGTTGAAAGCTGACGGCGAAGTCAAATTATTTTTGAGGACTGACGGCGAAGTCAGATGATTATTTTGAGAGCTGGCGGCGAAGTCAGATTTTTTTTAGAATGGACGGCGAAGTCAGATGATTGTGTTAAGAACTGACGGCGAAGTCAGATGATATCGAGAGTTGATGTCGAAGTCACATTATTTTCGAGCATTGACGGCGATGTCAGATGTTGTTATCAAATTTGTGGATTCATGACGGCGATGTCAGAATTATTATCCCCTACAGAGGCCCGACGGCGATGTCAGATGCTTGTTGAACAGTGTGTTTATCCGGCGGCGATGTCAGGTGTTTCTCAACATTATGGTGGTCTGGCAGCGATGTCAGATGTTTATTGGATGTTTGTGTTTTCTGACGGCGAAGTCAGATGTCCCTTATCAGGTTATCAAGTCGGTTATCTCTGGAGATTTTATCTTATCAGAGTTTGCAGTTCTGTTTTTGGCAAATTTCCGGGTTCTTTGGTATTCAACCGCCTTTTACCTTGAATGTTCGAAAGTCGTTCGCTTTTCATCCCTTCAGGTTCAAGTCGCTTGAATAGGGGCAGCTGTTGCACCCTAAAATTTGCCCTACCCCTGTATATAACTTTCAAATAAATAAAAAAATCCAAAAAATGTCACAGTCAGGGTGCAAAAATTTAGGAGGTGTGTGGCTTCACATGTGGAAGATCAACTATGGTCGTTAAAAGAACTCGGGAAAGTAATGTGAGAGGTAGGTCATGTATGGAACTAATCCGCCAAGATTATTTCAAATATGGCCTTTCGTGACTTGAATTTTCCTCAATGGAGTCACCCTTTGGGGGGATGCTTAAAGACATGAAGTTTCAAAAGTTGTTGAACTTGAAGGAGGGGTAATGTATAGGCCATGGAACGTGACTGGTATAAAACTGAAAAAAGGTCAAATTGGCAGGAACTTAAGGTACAGGTACAAGTGGACGAGATTTCAAGGTACATGGAATACAAAGTTAAATCGCAAGGGTTGTCACAAAGTGCAAGAGACGTCAAAACTTTGTTTTCCAAATTAAAAAATATAATTTAGTTTGGTTCTAGTGTTATGATCGGGCATTTTTAATGAACGTTCAAGCCATGAAGTTTAAATTAAGGCAAGCCTTATTTCAAGTTTGTCTAAATCCATGGGATTATGGCTAGTCAAGCTTTATTTCAAGCATTTTCAAGATGTGATCCAAATTTTCAAGACATAAACTATTTCAAGCCATGTTTTGATTTGATTTTAAGTCATGAGAATTTTTTTCAAGTCAAGTCTTCGAGCCATGAGCGGAAGTTGTCAAACCAATGATTATTGTGTCCAAGATTTGAGTCAAGCTATTTGAGCAAAGCCATGAAAAATTCAAAGTTACGTGCAAGTTATGAATAATTACAATTCCAAACACATACAATTTAGGGCTAACGTGTTTTTTTTCAAATTACACAACAAAGCTTTTAAACTATGGTTTATCATCACTACATCAAGGCCAAATTCAAAGCTTCACCAACTGTAATATGAACGTGTCACTTGCAACCATGGGCCTTGTTCTTCACCTTTCAGCAGCATATAAATCTTGGCCCCACCATGAATTTCATAACCTGTACACAGTCTTAGCCGTCAATAAGCAATGCACATACATCACCTTGATACTCACTTCCAAGACTTGTTGAACACATGGTGACGCTACCGCACAAATTTCACACTGATCTAATCCAATGCACTGCAGTTGACGGCAAGCTCCAAATCATGATTCACATCAGTCACAACATATCATAACAGCACAAATTCTATTTGCCATTAGAATGAGCTTTAAAATAAAATAGCTACAAGAGGAGCTGGGAGGCATCGCAAGCTTGTACGGTCCCAATGTTAATAAACTGATTGCAGAAAAACCAGCTAACCACAACTAATATCATAATGTGCTCATAATCAAAACCTGAAAATGGGAAGCGAAAGTTGTTGATTTTTCATGTAATCTAAAGTGTTCCTACGACTACGACTCACGAATAAAAGTCAGACCTACGAACAACATCATAAGAAATAAGAAAACAGCATACGAGCCACACGTAACCAATACGATAAACTACTTTGGGCTATGCTGTTACCATATCGCAGGCAGCCTATAGAAAGGGCATTTGAAAATTCCACGCACAATGTTCAAAACCAACGCTGCAGCCACCCACATCCCGTGTCGCACGCACGAGAACGTTCAAAATTAACGTGCCCATCAATATCCTGCAGCATCAGATCATACAGCCCAGACTGCGGTTCAAAATGCGAAAATCCCACAAAGCTCCGGCATACGCAACCATGTGATTAAGGCTTCAGCTCAGCAAATACACTACAACAAAAATAAAACAGGAAGATTGCACCGTTACACCAAGTTGTGAAGAAAAATAAAATGAAAAAAGACAACATACATAGTAGGCCATACCAAACCACTGTTTGTACGATTCTGCAATAAGCCCCACACCAGACAACAACCTCTCATCCCACACCAGTCTGCAGCAAAATGACAAACACAGGAAACAGAGCATATGTTGCTGATTGCCACACTCAAAAGTGATATAGAACAAAATCAGCAACAAGACAAGTCCTGCAGAACTTGTACAAGCCTGCTGCCATTCCAAAATCATGCTACAAAGTAACAGGCTCTGCACAACCTGCATCAATCCACTTATAGCCAAGCCACAAGCAAAAAAATTGGACAGCTACTACAGGGTACGAAAAAACAACAACATTTAGAGGAAAAAGATTGAACCTAAAAAAAAAAAGACTGAAGTTCCTTAAAAGCGGGGGGGGGGGGGGGGGGGGGGCTTCAATTCTTTTGGTCGGGGAGCCTTGTTCTTTCTCATCTGCATCTCGTTTTTTCAAAAAGAAATCACATAGCATTTCTCTTGATTCTTCATATAGCAACTCAACCCCAACCGTAATCCTTCTTCAAATATCAAAACCTTACCTCACCTTCATCTGATTCAACATCAAAAACTCCAACAGTCAATCTTCCATCTCCGCAAACTTCAAACAAGATCCAACAAAAACTCCAAACCTTAACAGAATCATTCTACCCCAAATCCTTACTCGAATCCCCTTCATAAATAAAACCTTCTTCTCTCTTTCAATCCTCTCAAATCCGAAACCTTTTCCTTCATTAAACTTCATTCACCAAAATTTTTCAACTCCCTTCAGATTAAAGACACAACCACCTTCAACATTCTTTGAATCATGACCTTTCTCAAACCTGAATAGAACCAACCGCAACACCAACACAAGGGGATTCTTTTTTTCAACCCTCAATCCCTTCCGTTTTTTTTACTGATTTCAATCTTAAAACTTCATCAATATTCTTCCTCACCCAGAACCAAAGGAAACCTTTCAATCCATATCCGAAACCTAGAAATTATATCATCATCACCTTTGAAATCCACCTTCTGCCATTAGCCCTCGAACTACAAAACCCACCGCAAAATCACCATCCGAAATTCCATTCGCCGGAAGCGCATTCTCGTTCTATCCCTTCAACCATTCCCAACTCCGAACCTTTCGCTCAAACCCCTTCCTCTGCCGTCACAACCCTCCTCTCTTTAACAACCAATCGTAAACAGAACCACACACAATACCCATCAACTTCAACCTTTTAACTAAAACTCTTCAAAACCCAGCTCTAACTCCACAACCATTCATGCTAACCTTCGTAAATCTCCACTGAAACAGATCCGAAAACTCCTTCGAAACCCAGCAAAAACTCATCGAACCAAACTTCAAATGAACCCAGCAAACATCTTGCACTACTTCAACTCAAGTCAACCACCTGCAAATCAAACCTCATCTCATTCTGTGAAAAAAACACTTGTCTGGTACACCACACGGTTAAACTTTTATTCCCAGCTTTCATACAACACTCACAAATTCCATAGCCTTCCTATTTTCGACACCGTCGTCGACATCAACTTTGAGCATCAATGCGACCACTTTGGAACCAACCTAAATCCTCTTGTTCAACCACCACCAATTCCTTCTTCCAATCAAACCCAGAAAGCTCACTCACCATCCTTCATCATCTACTTTCGACCTCAACTTCAAAACTAACCCAACACACAGAACTTCAACCCATCTTCGCTCAGCCATCATTAAGCTTCCATCACCGCGAGCTCCGGTCGTTTAAACACTCAAACAACCTTCAATCGAACACCCCTCCTCTAAACTCATTTCTCCATTTGTCTTCTGAAACCCATAAACTCCATCCACCGTTAACAATCAACAAAACCCAACAACTCCATTAACAGAATCTTCTCCAAACTTCAAACCGCGGCCCATCCTTCAACCAACAAGAAGCCTTAAACCCACAACCATTAAGCCCGTGAAAAAGAGCAAAAGGTTGAGTTAGAGATGAAGAGAAACTTCGAGAGGTGAACATAAAACAAACCTGGTTGCGTTGATTCGAAATCAAACTAGAAAAGAGGAATTTGAAACCGAACCCAAATCGGATTTGAGCGAGTCAAGAAGGTTAACGCAAGTGGATCGAGCGAATAGAAGGCGAAGGTGATTTGAGGTGTGGCTCAGTTTCCGTCACCGCGTTTCATTTGTGGTTTTTTTCTCCTTCTTCATTCAAGAAGCTGCACCGCCGATTGTAATGGGTTGGGTTAAAGCCCATCTTGGCTGCGTCCCATACGTACCTCTTTTCTCTTTTCTTTTCTCATTTTAAATTCTTAAATTTTTGGTATATACATATTTTAGTAGCTAATTTATTATAAAAATCATTTATTTAAATATTTCAAATAGTTTTATATTTTATATATTTGTTCTTAGAATATTACATGTATATTAACTAATTTTATTTGTTATTGGGCATTTGGTTCCATTTCACCTTTTTTGGGCCGATGACGAAAGTTCCATAAATCGATTGCTAAGTCAATATATTGATAAGTATCGTTGGATCTGAGGCCACCTCCTTTCTTTCTTCATTTCTTGTCACGATTTGATTCATTGACGCTATCAAACCATCTTCAATAAAGAAATAAATTACCTTTGTATTGAATTAAAAAGAGAGAGTTAAGTGTAGACTTCTTCCTCTCCGAGTGTTGAGATGCTCACTGTAGTGTGGGTGGTTTCGATACTTGTCTTTCAATACGAAGGCGCCACTCCCTCTCCTCCTAAAAAACCTCGGTTCCGTATCGAGTCCATTTTCAAACCTCTTCAATAATAAATCAACTTCTCTTTGTATTGGACTAAAGAGAAAGGATTAAGTGTAGACTTCTTCCTTTCCGAGTGTCGAGATGCTCACTGTAGTGTGGGTGGTTTAGACACTCGTCTTTCAATATGAAGACGCGACTTTTTCCACTACCTCTCCTTTCACAACTTCCTTCCGCACCTTTCTCACCTAAAACCTCGGTCCTGTACCGAGTGCCTTTTCAAACTCATTTTCGCAACAAAAACTTGAATGGTCGTGGAGTGGTTAGGCGTAGGCCTTCTCCTATCCCGAGTGCTGACGTTTACCGTAGGGTTCTCTGTCGCAAAGCACTTACCATTCAAAACCAAAATCATCTTTAATAAGAGAACGAAGCTCTCTTTGCATTGAATTAAAGAGAGAGGGTTGGGTGTAGTCTTCTTCCTCTCCGAGTGTTGGGATGCTCACTGTAGTGGGGGTGGTCTCGATACTCGTCTTTCAATACGAAGACGCTACGTTCGCCACACATTTTTTACAACAAAAACTTTGAGATAAAGAATTAGGTACTACCCGTAGGGGTTACTATCCGAGGACCTGTCTCGCCCCCTAAAAAACAATCCAATCAATCAAATGTGACTTCTAGCCCCGCGTGGCGAAAACTAATCAATCTTTCAAAAGGATATGTTACGTCCGTTCTACCGCAAACAGGTAATGCCTAAGTCTCCAACGAGCGAGCAGCAATACACCTAACTGCTAGAATGTGCGCGATAGCATCATTCATAAAAAACATTAACACACCGTAGGCCGAACTACGACTGCTCTGATTCTTTACTTCGTTCAAGTAAAGATACGTAGGCACAAGGGCCACAATCCTTGCCGAGCACATTCCCCCCATATCTGTAGTTCCCCGAACTACGTCGACTCTGACTTTCTCACATCTATTGAGAATACATAGGCATAGGACTGCGAAGTCCTACCGAGTCCTTTCTTTCTATCTTCTTCCTTATTGCCTCCTTTCCTGGTTTCCAACCCTATTTCTTTACCCTTTTAAACACTTTTATAGCATAATATTTTAGCAAATAAATTCACACATTGACAAACAAATGGTTCCCATCGAGTACGATGGATGCGAGGGGTGCTAATACCTTCCCCTTGCATAACCGGCTTCCGAACCTGTTCTTGGTTGCGAGACCATCTTATCCATTCTTTTCTTAAGGTTTTCTCGATATTTTCCTTTCCCCTCATGGGATAAATAAAGTTCGGTGGCGACTCTTCTGTCCTTTCTTTTCGCCTCCCCGTCGTTGCATTTTTTCGAGTAGCGACACAAGTACCAAGACATCAAAGGCAGAAAGCAACAAATAACTCTCTCAATTCCATTACACCATGTTGGAACAGCTAAAACTTCAATGGATGCTGACACCTTCATGAACAGAGTCTTCAATATAGATTTACCAAAGTCCTTTCATCAGAAACACATGCAGCAAAACACCAAAGAACACATCTTCAACAGGCTCCAGGCAAGATGTCAAGACATCTTAGCGGACACCTTGTAGAGAAGAACCTCTTTATAGAAGCGAAAGACAACCAACAAGTAGTTGTCCTCCTTGATCCATTACCAATCATTCTGGATATCCAATACCTTTGAAAACATCATAATGAAGGGTGTGATCACACAAACACACACCTTATTTAAAGAACCAAAAAGTATCTCCCAAGATCTCATCCAGAAGCAGACAGGATGCCTGCTCTGATACCAATTGGAATTCTGGCATAGTAGATTGGAGATGTCCTAACAACATGTCACAATATTTTTCTTTGCATAACTTTAAAACAAGGGTAGAATAATCAAGCCGATACTCTGAATATCAGCAACAGAATCACGATAGACATTTCAACATTTGTTACAACATGTTAATCAATAAGCAAATATTGAACTGTAAATTTGCAGAATGATAAATAACATAAGATATGTTAACCCAGTTTGGTGAAATTCACCTACATCTGGGGGCTACCAAGCCAGGAAGAAGAATCCACTATCAGTATTATAGTTTTATGTAAACAACCTCTGGTTTACAGTAAACAACCTCTCGTTTACCTATCACTACCTAATGAAAATTTTATCATTAGAAATCTCATCTAATTGATAAGATAAACCCATCTCACTCCCTTTAATCACTTGTGTAATCTCTAACAATTATTGTAATTCCAAATTGGATGGGACTAAAATTATTATGAGTTTGTTTTATCGAGGAGCTTATTATGACAATGATTCTGCTGCGATGGTTTTGCTTTTTAAAAGATGTGTTTATCTATAATAAGTTGTTATTTCTACATGATGTAACCCGTGTTACAAGGTTGAATGATAATTATGATGTTTCTATGAAGTGTGACACCCTTGAGTGGTGATTTTATTTTATTTAATTCCCATATGTTACGAGAAACATGTGTTGGGTTAGAAGGATGTTACATGGTGTAACCGAAAATATTGGGTTGAGACCTTTGTGTGTTTTAAATAAGAAAATAAAGGTGGGGTTTTCCTTCAAGGTCGGTGTGATTTGAAGGTTTTGGACAAGATCACGTCAACACGGATTCCACCGAATAAATGCCTTAGGACAATGTGGTTTTCTTGCAAGGGAATAACGCGAGACGGTCAACAAGTGCATACTCGGGATAATCCAAGGATTGTAGCCACATTTTTGGTGACTTGATCAAGCTTTAATTAAGGGTTTGGAGGTGGTTGAATGAACAATGAACAATAGGGTTTGTGGGGTTAGAATTCGTCACCTCTTGTATACAAATTGTTGCAATGATAAGGTTAATTGCAAGTATCTCAATTTGATTTCAAATTGAGGACAAATGTACCCATAGCGAGGCTGATTGGAGAACTGCCTAAACAAATCTTTATGTCTCTTTATCGCTTTAATTTTCTTTAATTGTTGCTCTGGAAAATTATCGGTTTCGTTGTTGTTTCAATTAATTCGATTGGAAATTGTTTTCAACTTTCTTTTAAATTGTTGTTGGTGATATAATCATAATCACTTTGATTGTGATATAAAATAAATAGAATTTCCAAACGCGGTCAATCGCACACAAAGTGTTTGATAAATTGTCTTTGAGTATTTTTATCGCTTTGTGTTCATTGGAAATAAATTGTACGAATAGATTTGCATTTAATTAATCTGTGAATTAATTGATGATTGAAGAATTTGTGTTCATTATCATTCCATTGCTTTTCATTACACATATCTGAGTTTTTTGATAGTAGGTTCGGTTAGACGATTTTGTGCCATACTTTTTGAAAACAAAATTTTGCCAAGAGTTTTTGGTTTTAAATTTGTGCTCTATTCACCCCCTTCTAGATCGAAGTCTATCGTCAAACATATGCGAGCATCATTGGCAGTCTCAAGCATGCCATTGATTGTACTAGACCCAACTGTCATACCCTAAATTTGTCCTACATCGGTATTTAATGGATGTTTTACTGCTTCACAACTTCTGGCCATGACTTTCTAAGGTTTCGTTTGTAAAGACCGTGTGTGTACACATTATGGTTATAACCCCTAGCAATTTATGATGAAGAATGTGCCTCGAACCCCTTATACCCAAAATCATGTGTGTCATCGTGCTCACGATCAGACAAATGTGATATGGTCAATGGCATGATTGGATCTATCTCGCGGCATAATTGTTGGGTTTCAAGAAATTAAACCTTATTTCCAGTTGATTACAAACTTCTCTAAAGGTCGTTTAAACCTCGCTACAAGTTGCTTGTTACGATATGCACCTAATCCAAGTTGTTCAAAGGTGTTTGCTTCTAGACACAGTCGATTTAACCTCAAGCTTTGCTCAAATTGACTGCAAGCGTCAAGTTATGTTTGGATCCTAAATCAGTTTGTGACAAACTTAGATTTAGCTTGCAAATTTCAAGTCTTAATTGAATTTGAGTTTAGATGCAATTGGTCCAGAGGATACTTTGATTCATCTCAAAGGCTTATGGTATAAATGCATCATCAGTTCATAACCATACAAGCTATTTTTGAGGAATGGACCGCATGTATTATACAAATCCATTAGCTTCAAGGCCAATCTCATCGATATAAATGTTTTGGATTTCAAACAAGTAGTTGTTGGTGTTTCGAGGTAATGTTTCAAGTCATAAGTGGAGACGTTGCGATAAATCGTGAGATCATAATTTCTGTCTTTTGAGCCACGATGCTCGTAAGCGAAAATGGATACTTGATTTCATAGCTAAGTCAAGGAAAGGCATTTACAATAGATATTTTGGTTTGTTGATGAACCGTGTTTTAAGATGGTTCACAAAATACAAATTAGTCGGGTTATTTCAAAGGGGTAATTTAACTTGGGTCAGCCATTAGAAATTTTCAAAGTAAATTGCATGTGCTTCCAAGTTATGAGCAAATTTGTACTGAGTTTGAGCTAAGTCATGCCAATTCATTTGCAAGTTATTAAATGTTGTCAAGATAAGAGCCGTAATTGCAAAGAATGACCCAAGCCATGCGTTATTTTCTGAACCGTGACCACGACATGACCAAGTGGATGTGTATTACCTTCAAGTCAAACCACAGAAAGCTTGCTATCAAATGGCATTTAGGATATATTGCATATTATCTTGATTGAGGCCATACATCATCGGTACTACAGAACCATGGTTACTTAAATGGGAGCAGGAAGTAAGAATCATAACCATACTTTTACTAAACAAATAGAATACAAGATCATGGTTGCGTACAAAAGGAAAACTCAGAATGAGTACACATCACACAAGCCTTATGGTACAAAAGAGACCTATATGATAAAAGTGTATAATCCACTCAAAGTTTACATTATGAAGACACTTTGATACTTGTGAGCCAAGACTTCATATGTCATTCCCACACCGTGCTTCCTTCAAAAAAAAAAAAAACGTTTGTCACCGTCCTTGCACCTTGCAAAAAGAAGTCACAGGTCAAGACATATACAAGTACTTTCCAGTCAAAAGTAATGAAAGCACAAAGACCTTTTCATAGGGATTTAGCCAAGTTGCATTGATACAAGATACGAAGAAATACAGACTTAAAATATACCCAAGCAAACTCATTCTCACATGCTTTGCGGAAATTCCGAATTATAATTAATAGTGTATCACTCAATTACTTGGAAGAGGAGGTTGGAATTGGAACGGATCTTACTCATGCCCCATGCAATAAACAGTCCGTCTCCAGGCTATTAAGACAAGACGTGAACCATCATCCGTGGGAGGAAACGTCAATAGTAAATCATCCTGACACAAGTAGCTCACAATGATGTGTATGCTATAACTCAGCAATATAACCAAAGAGAAGGTCATAAGAAGAAGTGTTTACCTTTGGTGATTGTTACTTTCGTCAATCCGTCAAAATCGGCAGCATGGCTTTGTCACAGCCTATGGATAAATTTACAGAAAACTTTGTGCTTAAGTTATCACCATGATTCATAGATGTTACCCTGCATTATTTTCAACGAAAATAGCCAGAAGTGCAAGTCTGATATTGTTTGAAAGCCTTTAATATGAGGATGCAAGGCTTGTGGGGACTTTTTAGTAAGCAAAATGTAGAATCCATATTGTCGCTACTGCGAAAATCGGCGTCGGCCATGACAAAAGAGTCGCCACCGTGCGTTATTTATCCCAAAAGAGGGAAAGGAAACGCTCAGAGAAAACCTAACGCAAAGAGGGAAAGGAATGGTCATCGCAACCAAATCCTGGATTCGGGAGTCGGTTACGCAAGGGGAAGGTATTAGCACCCCTCACGTCCGTCGTACTCGACGGGATCCACGCTTGTTTTCTATCTAAGGGTGTGTTTGTCTATCTACTCTAAAGGTCTGGTCTAAAAAGAAAAGGAAATGACTCGGCAAAGTATCGCACTTTATGCCTACGTATTCCCATCTGGAACGAGAAATCAGAGTCAACGTAGTTCGCCTAACTACTAGAGAAGGGGGGAAGGTTTCTCGCCGAGATATCGCATCTCGTGCCTACGTACTTTCACACAGCGTGAAAGATCAGAGCAAACGTAGTTCGGGTTATGGAAGACACAAGTTTGTCTGACAGTTTTTTATCTCCTTATGAAAGGGTTTTCCAGATTAAGGGTCCAAGAGGACAAAAACAGAGTTTGCATGTTTGTTTGAATCTTTTACGAAAGAACTGTTTTTTTAGGATGTTCGCAATCTCCGTCGCACTAGAGACTATGACCTAGGAGTGAATGCTTCGCATGTCACCCAAAGGGTACCACACTAAACATCTAGATTACTGGAGAGAGACCCTCCACCAACCTTTTCCCAGATAGCTTAAGGCTCGTAACGTACGACTTCAATTAACCTTATTACTGCATTTTTGAATTGTTTTGAGATGAGAAGAGAAAAACGCCCTAAAACTATGCTTGAAAGGGAATCTACCTAATGTTATCATGCATGGTTTAGAAACCTAATATCTGTCATAATTACCTCTTGCACAGAGGAAATCAGAGATCCTAGGGAAAACAGCAAAAGAAAGCAAGCAGTAAACAATAATTAGTAAAATGCATGCTATGCAACAGTATAAGCGAGGCAAGGGAGTCCTGCTCTACCTCAAACCTAAGAAAATAACAGGCAAGGGGAGACAAGCTCCACCTCAAACCTAAAGGTAAGCAACACAAGCAAACATATAATACAGCAAAAGAAAAAAAACAGAGGAAGCAGCCCAAGCAGCAGCAACAATCTTCTACAGACAGCAACTTCAACCTTTAGCAGCAGCTCTTGTCAGCAAAGTTGAATTGACAGCAAAGTTGACAGCAAAGAGTCTTCATCTTCAAGTTAGCTCCTATATTCAAGCTTCTTCAATCTTCATCTTCAAACTCTAGCAAGCTCCACAAGAAGAGAAATCATCATTGAGATTAAGTTACAATGTTAGGAAACCTGATGAAGACCAAAGGAATTCATCAGGAACCAACATTGGAAAGAAAGTGCATCCTCAAAAGTTCTACTCATTAAAGCATGCCACTCATCCCTCCAAAGGAGATATTGGGCTTCCTTAAGAGGACTTTGCATCATAGGATGAAGATAGAAGCAAACAATGCATTCTATTTTTGATGAAAGGAAAAGAACTAGTTCTAATGGTTCTTCCTAAAACCTTAATCCTATTAGCTTCTAAAAAGCTCCTAAAAGAGAAAGAAAGCTCCAAACCAAGCTCCACAAGCCAATCCATAGCAGCTACAAGATGTCCAACACCTCCTCCAAAAAGGAAACCAAGCTCTTCAAGCTCCAAAGCCACCAACAAGATCAAACAAGGCAAGGCACCAAAGAAGGAACACCAAAGGCAACACCTACTTGTGAATTATATCTAAAATAGAAAACTAAGTTGTAACAATCTAAGAAGTTTCCTAAGGGAACATGCATGTTTTAACATTCTAGGGTTCAAATATCAGAGCCTAAATCAACTTCTAGGTCCACTAAATAAATCCTAAGTTGAAATGTGTCAATGTAAACCACAAAATTGGGAAAGCTCTAAACATCTTGCGTAAAACAGAACCTATAATTATCTAAAAAATCTAATAAAAATCCTAAGGGAGCATGCACGTCTATACTACAACATACTCAAAAATCAAATCCAGAATCCAAACCAAATGATCAAACCAAAATCGACAAAACAGATAGGTAATTATGCAAAATAAAAGAAATAACATAAAAAAGGAAAATGCAAATTAAATTGAAAAATGCAGGAAAATGCAATTTATTGATTCCAGAAAATCACAAATTGAAAGAGGAGCATGGACATATTTTTAAAATATTTTTCTGATCAAGATGAATTTTCTATGATTTTAGAATGAAATATGAATAAAAATAAACAAAAATGAAATAAAAGAAATTAAAATGCTCAGATAAAACACAGGCTGTTGGATGCGTTTACTAGTCAGCTGATCCAAGGCTTGAGGGAGCGCCACCTCATTTAATGAAACGACAGCGTTTTGAGGGTCAAAAGTCAACAAAATCAAACAAGTCACAGCCCTTGGATGATGCTACCAAGTCAAGTCTAAGGCACGATCTGACAGTTCCCAGTCATCTTCCTCAATTCAAATATCAAACAGAGGGAAAGTCAGTGTGGTGGCTGGAGAAGACCTTCGGTCGTCTTCTCCGGCGAGGTGGTGGTTACAGGCGACCAAACAGTGTCAACTCTTATACCAAATTCATCAGAATTCCACAAGGATCTCAAATATCCTACTCATTTACTCTAGTTTTGGCTAGGTTTCAAATCACGATCCAAAGTACAGAGAACACATCAAAATTGATCATCACCAAATTCAAATCTAAAACCATAGAAATGATCCTCACTCTTCCTACATCACTCTGATCTATCCAAATCATGTTGAATCCTCATAATCAGATCAACTCGTGTCAAAACAGAATTCACATGTCAACTTAGTTTGTCTCTAATTGTTCAGAATTTTGTCCATAAATGATCTACACTTCAACTAGATCCTAACCACATGCTCAAACCGATCCACATCTTGCTACAATAGTGATAAATTTGGAAGTTACATACCTGATGTAGATCCACTAACAGAGGTATCAAGAGCTCGATTCACGCTTCAAAACTCTCCAGAATCAATCAGTGATGCAAGAGGAAGCTATTTGATCCTTCAATTTGATCTGAATTTGCCTTGAACTTGAAATCCGATTCTCACTTGCTTGCTTGCAAAACCAACTTTTATCTCTGCCTCCACCATGAAATGAGCTCCAAAATGGATCTGAATTCATCTATGACTTATATAAAGTGTGTCTATGGGCTTTTGAAGTTCAATTGAAGCCCAATCCAGCAATTCACAATTTCTGTTTTCATGTCAAAATTCAAATGCTACAGTCACGAAATATTGCTCACAAATTGCTCTAGAAGCTTCCTTTTTCACTTGCACAGTGCCTTGTGAATCAATTTGAACCAAAAAGAGTGTTCAATTTGCCTTGGTGAATGTTTTGGTTATGTAACTTGCTTGTGAAGTAACAAAATGGTAACTCATGGAATTCTGCCTCAACTCAAAAATCTACCAATGCCATTGTGTTTGAAATGATATTTCCACTCAAAATGAGTATTTACTTGACATGTTTTGGTCATATATCAATTAATTTGAATTTTTCAACTTTAATCCCTTTTAAAACCTTCTTTTTTTTAAGCCATTTCAAACCAAATCTTGCCTCATGCCAATTCAATGCAGAAAGAATACTTGGTTAACCTTAAAATCACATTTTGAGTAAGTTCCATGTTGAACAAAACTTCATTTGAAATGTGCAAGTTGGAGATTTTGACCTATAATCCAAAATGACCTATAATCTCACTTTCCCAAAATACCCCTGGATTGTAAAGATCATAACTTGAGCTCCACAAATCAGAATAAGGACTTCTATAACTTTTTGGAAAGCTAAGATCATAAGGAACAACTTTCATGTTGGCTAAAAGTCCATGTGAAAATTCCTTCTAGGTAAAAAGTAGCCTGGAAGTCAGATGATTTTCTCAGACAAATTTCACATTCATCTGGTGACCTATAACTTGTCTGGACCATAACTTGAGTTCTATAAATCCCCTTGAGGACTTCTAGTACTCAAATTAAAGGTATTGAGATTCTCTACAAGTTCCATGTTGGCCAAAGATCCATTTGAAACTTGTATCTTGACTTATGTGGTCTTGAAGAAAGGCACTAAACAGGGGATTTTACACTGAAACCCTAATTTAGCAACTTCCCACACTCTTGACTCTTCTTGACTTGATCTTGGCAAAACACCACAAATGTCTCATCATATAATTTCATGAACTCCATGACCTAAAAGTAGGCTTTGATACTCTTCAATTGCACAGTTGACCTAGGATTGACCCAGATGAAACCCTAATAGCTTGCACTTCAACTGTGGCTCTTGCATTTGACACAATGACTTGATTGAGCACTCCCATGGCCCTCTAGGCATTCCATGAGCTCCATACACATCCTCTACTCATATTCAAGACTTCACATCCCTCTGATGGTCTTCAATTGATCCTCAAGTTAGGAGAAAATCCACATGCAAGCATCTAAACTCTTAGGCACTCAAACCACCTCCTGATGACCTTGATAACTTCTCAAGCTTGAATAAGACCTCTAGCTAGGCTCCTCTTGATAAGAATCACACTTGATCCCCTTCTATATGAATGATATCATGATATGCAAATGATATAACTATGCAAATGTTAATGCAATGAAACATAAACCAAGTAAGAAAAGAGGTTGGGCAAATTTTGGGGTGCAACAGCTGCCCCTATTCAAACGGCTTGGACCCGACTGGGTGAAGAGTGAACGGCTTTCAAACAATCGAGGTAGAAGACGGTTGAATACCAAGAAACCCGGAAATTTGCCAACCACAGAAATAAACTGCGAAAACTGCTTGGGGGGGAACAACATCCGTTACACTGAACCCAGTTGTTACGACAACAACTAATCAATCATATGATAAAAACTTTGATTTCAACATCAACCCCCTGTGTGACGCCACAGGCATCGAATTAACTTTGCAAGAAACAATTCCGTCCACAACTAGACAAATTTCGTCAACACGAGGAGAGACTCCATCACCACGGGTACAACTTCGTCCACAACTGGACTAAATTCGTCAACAAGAGGAGAGACTCCATCACCACGGGTACAACTCCGTCCATAACTGGACTAAATTCGTCAACACGAGGAGAGACTCCATCACCACGGGTACAAATCCGTCCACAACTGGACTAAATTCCATCAACACGAGGAGAGACTCCATCACCACGGGTACAACTCCGTACACAACTTGACTAAATTCCGTCAACACGAGGAGAGACTCCATCACCACGGGTACAACTCCGTCCACAACTGGACTAAATTTCGTCAACACGAGGAGAGACTCCATCACCACGGGTACAACTCCGTCCACAACTGGACTAAATTCCGTCAACACGAGGAGAGACTCCATCACCACGGGTACAACTCCGTCCACAACTGGACTAAATTTCGTCAACACAAAGAGAGACTCTATCGCCACGGGTACAACTCCGTCCACTACTGGACTAAATTCGTCAACACGAGGAGAAACTCCATCACCACGGGTACAACTCTGTCCCCAACTGGACTAAATTCGTCAACACGAGAAGAGACTCCATCACCACGGGTACAACTCCGAAGGTTTAATCCAAGAGATTCTTTTAATGCTGACGTAACAGCAATCTGAGGAAAAACTCTACTGGGGAATTCTGACGCCAACTGCCAGACACTTACTTTGACAACAAGTAACGACTTCCAAAATCTTTAAACGCTGACGGGACAACAATTTGAAGAAAGCTCCGCTGGGGAAGAAGAAAAACTTAACCAAGCAACTCTGTTAGGGGAGCATGCGATGGGACGAACGTTATCATCACCTATCTCACGCCGAGAATTTGAATATCTAGAAATCCTTCCAAGCAAGAATCCCACTCCTCTGCAGGGAATAACACCTGAAAACAAAGAAGTAACCAACCTGGCTTATGTTTCAAAATGCGTATGTTTGACAATGGCGTAATGCTTCATACGACATGGAAATGCTACGCGTTTGGGTAGATGCAAATATGATGATATATGCACAATGCAAAGATGCCAAGAGGCGCTTCAGCAAAATAAATGCTGAAGACAAAACCAAATCCGCTGGGGATAAACGGGTATCACAAAGTATTCCAGCAAAATAAATGCCGAGAGCCAGGTCAACTCTGCCAGGGAGAGACCAGACATCACAGGATTATTCCAGTAAAATAAATGCTGGAAAGGTGAGAACAAACTTCCACTGGAAGGAAGAAAAACAAACCCTGCTGGGAATAGCTCAAAAACTCGGAGTTACGAACTCTGCTAAGGATGGTCATCCTGACGAAAGAATGACAACCTGCTGAGGAGAAGGAAAAAACAGTCCTGCGCGGGGATAATCCTTCTGAACCAAAGACGACTTGGTTATATTCTGCGGGAGTTACCCATGCTAGGGATTGATTGTGTACATACTCACAGCTGGGAATGCACCTTCTGTTGGGGACATCAAGATCCACTGAGGATACTCTCTTGGCAGCTTTCCTGGGGATACTCTTTTGGGGAGGACAACCCCACATCCAGTAGGGATAAGTGTCATCTCAACTCTCTCTGGGATAAGATGTGACTTCCATCTGCTGAGGAGTGATACAATCACTATGTCACGGGACTCTGGCTGGGGAAACACAAATTCCCCGACTGTTTGCTTCAAAGGTGAGAACCCTGCAAAACACAAACGAGACAGAACAAATCTACACAACAAGATCTATCCCAGTTAGTATTTGTGACATTCGTTCAGTCAATTCGAAGTTTTAGCAATTATTGGCAAGGGCCAGCAAGTTTATGCACATGCAAGTTCATCAAAAACATCGGCGTTTTTCACAAACAAAATAGTAAAGAACGAGCATCAAGTACTGAATAACATGCTTTATCGACAACGGGCCTGTAAATAGGCAAAATTTTGTACACTGGATGCAACTCCTGAAAAGAGGAAGTTACGCACAAGCAAATACAAATATCACAGAAGCACAAAGAAAATTTGTATACATGTCGGCAACGTGGTACAGACAAACACCATGAGCTGATCCTCCTATGACTCGCCTGACTCTGACGCTTTCCCTATACTCGATCTTCGGAAGAGATTGTTTTGGATATACAACCCTCAGGTACTCCCAAACCACTAAGCAACCCAGTATCAAACTCGGACCACAGTCATTTGTGTTTTCAAATCCCTAACTTTTGCGTGAACCGCCCTGTGCGGGTTTTCAATTCACCGGAATACCCTTTTTTGCCGAAGTCGCCCTTTTCAGGTTTTCAACTTCGCGGGTGTACATCTTTTTCCAATTTTATCCCTAACTTTTGCCAGAACCTTTTATTCTTTTTTATGGTTCGCGGGGATGCCCCATTTTTTCCTGGACTCACCTTTTTCTGTCCATCGGGTCTCTTTAAGCAAAGTATTTTTTAACTGCGTCCGAGTTCACAGGGGATGTAAAATCCTCACCATCCATGGTGGATAACAATAAGGCTCCTCCAGAGAAAACCTTTCTAACGAAATATGGACCTTCATAGTTGGGAGTCCATTTGCCCCTGTGATCTGATTGTGGTGGGAGAATCTTTTTCAGCACAAGATCGCCCATCTGAAAGCTTCAAGGGCACACCTTCTTATCATAAGCTTTCTTCATCTGGCTTTGATACAATCGACCATATGCTAGAGAAGCTAATCTCTTCTCATCCATCAAACTAAGTTTATTCAGTCTATCTTTTACCCATTCCGCCTCATCAAGTTGGACATCGCGCAAAACCCTCAAAGAAGGAATCTCAACCTCCAATGGTAGGACAGCCTCCATACCATATACCAGTGAAAAAGGAGTTGCCCCGGTTGATGTGTGTATCATCGTACGATAACCGTGCAAAGCAAAAGGCAACATCTCATGCCAGTCCTTGTAGGTCACAACCATCTTCTGAACGATCTTCTTTATGTTTTTATTGGCCGCTTCAACAACACCATTCATCTTGGGCTGATAAGGAGAAGAGTTGTGATGTTCAATCTTGAAATTCTGGCACAATTCCTTCATCATCTTATTATTCAAATTCGAACCGTTGTCAGTGATAATCGGCTCTGGGATTCCATATCTGCAGATAATATCCTTCTTGATAAATCTGGCTACCACCTGCTTGTTAACATTAACATACGATGCCGCTTCAACCCATTTGGTGAAGTAATCAATAGCTACCAAGATAAAACGATGTTCGTTGGATGCCTTGGGCTCAATCTTGCCAATCACATCAATTCCCCACATGGAAAAAGGCCAAGGTGATGACATAACATTCAGAGGGCTCGGAAGCACATGAATCTTGTCCGCATAAATCTGGCATTTATGACACCTCTTTGCAAACTTGAAACAATTTGTTTCCATCATCAGCCAATAATACCCTCCTCGTAATAACTTTCTCGTCATTGCATGTCCGTCAGCATGCGTGCCAAATGTACCCTCGTGAATCTCTTCCATGAGCAACTTATCCTCTTTCTTGTCCACACACCGCAACAATACCAAGTCATGGTTTCTCTTGTATAAAACACCATCCGGATTCAAATAGAAATTGCCAGCCAATCTCCTAAGAGTCTTCTGATCACGACTGGATGCCCCAGCCGGATACTCTTGGTTCTTCAGGAAATTCTGGATATCATAATAGCACGGTTTGCCATCGGAAACTTCCTCAATGGCGAATATGAAAGCGGGCCTATCAAGGCG
The DNA here is from genome assembly GCA_963859935.3 of Lathyrus sativus. NCBI lineage: Eukaryota > Viridiplantae > Streptophyta > Magnoliopsida > Fabales > Fabaceae > Lathyrus > Lathyrus sativus. The sequence continues at coordinate 96,649,817 of OZ012741.1, forward strand.
AGAGATAATTATCCTGGGAGCCTCATTCCAGAAGTTAACTTTATACATTAAAGACAATGTCGCGAGAGCGTCTGCCATCTGATTTTTTGCTCGTGGTACATGGTGCAATTCCACCTTGTCAAAGAAAGGTAACAACCTCCTTGCATAATTCATATAGGGTATCAGATTGGGATGACGAGTCTCCCTCTCTCCCTTGATCTGGTTCACAACTAGAGAAGAGTCCCCGTACACATCAAGATTTTTAATTCTCAGATCAATAGCTTCTTCGAGACCCATAATGCATGCTTCATATTCGGCCTCATTGTTGGTAACTGGAAAGGTCAATCTGGCAGTGAATAGGATGTGCGACCCATGAGGAGTAGTAATGATTGCCCCTATTCCACTTCCGTATGAATTAACGGCACCGTCAAATATCAATTGCCATTTGGAACCCAACTCTGGACCTTCATCAAGCAACGGCTCTTCACAGTCCTTCATTTTTAAGTACATGATATCCTCGTCAGGAAAATCAAACCTCATCGGCTGGTAATCATCAATTGGCTGCTCAGCTAGGTACTCTGATAGAACGCTACCTTTAATAGCCTTTTGAGAAACATACTGAATATCGTATTCTGTCAGTACCATCTGCCATCGGGCAATCCTTCCGGAAAGTGCTTGCTTTTCAAACACATATTTGATCAGATCCATCTTTGAAATTAGCATGGTTGTATGATTTAGCATGTATTGCCTCAAACGTTTGGCAGCCCAGGCTAGTGCACAACACGTCTTTTCGAGCATTGAGTAACGGGACTCACAATCTGTGAACTTTTTACTCAAGTAATAAATCGCATGCTCTTTACGTCCAGTATCGTCATGTTGACCTAGAACACAACCCATGCTTTCCTCAAGAACCGTCAAATACATAATCAATGGTCTCTCGGCTACTGGGAATATCAATATTGGAGGTTCCTGCAAATATTCTTTTATTTTTTCAAACGCCTTTTGACAATCTTCATTCCAGGTCACAGCCTGATATTTTTTCAATAACTTGAATAATGGCTCGCACGTGGCCGTTAGATGAGATATGAACCGAGCAATGTAATTCAATCTCCCTAAAAAACCAAGAACTTCTTTTTCTGTTTTTGGTGTTGGCATTTCTTGTATTGCTTTTATCTTAGCAGGATTAACCTCAATTCCTTTTTCGCTAACAATAAACTCCAATAGCTTACCAGATCTCACCCCGAAGGTGAACTTGTTAGGATTCAGCCTCATCCTGAATTTCCTAAGCCTCTTGAACAATTTAAGAAGATTTACCAGATGTTCTTCCTCAGTCCCAGATTTGGCAATCATATCGTCAACATAGACCTCGATCTCTTTATGCATCATGTCATGAAAGAGAGTCGTCATAGCATGCTGATATGTTGCCCCGGCGCTCTTCAAACTAAAGGGCATCACTTTGTAGCAGAACGTTCCCCACGGGGTAATAAAAGTTGTTTTCTCCATATCTTCCGGCGCCATTTTTATCTGATTATAGCCCGAAAAGCCGTCCATGAAGGAAAACACGGAGAATTGAGCGGTGTTGTCGACCAACACATCAATATGAGGAAGCGGAAAGTCGTCTTTTGGGCTCGCCCTATTCAAATCTCGATAGTCCACGCACATCCGCACCTTACCATCTTTCTTTGGTATAGGTACTATATTGGCGACCCATGAGGGATAAGTTGTAACATCCAGAAAACCGACATCCCACTGTTTCTGAACTTCCTCTTTAATCTTCATAGCCATATCTGGTTTAGTTCTTCTGAGTTTTTGCTTAACCAGCGGACATTCCTCACGCAATGGCAAACGGTGAACCACCATATCAGTATCCAACCCAGGCATGTCTTCGTAAGACTAAGCAAATATATCACTATTCTCTCGAAGCATCTCGATCAAACTTTGCTTGATATCATTTTGCAGTGCAGCCCCTATCCGGATATTCCTGACAACCTCTTCGGACCCCACATTGATAATTTCAATTTCCTCCTGATGAGGCAGAATGATTCTCTCTTCTTGTTTCAAAAGTCGAGTCAGCTCTTCTGATAAGTCATCATCCTCAACAATCTCTTCTTCTGCTTGAAATATCGGGTGCTCGAAGTCGAAGCGAGTCATAGGAAGTTCGTGATTGGTGTCGTCTGAAATATGAATTCTGCAATGAGAATGGTTAAATTCTTCAAATAATACAAACAAAGCACATAACCACGTTGCCATTTTATTGTTAAAGCAAAAACAGGAAAAACAAGGATCACAAAATTTGCATGAGAAAAACGCCTTTATTTAATGATTAAACAAAGCACACACATAAGCAGGTAGCCCTGAAAACAGAATCACTATACCACGGGTAGGACACAGGTGAAGGTGAGAAAATACTTAGAAGGGGGGGGGGGGGTTGAATAAGTATGAAGATTAAAACTTAGAAATAAAAACTCAAGTATTTTTATCCTGGTTCGTTGAACTCAACTACTCCAGTCCACCCTTCCTAGAGTGATTTGCCTTTCTCAATTAAGGACTTAATCCACTATTTAATCAACTGATTACAATAGTAAGCACTTAGAACAACTGTTCAAAGTCTTCTCAAGAACTACTGATCCTAACTGGATCTTCTTAAGGTTTACAATCAAATGTAATACAAATACAAGTGTTTAAGATTGCTTCTATAAAGCTTTATCACAACTGTGATTTTTCACTTAACTATTTAGAACAAAGAAATTAATTCTTAGAAAGAATATGAACAGTATGAGAGCTTGAATGTTGATTTCTTTTTGGATAAAATGTCAACTGAAGAAATTGGGTGAAGTCTTGCTTTTATAGGCAGCTGATCCAAGGTGAGCTTCACGTTGAGAAGAGTGTCCAAAAGGTCTGAGCCTTTTTTTGTCTTCACATCAAGTGACCTTTCCTAGAAGAAGAAAGCACAGAAAAATCCTTTTTGTCTGTGTTCTTGTGTCTAGCATAAATAAGGAAAGAGTCATTTAGATCATTCCAACGAATATAAACTTTGAATAATTCTTCTTCAGTTTTCAGCAAATTCATCAGTCTAAATTGATCAGAGCCTTCTGAAGATGATCAGAGTTTTGCTGAATCAGAGTCTTCTGCAGCAGGTATGCTTTTAGCGTGTTTAAGATCAGAGCATATTTGAGACAGATCTTCAGTACTGGCAGCTTTAGTACTTTCAGAATCTTCTGTAGTAACTATGCTTTGAAAAACTCTTCATACAGAATTCTTCTTTGGTTCAGATGCTTCTGACTTACTTCAGATTCTTCTGGAGCTTCTGCTTCAGATCCTTCTGGAGCTTCTGCTTCAGATCCTTCTGGAGCTTCTGCTTTAGAATCTTCTGGAGGCTACGCTCAGGATCTTCTATTGGCAGCAATTAGAATCTTCTAATGGATGCATCTGGCGCTTTAGAGTCTTGCAAATTTCTTATGTTCAATTCTGATTTGCTTCTGGAGAGTTTATTTCTTTACTATCTGCAGTAAAAATTCTCGAGCAAATTTTAGAGTATATAATTCTTAATTACAAAATTTCATAATAGTTATCATCAAAACATAGAGATATTATTAAGAACCAATCTATGTTCTAACAATCTCCCCCTTTTTGATGATGACAAGAACATCAAAAATTTTGTTTAATTGAAAATATGATAATTATAACTCCCCCTAATATGATGAATCTCCCCCTGAATTAAATACAAATAAGGAATAGAAACTTCCCTTTTGTCTTGAGTAATTTTCAGAGTTAGATCTTGATTGTTCTTTTAACATTTGAGAGTCAGAGTGTCTTGCAAATTTCAGAGTCAGAGTTTGATAATTGTCAAATGATCTGAGAGACTCAGAGTTTCTTTTACAGAGTGTACTTATCAAATGTTATGAAATACTCAGATTTAATGTTAGATAGAATAGATATATCTGAAGTTTCATTCTGGTGAAGTTTAATTAAACAGTTCAGATCTATATTTTCTCCCCCTTTTTTGTCATAAGCAAAAAGTAAAAACTTTAAAAAGACAAATAAAAGGAAACAGTAAAGAAGATAAATCATGTGGAGAAAACTTTGAAACATTCATTTAATATAGTTCAGAGCAAGAGTACATGCATCAGAAGATATTTAGAAATACATAAGCAAACATCAGATGCAAAAACATCAGAATGGAAAAAATGAAAAACTAAGAGTGTTTTGACAAAAGCATCTTCAACAGATCCGTGATCTCAAAAGAGGACTGTTCTTGCTTTGACATCCACTTAGACATTGTTTCATTTTTCTGATCCTGTTTTGACATCCACTCAGTCATGTCTTCAGACTTCTTATCCTGTTTGGCCATCCAAGACTTGATTTCTGATTGACCAGCTTCCAGAGCAACAATTTTATCCTCAAAATCTGGATGTTCTTTCTTAATCTCAGATGAAGAAGGTTCAAAATTTTTTGGAGCTTGAACAGAGTCAATTTCCATAGGGTCTGTAGAGCTTGGAGCAGTAGAGCCAGAAGGAAGTTCTACCAGAGTCATGGCCAAAGGGTTGTCTTCTGATGCAGATTCAGTAGTTTCTTCTGATGATGGAGGAGCATCTGTAAGAAGTAATGGTCCAGATCTCTTGACAGTCCAGAACAGACTTCTTGCAGCTTTAGCAAATCTGAGCTTCGTATCATCAGAACATATGTTCTTCAGATTTGATGCTATAGAGTTGAATCTGTTGATGAATCCATTCCAGATGACATCAGATTCTTGTGCATCTATTGTTGCTGAACACTTCTTCTGTACAGTACCTAAATACATCTGTATTTCTTGCAAAAAGCATGTAAATAAATGATCAATGTTTAGTCTAGGTTTGGGGTGTAACAGAGTCTCCAATGTTATTTGTTTTGGTTGAGGAGTAGGTGGAAATAAGGATTTCTGAATGGAAATTAGAGGAGGAGGGTAGTATGGTATGAAAGGAATTTCAGGGGATTTGTCAGGTTTGGATCTATTTAAAGCATTTAACAGATTTGGTTTTGCTCTGGTGTGATAAGAAACCACATCAAAGGGTTTATTGGAGTAAGGTTAGAAACCAAATTTTGCAGGTTCATCAGAAGCAGCAGGTTTATCAGATGAAACAGGTATAGCTGAAGTAACAGCTTTTGCAGATTTAGCAGAATATGATATTGTTGCTAATGAACCTACTTCTGACATTGATTGAATATAGGTGAGAAGCACAGATGTTAGGGTGATTGTAAGTTTGGGTTTCAAGGGAGTGATAGGGTCAGATGGTTCAACTCTGTCATAGAAATCTTTGAGTTTGAAACCATAGGCAAGATTGTGAAAAAGAGATGAGAATTGTGCACATGAAATAGATGTTCTTGGGGTAGATGTTGGGTTAGGATTTGGAATGAGGATTTCAGATGATGGTGCAAGTGTGGGAGTAGGATCTGGAATAGGAACTTTAAAGGATACAGGGGGTTCTGGTTGGTTTACCTCAGAATCTCTGTGACAAGGAGAGATTAGAAAATCTGGGTGAGTGTCAGATTCTGAGGAATTTGATGAAGTGGTTGGTGTGCAAGAAGTAGAAGACACTTGAAAAACAGTTTTCAGAGGTGTAACATTAAGAACTTCTGTCTCAGGGATGTTGGTTCCAGATGGGTTGGTTGATTCTGAAGGAATTTCAGAGGGATTTGATGAGGGTTCAAATGTAGGTGGTTTAGATAGGATTGGTTCAGAAGTAACTGGTACAGATTTAGTGGGTTCAGATGTTTTGGATGGAGGATTATCTGATTGTGGTTGTTTCTCTTGTTGTTGTGTTTGAGGTTCAAATGATTTTTCTGGTTGTTGTTCAGAGTCTTTTTCTGGTAGAGGTTCAGATGAATTTTCTGGTTGTTTTTCTTGAGGTTGGCGTTGTTGTTCTGTGGGTTGTTTTTATGATGGTTGTTTTTGTGGTACAAATTGCTTGGTTGGAACTTCTGGTTGTGGAGTTTGAATTGGTGGTTTTGTTGTTGATGGTTTAGGTACAGAGGATTGTTTTACATGTGAGATGGAAATTGGATTAGAAGATTTTTGAGGAGATGGAATAGAAACATGAGGTGGAGCAGTAATAGATTGATTTTGTGAAGAAGGTGGTTTTGGAATAGACTTAACATTTGAATCATTTATAACAATATGAGTTGCAGAAGATACAGAAGTTTTAGTACCTTTGATTTTGATGCGTTTAGCAGGAACAGAAGGAGTGTCTCCAGATTCTTTCCTCTTTAGCAGCTTCTGTGGCTTCTCAGCAATCTTGGGCTTCTTTTGAACAGGTGCAGCTTCTGCTTCTGGTTGAGTCCTCTTTCTTGGAGGTTCTTCAATTACAACAGGTAATGGTTGCCTTGCTCTCTTTATAATATCTGCAGGAATAGGCTTTCCTTCTGCCTTGCACTCATCAATATATCTTACAACAATTTCCCTTGGTTCTTCATCATAGAACAGAGGGTAATCATCTATAGGAATTCGCTTCTGACTCAGTTCAGAAATGTTCAGCTTCTTGGGAGCTGTTGTGAGTTCTTCCATTATTTTTAGTCTCTGAAGACTTTTGGCATTCAGAGGCTTTCCCAAAATAAATTCCAGTTCCTCTGTGACTCCAGCAGCGTACAGAGCAGTTACAAGTCCATTTTCTGTTAGAAGATCTGAGATTAACCTTCCAAAAGGAATCCAGGTTCTGATCTTCTGACCTTTTTCTTTCACATATTCTCTAGAGGCATTTATATGATTCCAAAGATGCATAAAAAGAATATATGGAAGATCTACCTTGGTGCTCTGACTTAAGCAATACATAAAGTAGAGCTGTTCATTATTGACATAGTCTGGAGAGTTTGTTGACTTTTTGTGATGAATGCATCCCATGAAAATCTTAGCCCAGATCTTGTAGTCAGGCTTCAGATCTTTGAACTTATTAGAGGCTTGTCCAGCAGTCATCACTTCTTCATATACTTCATCCATATCAACACACCCAGCTGGCAAGTGTGATACTCCATCTGTTTCCTCATAGCCAATGAGTTTTCTAATCAGATCTTCTGTTATAATTATCTCTTTGCCCAAAACAGAAGATAAAATAAACTTAGGGTATACAGAAGCATGGATCCAGAACTCTTTCACAAGAAGGGGGTAAACTGGTCCAAAAAGTCTGTCAAAATACTTCACCCATCCTTGAGCACCTATAATGGAGCGAAATTCAAAACCATTCTCAGCAAGTGAATCAAATTCCACCATTGATTCACATAGAACCTCCAGCTTTTCAACAGGTGTTAGCAATGTTCTTTTTGGTGGAGTATAAGGAGTTACGCCCATATTAGCAGACGTAACTGCAGCCATTGTAGATTGAAATTGTGCAGCAGTTGATGATGAAGTTGCCATTGAAGATGAATTTGTCACACGCTTAGGATAAGGGTTTTTGTGAAGAGAGAAAAGAAGACAGAAATGCATAAAGGTTTGAGATGTGAAAAGTGAGAAAATGAAGAGAAATGATGTATTTATACTAAACACTTAGGCATACAAACAGTCAGAAGAAGGCACGTTTGAACAAAGCATTTAATGAAAAGGAATAAAATCATTTCAAGCATTTATTGATTCTGACAGTTTGGAGGAAAATCAAGATTTTCACTATTCAAACTTCACCTCAAACGTCTCTTCAGTAGTGTACACGCCACCTTTGCAGATTTGGAGTGACACGTGTTTGCTTACATGTGTTTTGCATTCTCTTGAGAAATGAAACGTTAACCAACGTTCAGATCCTCTAAGGATTGTTAGTTCATAGTTCCACAGAAAAAATAAAGAAAATAAATAAGTAATCAGAAGAAATACTTCAGAGCATTAGGCATTTTTGCATCTGTAAAATTTGCTTCTGATAAATATCATTCTGGACAAAAATCCATACCAATATTTTTCAGAATAAATTTGAATCTATCTTCAACAAGGGGTTTTGTAAAAATATCTGCCCATTGATGATCTGTATCAACAAAGGCCAAATTTATGATTCCCTTCTGAACATAGTCTCTGATGAAATGATGCTTAATTTCTATATGTTTTGCCTTAGAGTGTAAAATGGGGTTTTTAGACAAACATATAGCAGAAGTATTATCACAGAAGATAGAAATGTTACTTTCAAATATCTGATAATCTTCTAGCTGACTTTTCATCCAGAGCATCTGCGTGCTACATCCAGCAGCAGCAATATATTCTGCCTCTGTGGTGGAAAGTGCAATTGTGGGTTGCTTCTTGTTGTACCAAGAGATTAGATTTCTTCCTAGAAATTGACAACTTCCAGAAGTACTTTTCCTTTCCACTCTGTCTCCAGCGTAGTCAGCATCACATAATCCAACTAATTTAAAATCATCAGATTTTCTGTAACACAAACCCACATTAGAAGTACCTTTCAGATACCTTAGAATCCTCTGGACAGCTGTCAAGTGTGATTCTCTAGGATCTGATTGGAATCTAGCACACAAGTATACACTGAACAATATGTTAGGTCTAGAAGCAGTTAAGTAAAGAAGAGATCCTATCATACCTCTGTAGAGCTTCTGATCTACTTTCTTACTTACCTCTTCTTTGCCAAGTGAGCTAGTTGGATGCATGGGAGTCTTTTCCATCTTACTATCAGTCATGTTAAATTTCATCAGAAGTTCTTTAACATATTTGGTCTGATGTATGTAAGTGCACTCTGGAGTTTGATTGACTTGGATTCCTAGAAAGAATCTCAGTTCTCCCATTATGCTCATTTCAAATTCTGCCTGCATACATTTAGCAAACTCCTTTCCCAGCATAGTATTGGTAGATCCAAATATTATATCATCCACATAAATTTGACAAATTAGAAGATCTTTCTTAATTGATTTACAAAAGAGTGTTGTGTCCACTTTGCCTCTGATGAAATTTTTCTCCAGAAGAAAATTGCTCAATCTCTCATACCAAGCTCTGGGAGCTTGTTTTAAACCACATAGAGATTTCTTTAGTTTGAAAACATGATCTGGAAATTTTTCACTCTCAAAACCAGGAGGTTGGTGGACATAAACTTCTTCTTCTATAATACCATTTAGAAAGGCACTTTTAACATCATCTGATATAGAGTGATGTTATTTTGTGCAGCAAATGAAATAAGAAGGCGTATAGATTCTAACCTTGCCACTGGAGCATAAGTTTCAGTGTAATCAATACCTTCTTGTTGACTGTACCCTTGAGCAACAAGCCTTGCCTTATTTCTTTCAACTTCTCCTTTCTCATTTAGCTTATTTCTGAAGACCCACTTAGTTCCAATTATATTGAATCCTTGTGGTCTTTGAACTAAATTCCACACATCATTTCTGGTGAATTGATTTAACTCTTCTTGCATGGTAATAATACAATCATTGTCTTGCAGAGCTTCATCTATAGAAGATGGTTCAATTTCTGACACCAGTCCAAATAATGATGCTTCAGATGATCTTAGAAAGGATCTTGTTTTGATGGGATCATTCTTTTTTCCAATAATGACATTCTCTGGATGAGAGGCTTTAATTCTGGATGATGATCCTCTAACAGTTGATTCTTCAGAAATGTTTAGATTGTTCATCTGAGAAGTTAAAGGAATAGCATCTGGCGTTGCTTCTGGTTCCTTCACTTGAGCTTTGTCTGCTTCTGGGACTTCAGAGTCTGTGAAGACTACTTCTATATCTGCAGAGTTTTCAGACTGCTTTGGCTTTTTATTGGCAAGCTTATCATCAAATCTAACATGAATAGATTCTTCCACAATCTGTGTCTCAGTGTTGTATACTCTGTAGCCTTTAGAGGGTTCAAAATATCCAAGTATGAAACACTTCTGTGCTTTGGAATCAAACTTGTTCATATTTTCTTTAGTATTTAACATATAACAAATACATCCAAACGGATGAAAATATGAAATGTTGGGCTTTCTGTTCTTCCACAGTTCATATGGAGTCTTCTCTAGAAGAGGTCTTACAGATACTCTGTTCTGAATGTAACAGGCTGTGTTGATTGCTTCTGCCCAAAAGTGTTTTGCCAGATTTGTCTCATTGATCATGGTTCTGGCCATTTCTTGCAGAGTTCTGTTTTTCCTCTTTACAACCCCATTTTGTTGTGGAGTTCTAGGACAGGAAAAATCATGAGCAATGCCATTTTCATTAAAATACTTTTCAAAATATTTATTTTCAAATTCACCACCATGATCACTTCTGACTTTTATAATTTTGAAATCTTTTTCATTCTGGACTTGCTTGCAGAAGTCAAAGAACACAGAATGTGACTCATCCTTGTGTTTTAAGAACTTTACTCATGTCCATCTATTATAGTCATCAACAATGACTAATCCATACTTCTTGCCTCTGATGGATGCAGTTTTCACTGGTCCAAACAGATCAATATGAAGTAATTCTAGTGGTCTGGAAGTAGAAACAACATTTTTTTATTTAAAAGATGATTTTGAAAACTTCCCTTTTTGGCATGCTTCACAAAGAGCATCTGAGGTGAACTTCAGATTAGGAAGTCCTCTGACAAGATTAAGTTTATTAATCTGAGATATACGTCTCATATTAATATGCCCCAATCTTCTGTGCCAGACCCATTGCTCTTCATTAACAGACAAGAGGCATTTAACATTCTGAACCTTAAGTTCTGAAAGGTTTATTTTATAAATGTTGTTTTTCCTCTTACCACTAAATAGGATAGAGCCATCTTTTTGACTAATAGCTTTACAACATTTTTGATTAAAGGTAATATCATAACCATTGTCACTTAATTGACTTATGGACAATAAGTTATGCTTTAACCCTTCAACAAGTAAAACATTAGTAATAGAGGGAAGTTTACCATTTCCAATGGTGCCAGATCCAATGATCTTGCCCTTCTGGTTCCCTCCAAATTTCACATCACCTCCAGATCTAAGCTCCAGGCTTTGGAACATAGACCTTTCTCCTATCATGTGTCGTGAGCATCCAGAGTCCAGGTACCATGATTGGCGTCCTCACCTTGCTGCTAAGAACATCTGCAACAGGAATTATTTTACTTTTAGGTACCCAGATCTTCTTGGGTCCTTTAGGGTTAGTTGTTCTGAAGGTTTGTCTAAACTTCTGTTTTTCAACATAAGGTTTATTCTGACTAGCCTTAGATTTAAACACATGAATATTCTTTTTAGAGCGTGTTTGTTCAATATCATTCAAGTGACCAAATTTAAAGTGTGAATATAAAGGAGTTTTCTTGATGATAATTTTATCAACAGGTTTTGGATTTAAATCTTTTTCAGAGGATTCATATCCAATTCCTTTTCTGTTATTTCTGCTAACTCCATAGATCATAGAAGCCATTTTGCTTCTGTCTATGCTTTTAGCAAGAAACTTCTGAAAGCTATAATCATATTTTTCCAAAATATTTTTGCATTCAGATTCAGTTTCAGAATCAGAGTTTTGTTGAGCTAATTCAGAATCATTTTTCAATTTTAAGTTCTTTTCATTTAGCTCGGCTACTTCTGATTTGAGAATATTATTCTCAGATACAAGATTGCTTTGACGCTTCTTGTATTTGAGCTTAATATTGTTATAGCTTTTCAGAACTTCTGATAACACTTTGATAAGTTCTTCTTTAGTGAGTTTAGCCATTACCTCTTCAGCGTCAGAGTCAGATTCAGAGTCAGATTCAGATCCTGAAGTTCCTTCCTCCTGATCTTCTATGTCTGCCATCAAAGCTACATTGGCACATTCTTCTTCTGACTCAGATTCAGATTCAGATGTATCTGAATCATCCCAGGTGGCCATCAGAACCTTTTTCTTCTTATCAAATTTTCTTTTAGGCTTTTCTTTCAACACCTTTGGACATTCATTTTTGTAATGTCCAGGTTCTTTACATTCATAACAGACAACCTCCTTTTTGCCAGATCTTCTGTGTCCAGAAGATTCTTTTCTTTGGTCAGGCTTTCTAAAGTTTCTGAACTTCTTTCCTTTATGCTTCCAGAACTTGTTTATTCTTCTGGGCAGCATGGACATTTCATCTTCATCTTCAGATGAGGATTCTTCAGAGCTTTCCTCTATTACCTGCAATGCTTTAGCAGATTTATTAGATTTTAAAGCAACATATTTACCTTTCTTTTGAGGTTCATCTTCCTCAAGCTCAATTTCATGACTTCTTAGTGAACTGATCAGTTCCTCCAAGGAGATCTTGTTCAGATCTTTAGCCATATTCAGCGATGTCACCATAGGTCTCCATCTGGTGGGTAAGCTTCTGATGATCTTTTTCACATGATCAGCAGTAGAGTATCCTTTATCCAAAACCTTTAGTCCATCTGTAAGTATTTGAAATCTGGAGAACATAGCTTCAACAGATTCAGAGTCTTCCATCTTGAAGGCTTCATACTTCTGGATTAGAGCCAGAGCCTTTGTTTCCTTGACTTGAGAGTTTCCCTCATGAGTTATCTTTAAGGATTCAAACATGTCAAATGCAGTTTTCCTATTTGTAATTTTTTCATACTCAGTGTGAGATATTGCATTCAACAATATTGTTCTGGCCTTGTGGTGATTTCTAAATTCTTTCTTCTGAGCATGTCATAGATTTTCTGTCTATTTTCTTGCCATTCCCATCAGTGGGATGAACATATCCATCTATGACCAGATCCCGTAAATCAGCATCATATCCAAGGAAAAAACTTGCAATCCTGTCTTTCCAATAATCAAATTTCTCCCCATCAAACATAGGGGGTTTGTGCTGATTCTGTCCCTTTCTTCATATTTATTGTTAATGTTAGACATTGTATTATCAGCCATAGTAACAACCAAATATATATCAAAGTATTTCTCTCTGGATCTTTACTGTCACTGTTAAGTGGTAGCACACACAGTAACCAGAGCTCTGATGCCAACTGAAGGTGAGAAAATACTTAGAAGGGGGGGTTGAATAAGTATGAAGATTAAAACTTAGAAATAAAAACTCAAGTATTTTTATCCTGGTTTGTTGAACTCAACTACTCCAGTCCACCCTTCCTAGAGTGATTTGTCTTTCTCAATTAAGGACTTAATCCACTATTTAATCAACTGATTACAATAGTAAGCACTTAGAACAACTGTTCAAAGTCTTCTCAAGAACTACTGATCCTAACTGGATCTTCTTAAGGTTTACAATCAAATGTAATACAAATACAAGTGTTTAAGATTGCTTCTATAAAGCTTTATCACAACTGTGATTTTTCACTTAACTATTTAGAACAAAGAAATTAATTCTTAGAAAGAATATAAACAGTATGAGAGCTTGAATGTTGATTTCTTTTTGGATAAAATGTCAACTGAAGAAATTGGGTGAAGTCTTGCTTTTATAGGCAGCTGATCCAAGGTGAGCTTCACGTTGAGAAGAGTGTCCAAAAGGTCTGAGCCTTTTTTTTCTTCACATCAAGTGACCTTTCCTAGAAGAAGAAAGCACAGAAAAATCCTTTTTGTCTGTGTTCTTGTGTCTAGCATAAATAAGGAAAGAGTCGTTTAGATCATTCCAACAGATATAAACTTTGAATAATTCTTCTTCAATTTTCAGCAAATTCATCAGAGTCTAAATTGATCAAAGCCTTCTGATGATGAGCAGAGTTTTGCTGAATCAGAGTCTTCTGCAGCAGGTGTGCTTTTAGCGTGTTTCAGATCAGAGCATATTTGAGACAGATCTTCAGTGCTGGCAGCTTTAGTACTTTCAGAATCTTTTGTAGTAATTAACTATGCTTTGAAAAACTCTTCATACAGAATTCTTCTTTGGTTCAGATGCTTCTGACTTGCTTCATATTCTTCTGGAGTTTCTGCTTCAAATCCTTCTGGAGCTTCTGGTTCAGATCCTTCTGGAGCTTCTGCTTCAGAATCTTCTGGAGGCTACGCTCAGGATCTTCTGTTGGCAGCAATCAGAATCTTCTAATGGATGCATCTGGCGCTTCAGAGTCTTGCAAATTTCTTATGTTCAATTCTGATTTGCTTCTGGAGAGTTTATTTCTTTACTATCTGCAGTAAAAATTCTCGAGCAAATTTTAGAGTATATAATTCTTAATTACAAAATTTCATAATAGTTATCATCAAAACATAGAGATATTATTAAGAACCAATTTGTGTTCTAACAACAGGATTATACGATAATCTAGAAAACAAATCATTACTATTTTGTAGTCACTTGGACAAGTTCCTGGATAGACCAGTTGCATAGGCTCTGTCCTGGCACACTGGGCTTGATCCACGAATCCATATCGCAGTCACTATCTCCGTCTTCGGCATCGGAAACAGCATTAATCGTTTCATAACAGACTTCACCTGGGGTGATCACCACTGGCCCTTTGAACTTTGGCACGCCTGATGTGGAAGATAACGACGTCGGGCGATACCCCAACCCAAACTTGTCCATCTTGACAGGAATTTCCAAGACTTGGCCCCATCCTTTGGTTTCTCCGGCCTGAACCACCGCCTGAGCGTCTTTGTATGAAGACATGGCCACCTCTGGCTCTTTGCTGGGGACATGAGACTTGTCCTTGATCTGCAACCCTTCAAAGGCTTGGCATGGCGTCTCGTGGATCTCCCCATCCACTTCGACGTACTTGAATGACGAAAGATGACTAACCATAATGTCCTCATCTTCGCAAATAGTAACAACACTATCACCGACCATGAATTTAAGCTTCTGATACAGCGTGGACATCACAGCCTCTGCAGAATGTATCCATGGTCGCCCAAGTAAACAACTGTAAGCTGGATGTATGTCCATGATGTAGAACACAGTGTCAAACACTTCTGGCCCGACCTGGAGTGGCAACATTATGGACCCAAACACCGACCTTCTGGTCCCATCAAAAGCTCTCACGACCAAGTCACTTGGCGTGCATATGATTCCTCGAATATCTAGCTTCATCATAGCCTTCTTAGGCAACACATTCCAAGATGATCCGGTGTCTACAAGAACGTGTGACATAACAGTGCCCCGGCATTCCACTGAAATGTGGAAAGCCATATTATGATCCCGACCTCTAGGCATCAAATCAAAGTCAGTAAATCTCAGGCTGTGTCCGGCATTCACATGAGCCAGTACCCCCTCAAGCTGATTAACAGATACTTTCTGGGGTACAAAAGATGTGTCCAAGATTTTCAACAAGGCATTCCGATGAGCCTCGGAACAAAGCAACAAAGATAGGATTGAAATTTTGGAGGGCGTCTGCTACAAGTGCTCCACAATCTTATAGTCGTTTTTGCGAATTAACCTCATAAACTCTTCTACATCCTTGATTGATGTTTCTTTCTCTCTCACCTGGGAAGGTCCTCCTTCATTCACTTTGGCTTTGCCTTTAGCAATCCTCTCAGCCTCAATTTCAGGTGAAGTGAAAATTCTACCACTACGGGTCATGCCTCCCGCTCCAACAAGATTGCCCACTGCCCTTGCCGGCTGGCTATTCACCTTAATCTTTTCCCCATTGCAAAAAGCTTCCAACCCATAATTCCACGGAATGGCTTTCGTACTTTCATAAGGAATGGGCTATGCTTTCATTATCGTGATAGTTGGCCGCTTGGCGGGCGCTGATATCGTAATAGTCTTTCGTGGAATTGTAACTGTTGCGACCTCACGCTGCTTTTCAAATATTGCCTTAACAGGCTTCTCAACAGCATTACGGCCTAATTGCAAAGTTCCCTCATCAATCATGGCCTGAATACCTCTCTTCAAATCAATACAGCCCTCTGGTCGGGTCCAACAATCCAAACAGTACTCATCACATCTAGGGATGACTCCCCCTTTCAACAATCTACTTTTAACATAGCTTAAAGGCGTCTTCAGATCATTTACGTCCATAACCAAATCCAAATCTTCTTCTGTCAGAATAGCATTCGCTCCATGATTCGGCATTGGTTGTTGTACAATGTTGGGACCATCATGACTGAAGTTAATGGCTTTACTATCAATCAAATCTTGGACTTTGTGTTTAAAAGCATGACAACTCTCGATATCATGTCCGGGTGCCCCAGAATGAAATTCACAATGCTTACTAGTATCATACCTGTAAGGAAGCGTTCCTGTGGGCGGGTCCAATGTTCTCTTTTCAACCAGATTCAAACCTAACAGCATTTGAAGCAGTTCTGCATACGTTGACGGAGGTGTATCAAATACCCTCTTTGGCTTCCCATTCTGAATCCTTCTCTGAGCATGATCCTGCCTTTGTTGTTGTTGCTGTTGTTGTTGGGGTTGTTGTCGTTTTTGAGGTATAGGAATCGTTACACTAGCAACCTGTTGTTGAATATACTGATTCCTACCTCTACCTCGTCCTCGACCACCATACACTGCGCTGGCGTCTCCTTGTCTTCTACCACCAAAGACCTTTTTTGCACCTCTAGCTGAGGTCGATTCACCGGCTTGAATCTTACCAATCTTAATGCCATTTTCAATCCGTTCTCCTATGAGTATCATGTCAGAAAAACTACCCATCGAGCAATTGAGCAATTTATCATAATACATCCCAGAGAATGTTCCAACAAAAATATCAATCAATTCACTTTCAACCATAGGTGGGTGTACCCTTGCCGCAAGATCATGCCAACGCTGGGCGTACTCCTTGAAACTCTCCCCGTTCTTCTGAGAAAGACTTTGAAGCTGGACCCTGTTTGGCGCAAGGTCACTGTTGTATTGGTAGTGTCTGACGAAAGCATCCGCCAACTCTTTCCAACTTCCGATCTGTGCAGGCTCTAGTCCCATGTACCATTCCAGCGATGGTCCCGACAAACTATCCTGGAAAAAATGCATAAGCATCTTCTCGTCATCAGAGTAAGCAGACATCCTCCGGTAGTATGAATGCACATGAACCCGTGGGCATGTATCCCCTTTATACTTATCGAAAGTAGGAGCTTTGAACTTCAATGGCACCCTCGGCCCAGGAACTAGCCCCATGGTAGCCATGTCCAAACCTGCAGAATTTTGATTGGTTATACCTCTTATCTGTTCCTCCAGCATTTTAATCCTCCGATCATTATCAGTGGGACCTTCAAAACCCATGCCTTGCCCAGAAAAGGCATCTTCCTGACGATCTTTGCCCATACCCGTCATAAGCAGCATTACGATCGTATCCTTGTTGATTAAAGTTAGGACCATGTCCTCTATTACCAAATCCTTGATTAGCCCCGCCTTGTCCGAAACCAGCATTGAAAGGACCCATCCCAGCATCATTGGTATTCACATTGCCAAACCCAGCATTGTCGTAGCCATTATTACCATAACCTTGATTGTTATCGCCAAACCCTCCGTTGTCGAAGCCCTGATTATTAAAGCCATCATTGCCATCCTGATTGCCAAAGCCAAAATCCTGATTGTTGTCACCGAAACCAGTGTTGTTACCGATACCCTGGTTAACATCTCCAAAACCAATATTGATACCATCATTCCTGTTGGTTTCCACGCTCCCATTGCCATTACCAGCATTTCCGTTACCAGCGTTGTCGTTGCCATTGTCGGTACCAGTCTCATATCACTTCCTCCCTGCGAGGGGTCTCAACATGAACAGAGTTATACTCAGTATTACCACCCGCTCGCGCCAGTAGCAGTTGCACCAGAGTTTGAAGATGTTCCTGGCCCTTGGCCACAACCTCCATAGCCTGCATGAATTGTGCCAACCTATCCTGGATCTCCTGCATCTCAGCTTGTACCTGGTCCATGATCTTCTTACAGTTGCTTCTTGTAGCGTACCAGTGAGTTCTCTGTTCGTCAATCTTGAAACAACCTGAAAGATGCAGGAGATAAGATTCAAGCTCAAAAAGGCACCTGCCATGCAATATGAATATGCAGATGCACACATGTAAATATGCAACAGGTTAATTCCCCCCCCCCCCCCCCGATTCTAGTTCTGGAGAAGAAGCCATAACGACAATAGAGTCCCAAGTAAGCAAGCACAGAATCAGAAACCTCATACATAAACAAATGCCAAGAGGCAGAGTACAAAGGTACAACCGAATACAACTGAAAAGACCTCGGCCAACAAGCCTGGCGATGGTTAAAATACAAGCACGAATAACATACTACAAGAGAAAAACAAAGATAAATCAGGACGGATGGCGCTCCTGGACATCCCCCAATAGCCTCAACGTCTACAGATGACCTGGTCTGGAGAGCAGTTCTTGTATCAGTAGTGCATGTCGCCTAACAGTGAATCTCAGCTTTTTGGCATCCTCTACATAGGTTCCCTTGCCAAAACACTCATCAAGCCTGCATCTCTTGAAGCCAGCCTTTAGTTTACAACCCCTCATTTCTTTGACCATGTCACTCACTCTAAACTTAGCGTCACGTCTAAGAGATGCCTCTTCAGCAATCTTCGCATACTTAGCACTGAGCTGCTCCTCTAACCAGGAAATCTGCAGCTTCAACTCATCTTCACGCTCCTTCCGACTAGTAAGCGTGGCATTCCACACAAATTCCCATTTGGAAAGTCGAGAATAAGCCTTGTTCAGAAGCTCTTTCTTAGTAGCAAGCACACTACTAACACCATTCAGGGCTACTCCCACCTTCTCTCTCCTGCTGGTCTCTTCAGTCAAATCTGAACCCAACCTATTAATCATCTCAGTCTGCTTCTTCAAAGTGAAGGTCGCCTCACTCTTCTCATGCCGAAGTTGGAAAATCTCTTTCTCTAACTCTTCATTTGCTTTTTGCAACTCTTCCTTTTCAGCCAGCAGCCTGTTATACTTCTCAATCTCTACTGAAGTAGGTTCCTCAATCACCGGAAGATACAAAGGCTCTACAGCAGGATATGGCATCAAAGAAGTCCTTGCTCTCTCATGGATCCAAGTCAAATAGGGATCATAGGCTTTACTATTTCTTTTTCCAAGCAAAGCCTTCCCTCTCCTATGAATATTCCCCCATGCGTGCCTCAATCTGACCAAAACATCTCCATCTAATAAACCCGTGAGATACAGAGATTCCTGTATCTCGTCCTTATCCGGAGAATCCCTCAAAGCATAGCCAAACTGTCTCACAAGCAGAGAAGGGTTATAGTTAATACAACCTTTCCGTCCAATAAAAGGAACGTTCGGAAAGCCACTGCAACTATATATAATATCAGCTCTGAGCAGGTTCCGATCAAACCAAACAATGTTCTCAGCACACAATCCCATCAATCAGGAAGACCAATCTAAAGTACCAGCAATATCAACAAAAGGTCCCGTCTTAGGAAGATGTCCCTGAAACCACCTGTATAGAAGAGGTACACAGCAAGAAACATTCTTTCCCCGATGCTTCTCATTCTTATAGTGAATAGAATGATAAATGTCACCCAAGAGAGTAGGCACCAGATTCTTCGATGCAAGAATAAAGAATGCATCAGAGTCAACAAAATCAGGCAAGTTGGGGAACAAGACAATCCCATAAATGCAAACAGCCAGAATAGCACTGAAGATAATCCAACATCCATCCTTTGCACACTGCGTAGCCTTCTCAACCAAGCAAGAAAGATGAAAACCATAAGCTCCATTCAGCTTGACCAAACCTCCGGGGAACTCAGAAGCATCTAAACTGACAATCTCAGCAAGCTTAGCCAACTCAGGCTCAGTATCCTCGTGAATAAAAGGCGTCTGATCTAACACAGGAACTCCTAGCATATCATAATACTCCTCCAAAGTAGGGGCCAAAATATAATCAGGGAACAAGAAGCATCTCAACTGAGGCTCGTAAAACTGCATCAAGGTATACAATCTAGTCATCTCAAACACAGAAGGTCTGCACACCAAACTGAGCAGTTTCCCATAAGACTCTCTAAACTCAGCCCTCACTCTCTGATCTGTTAGAGCAACCAACCGCAACAAGGAACTGATATCTGGAGAAGGCAACCTGTAAGCAACTGTCCTCTTCATAGACTCCATGTCTGGCAAGAAGAACACTAGAATCTGAGGGGGAAAAACACACCTGCAACATAAATACACGTTAATGAAATGAAAACATGAAAATACAAATGCATATGCAAACAGGGGATCAAGTGCAGTGCTGAAGAACTGTGTTGTGCTGTACTGCAGCTTGAGAACCATCAGATCTTCTCCTCAAGCCAAACCAACCACAAAAGAACCCTCACAACCAATTCTCACTGACAGAGACAAACCAGGTGTTCTGAGGCCAGAGTTTTCCTACAAAAAGACTCACCTACCCCTCACAGGTATGTACTTAACTCGCAGACGAGGTATGGCATCCTATGCAATCATCAGCGTCACAGACTTTCAAGAGCGATGATACGATACCCAGAAGGTGTGGCATCATCGTCCCTTGAAGAGGCCTCACTTAGCCGAATCCCAAATGATAGGTCCCCAGAGTCGACAACCCTCAAATCCAACAACCTGTCGAGCCCAAAGGGCCAGGAAAGATGCCATCAAAGAGAATCTCGTCTGAGTGCAAGTTCGTAGCTAGCTGGTGCAAGCAAAGCAAGCAGGCTAACCACTACTTTCTACTTCCAAGTCTATGTGCATACTCAAGCCCAAGTCCGGCTTATCTCTCAAACTAACCCTCTACCCACAGCACAACAACAATAATATAGTACTAAAAGTAAAGACAGAAAGATAAATACATACAAAACCCCAGACGGGAAAACAAGTGCTAGGATTGACTCGCATAGGAAACCATTGGAGTCCCCAGCAGAGTCGCCAGCTGTCGCTACTGCGAAAATCGGCGCCAGCCATAACATAAGAGTCGCCACCGTGCGTTATTTATCCCAAAAGAGGGAAAGGAAACGCTCAGAGAAAACCTAACGCAAAGAGGGAAAGGAATGGTCATCGCAACCAAATCCTGGATTCGGGAGTCGGTTATGCAAGGGGAAGGTATTAGCACCCCTCACGTCCGTCGTACTCGACGGGATCCACGCTTGTTTTCTATCTAAGGGTGTGTTTATCTATCTACTCTAAAGGTCTGGTCTAAAAAGAAAAGGAAATGACTTGGCAAAGTATCGCACTTTATGCCTATGTATTCCCGTCTAGAACGAGAAATCAGAGTTAACGTAGTTCGCCTAACTACTGGAGAAGGGGGGAAGGTTGCTCGCCGAGATATCGCATCTCGTGCCTACGTACTTTCACACAACGTGAAAGATCAGACCAAACATAGTTCGGGCTACGGAAGACACAAGTTTGTCTGACAGTTTTTTATCTCCTTATGAAAGGGTTTTCTAGATTAAGGGTCCAAGAGGACAAAAATAGAGTTTGAATGTTTGTTTGAATCTTTTACGAAAGAACTGTTTTTTTATGATGTTCGCAATCTCCGTCACACTAGAGACTATGATCTAGGAGTGAATGCTTCGCATGTCACCCAAAGGGTACCACAATAAACATCCAGATTACTGGAGAGAGACCCTCCACCAACATTTTCCTAGATAGCTTAAGGCTCGTAACGTACGACTTCAACTAACCTTATTACTGTATTTTTGAATTGTTTTGAGATGAGAAGAGAAAAACGCCCTAAAACTATGGTTGAAAGGGAATCTACCTAATGTTATCATGCATGGTTTAGAAACCTAATATCTGTCATAATTCCCTCTTGCACAGAGGAAATCAGAGATCCTAGGGGAAAACAGCAAAAGAAAGCAAGCAGTAAACAGTAAAATACATGCTATGCAACAGTACAAGCGAGGCAAGGGTGTCCTGCTCTACCTCAAACCTAAGAAAACAACAGGCAAGGGGAGACAAGCTCCACCTCAAACCTAAAGGTAAGAAACACAAGCAAACATACAATACAACAAAAGAAAAAAACAGAGGAAGCAGCCCAAGCAGCAGCAACAATCTTCTACAGACAGCAACTTCAACCTTTAGCAGCAGCTCTTGTCAGCAAAGTTGAATTGACAGCAAAGTTGACAGCAAAGAGTCTTCATCTTCAAGTTAGCTCCTATCTTCAAGCTTCTTCAATCTTCATCTTCAAACTCTAGCAAGCTCCACAAGAAGAGAAATCATCATTGAGATCAAGTTACAATGCTAGGAAACCTGATGAAGACCTTTGGTCTTCATCAGGAACCAATATTGGAAAGAAAGTAAATCCTCAAAAGTTCTACTCATTAAAGCATGCCACTCATCCCTCCAAAGGAGAGATGGGGCTTCCTTAAGAGGAATTTGCATCATAGGATGAGGATAGAAGCAAACAATGCATTCTATTTTTGATGAAAGGAAAAGAACTAGTTCTAATTGTTCTTCCTAAATCCTTAATCCTATAAGCTTCTAAAAAGCTCCTAAAAGAGAAAGAAAGCTCCAAACCAAGCTCCACAAGCCAATCCACAGCAGCTATAAGATGTCCAACACCTCTTCCAAAAAGGAAACCAAGCTCTTCAAGCTCCAAAGCCACCAACAAGATCAAACAAGGCAAGGCACCAAAGAAGGAACACCAAAGGCAACACCTACTTATGAATTATATCTAAAATAGAAAACTAAGTTGTAACAATCTAAGAATTTTCCTAAGGGAACATGCATGTTTTAACATTCTAGGGTTCAAATATCAGGGCCTAAATCAACTTATAGGTCCACTAAATAAATCCTAAGTTGAAATGTGTCAATGTAAACCACAAAATTGGGAAACCTCTAAACATCTTGCCTAAAACAGAACCTACAATTATCTAAAAAATCTAATAAAAATCCTAAGGGAGCATGCACATCTATCCTACAACATACTCAAAAATCAAATCCATAATCCAAACCAAAATCAACAAAACAGATAGGTAATTATGAAAAATAAAAGAAATAACATAAAAAAGGAAAATGCAAATTAAATTGAAAAATGCAGGAAAGTGCAATTTATTGATTCCAGAAAATCACAAATTGAAAGAGGAGCATGGACATATTTTTAAAATATTTTTCTGATCAAAGATGAATTTTCTATGATTTTAGAATGAAATATGAATAAAAATAAACAAAAATGAAATAAAAGAAATTAAAATGCTCAGATAAAACACAGGCTGTTGGATGCGTTTACTAGTCAGCTGATCCAAGGCTTGAGGGAGCGCCACCTCATTTAATGAAACGGAAGCGTTTTGAGGGTCAGAAGTCAACAAAATCAAACAAGTCACAGCCCTTGGATGATGCTACCATGTCAAGTCTGAGGCACAATCTGACGGTTCCCAGTCATCTTCCTCAATTCAAATATCAAACGGAGGGAAAGTTAGTGTGGTGGCCGGAGAAGACCTCCGGTCGTCTTCTCCGGCGAGGTGGTGGTTACAGGCGACCAAACAGTGTAAACTCTTATACCAAATTCATCAGAATTCCACAAGGATCTCAAATATCCTACTCATTTACTCTAGTTCTGCCTAGGTTTCAAATCACGATCCAAAGTACAGAGAACACATCAAAATTGATCATCACCAAATTCAAATCTAAAACCATAGAAATGATCCTCACTCTTCCTACATCACTCTGATCTATCCAAATCATGTTGAATCCTCATAATCAGATCAACTCGTGTCAAAACAGAATTCACATGTCAACTTAATTTGTCTCTAATTGTTCAGAATTTTGTCCAGAAATGATCTACACTTCAACTAGATCCTAACCACATGCTCAAAACGATCTACATCTTGCTACGATAGTGAGAAATTTGGAAGTTACATACCTGATGTAGATCCACTAACAGAGGTATCAAGAGCTCGATTCACGCTTCAAAACTCTCCAGAATCAATCAGTGATGCAAGAGGAAGCTATTTGATCCTTCAATTTGATCTGAATTTGCCTTGAACTTGAAATCTGATTCTCACTTGCTTGCTTGCAAAACCAACTTCTATCTCTGCCTCCACCATGAAATGAGCTCCAAAATGGATCTGAATTCATCAAATGACTTATATAGAGTGTGTCTATGGGCTTTTGAAGTTCAATTGAAGCCCAATCCAGCAATTCACAATTTCTGTTTTCATGTCAAAATTCAAATGCTACAGTCACGAAACATTGCTCACAGCTTGCTCTAGAAGCTTCCTTTTTCGCTTGCACAATGCCTTGTGAATAAATTTGAACCAAAAAGAGTGTTCAATTTGCCTTGGTGAATGTTTTGGTTATGTAACTTGCTTGTGAAGTAACAAAATGGTAACTCATGGAATTCTGCCTCAACTCAAAAATCTACCAATGCCATTGTGTTTGAAATGATATTTCCACTCAAAATGAGTATTTACTTGACATGTTTTGGTCATATATTAAATAATTTGGATTTTTCAACTTTAATCCCTTTTAAAACCTTCTTTTTTTTAAGCCATTTCAAACCAAATCTTGCCTCAAGCCAATTCAATGCATCATGAATACTTGGTTAAACTTAAAATCACATTTTGAGTAAGTTCCATGTTGAACAAAACTTCATTTGAAATGTGCAAGTTGGAGATTTTGACCTATAATCCAAAATGACCTATAATCTCACTTTCCCAAAATACCCCTGGCTTGCAAAGATCATAACTTGAGCTCCACAAAGCAGAATAAGGACTTCTATAACTTTTTGGAAAGCTAAGATCATAAGGAACAACTATCATGTTGGCCAAAAGTCCATGTGAAAATTCCTTCTAGGTCAAAAGTAGCCTGGAAGTCAGATGATTTTCTCAGACAAATTTCACATTCATCTAGTGAACTGTAACTTGTCTGGACCATAACTTGAGTTCTATAAATCCCCTTGAGGACTTCTAGTACTCAAATTAAAGGTATTGAGATGCTATACAAGTTCCGTGTTGGCCAAAGATCCATTTGAAAACTTGTATCTTGACTTATGTGGTCTTGAAGTTAGGCACTAAACAGGGGATTTTACACTGAAACCCTAATTTAGCAACTTCCCACACTCTTGACTCTTCTTGACTTGATCTTGGCACAACACCACAAATGTATCATCATATCATTTCATTAACTCCATGACCTAAAATAAGGCTTTGATACTCTTCAATTGCACAGTTGACCTAGGATTGACCCAGATGAAACCCTAATTGCTTGCACTTCAACTGTGGCTCTTGCATTTGACACAATAACTTGATTGAGCTCTCCCATGGCCCTCTAGGAATTCCATGAGCTCCATACATATCCTCTACTCATATTCAAGACTTCATATCCCTCTGATGGTCTTCAATTGATCCTCAAGTTAGGATAAAATCTACATGCAAGCATCTAAACTCTTAGGCACTCAAACCACCTCCTGATGACCTTGATAACTTCTCAAGCTTGAATAAGACCTCTAGATAGGCTCCTCTTGATAAGAATCACACCTGATCCCCTTCTATATGAATGATATCATGATATGCAAATGATATAACTATGCAAATGTTAATGCAATGAAACATAAACCAAGTAAGAAAAGAGGTTGGGCAAATTTTGGGGTGCAACACATACAAGCTTCTCAGTAAGAAACGAAACCTATTGCTTCAAAATAGAACAAGAATCAAAGACATCCAAATATTGTAAAAGAGAAAAATGTTTTAAGTCAAAACAAAGACTCCCAGTTCAGCAAGCTGATTGAAGTGAAAAGTCGTTTTTTATGCAGTAAAAACTCAGGGTAAAAAAAGCAACAAATATTTTCAAGGCACTACTGTTGCACCCCAAAATTTGCCCAACATTTCTTCACCTAGCTTGTGTTTCAATTCATTCACATTAGCATTATCATTTGCATTTCATTGACATGTATGCAGGAGATCAATAGGTATGATTACCAATCAAGGGCTACATAAGACTGAAGCCAGATAAGAAGGTTATTCAAGTGTTCAAGGGTTGATATCCTTGTCCAAGAAGTTAGAAGATCCTCAGAGAGAGTATTTGAAGCCAAGTGTGTAGGCCTCCTAACTTGAGAGTTATGGGAAGCCATCAGATGATTATGAGGTTATGAAGTTAGACTTGAGGTCTTGAGAGAGCTCATTAGAAGTGTTGAAGATCACTTTGAGTCCTAGATAGGTCATTGTGCAAGAATAACAAGCCTCAGCCCTGATTGGTGCAGCTAGGGTTTAACTGGGTCAACCCTAAGTCAATTGAGGATTTGAAGGAGGTTGAGACCTAATTCAAGAGCCATGTGATCATGGATTTATACATTAAGATGTTCTTAGGATGATTCCAAGTTTAACTCATCATGATTGAAGAGTTTGAGAAGTTTCAAGATAGGGTTTCTAAGACTTGACAGTGTAAAATCCCCTAGTTTGACCCATATCTTCAAGGCAATTTAAATCAAGTTTGGATTTTCATCTCATCTTGACCCCAACATAATTGTTGTAGATCATGATCTTAGCTTTAATTTGAGTACTAGAAGTCCTTGATAGGGTTTATAGAACTCAAGTTATGAGCCAGACAAGTTACAAAACATCTGAGGTATGTGAATTTGGAGCTTGAAAGTTACCCAACTTGCATGAAACTTTTTCCCAAGAAGGATGATTCCTATGAACTTTTGGTCAACATGAATGTTGTTCCTTATTTTCTTAGCTTTCTAGAGAGTACTAGAAGTCCTTGATAGGATTTGTAGAAAAGTTATGGCTTTGATAAGGCAAGGGTATTTTAGGAAGTTATGATTATAGGTCATTTTTGGTTATAGGTCATTTTCACCAACTTAGACACCTCAAATGAAATTTTGTTCAACTTGAAAGTTGCTCAAAATGAGGTTTTAACCTTGACCATGTATCAAGGAGACATTGAAATGGCTCAAGGAAAGACTTGGTTCAAGAAGTGGTGAAAAAGGAAGGATTAAAATGGATTAAATGACCAAAAATTCAAATAAATCATGTTGCGTGCAAATGAAGCAAAGTAATATCATTTTTTGAATGGAAAAAGCATTTTAGAAACTTTGGCAATGTTAGAATTTTGGTTTGCGTCCCATATCATGCCCTTTTTCTTTGTTTCTTCATGATGAAGTAACATGACATACACAAGCCATTGGATGGAAACAAGGAGGGAAACATCACCATTCATGTTCAAAATCTCATGAGAAGTTGAATGCAAGCTTGCTAAAGCCAAAACAGAGTGGGAATCATGACTGGTGTAAGTGAGATTTTGGAGAGAATTTGAAAATTGAAAATCTCATTCTGAAGCTTTGAGAAAGTTCTAGATGATTCTAATGAGTTCTATATAAGTGGTTGAGTGTGTTCAGCCATTTTTTTTGGAAGAGATTGAAGCCTGAAGCAGAGAGTGAAGTTGAAATTTCATAGCTGCAAGTTGAAATCGTATTCTGAGTTCAAGGCCAATTCAAGAGAAATTGAAGATTGCATTAGCTTTGGAAGGAGTTTTGGAGTGTATCTGCATCATCTTGGAGGCTGAAGTGATCAATAACCCCTTCTGTTACACCTCTGAACACAGGTTGGTACATTTCATTTTTGTGCATAATCTAGGAGGAGATAGATAGAAATCTATAGGTGGTTAGGATCTGGATGATGTATAGATGGATTTGAGCTGATCAATTTGGGCATTAGAGACAAGTTAGGATGGGGATCATTTTCTGTTGAAGCTGAATTCTTGCAATTCTTGGATTGATAATCAAGATTAGATAGGGGGAATTGATCACCATGAGATAAGGATCATTTCTGTGCATTTAATTGAAGTTCTGATGAGATTCAAGATTGAGGTGTATTTTGGAATGGCTATCGGGTTTGAAAATCCATGGAGATTTAGATGATTCTAAGGCTGGATTCATGATCAGCGTGAAAAACTGGACAAGATGACGTATCATTTTGTAATTTTTGATGAACTGTGTGTTGGTCTTCACTGGAGAAGACGGTGGCGCCAATTTTCAGGCCACCGTCTGTAATTTCTCTCCATTTGAATGTTTGAACGAGGACGATGCACAAGAAGCGTTGGATCAGTCTTGGATATTGACTCAGTAAAAGTAACGCACAACCATGATTGGTTCTGAAAGTCAGACTTTGACTTCTTCATCAATACGCACCGTTTCATTTAACTGAAGTGAATGGGCCTAGCTCTTGGATTGATATCTGCACCCCCCATCTGGCCCCACCCAGGATTTGAACTGATGTTATTTGCTATTTGCAACGCAAGTTTTTTAATTTCTTATGTTTTTCTTTTAATTTCATCATTTCATGTTAGTTTGAAAATAATTCATAAAAAATAGAAAAATAGGTCAATTAATTCCAAGTTTTTTTCCCTGATTCATGATTGAATCTAGAATTTTATTGAATAAAAATATTAGGAAAATCATGCATTTTCAATTTTATGTGCATTTTTTACATTTTATTTGATACCTCTGTTTGATGATTTTAGTGTGAGCATTTGGTGATGAGTTTTTGCTTGATTTTTTTTGTGTGTGATTAGCTTAGACATGTTTGCTCCCATAGTATTTTTATCACATTTTTGTGATGAAATTAGGTGTTGTTTTTAGGTTGAAACTTTAGGTGCTTCCTTTTAGGGTTTAAGTTTAGTACCTTGTAGTGTAGAATTTATTTCTAGGTCTTATTTGAGGATTTGATCTCTGGAATTAACATGGTAGAGTCATGATTGACATAGGATCCCATAGTTATTTTTATAGGATTTTATAATTGATTTTAGTATTTTAGTTAGAATTAACTTTAGTACTAGGTTTTAGGTGATCCTAACTTGCTAACTCAACTAGAATGATTTCATTAGTTCCCTTAGAATAGGGTTTTGCTTCTCTTGCTCTTGGATGATGATGAAGACTTGTGGGAGCTACTGTGGAATGCTTGGTGGAGCTTGGACTTGAAGATTTCTCTCCCTTTGGTGTAGTTTGTTTAGGGTTAAGGATTAGGGTTTTAGGGAGATCTCTTAGAATAGATTTTCTTTCTTCATGAAACATGGAAGGTGTTGATCACTTCCATTCCTCCCTATGATGTAAGGTCCCATTGTGAAGGCCACATCCCTCCTTTGGTAGGATGTGTGGCTCCTCACAAGTTGGTAGAACCTTTGAGGGTTCCCTTCCTTGATGGTGGAGTGCTTAGAGGTGACCTTTGGTCTTCACTTTGCTTCTCCCTATCCCCACCTTACTCTTGATAGAGGAATCTTTCTGCCTTGCTAGAGGATGGAGTTCCTTGTTAGAAGATTGAAGATTTAGAGGTTGGACTCCCCCTTTGTTTGAAGACTGCCTTGGGAGCTGAAGCTTGAAGATCAAGAAGAACAAGTTGACACTTGTGAAGAAGATCAAATTGAGGATGAAAAAGGAGCTGAAGCTTGAATAAGATGAAGAACAAGTTGACACTTGTGTCTGATACATTGAAAGCTTGAAGAAGCAAGTTGACACTTGCTATTGAAGATGAAAGCCTTGAAGAACAGTTACAGACTGAAGACTGAGCTGCTGTCAGAGGATTGCTTTGCTGGGAAGCTGGGGGAAGCTGTTGATCTGCTTTCTTTCCTGTCTGTTTGCTCTCTGTGCAACTGTATTGATGTGACTTGTTTGATTTGCTTGATGCATTAGAATAAGTTCATGTTTAGATTGTGTTAAGCTAGGAGCATGATTTCACTAGAGGTTGAGTTGCTCCCTCTGCTTGTATTTTTATTGTATGGCTTTGCTTGCTGGTATTCAGTAGAGCCCTGCTCCCTTGCCTATGTGGTTTGTGATTTGCTTGATGGCATTTTATATCTTCTGTATGATTGCAGTTATTCATATCTAGCTTGAGGTCGAGACGAGCTTGTGGAGGATGATGCCCCACACACATTTCCTCCCTCACTTGCATTGCATGCATTTTACAGTCGTTTACTGTTTACTGTTTAAGCTGATGCTTTATCTGTTTCTGATTATCATTGACATGATCCCCTAGGAATCTCACTTCCTTTGATAAGGAAGTGATGATTAGAACTTTAGGTTGAAACCTATGCATGATAACTTCTAGGAGTTCCCTGTTTCAAACCTCAACCATAGGATGAATCCTTGGCATGACAACAGTAGGACTTGATAGTCTCCCCATAGAGTCCTTTCTTCTCTTCTCATCTTAAACAACAGTAAAAAACGTAATAAAGGCAAGTTAGTATAAGCGCGTTACGAGCCTTAAGCTACTTGGGTAATGATGATTGAGCGGCCTCCTCTCAATCGTCTAAAATGTTTAGTATACGTCCTTTGGACGATATGCGACGCATTCGTTCTCAGGTCATAGTCTCTAGCGTTGTACGAACTACAGACAACATAAAAAACAGTTCTTCCGTAAAAGACAGAAAACAAACTTCAAACCTCTTTTGCCCGTGGGCCCATAATTCAAAGGAAGCTTTTTTGAAGAAAAGAGTGTCGTTAACTCCCGGTTCTACCGCAAACAGTAACGCCTAAGTCTCCAAGGTTCGAGCTGCGTACACCAAACTGTTGGAACTGTTTGTTAACCCTACTCGAAAAACAGATGAATCTGAATCCCCGTAATCCTATTATCCCGAACTACGTAAGCTCTGATCTCTCATACCTGTTGAGAGTAAGTAGGCACAATACTGACATATTGGCGAGCCACCTTCCCTCATCACCCGTAGTTAGTCGAACTACATTGAATCTGATTTCTCATTCTCTGATGAGAATACGTAGGCATAAAGTGTGACGCTTTGCTGAGTCATTGTCTTTTCTTTTTGAGCCAGCCTTGATAGGTAGATAGATAAAACCAACCCGTCAGATAAACAAAATAAGCATGGATCCCATCGAGTACGATGGACGTGAGGGGTGCTAATACCTTCCCCTTGCGTAACCGACTCCCGAACCCAAACAATGGTTGCGATGACTTTGTCTTATACCTTTTCGTCAGGTTTTTCCGATCGTTTCCTTTCCCGTTCTGAGGGATAAATAACGAAAGGTGGCGACTCTTCTATTTTGCCGGCACCTTATTTTCACGGTAGCGACAGCTGGCGACACTGCTGGGGACTTGATAGTTTCCTGGGATCCAACGTCCCTTATGCGAGTCAATTTGGGGATCCAACGTCCCCTGTGAGAGTCAATCCTAGCGCTTGTATGATTACTTGTTGGGTTGTGTTTATTTATCGCATTTTATTTCCCGCACTTTATCTTCAGTATGATATGATTATCTATATTATTGTGGGAGGGGCATTCTGATGAGTGAGAAGCCAGACCCAGGCTTGAGAGCTATATAGTATTAGAGTGGGTTAGTGGAGGATATGCTTGCTTGGCTTGCATCAATTCCCATGTAATCCACACTCAGACGAGGTTCTCTGTGATGGCTTCCTATCGGTCCTTTGGATTTGAGGGGTTGTTGGATCTGAGGATTGTTGACTCTGGGAACCGATCATTTGGAATTCAGCTAAGTGAGGCCGCTTCAAGAGATGATGATGCCATACCTCCTGGGTATCGTATCATCATTTCTTGAAAGTCTGTGACACTGATGACCGCATAGGATGCCGAACCTTTTCCGTGATTAGGTCCATACCTGTGAGCAGAGTCGAGTTTGTTGTAGGAAACCTTAACCTTCAGACTACCTGGTTTTCTTGACAGTAAATCAGTTTTGTTGGTTCCCATCATCAGATACGTGGTTGTTCTTGACAGAGCAGATTTATGGTCTGATATCAGAAGTTCTCATCATTAGATATGTGGGTGTTCTTGACAGAGCAGATTTATGGTCTGGTATCAGGAGTTTCTTCTCATCAGAGATATGGTTGTTCTTGACAGAGCAGTATTGTGGTTTTGTTGATACAGGGCCTTCATCTCCTCAACAGCACAGTCATCTTGATCTCCTGCTGCATGATTGCATTTTGCATTACTTGCATCCTCATTTGCATGTCATTAACATGTGTCTGTGTTGCAGGTGCATATTTCTCCCCTGGTTCTAGTGATCTTGATCCTCATGGCTGATATGGCATCTCTAAAGAAGATTGTGGCTTACAAGCTACCAACACCTGACATCCGAGAGTTACGGACTTTGATTTCTTTGGCTGATAAGACAGTGATGGAGAGTTTTAGACAGAGTTATGGGAGACTTCTGGGTATTGTGTATAAGCTTCCTACGTACGAGTTGAATGGCCTCTACGCCCTGCTGCAGTTTCACGACCCACGGCTCAGATGCTTTGTGTTTCCGGACTATGTCATCGCCCCTACCTTGGAAGAGTACTCTGACCTGTTAGGGGTGCCTTTGATGAACCAAATGCCTTACTACCGTGTTAAGGGTGAACCCAAATTGAGTAAGTTGACTGACGCTCTAGATGTAGATGAGTCTGAGTTGGAAGGGATGGTATCCAGAAAGATCGGATTTCACGGTTTCCCTTTGCCTTTCCTGAGGGAAAAAGCCCGAAAGTTTGCCGAGAAGGGTCACTAGGATGTATTCAGTGCCTTCTTAGCCCTCTGTATCTATGGGATCGTGTTATTCCCAAGTCATCCGGACTTCATAAGCATGGATGCTTGCCATATATTTGCCTCCGGGAGTCCAGCTCTCCTCGGAGACGTCTACCATTCAGTTCACAACAAGAATGAAAACAGAAAGGGGAAGAACGTGGCATGTTGTGCCCCTTTACTGTATAAGTGGTTTGCTAGCCATCTCCCTAAGTTAGGACCGTTCATTGATTCTGCTGGGTCTTCGCCCTGGTCTGCACGTTTGATGGGTTTGACTGCTGACAATATCATCTGGTTTGATAGAGATCTGCTGGGCAAAGATATCGTGTATAGCTGATGTGGCTTTCCAAATGACCCCCTGGTCGGAAGGAATGGATGTGTCAACTACAATCCATCTCTGCTGGTACGACAATTTGGTTATGCACTACGAGGTTCTCCTGAAGAGGAAGAGATACAGGAATCTTTGTATCTCACAAGGTTGCTTGAAGGCGACACTTTGATCAAGGTACAGAATTCTTGGAGCAAAATTCACCGGAAGGGGTAAGTCTTGCTGGGAAAAAGCAACAACAAGGCCTTTGATTCGTACGTGACTTGGGTTCGAGAGAGAGCCGCCAAGTTTCTAATGTCGTTTCCTGTCGTGGAACCATTGTATCCTCTTGTGCACAAAGAGCCTACTACAGTTGATATTCAGAAATTCAACCAGGTACTCCAAGAGAAGGAAGAGCTACGAAAAGCCAATGAAGAGTTGGAGAAAGAGATCGCTCAGCTCCGGAGGGAGAAGAGTGAAGTTGTTTATACCTGCAAGAAGAAGACAGAGATGATCAACCGTCTAGGCTCCAACCTAACCAAAGAAACTGATGTTAGGGAACGTCTGGGGTTGGATCTAAAGTCAGTACATGGCGTGTTGACAACCAAGAAACAGGATCTAGACAGAGTGTACCGGAAGTTAACCCAGTACGAGAGGGTCTGGGGCAGCACCATAGCCAAGTACAAAGAGCGGGAAGAAAAGCTGAAGCAGCGAGTAGCCGAGCTAGAAGCTCAGATTATGGTGAAAGATGAGAATACAGAGGCTGAAACCTCACTGCGACGAGACGTCCAGTATAGATTTGCTGAGGCCGAGGCGGATTTGCAAGATTCTCAACTCCGAGCTGATGCTAAAAGGAGAAGAGTCGAGAACCATTCTGAAGAAGGTATTTCTAGGAGCGTTGCCAAGAACCTCCCAGGGTCCATCAGGCAGAGGGACCTGCTGGCCCAGGGTTTGCTTACTCAGTCAGATCACCCCGCTGCAAAGAAGTTGATAGAAGATGCCCGTGCCCGTGGCCGCACCTGATCTTTTTGTATTTTCTTTGGACATTTTATGCATTGATATGCTGATCACCACCAGGTCTGTTGGTTGGGATCATGCCTTGTTGCTTCAGTTGTATGTGATTACAGTTGTACGCTACCCGAGCGGGCTTTTCAGATGAATATATGAGGATTTCTTTTCCATGATTGGATCGTAGACTTTATTTGTCTCGGAAACTAGGATCGGGGGGGATCTCCCCAAGGCACAGACACATGTTTTTATTTGCATGAAGCATTTGCATAACGAGCACCTTGTCTTTTTTCTTCTAACCCTTTGTGTATACAGGTTGTTCCAGGATTGATCGAAGACCGATCCACCGCTATCCGACAAGAGCAAATCAAGCTAGAGCAATGGAACAAGTGCAAACTAACGTCCAGGAACTCCGGGAGAGGATGGACCGCTTCATGGAGCTCATGCAAGTGGTTGCCAACGGCCAAGACCAGCTCAGAACATTGGTCCAGCCTCTGATCTCAAGGGTTGACGGCAACGGTGTACTCCATGGTGGGAATCTTCCAACCCCTCCACCTGTTGAAACTCCTCAGGGTGGCATCCCCGTGATCGGGGGGAATGGAAGTGGTAACGGCAATGTGATCACTAACATCAGGCTCAATGGTAATACGACTGGCGTCGGTAATGGAAACTTTGAGGCTAACGGCAACGCCGGATTGGGCAATGGCAACACAGGTGCTAGAAATCTGTATGGGCCTCAGCCATGGCTAGAAGATCGTCAAGAAGATTTGTTCTCACAGAGGAGTGCTGAAGGAGAACTGACTGCTGAAGCACGTCTGAGGTTTAAGGCACTCGAGGACAAAATGAGGAATTTCGAGAACCTGAACACTATGGGGGTCGACATGACTAAATTGGGATTGATTTCTGATTTCAAGGTGCCTTCTAAATTCAAGGTACCCGACTTTGAGAAATACAAGGGCACCACTTGCCCTCGTGTCCACTTAAGGTCATACTATCGGAAGATGTCCGCTCACTCTGAAGACGAGAAGCTGCTGATGCACTTCTTTCAGGATAGCTTGTTCGTGCCATCCCTGGAATGGTACATGGGTTTGGAACCCACCAGTGTGCGCACATGGAAGGAACTTGCTGAGGCCTTTGTACACCATTATCAGTATAACTGTGACTTGGCTCCGAATTGGGTTCACCTGCAGAACTTGTCGCAGAGGAACAACGAAGGGTTCAAAGAATACGCCCAGCGATGGCGTGAATTAGCAACTAGAGTTCAGTCGTCGATGGTTGAACGAGAGCTTGTTGAAATGTTTGTAGCCACTCTCCCGGGGGTCTATTGCGAGAAACTAGTCAGCGGTATATCAGGGAGTTTTTCAGATCTCATCATTACCGGCGAACACGTTGAAAATGGGATCAAATTGGGGAAAATTCAGGGTGTTGATCTATCCTCAGCTGGAGGAGGAAAGAAACCATACGGTAACAAAAGGCGTGAAGGAGAGACGAGCGCCGTGTACAACGCTCGAAAAAAGGGTAAAAGCCAGCGCCAGCAGGTGGCTAGCATAACCATCCCTGTTGTCCAACAACCCCAGCCACAACAGCAGCAGCCAAATCAGCAAGGGTACAGAAAGTATCAGAACAGGGCACCTCTGTCAAGTCGTCACCTTGAAACACCGCCCATGTCTTATGCACATCTATTACAAACTCTGCTTCAGTTACAGCTAGTCCAGAAGAGAACCCTGGCTCCCTTGACAGGGGCACCTCCGCAGGGTTATGATGTGAATGCAACATGTGACTTTCACTCAGGGGCACTTGGCCACACGATAGAAAACTGCAAAGCCTTCAAGCACAAGGTGCAAGATATGGTGGATGCTAAGATCATCAATTTCTCAGATAATGTGCCGAATGTCACAAAGAACCCTATGCCGAATCATAGGGAAGGTGGGGTGAATGCCATTATTGAAGAAGAGGATTTAGATGTGTTGACTGATGTCAAGGATCTGAAGACACCGCTTAGCTTCGTTAAAGCCAAGCTGATGAAGAGAGGCTTCTTTCCAGGTTGTGGAGAATTGTGTATGGGCTGTGCGACTCATCCTGATGGATGCGAACAATTGACAATAGGGATTCAGAGTCTGATGACCGAAGGAATCTTGCAGTTTAGCCGAAGGGCCGAATGTGGATCTGGAGAGGTAATGCTAAAGCAAGATGATGATGTTGCCACTATCACCATCCCTCGCTAGACGATAACCATTTCTGCACCCATACCGCCCACAATTACCATCACAAAGGGCGGGCCGATACCTTTTGAAAGCACCAATGATGTCCCGTGGCATTATGGGGCAGACGTCTACTGTAACAGACAGAAATTAGAACTAGAACCATATGGGCAGTCTGTGGATAACCTAGGGGAATTGGCAGAATCACACGCAGTGGAAGAGTATTTGCTCCACCTGAGATTGTGGGGGACAAAGCAGATAAATCTGAAGAAACTGATAAGGGAAAGAGTAGTGTCGTTGAGGAAACCCCTCGTGTGGTAGAGAAGGACTTACTTGTAAAGGACGCCGAAGAGTTCATGAGGTTGATCAAGAAGAGTGATTACAAGATCATTGACCATCTCCATCAAACACCCTCGAAAATTTCCATCATGAACTTGTTGCTGTGTTCGGAGTCGCATCGCAACGCGCTGTTAAAGGTTTTGAATGCCACGTATCTGCCGCAGGAAATCTCGGTCAACCAGTTGGAAGGGGTAGTAGCCCACGTGAATGCTGGAAACGGGTTAGGGTTCACTGACATGCATCTGACGCCGAAGGAAAGAAACCACAACAGCACCCTGCACATCTCGATAGAGTGTAGGGGAACAGTTATGTCCCACGTGTTGGTGGACACTGGGTCATCGCTCAATGTTCTTCCGAAGAAGGCATTGATGAAGCTAGACACAAGAGGATTGATTTGCACACCCAGTGACCTAATTGTGAAGGCTTTCGATGGAACCAAGCGTCATGTCTTTGGAGAGGTAACTCTGCCCATCCAAGTCGGGCCGGAAACATTCGACACAGTCTTCTACATTATGGACATCATGCCTACCTACAACTGTCTCTTAGGCCGGCCATGGATCCACTCTACTGGTGTCGTGACCTCCACGTTACACTAGAAGCTCAAGTATGCTGTGGGGGGTAGCATTGTAACTGTCTGCGGCAAGGAAGATATAATGGTGAGCCATTTGTCATCCTTCAAATATGTTGAGATGGATGGGGAAATCCACGAAACCCTATGTCAGGCATTCAAAGCTGTTAAGGTCAAAGACGTGACTCCAGTAATGACTGAGAAACCAGAGATGACTCTCTCTTCCTTCAAGGAAGCCAGGGTCGTTGTTCAAGCCGGATCTACCCCAGGCTGGGGACAAGTTCTAGAAATACTTAACAAACAAGACAAGTTTGGGTTAGGATACTCTCTTGCGGCTGAAGCCTCCTCTTCTCACAGTGCGTCGCGAGGTAAAGGGCCAATCCAGTTTACCAGTGGCGGGGTGATATTTGAAAGTGTCAACGCAGTGTCTGAAGACGGCGAAGACAGCGATTGCAACCTAGACTCTTGGATCCAGCCAAGCAAACCAGGCCAGAGCCTCAACAACTGGTCCATCAGGGATACCATCCAAGTGACAGGCAAAGAGTAATGATTTACTTTCTCCAATTATTGTACAACCCTATGTCCTACCCGGGGCATAGTGGTTTTATTGTCAGGGCCTTGTTTGGTTATGTACATGCATTTTACCAATAAATCAAAAGGCGTTTTTCTTCGCATTCAAATATTGTGATCTTTGTTATTCCTGCTTTATATTTGTTTTGAAAAATAATAAAATGGAAATAGGGTTTGTGCAAACCTGCATATCCTTGTCTTAAGCTTAACCCTTGTTATTGCAGGATCCACATAGCAGATGACATCGACTCTGGACCTTCTGCGACTCACTTTGACTTCGATTTCCCGAGCTATCAAGCTGAAGAAGAGATTGATGAAGACGAAGACCTTCCTGAAGAGTTGGCCCGCTTGTTGAAACAAGAAGAGAAAGTTATTCTGCCTCACGAGGAAGATATTGAGATTGTGAATTTGGGTTCTGAAGAACTGGTCAGGAACGTCAGGATAGGGGCCACATTGCAGAGTGATGTCAAGCAGAGATTAGTCAAGATGCTTCGAGAGTATAGTGACATCTTTGCTTGGTCTTACGAAGATATGCCCGGACTTGATACTGACATCATGGTCCATCACTTGCCGCTGCGAGAAGATTGTCCTCCTGTTAAGCAGAAGCTCAGGAAGACACGACCAGATATGGCCGTTAAGATCAAAGAAGAAGTGAAGAAACAACTTGATGCTGGCTTCTTAGCGGTCACTACTTACCCTCTGTGGGTCGCCAACATAGTACCTGTACCGAAGAAGGACGGTAAGGTACCAATGTGCGTCGATTATTGGGATTTGAACAGGGCGAGCCCTAAAGATGATTTCCCGCTCCCTCATATTGATGTGTTGGTCGACAATACAACTCAGTTCTCCGTATTTTCGTTCATGGATGGCTTCTCCGGCTACAATCAGATCAAGATGGTGCCGGAGGACATGGAGAAAACTACGTTTATTACACCTTGGGGAACATTTTGCTACAAAGTAATGCCCTTCAGTCTGAAGAACGCAGGGGCCACTTACCAACGAGCAATGGTTACTTTGTTTCATGATATGATTCATCATGAGATTGAAGTCTATGTTGATGACATGATTGCGAAGTCCCAAACGGAGGAGGGACATCTGGTCAATTTGCTGAAGCTTTTTGAGAAGCTTAGGAAGTTCAGGTTGAGGCTGAATCCTAACAAGTGTACTTTCGGAGTACGGTCTGGAAAACTACTGGGGTTTATCATGAGTGAAAGAGGCATTGAGGTTGATCCTGCAAAAATAAAAGCGATACAAGAAATGCCAGCGCCAAAAAACGAGAAAGAAGTTTGTGGCTTCCTGGGCAGAATAAACTACATTGCAAG
Source organism: Lathyrus sativus (assembly GCA_963859935.3). Taxonomy (NCBI): domain Eukaryota; kingdom Viridiplantae; phylum Streptophyta; class Magnoliopsida; order Fabales; family Fabaceae; genus Lathyrus; species Lathyrus sativus. The sequence continues at coordinate 96,688,257 of OZ012741.1, forward strand.
GTTTATTTCTCAGCTCACAGCCACGTGTGAACCGATGTTCAAACTACTAAAGAAAGATCAGACGATTATCTGGAACAAGGATTGCCAGAAAGCATTTGATAAGATAAAACAGTATCTACAGGAACCTCCGATCTTGATACCCCCAGTGGCCGGAAGACCCTTAATCATGTACTTGACAGTTCTTGAGAATAGTATGGGGTGTGTTCTCGGTCAGCACGACGAGTCGGGCATAAAGGAGCATGCCATTTATTATTTGAGTAAAAAGTTCACAGATTGTGAATCTCGTTACTCGATGCTGGAGAAAACGTGTTGTGCACTCGCCTGGGCTGCCAAACGTTTACGACAGTACATGCTCAACCATACAACCATGCTAATTTCAAAGATGGATCCGATCAAGTAAGTCTTCGAGAAGCAGGCGCTTTCGGGCAGGATTGCCAGATGGCAAATGGTGTTGACAGAATATGACATTCAGTACGTTTCCCAGAAGGCCATCAAGGGAAGCGTATTGTCTGATTACCTTGCCGAACAGCCGATCGAATATTATCAGCCAATGAAATTTGAATTCCCTGATGAGGATATCATGTTTCTCAAAGCAAAGGATTGTGATGAACCGTTGCCCGACGAGGGGGTAGATAGGAAATCCCAGTGGAAATTGATATTTGACGAGGCGGTTAATTCTTACGGAAGTGGCATTGGGGCAATCATCACGACTCCCCATGGATCCCACATCCCGTTCGTCGTTAGACTGACGTTTCCGATAACCAATAACGAAGCGGAGTACGAAGCATGCATCATGGGTCTAGAAGAAGCAATCGATTTGAGAATCAAGAACCTAGATGTATATGGTGACTCGGCACTTGTGATCAACCAGATTAAAGGGGAGTGGGAGACTCGTCAATCGAATTTGGTGTCGTACATGAATTATGCTAGAAGGCTGCTTCCGTTCTTTAATCTAGTGGAACTCCATCATGTACCCAGAGCTGAAAATTAGATGGCTGATGCCCTAGCCACGTTGGCTTCGATGTATAAAGTTAATTTTTGGAATGAAGCTCCAAGAATTGTCCTTTCTCGTCTTGATAACCCTGCATTCGTCTTTGCGATCGAGGAAGCCTCCAATGGCAAGCCATGGTTCCATGACATCCAGACTTTCCTTATGACTAAGGAGTATCCTGCGGGAGCGTCAACCCAGGATAAGAAGACTCTGAGGAGGCTGTCTGGAAATTTTCATCTCAATCCTGATGGAGTTTTGTATAAAAGAAACCACGATCTCGTGCTACTCAGATGTGTAGATGAGAAAGAAGCAAGTATGCTCATGGAAGAAGTCCATGAAGGCACATTTGGTACGCACGCCGGCGGGCATGCTATGACGAGAAAGATCCTGAGAGAAGGATATTACTGGCTAACGATAGAATCAGATTGCTTTAAATTCGCGAAGAGATGTCATAAATGCCAGATTTATGCTGATAAAATTCATGTGCCGCCGTGCCCGTTGAATGTCATGTCTTCCCCGTGGCCGTTCTCTATGTGGGGCATCGACATGATAGGCAAGATCGAGCCCACTGCATCTAACAGTCATCGCTTCATTTTAGTAGCCATCGACTACTTCACCAAGTGGGTGGAGGGAGCCTCGTATGCTAACGTGACCAAGCGGGTGGTGGCTAAATTCATAAAGAGGGACATCATCTGTCGTTACGGAATTCCTGAGAGGATCATTACTGATAATGGTTCGAATCTGAATAACAAGATGATGAAGGAGTTGTGCCAGAGTTTTAAGATTGAACACCACAACTCATCTCCTTACCGGCCGAAGATGAATGGCGCCGTTGAAGCGGCCAATAAGAACATTAAGAAGATTGTACAGAAGATGGTTGTGACCTATAAAGACCGGCACGAAATGTTGCCGTTTGCATTGCACGGTTATCGTACGACGGTACGTACATCAACCGGGGCAACTCCTTTCTCACTGGTGTACGACATGGAAGCTATCCTACCGTTAGAAGTTGAGATTCCTTCTTTACGAGTTTTGGTTGACGTGAAACTCGACGAGGCAGAATGGATTAAGAACCGACTGAACCAACTTAGCCTGATGGATGAGAAGAGGTTAGCATCGATTGCATATGGTCGTCTGTACCAGAGCCGAATGAAGAAAGCTTATGATAAGAAGGTGCGTCCTAGAAGCTTTCAGACGGGTGATCTCGTCCTGAAGAAGATTCTTCCTCCACACTCCGATCACCGGGGCAAGTGGACTCCCAATTACGAAGGTCCGTACATCATCAGCAAGGTCTTCTCGGGAGGAGCCTTGTTGTTATCCACGATGGATGGCGAAGATTTTGCATCCCCGGTGAACGCGGACGCAGTTAAAAAATACTTTGCTTAAAAATGACCCGCTGGAAAGAAAAAGAATATGCAGGCAAAAATGGGGCATCCTGGCGAACCATAAAAAAGGAAGAAGGTTCGGGCAAAAATTTGGGATATAAAAGAAAAGAATGTACACCCGCAAAGTCGAAAACCCGGAAGGGCGACTTTGGCAAAAACAGGGTATCCCGGTGAATCGAAAACCCGAAAGGGCGATTCAGGCAAAAGTTAGGGGTTTGAAAAAGCAAATGATTGCGTTCCGCGTATGGACGTTCATTGTTTAGTGGTTTGGAAGACCTGAGGGCCGTTTATCTGAATCAATCTCTTCTGAAGCTGAAGCGTCGGAGAAGTATCGAAGTCGAGTAGGTCATAGAGGGATCAACTCATGGTGTTCGTCTATGGCGCATTGCCGACATTTGTGTATATACTGATCTATATTTATGTTTTTATATTTGCGCAGCTTCCTCATTCCAAGAGCTTGCATCTGTTGTAAAACATTTTTTGCCTATTCAGGGGTTCGTTATCAATGAAATATATACTATTCAGCAATTTTGTTTTGTTGTTTAGCATCTATCTGTTTTGTTTGCGAAAAAAGAACGCCGATGTTTTTGATAAAATGCACATACATAAACTTACTGGCCTAGGCCACTGATTGTTGAAACAATGAATTACTTGAACATTGTCACAAGATGATAACCTTGATAGGTCCCTTTGAGAAGGGTATCTTGTCTGCTTGTTTGTGTTGTTGCAGGTATGACATATTCCAGGCAGTACGCCGTATGTGCTCCCAAGCAGGATGATTCCTTCTTCCCTAGCAAGTTTAGCAGCATCTCCCCACGGAGTCTAAACATAGGACCAAGAGCATTGATATATATCCCCCAAGCAGAGAAGATTCTCCCTAATCAGATGTATCCTGAAGGATCATCATTTCCCCAGCTGAGTCATGCACCGAAGGGTATGTTCATTCCCCAGCACTGGGTCAAAGTGCAGTCTTCTCGTAGAAGACTATTCGCAAGTATGCGGCTTTCGATAGTTCAAGACTGAGGTCTCCTGGAGAATTGAAATGCCCCACATAGTTGTACTCTCCCCAGCAAGCAGGATGGTTCCTTCTTCCCCAGCCGAGCTGGAAAATCCCTAAAAGAGTCGAGTCCTTGGAAGTCGTGCAGGCCATGTTTGGTTCTCCCCAGTAGCGTGTTGAATAGCTGATGCTGTATTTCTCCATCGGAGTCGTTATCTCCAGGAAAGTTTTGCTCCAAAGTCCGTGCAACTTATTTCTGCGATTGACATCGTTTCCTCAGCAGCTTGTGGTTCGTGCACCTGGTTGAGCGGGTTCAGGTTCTTGTAGAACTTTGTTCCCCTGCAGCAGTCGACTGAAGTTTGTTTCCCCAGGCGGAGTCCAATTGAGATTGGTGTGACTTCTTCTCCTTGGTGAAGGTGAGAAAATACTTAGAAGAGGGGGTTGAATAAGTATGAAGATAAAAACTTAGAAATAAAAACTCAAGTATTTTTATCCTGGTTCGTTGAACTCAACTACTCCAGTCCACCTTTCCTAGAGTGATTTGCCTTTCTCAATCAAGGACTTAGTCCACTATTTAATCAACTGATTACAATAGTAAGCACTAAGAACAACTGTTCAAAGTCTTCTCAAGAACTACTGATCCTAACTGGATCTTCTTAAGGTTTTCTTACAATCAAATGTAATAACAAATACAAGTGTTTAAATTGCTTCTAATAAAGCTTTATCACAACTGTGATTTTTCACTTAAAGTTAAGAACAAAGAAATTAATTATAGAAAGAATGGGAATAGTATGAGAGCTTTGAATATTGATTTCTTTTCAAGTAAAACGTCAACTGAAGAAGATGGGTGAAGACTTGCTTTTATAGGCAGCTTGTTCCAAGAGGTCTTCACGTTGAGAAGAGTGTCCAAAAGGTCTTAGCCTTTTTGTCTTCACATCAAGTGACCTTTCCTAGAAGAAGAAAGCACAGAGAAATCCTTTTTGTCTGTGTTCTTGTGTCTAGCATAAATAAGGAAAGAGTCGTTTGGATTATTCCAACGGACATAATCTTTGAATTATTCTTCTTCAATTTTCAGCAAGATTCATCAGAGTCTAATTGATCAGAGCCTTATGATGTTGATCAGAGTTTTGCTGAATCAGAGTCTTTGTAGCTTGGTGTGCTTTTAGCGTGAATAAGTTCAGAGCATATTTGAGTCAGATCCTCAGTACTGGCAGCTTTAGTACTTTCAGAATCTTCTGTAGTAACTATGCTTGAAAAACTCTTCATACAAAATTCATCTTTGGTTCAGATGCTTCTGACTTGCTTCAGATTCTTCTGGAGCTTCTGCTTCAGATCCTTCTGGAGCTTCTACTTCAGATCCTTCTGGAGGCTACGCTCAGGATCTTCTGTTGGCAGTATTCAGAATCTTCTAATGGATGCATCTGGCGCTTCAGAGTCTAGCATATTTCTTATGTTCAGTTCTGATTTGCTTCTGGAGAGAAATTACTTTACTATCTGCAGTAAAAACTCTTAAGCAAATTTTAGAGTATATAATTCTTAATTACAAAAATTCATAATAGTTATCATCAAAATATAGAGATATTATTAAGAACCAATCTGTGTTCTAACAATCTCCCCCTTTTTGATGATGACAAAAACATCAGAAATTTTGTTTAATTGAAAATAGAATAATTATAACTCCCCCTGAGATGATGAATCTCCCCTTGAATTAAATATAAATAAGGAATAGAAACTTCCCTTTTGTCTTGAATATTTTTCAGAGTTAGAGCTTGATTGTTCTTTTAACATTTGAGAGTCAGAGTGTCTTGCATATTTCAGAGTCAGAGTTTGATAATTGTCAAATGATCTGAGGGACTCAGAGTTTCTTTTACAGAGTGTACTTATCAAATGTTCTGAAATACTCAGATTATATGTTAGATAAAATTGATATGTCTGAAGTTTCATTCTGGTGAAGTTTAATTAAACAGTTCAGATCTATATTTTCTCCCCCTTTTTTGTCATAAGCAAAAAGTAAGAACTTTGAAAAGACAAATAAAAGGAAACAATAAATAAGATAAATCACGTGGAGAAAACTTTGAACATTCATTCAATTCAGAGCAAGAGTACACACATCAGAAGAGAAGCAAAATACATATGTAAACATCAGATGCAAACAACAGAAGAAAAAAACTAAGAGTGTTTTGACAAAAGCATCTTCAACAGATTCGTGATCTCAGAAGAGGACTGTTCTTGTTTAGTCATCCACTTAGCCATTGTTTCATTCTTCTGATCCTGTTGGGACATCCACTGAGTCATGTCTTCAGACTTCTTATCTTGTTTAGCCATCCATGACTTGATTTCTGATTGACCAGCTTCCAGAACTGTAATCTTATCTTCAAGATCTGGATGTTCTTTCTTGATCTCAGATGAAGAAGGTGGAACAACTTCTGAAGCTTGAACAGAGTCAATTTCCGTAGGAGCTTTGGAGCTTGGAGCAGTAGAGCCAGAAGGATGTTCTATCAGAGTCATGGCCAGAGGGTTGTCTTTAGATGCAGATTCAATATTCTCTTCTAATGATGAAGGAGCATCTGTAAGAAGCAGTGGTCCAGATCTCTTAACAGTCCAGAACAGACTTCTAGCAGCTTCAGCAAATCTGAGCTCCGCATCATCAGAACATATGTTCTTCAGATTTGATGCTACAGTGCTGAATCTGTTTATGAAGCCATTCCAAATGGTATCAGATTCCTTTACATCCATTGTTGCTGAACACTTCCTCTGTACAGAACTTAAATACATCTGTATTTCTTGCAAAAAACATGTAAATAAATTATCAACATTTAGTCTAGGTTTGGGGTGTAACAGAGTTTCCAAGGTTATTGGCTTGGGTTGGGGAGTAGGTGGAAATATAAATTTAGGAATGGAAATCAGAGGAGGAGGGCAGTAAGGTATGAATAGAATATCAGATGATTTATCAGGCTTTGATCTGAATAAAGCATTCATCAGATTTGGTTTTGCTCTAGTTTGATAGGAAACCACATCAAATGGTTTATTAGAGTAAGGTTTGAAAGCAGATTTAGCATATTTATCCAAAATAACAGGTTTATCAGATGAAACAGGTATGTCAGATTTAGCAGATATAACAGAGTATGGTTTTGGATCTAATGAAGGTACTGCTGACATGTTTTTGATATATGCTTGAAGCACAGATGGTAGAATGATGGTAAGTTTGGGTTTGAGAGGAGTGATGGTTTCAGAGGGTTCAACTCTGGTGTAGAAATTTTTCAAAGTGAAACCAGAAGGAAGTTTGTTAGAAGTGGATTGTTTGCACGAAGCAGAAGGTACATTCTCAAATGTTCTTGGCTTGGGTGCAGGGGTAGGATTTGGAATGGTAATTTCAGAGGATGGTTTAGGTGTTGGAATAGGATCTGGAATAGTGACTTCAGAAGAAACATAGGGTTCAGGTTGGTTGACTTCAGAATCTCTGTGAGAGGGGGATACCAGAAAATCTGGGTGTATATCAGATTCTGAGGAATTGGATGATGTGGTTGGTGTGCAAGAGGTAGAGGACACTTGAAAGACAGTTTTCAGAGGTGTAACATCTAGAATTTCTGTCTCAGGGATGTTGGCTCCAGATGAATTGGTTGATTCTGAAGGATTTTCAGAAGGTTTTGATGGGGGTGCAGATGTAGGTGGTTCAGATGTGGTTGATGGTGGATGTTCTGGCTGTGGTTGTTTCTCTTGTTGTTGTGTTTGAGGTTCAGATGGTTTTTGTTGTTGATTTTCAGAATCTTTTTCTTGTTGAGGATCAGATTGTTTTTCTAGTTGTTTTGGATGTTGTTCAGATTGTTCTGTAGGTTTTTCTGTTTGATGTTGTTCTGTTGGTTGTTTTTCTGATTGTTGTTGTTGTGGTACAGATTGTTTGGTTGGAATTTCTGGTTGTGGAGTCTGAATTTGTGGTTTTGTTGTTGTTGGTTTTGGTGCAGATGATTGTTTTACAGGTGAGATGGAAATAGGATTAGATGATTTTTGAGGAGATGGAACAGAAACATGAGGTGGAGCAGAAACAGATTGTTTTTGTGTAGAAGGTGGTTTTGGAATAGACTTAAAAGTTGAATCATTTATAACAGTATTATTTATAGAATATACAGAAGTTTTGGTACCTTTAATCTTGATGCGTCTTGCAGGAACAGAAGGAGTGTCTCCAGATTCTTTCCTCTTTAGCAGCTTCTGAGGCTTCTCAGCAACCTTGGGCTTCTTCTGAACAGGTGCAACTTCTGCTTCTGATTTACTTCTTTTTCTTGTGATCTCTTCTCCTCCAACAGGAAATGGTTCCCTTGCTCTTTTTATAATATCTGCAGGAATAGGCTTTCCTTATGCCTTGCAAGCATCAATATATCTTACTACAATTTCCCTTGGTTTTTCAGCATAAAACAGAGGGTAGTCATCTACTGGGATTCTCTTCTGACTGAGTTCAGTGATGTTCAGCTTCTTGGGTGTTGTTGTGAGTTCTTCTACTATTTTTAGTCTCTGAAGACTCTTTGCATTCATAGGTTTTCCAAGAATAAATTCAAGTTCATCTGTGACTCCAGCAGCATATAGAGCAATCACCAATCCATTTTCTGTCAGAAAATATGAGATTAACCTTCCAAATGGAATCCAAGTTCTGATCTTCTGACCTTTTTCTTTCACAGATTCTATGGAGGCATTTATGTGATTCCATAAGTACATAAACAGAATATAGGGAAGATCTACCTTGGTGCTCTGACTTAAGCAATACATAAAGTAGAGTTGTTCATTGTTGACATAGTCTGGAGAGTTTGTAGACTTTCTGTGATGAATGCATCCCATGAAAATCTTTACCCAGATCTTGTAATCAGGCTTCAGATATTTGAACTTATTAGAAGCTTGTCCAGCAGTCATCACTTCCTCATAAACTTCATCCATATCTACACGCCCAACTGGCAGATGAGATACTCCATCTGTTTCCTCATATCCAATGAGTTTCCTGATCAGATCTTCTGTGATGATTATCTCTTTACCCAGAACAGAAGATAAAATGAACTTAGGGTATACAGAAGCATGTATCCAGAATTCTTTTACCAGAAGGGGGTAGACTGGTCCAAAAAGTCTGTCAAAATACTTTACCCATCCTTGAGCATCAATTATGGAGCGAAACTCAAACCCATTCTCAGCCAGTGAATCAAATTCCACCATTGATTCACAGAGAACTTCCAGTTTGTCAACAGGTGTTAGCAAAGTGCTCTTTGGTGTCGTATATGGAGTCACACCCATATTGGCAGAAGTAACTGCAGCCATGGTTGATTGAAATTGTGCAGCAGTTGATGATGAAGTTGCCATTGAAGATGAGTTTGTCAAATGCTTAGGGTTTTTGTGAAGAGAGAAAAGAAGACAGAAATGCATAAAAGGTTTGAGATGTCAAAAGTGTGAAAATGGTGAGAAATGATGTATTTATACTAAACACTTAGGCATACAAACAGTCAGATAAAAGCACGTTCATACAAAGCATTTAATGAAAAAGAATAAAAATCATTTCAAGCATTTATTGATTCTGACAATTTGGGGGGAAAATCAAGATTTTCACTATTCAAACTTCACCTCAAACGTCTCTTCAGTAGTGTACACGCCACCTTTGCAGATTTAGAGTGACATGTGTTTGCTTGCATGTGCTTCTGAATTCTCTTGAGAAATGAAACGTTAACCAACGTTCAGATCCTCTGAGGATTGTTAGTTCAGAGTTTCACACAAAAAATAATTTAAGGAAAATGAATAAGTAATCAGAAGAAATACTTCAGAGCATTAAACATTTTTGCATCTGTAAAATTTGCTTCTGACAAATATTATTCTGGACAGAAATCCATACCAATATTTTTCAGAATAAATTTGAATCTATCTTCAACAAGGGGTTTTGTGAAAATATCTGCCCATTGATGATCTGTATCAACAAAGGCCAAATTTATAATTCCCTTCTGGACATAGTCTCTGATGAAATGATGCTTAATTTCTATATGTTTTGCCTTAGAATGTAAAATAGGGTTTTTAGACAAACATATAGCAGAAGTATTATCATAGAATATAGAAATGTTACTTTCAAATATCTGATAATCTTCTAGCTGACTTTTCATCCAGAGCATCTGCGTGCTACATCCAGCAGCTGTAATATATTCTGCCTCTGTGGTTGATAGTGCAATTGTGGTTTGCTTCTTGCTGTACCAAGAGATTAGATTTCTTCCTAGAAATTGACAACTTCCAGAAGTACTTTTTCTTTCCACTGTGTCTCCAGTGTAGTCAGCATCACAGAATCCAACTAATTTGAAATCATCATCAGATTTTCTGTAACACAAACCCACATTAGACGTACCTTTCAGATACCTTAGAATCCTCTTAACAGCTGTCAAGTGTGATTCTCTAGGATCTGATTGGAATCTAGCACACAACCATACACTGAACAATATGTCAGGTCTAGAAGCAGTTAAGTAAAGAAGAGATCCTATCATACCTCTGTAGAGTTTCTGATCTACTTTCTTACTTACCTCTTCCTTGCCTAGTGAGCTAGTTGGATGCATGGGAGTCTTTGCCAGCTTATTATCAGTCATGTAAAATTTCTTCAGAAGTTCTTTAACATATTTGGTCTGATGTATGTAAGTGCACTCTGGAGTTTGGTTGACTTGAATTCCCAGAAAGAATCTCAATTCTCCAATCATGCTCATTTCAAATTCTGCATGCATACATTGAGCAAACTCCTTTCCCAGCATAGTATTGGTAGATCCAAATATGATATCATCCACATAAATTTGACAAATTAGAAGATCTTTCTTAAATGATTTACAAAAGAGTGTTGTGTCCACTTTGCCTCTGATGAAATTTTTCTTCAGAAGAAAATTGCTCAATCTCTCATACCAAGCTCTAGGAGCTTGTTTTAAACCATACAGAGATTTCTTTAGTTTGAAAACATGATCTGGAAATTTTTCACTCTCAAAACCAGGAGGCTGGTGGACATAAACTTCTTCTTCTATAATACCATTCAGAAAGGCACTTTTAACATCCATCTGATACAGAGTGATGTTATTTTATGCAGCAAATGAAATAAGAAGGCGTATAGATTCTAACCTTGCCACTGGAGCATAAGTTTTAGTATAATCAATACCTTCTTGTTGACTGTACCCTTGAGCAACTAGCCTTGCCTTATTTCTTTCAACTTCTCCTTTCTCATTAAGCTTATTTTTGAAGACCCATTTTGTTCCAATTATATTGAATCCTTTTGGTCTTTGAACTAAATCCCATACATCATTTCTGGTGAATTGATTTAGCTCTTCTTGCATGGAAATAATCCAATCATTGTCTTGCAGAGCTTCATCTACAGAAGTTGGTTCAATTACTGACACCAGTCCAAATAATGATGCTTCAGATGATCTAAGAAAGGATCTTGTTCTGATAGGGTCATCCTTCTTTCCAATAATAACATTCTCTAGATGAGAAGCTTTAATTCTGGAAGATGTTCCTCTAACAGTTGATTCTTCAGAAATGTTTAAATTGTTCATTTGAGAAGTTAAAGGAATTGCATCTAGCGTTGCTTCTGGTTCCTTCACTTGAGCTTTGTCTGCCTCTGAGCCTTCAGAGTCTGTGAAGACTACTTCTCTATCTGCAGAGTTTTCAGACTGCTTTGGCTTTTTACTGCCAAGCTTATCATCAAATCTAACATGAATAGATTCTTCCACAATCTGTGTCTCAGTGTTGTATACTCTGTAGCCTTTAGAGCATTCAAAATATCCAAGCATGAAACACTTCTGTGCTTTGAAATCAAACTTGTTCAAATTTTCTTTAGTATTTAACATATAACAAATACATCCAAAAGGATGAAAATATGAAATGTTGGGCTTTCTGTTCTTCCACAGTTCATAAGGAGTCTTCTCCAGAAGAGGTCTTACAGACACTCTATTCTGAATGTAACAGACTGTGTTGATTGCTTCTGCCCAAAAGTCTTTTGCCAGATTAGTCTCATTGATCATGGTTCTGGCCATTTCTTGTAGAGTTCTGTTTTTCCTCTCTACAACTCCATTTTGTTGTGGAGTTCTAGGACAGGAAAAATCATGAGCAATGCCATTTTCATTAAAATATTTTTCAAAATATTTATTTTCAAATTCACCACCATGATCACGTCTGACTTTTATAATTTTGAAATCTTTTTCATTCTGGACTTGTTTACAGAAGTCAAAGAACACAGAATGTGAATCATCCTTGTGTTTTAAGAACTTTACCCATGTCCATCTACTATAGTCATCAACAATGACTAATCCATACTTCTTTCCTCTGATGGATGCAGTTTTCACTGGTCCAGACAGATCAATATGAAGTAATTCTAGTGGTCTGGAAGTAGAAACAACATTTTTTGATTTAAAAGATGATTTTGAAAACTTCCCTTTTTGGCATGCTTCACAAAGAGCATCTGAGGTGAACTTCAGATTAGGAAGTCCTCTGACAAGATTAAGTTTATTAATCTGAGATATACGTCTCATATTAATATGCCCCAATCTTCTGTGCCAGACCCATTGCTCTTCATTAACAGACAAGAGGCATTTAACATTCTGAACCTTAAGTTCTGAAAGATTTATTTTATAAATGTTGTTTTTCCTCTTTCCACTAAATAGGATAGATCCATCCTTTTGACTAATAGCTTTACAACATTTTTGATTAAAGGTAATATCATAACCATTGTCACTTAATTGACTTATGGACAATAAGTTATGCTTTAACCCTTCAACAAGTGAAACATTAGTAATAGAGGGAAGTTTACCATTTCCAATGGTGCCAGATCCAATGATCTTGCCCTTCTGATTCCCTCCAAATTTCACATCACCTCCAGATCTAAGCTCCAGACTTTGGAACATAGACCTTTCTCCTGTCATGTGTCGTGAGCATCCAGAGTCCAGGTACCATGATTGGTGTCCTCACCTTGCTGCTAAGAACATCTGCAATAGGAATTATTTTACTTTTAGGTACCCAGATCTTCTTGGGTCCTTTAGGGTTAGTTGTTTTGAAGGTTTGTCTAAACTTCTGTTTTTCAACATAAGGTTTATTCTGACTATCCTTAGATTTAAACACATGAATATTCTTTTCAGAACGTGTTTGTTCAATATCATTCAAGTGACCAAATTTAAAGTGGGAATATAAAGGAGTTTTCTTGATGATAATTTTATCAACAGGTTTTGGATTTAAATCCTTTCCAGAGGAAGATTTATATCCAATTCCTTTTCTGTTATTTATGCTAACTCCATAGATCATGGAAGCCATTTTGCTTCTGTCTATGCTTTTAGCAAGAAACTTCTGAAAGCTATAACCATATTTTTCCAAAATATTTTTTCATTCAGATTCAGTTTCAGAATCAGAGTTTTGTTGAGCTAATTCAGAGTCATTTTTCAATTTTAAATTCTTTTCATTTAGCTCAGCTACTTCTGATTTGAGAATATTATTCTCAGATACAAGATTGCTTTGACGCTTCTTGTATTTGAGCTTAATATTGTTATAGCTCTTCAGAACTTCTGATAACACTTTGATAAGTTCTTCTTTAGTGAGTTTAGCCATTACCTCTTCAGCGTCAGAGTCAGATTCAGAGTCAGATTCAGATCCTGAAGTTCCTTCCTCCTGATCTTCTATGTCTGCCATCAAAGCTACATTTTCATATTCCTCTTCTGACTCAAATTCAGATTCAGATGTATCTGAATCATCCCAGGTGGCCATTAGAACCTTTTTCTTCTTATCAAATTTTCTTTTAGGCTTTTCTTTCAGCATCTTTGGACATTCATTTTTATAATGTCCAGGTTCTTTACATTCATAACAGACAACCTCCTTTTTGCCAGATCTTCTGTGTCCAGAAGACTCTTTTCTTTGGTCAGGCTTCCTGAAGTTTCTGAACTTCTTTCCTTTATGCTTCCAGAGTTTGTTTATTCTTCTAGACAGCATGGATAGCTCATCTTCATCTTCAGATGAGGATTCTTCAGAGCTTTCCTCTATTACCTGCAATGCTTTAGCAGATTTATTAGATTTTAAAGCAACAAATTTACCTTTCTTTTGAGGTTCATCTTCCTCAAGTTCAATTTCATGACTTCTTAGTGAACTGATTAGTTCCTCCAAGGAGATCTTGTTCAGATCTTTAGCCATTTTCAGCGCAGTCACCATAGGTCTTCATTTGGTAGGTAAGCTTCTGATGATCTTTTTTACATGATCAGCAGTAGAGTATCCTTTATCCAGAACCTTTAGTCCAGCTGTAAGTATTTGAAATCTGGAGAACATGGCTTCAAAAGATTCAGAGTCTTCCATCTTGAAGGCTTCATACTTCTGGATTAGAGCCAGAGCCTTTATTTCCTTGACTTGAGAGTTTCCCTCATGAGTCATCTTTAAGGACTCAAACATGTCAAATGCAGTTTCCCTATTTGTAATTTTTTTCATACTCAGTGTGAGATATTGCATTTAACAATATTGTTCTGGCCTTGTGGTGATTTCTAAATTCCTTCTTCTGAGCATCTGTCATAGATTTTCTGTCTACTTTCTTGCCATTCCTATCAGTGGGATGAACATATCCATCTATGACCAGATCCCACACATCAGCATCATATCCAAGGAAAAAACTTTCAATCCTGTCTTTCCAATAATCAAATTTCTCCCCATCAAACATAGAGGGTTTGGTGCTGATTCTGTCCCTTTCTTCATATTTGTTGTTAGTGTTAGACATTGTATTATCAGCCATAGTAACAACCAAATATATATATTAAAGTTTTTCTCACTGAATCTTTACTGTCACTGTAAAGTGGTAGCACACACAGAACCGGAGCTCTGATGCCAACTGAAGGTGAGAAAATACTTAGAAGGGGGGGTTGAATAAGTATGAAGATAAAAACTTAGAAATAAAAACTCAAGTATTTTTATCCTGGTTCGTTGAAGTCAACTACTCCAGTCCACCCTTCCTAGAGTGATTTGCCTTTCTCAATCAAGGACTTAATCCACTATTTAATAAGCTGATTACAATAGTAAGCACTAAGAATAACTGTTCAAAGTCTTCTCAAGAAATACTGATCCTAACTGGATCTTCTTAAGGTTTTCTTACAATCAAATGTAATAACAAATACAAGTGTTTAAATTGCTTCTAATAAAGCTTTATCACAACTGTGATTTTTCACTTAAAGTTAATAACAAAGAAATTAATTCTAGAAAGAATGTGAATAGTATGAGAGCTTTGAATATTGATTTCTTTTCAAGTAAAACGTCAACTAAAGAAGATGGGTGAAGACTTGCTTTTATAGGCAGCTTGTTCCAAGAGGTCTTCATGTTGAGAAGAGTGTCCAAAAGGTCTGAGCCTTTTTGTCTTCACATCAAGTGACCTTTCCTAGAAGAAGAAAGCACAGGGAAATCCTTTTTGTCTGTGTTCTTGTGTCTAGCATAAATAAGGAAAGAGTCGTTTGGATTATTCCAACGGACATAATCTTTGAATTATTCTTCTTCAATTTTTAGCAAGATTCATCAGAGTCTAATTGATCAGAGCCTTCTGATGTTGATCAGAGTTTTGCTGAATCAGAGTCTTTGCAGCTTGGTGTGCTTTTAGCGTGAATAAGTTCAGAGCATATTTGAGTCAGATCCTCAGTACTGGCAGCTTTAGTACTTTCAGAATCTTCTGTAGTAACTATGCTTGAAAAACTCTTCATACAAAATTCATCTTTGGTTCAGATGCTTCTGACTTGCTTCAGATTCTTCTAGAGCTTCTGCTTCAGATCCTTCTGGAGCTTCTACTTCAGATCCTTCTGGAGGCTACGCTCAGGATCTTCTGTTGGCAGTATTCAGAATCTTCTAATGGATGCATCTGGCGCTTTAGAGTCTAGCATATTTCTTATGTTCAGTTCTGATTTGCTTCTGGAGAGATAATTACTTTACTATCTGCAGTAAAAACTCTTAAAGCAAATTTTAGAGTATATAATTCTTAATTACAAAATTTCATAATATTTATCATCAAAACATGAAGATATTATTAAGAACCAATTTGTGTTCTAACACTTGGCAGGATGAGTCCTTCCTCCACCAGAGTGGTTCTTTCTCCTTGACAGGAGGCGTTTCCCTTCAGCATTTATTTTGCTGATGGGGTCGTAACATTTTGCATGATTTCATAGCATTTACCCTAAGATACGTAGCATTTCCACCGTGTGGAGCATTGCACCATTGTCAAAACATATGCATATGAAACATGAGCTAGGTCGTTACCGTACTTGTTTTGCAGGTGTTCCTACGCATAATGGTTTGCTCAAGATGATTCTTGAATTCCCCAGCGAAGTTGATTGCTTAAGATGATTCTTAAAATCTCCAGCAGAGTGGTTGCTCAGGCTGATTCCTGAAATCTCCCGCAGAGTCATTTGTCCAAGATGATTCCTGAAGTCCTCAGCAGAGTTGATTCACACAGAATGATTTCGGAATTCCCGAAGCAGAGTTACTTGATAGTTCTCCAAAATCCCCAACGGAGATGTGTCATCCCCAACAGGTTCTAAACAGAGAAATTGAAATTTCCTTGAAGACTTGATGATTGAAGTCTGGCAGTAGCGCCAAATTCCCGACTTACTGACGAAGTCCAACTGTGATGTCGAAGCAGTCCTCTCAGCTGATGCGGAGTGCCTGATGGCAGAAGAGTAGATGTCCTTATTGGGTTCATGATTGATTGAGGATTCTATTCCCAACTTACTGACGAAGTCCGGCTGACGCCCGAGATGTTCTTTGAAGGCGCGATGGCATAATTAACTTGATTGTTAAAAAGTTCCTAATGACCTGATAAGTCCCGAGGAATCCTTCTGCCACAATGTCGCAGAATGCCTGACGGCAATACCAGCTATGTATCACCGGTTACTGAGTGACCAGTGATCCCTTGATGACTTGAGGAGGAAGAAGCTGCAGCGAAATCTGATAATCATCCTGACGGAGATTTGAGAGCAGCCATCATTCACCGGTTATCGAGTAACCGGTGATCCCTTATTGACTTACTGATGAAGTCCGACAAAGATGTTGTCGACATGCCTAGCGACACGATGATTCCATAGGTGACGATAAGGAATTTTTCTGCTATGACGCAGGATGCCTGACGGCATGATCAACCATCCATTACCAGTTACCGTGTAACCGGTGATCCCTTGATGACTTGAGGACGAATATCTACAGCAAAATCAGATGTTCATCCTGACGGAGATTTAACCCTTCACCGGTTACCGTGTGACCAATTCCCCAGTAGAGTTGTCGTGCAACTGTCATGCTCAGTTTTGAAGATGTTCCTACCAATCAAAGTATTGTTTACCTGTGTGGTGGTAGATCGCCTGTTGCCATGTAACCGGTGATCCCTTGATGATTTGAGGATGCAATGATATCAGATAAATCAGAGAATCATCCTGAAGGAGATTCAAATCAGTATTTCTCCAGCTAGTTGTCGTGCAACTATTGTTTCGGTTTCCGAAGATTTGTCCCCATCAGAGTACCGTGTACTTGTGCAGCTGGAAAATTTCCGGGTTTGTTGGTATTCAACCATCTTTTACCTTGATTGTTTGAGAGTCGTTCGCGTCTCACCCAGTCAGGTCCAAGCCGTTTGAATAGGGGCAGCTGTTGCACCCCAAAATTTGCCCAACATTTCTTCACCTATCTTGTGTTTCAATTCATTCACATTAGCATTATCATTTGCATTTCATTGACATGTATGCAGGAGATCAAGAGGTATGATTACCAATCAAGGGCTACATAAGACTGAAGCCAACTAAAAAGGTTATTCAAGTGTTCAAGGGTTGATATCCTTGTCAGAGAAGTTAGAAGATCCTCAGAGAGAGTAATTGAAGCCAAGTGTGTAGGCCTCCAAACTTGAGAGTTGTGTGAAGCCATCAGATGATTCTGAGGTCATGAAGTTAGACTTGAGGTCTTGAGAGAGCTCATGAGAAGTGTTGAAGATCACTTTGAGGCCTAGACAGGTCATTATGCAAGAATAAGAAGCCTCAGCTCTGATTGGTGCAGCTAGGGTTTGACTAGGTCAACCCTAAGTCAACTGAGGATTTGAAGGAGGTTGAGACCTAATTCAAGATCCATGTGATCATGGATTGATACATTAAGATGTTATAAGGATGATTCCAAGGTTAACTCATCATGATTGAAGAGTTTGAGAAGTTTCAAGCTAGGGATTCTAAGACTTGACAGTGTAAAATCCCCTAGTTTGACCCCTATCTTCAAGGCAATTTAAATCAAGATAGGATTTTCATCTCATCTTAACCCCAACATGATTTTTGTAGAGAATGATCTTAGCTTTAATTTGAGTACTAGAAGTCCTTGATAGGGTTTATAGAACTCAAGTTATGAGCCAGACAAGTTACAAGTCATCTGAGGTATGTGAATTTGGAGCTTGAAAGTTACCCAACTTGCATGAAACTTTTGCCTAAGAAGGATGATTCCTATGAACTTTTGGTCAACATGAATGTTGTTCCTTATTCTCTTAGCTTTCTAGAGAGTACTAGAAGTCCTTGATATCATTTGTAGAACTCAAGTTATGGCTTTTACAAGTCAAGGGTATTTTGGGAAGTTATGATTATAGGTCATTTTCGGTTATAGGTCATTTTCACCAACTTAGACACCTCAAATGAAATTTTTTTCAACTTGAAAGTTGCTCAAAATGGGTTTTTAACCTTGACCATGTATCAAGAAGACATTGAAATGGCTTAAGGAAAGACTTGGTTCAAGAAGTGGTGAAAAAGGAAGGATTAAAATGGATTAAATGACCAAAAATTCAAATAAATCATGTTGTGTGCAAATGAAGCAAAGTAATATCATTTTTTGAATGGAAAAAGCATTTTAGAAACTTTGGAAATGTTATACTTTTGGTTTGAGTCCCATATCATGCCCTTTTTCTTTGTTTCTTCATGATGAAGTAACATGACATACACAAGCCATTGGATGGAAACAAGGAGGGAAACATCACCATTCATGTTCAAAATCTCATGAGAAGTTGAATGTAAGCTTGCTAAAGCCAAAACAGAGTGGGAATCGTGACTGGTGTAAGTGAGATTTTGGAGAGAATTTGAAAATTGAAAATCTCATTCTGAAGCTTTGAGAAAGTTCTAGATGATTCTAATGAGTTCTATATAAGTGGTTGAGTGTGTTCAGCCATTTTTTTGGAAGAGATTGAAGCCTGAAGCAGAGAGTGAAGTTGAAATTTCATAGCTGCAAGTTGAAATCGTATTCTGAGTTCAAGGCTAATTCAAGAGAAATTGAAGATTGCATTAGCTTTGGAAGGAGTTTTGGAGTGTATCTGCATCATCTTGGAGGCTGAAGTGATCAATAACCCCTTCTGTTACACCTCTGAACACAGGTTGATACATTTCGTTTTTGTGCATAATCTAGGAGGGGATAGATAGAAATCTATAGGTGGTTAGGATCTGGATGATGTATAGATGGATTTGAGCTGATCAATTTGGGCATTAGAGACAGTTAGGATGGGGATCATTTTCTGTTGAAGCTGAATTCTTGCAATTCTTGGATTGATAATCAAGATTAGATAGGGGGAATTGATCACCATGAGATAAGGATCATTTATGTGCATTTAATTGAAGTTCTGATGAGATTCAAGATTGAGGTGTATTTTGGAATGGCTATCGGGTTTGAAAATCCATGGAGATTTAGATGATTCTAAGGTTGGATTCATGATCAGCGTGAAAAACTGGACGAGATGACGTATCATTTTATAATTTTTGATGAACTGTGTGTTGGTCTTCACCGGAGAAGACGGTGGCGCCACTTTCAGGCCACCGTCTGTGATTTCCCTTCATCTGAATGTTTGAACGAGGACGATGCACAAGAAGCGTTGGATCAGTCTTGGATATTGACTCAGTAAAAGCAACGCACGGCCACGATTGGTTCTGAAAGTCAGACTTGGACTTCTTCATCAATACGCACCGTTTCACTTAACTGAAGTGAATGGGCCTAGAGCTTGGATTGATATCTACACCCCCCATTTGGCCCAACCCAGGATTTGAACTGATGTTATTTGCTATTTGCAACGCAAGTTTTTTAATTTCTTATGTTTTTCTTTTAATTTCATCATTTCATGTTAGTTTGAAAATAATTCATAAAAAATAGAAAGATAGGTCAATTAATTCCAAGTTTTTTTTCCCTGATTCATCATTGAATCTAGAATTTTATTGAATAAAAATATTAGGAAAATCATGCATTTTCAATTTTTTGTGCATTTTTTACATTTTATTTGATAATAAAATTGCCATGGTTGATACCTCTGTTTGATGATTTTAGTGTGAGCATTTGGTGATGAGTTTTGGCTTGATTTTTTTATGTGTGATTAGATTAGACATGTATGCTCCCATAGTATTTTTCTCACATTTTTTTGATGAAATTATGTGTTGTTTTTAGGTTGAAACTTTAGGTGCTTCCTTTTAGGGTTTAAATTTAGTACCTTGTAGTGTAGAATTTATTTCTAGGTCTTATTTGAGGATTTGATCTCTGGAATTAACATGGTAGAGTCATGATTGACATAGGTTCCCATAGTTATTTTTATAGGATTTTATAATTGATTTTAGTATTTTATTTAGAATTAACTTTAGTACTAGGTTTTAGGTGATCCTAACTTGCTAACTCAACTAGAATGATTTCATTAGTTCCCTTAGAATAGGGTTTTGCTTCTCTTGCTCTTGGATGATGATGAAGACTTGTGGGAGCTACTGTGGAATGCTTGGTGGAGCTTGGACTTGAAGATTTCTCTCCCTTTGGTGTAGTTTGTTTAGGGTTAAGGATTAGGGTTTTAGGGAGATCTCTTAGAATAGATTTTCTTCCTTCATGAAACATGGAAGGTGTTGATCACTTCCATTCCTCCCTATGATGTAATGTCCCATTATGAAGGCCCCATCCCTCCTTTGGTAGGATGTGTGGCTCCTCACAAGTTGGTAGAACCTTTGAGGGTTCCCTTCCTTGATGGTGGAGTGCTTAGAGGTGACCTTTGGTCTTCACTTTGCTTCTCCCTATCCCCACCTTACTCTTGTTAGATGAATCTTTCACCCTTACTAGAGGATGGAGTTCCTTGTTATAATATTGAAGATATTAGAGTTTGAACTCCCCCTTTGTTTGAAGACTGCCTTGGGAGCTGAAGCTTGAAGATCAAGAAGAACAAGTTGACACTTGTGAAGAAGATCAAATTGAGGATGAAGAAGGAGCTGAAGCTTGAATAAGATGAAGAACAAGTTGACACTTGTGTCTGATACATTGAAAGCTTGAAGAAGCAAGTTGACACTTGCTATTGAAGATGAAAGCCTTGAAGAACAGTTACAGACTGAAGACTGAGCTGCTGTCAGAGGATTGCTTTGCTGGGAAGCTGTTGATCTGCTTTCTTTCCTGTCTGTTTGCTCTCTGTGCAACTGTATTGATGTAACTTGTTCGATTTGCTTGATGAATTAGAATAAGTTCATGTTTAGATTGTGTTAAGCTAGGAGCATGATTGCACTAGAGGTTGAGTTGCTCCCTCTGCTTGTATTTTTACTATATGGCTTTGCTTGCTGGTATTCGGTAGAGCC
This sequence comes from Lathyrus sativus, assembly GCA_963859935.3. NCBI lineage: Eukaryota > Viridiplantae > Streptophyta > Magnoliopsida > Fabales > Fabaceae > Lathyrus > Lathyrus sativus. The sequence goes on from OZ012741.1 coordinate 96,709,203, forward strand.
CTGCTCCCTTGCCTATGTGGTTTGTGATTTGCTTGATGGCATTTTATTTCTTCTGTATGATTGCAGTTATTCATATCTGGCTTGAGGTCGAGACGAGCTTGTGGAGGCTGATGCCCCACACACATTTCCTCCTTCACTTGCATTGCATGCATTTTACAATCGTTTACTGTTTACTGTTTAAGCTGATGATTTATCTGTTTCTGATTATCATTGACATGATCCCCTAGGAATCTCACTTCCTTTGATAAGAAAGTGATGATTAGAACTTTAGGTTGAAACCTATGCATGATAACTTCTAGGAGTTCCCTGTTTCAAACCTCAACCATAGGATGAATCCTTGGCATGACAACAGTAGGACTTGATTGTCTCCCCATAGAGTCCTTTCTTCTCTTCTCATCTTAAACAACAGTAAAAAAACGTAATAAAGGCAAGTTAGTATAAGCGCGTTACGAGCCTTAAGCTACTTGGGTAATGATAATTGAGCAGCCTCCTCTCAATCGTCTAGAATGTTTAGTATACGTCCTTTGGACGATATGTGACGCATTCGTTCTCAGGTTATAGTCTCTAGCACTATACAAACTACAGACAACATAAAAAATAGTTCTTCCGTAAAAGACAGAAAACAAACTTCAAACCTCTTTGCCCCGTGGGCCCATAATTCAAAGGAAGCTTTTCTGAAGAAAAGAGTGTCGTTAACTCCCGGTTCTACCGCAAACGGTAACGCCTAAGTCTCCAAGGTTCGAGCTGCGTACACCAAGCTGCTGGAACTGTTTGTTAACCCTACTCGAAAAATAGATGAATCTGAATCCCCATAATCCGTATTATGCCGAACTACGTAAGCTCTGATCTCTCATACATGTTGAGAGTATGTAGGCACAATACTGACGTATTGGCGAGTCACCTTCCCCCATCACCCATAGTTAAACGAACTACGTTGACTCTGATTTCTCATTCTCTGATGAGAATACGTAGGCATAAAGTGCGACGCTTTGCCGAGTCATTGTCTTTTCTTTTTGAGCCAGCCTTGATAGGTAGATAGATAAAACCAACCCGTCAGATAAACACAATAAGAGTGGATCCCATCGACTACGATGGACGTGAGGGGTGCTAATACCTTCCCCTTGCGTAACCAACTCCCGAACCTAGACAATGGTTGTGATGACCTTGTCTTATACCTTTTCGTCAGGTTTTTCCGATCGTTTCCTTTCCCGTTCTGAGGGATAAATAACGAAAGGTGGAGACTCTTCTGTTTTGCCGGCACCTTATTTTCGCGGTAGCGACAACTACAGACAAACTAGCAAGTCGCTATCAACCATGGTCCCCCATGAAATTCTTTTTGCAAAACTCCCTAACGGTATTGCAAATCCTCCGCGCACAACCTCACGCATTGGAAGGGATTTTCTCAGAATTCTTATCCCTTTTGGTGTACGAATTATTCCTTCAAATCCCCTATAAATAGAGCTCAGATCACTCACACAAATAGGGGGAAAAAACCCTAAAGTTACTCTGCGAAAATCTACCCTCAACCCATCTTAAAGCTCTTTGTTTCCAAATCTTCCCAAAGCTGACATCAGAGCTCTCTGTAAGGTGAGCTTAAATGCGTTTACACAATCTCAAGACACAACATTCCCAGCAAACCACAGACAAAGCGATAGAGGAGAAAAGAATCTTACCAAAATGCTGCCAAATTTCAAATCAAAGAAAACCCTAACGAAATCTCGTTGAGAAAATCCATGACTCACCAGTGTTTCTTCTTTGAAGCTTACAGGACCTTCCACTAATTCTCTTCACGCCCTGTAGAAACCCGTCCTTTTGTGAAATCCTTGCGTTCTTCGATTTTCCAATCTATCCCTAGAACACCAACAAAATCACGATTCAAGATGCAGAACAATAGAAGGAGATGAAACGAGTTGATGATAAGCTCAAAAATAGGGAATGAGGTGAAGCGGAAGACAAATCGCTCACCACAACCATCGAAGCTTTTGAGCAGTAGATTTCTGACGACTTTGAAGGTATCCAACTGTTGTCTTCCGGTAACTATTTCGCCTTTCTCCTTCATCGATTTTCCTTTAATTTATATAACTTAGCTTCAAGAGATTTTATTGTGGTGTTAGGGTTTGAAAAGGGGGCAAGGTTTAGTTTTATGTAGGTTGTATGTATGAATGCGTTTGTGATTAGAGGGAGAAGTATGAACGTTTAAGGAGATGGAGAGAGGTTCAGAGAGGATAGCGATAGACATGTTTTTTTTGGGTTTACAAAGTGAACGTTCAGAGGGAGAGGAGGATTATCCTTCGTTGGGACTTTGTTTTTTATGTTGAAATTTTAATATGCTTTTAAGGATCTTGAATGCATAGTTATCCATTGCCTTTCACGTTTTTGGGTTTATTGGCTTTTATTATTATTTATTGAGTCCAGATTATACTGCACGAGGTTTGGGGAGTGATGATGGCTTTTTCCTCATGTTTTCTTTGACTAAAGAAGGTTTATTTTGTTCATACTTGCAATGGTTAGAAAGCATTTCTAATTAAAACAACTATTTATTAATTAGTTTGTTTTTTAGATAATTTGAGATATTTTCTAACTAAAAATCTTTTTTTCAAAATTATTATTAATTAGTTTATCTATAGAGAATTCAATTTTTTTAAGGAAAATGCTAGACATTTTTAAAAGACAATTTTAGGAACAAAAGTCTAGAGCTTTCTAAATATTCTTTTTTTTTTAATTTAAGTTATTAAATCTTTTTTAAAACTCACAGTCTTTCTAATCCCTATTCAACTTATTTTTTTACTATTAAACTATTTTTAAATCAAAATCGTGAAAAAACTAAATTCTTGAAGTTCAACACTTCTTGGATTTTTGGAAAATCATTATTGAGGTGTACACCTTAAATAATGTATTATTCAACTTTTCATTTTTAAAATACTCTCTTTTTTGGACAAAGAAATATCATAGGAATCTAGCATTCTGTGTGATATTTTTGTTGGTCATCCAAACATTTTCCGAATGAAAAAGGTGTTGTTAGGATCTAGCATCCAAATAGTACCCCGATTAATTAGTTGTGAGGCCGACGTCTCATTTACCAAATAATTGTCATTCCCCCTATACTTTTCAAATCATATCTCGTATTCTCACTTCTCATACCACAAACCCTTTTCACATCCTCGATTCCATCCAAATTATTTTCAAAATATTTTCTCAATTAAAACTCCGAAAGAAGGAGGTTCTTGGAATATAGCATTCCTTGGATTTTCGAGTGAATAGTTCTCGAGGCACGCTTTTGAGTTATTATTCATTCAATCTTTCGACTTTTTTTTCAAAAAAACATTTTCTTGAGTAAAACTCCGAAAGAAGGAGGTTCTTGGAATCCAACATTCCTTGGATCTTCGAGTGAATAGTTCTCAAGGCACGCTCTTGAGTTATTATTCACTCAATCTTTCAACTTTTTTCAAACATTTTCAAACATTCTCCTAAGTCGAGTGCTCGTCCGCATTCGCAACCGTCGACAGTTCACACACACTTCACAATTCCTAGTGGTTTCAATATTAGGGGCATCCTTAGGAACTAATTTCGTTTCTCACCATCTAACCCTTGACACGTCATCAAGTCGGTTCTATCTTCTAATCAATTCCTCGACTCGTCGTCGAACCCTTTCTTCAAACAAACCTCTTTTTGCCTCGCCATTCCGTTTTCAACTCAATCTTTTCACAAACGTCTTTTTAAACTTACAAAAGAGGGATATTCTTAGAATCTAGCATTCTTTGAATATTCGAATGAGTAACTCTCGAGGCGCGCCCTTGATTTGTTATTAGTTCATTCTTTCGATTTCAAAACATCCAACTCTTTCACGTCAGGTTCACCAGTTGGCGACTCTGCTGGGGACATGTTCTCCATGCAAAGAGAGAGTCGAGCCTATCTTTTGGTTTGTGAGGAGTGTTTGTTTTTTATTTGTTTTCTTCTTGTTTATGTATTTGTTCTCTTGTGGATTTTATTTGTGCTTGTTATCTTGGTTGCCTGTTGGTTCTTGGGATGACATCATGAGTAAAGCTCTACGCCCGAGCTTTAGTAAAAGCAGAGAGAACACATAGTTTAGAATTGGTAGTCGAGTAGTGTTAGTCTCTGAGGACTCGCTCCTTGTGGGCCTAGCATGAAAGCTCCTCCAGAGGAGACCTATTCGTAGATCTTGTTGTAACACAGCTAGCCTGTTGCACGATTTGATTCATGAAGGGTCCATGATTCTGGGAACCTTTTTTAGCACCAATTCCAATAATGGTGGTCGTGTAGTGTTAGTCTCCAAGGACTTGCTCCTTGTGGGCCTAGCATGAGGACTCCGCTCAGAAGAGACTGTGTCGTTATTATCATCGTAATACAACTAGCCTGTTGCGTGACGCTGATATGATTAGTGTCCGTGATCCTGGGAACCAAACATATAAACCATCCCGTAAGTGGGTTTATGGGTAGAATATCTAGACCTTCCTGTATAGGGCTTACCTGTCAGGTTTCTTTGGTCAGAAACTGTGGTTACTTATCCGTTTCAGTTACCGGCTTCAGGAGTTATTTGAACTGTGATACTGTGATCCTGGATCTTGTATCTTGCATTACATCTCGCATATCATTTGCATTGCATCTCATATGTTGTGCATTTTTCATTTCCAATCCTTCAGCAGAATCTTATGTCTCCTTCCTTCCTATCCAGTAAATCAAGCTGATTCCTCAACACCAGTACGCAACTAGAGCCAATACAAGACGAATGATGGAGCAGATTCAGCAAGAGCAAGCTGCCTTCAGAGAAGAGTTGGACTCCATCAAAGGAATTATTGACCAGATCCTCAAAGCCATCCTCACGGCCATAAGAGAGGAAGAACAGCGTGAAGCCGCTGCTGTCATCAACAACAATGGTCAAGAACAAGGGTCCACTGTCATCCCTTTGGTTCCAATTCCAAATCCTCATGGGATTCCGTTGAACTTCAATAACGCAGCCGAAGGAAACACTTCTCATCCAACCCCAGCGCCCGGAGTTACCATTGGAGCTATCCCGCAGGCCCAACCTACTGTCGTGCAGATCCCAGCCCCATACTGAAGATACTCTGATGGATCATTATGACGATGTTCAGAACTATCATGCTGCTATCCCCATTTCCAGTCTTGTTGCCGCTCAGGATTCAGAAGCCATGAAGATGTGTCGAGATCTAGCCGAGAAACTCCGAGCCATGGAGGGGCATAGTTCTAATTCTTTTGGTGCTTTGGAATTATGCTTGGTGCCTGATGTTGTCATTCCTCCCAAGTTCAAGGTGCCCGAATTTTCGAAGTACAAAGGTCTTAGTTGCCCAAATATCCATCTGAAGATGTATTGTCGCAAGATGGCTGCCTGTGCCAGAGATGAAAAGCTCATGATTCATTGCTTCCAAGACAGTTTGTCTGGGGCATCACTCGAATGGTATATGCAGCTAGAACGTAACAGTGTGTGCACTTGGGCCGAGCTAGCCGATGCATTCGTCAAGCAGTACAAGTACAACACCGATCTTGCTCCGAATCGTACTCAACTTCAGAGTATGACTCAGAAGGATGGCGAATCCTTCAAGGAGTACGTGCAATGATGGAGAGAGCTAGCCGCAAGGGTGCATCCACCTCTTGTTGATCGTGAACTGATTGACATCTTCATGGGTACCTTGCAAGGCCAGTACTACGAGAAACTGATCGGTAGTGTCGCTGCTGGATTCTCTGACTTGGTGATTATTGGTGAGAGAATCGAAGAAGGGTTGAAGAGCGGGAAGATCCAAGGAGGTTCTAGCAGCCAAGCTAGTACCAAGAAGCCTTTCAACGGATACAAGAAGAAAGAGGGCGAAACAAATGCTATCTCTTTGCAGAAAGAGCAAGCTCCTCGGCAAGCTCCCGCTCATATGCCTTATCAAGTCCCTTACTACCAGTATCCGTATGTTGCTGCTGCGCAATATGCTCCAATGCATTATCAGCCAGCTGTTCAAGCAGTGCAAGCTCAGATGCTACAGCAACAGGCTCCTCAGCAACGAGCCTACAATCAGCAAGGATACCAATATCCTCCTCAGCAACAACAAATGCAAGCTACTCAGCAACGACAAGGTACTCGCCCACAGTGTCAGCAGAGAACATGGACGCCAGATAGAGTCTTTGATCGTCTACCAATGACATATGCTAAAATCTTTGCTCAGTTGATGGAGAAGAAAGTTGTTGTTCCGAGAGATTTGGCTCCTCCAACTGTCATTCCTGCCGACTACGATGCAAATGCTCACTGTGAGTTTCATAAGGGCGCTCCAGGTCATACCATTAAGGACTGCAGAGCTTTCAGGCACATAATTCAAGACATGATCGACAGGGATGCTATCAACTTCAATGGGAAGTCTCCAAATGTCATCAACAATCCGATGCCACCAGCCAACTAGTGCCAACATTAGATCAAGCAGAGTCAAGTTCATTTCTCGAAGAAGGCAGTCATGTCGCCATTTCATATTACATATTTCTTACATTTGTCTTTGTTTGTTTAAGTATTGTATGCTTTGAACAATTGCCATTCGTATTTGGTTTTCATTAATGTATTGTTTATGCATGTTTTGAATTAGTTATGTCGCATTCACTCATTTTCACTTATCACCGACACATTTATTCACTTCACTCTATTCACTGTTGTTTAGCATGATTTAAGGGAGGATGATGAGAACGAGATACCGATAATTGCAAACCGTATGCTTTCAGACAGAATTTCGTCAATGATGTACAGGCATTGCTTCAATTCCCCAAACACTGGAGATATAAGGTGTTAATCCCTAGTAAACCACTTTGAGCCTAGAAGTAGCAGTTTCCTTCGGATATTCAAACCCTTTACATTCAACCCGGGGTAGGGTAGTGTTCAGTCAATTCAACCCCTCACTCGAATCAACAAGCAAAATCCAGAAGACGACTGTTCATCAAAGACCCATGACATGGCAGTCACAAACTTCCCAAAATCCAAAAAATCAAAAGCCTGCTAAGTCAAACACCTCAGAGGGGACTTAGGCAAAATCAAGGCAATCCCGATGGATCTGACAAGCAAAGTCAATTCATGCAAAAGTTAGGGATAAAAAAAACAAAAACAAAAGAGGCCCTCAAAACCCTCAACCAAAAACAAAATAAGGATCAGTGGTCACCCGATAGGGTCATTGACATCCATCAAAATAAGGTGGATGTCGCGTCAAGCAAACCTTAATTCATCAAGCTTACACCGTCAAGACAAATGCAGAATTAACTGAACGTAGAACTGGAGATCGTTAAGAAGAATGGGTGGGTACAAATCATACTTTGAGCCTAATATCCTTTGTTTCATAACCATGAACCAGACCACGTTACAACCCTCGAAAGACCTAGTTGAGGCGAGGTTTATTCTGAAAGCATACTATTGCGAGGTTGCGTAACCTGACTCCTCACATGCTTGCTAATCATCAGCATTGGTGTCATTATTCTTATTATATTTTTCACGCACCAATCAAAACTAGCACCACGTTTGGGCTAACAGTCCATTCGTCTCACTGCCAAGACACTTCAATAAAACGACACTTTTTTTTTCAAAACTTGCATTGAACTTTGCATTAATACTACCATTTATGGATGTACAATTTTAATTGCAAATCAGTGCTAGGTATTCAAAGACATTCCAACAAAAGGCAATCAAGGAGGAACTTGACTTTCAATGGTTGGCACAAAGCAAGGCTACCTCAGGACCCGCAGGCTGAGGCAAATCATTCAACAACTCGAGCAGGGGCAGCCTATTACCATGTTCAGACTGAGGCAAGATCAGGTCACCCCAACCATCAAGCAGAGTTGCAACCTTCTCTGAAGCAAATTCACAACAATATCAAGTATCCAGACTTGAAGCATCCAGAGTATCTTCGCCTACTTCAAATAATGGCGTCTCCAGCAAGCTGCGTGTCGAGGAAGTCAATCCCTCCCACCACCCAAAGTCCAATCCGTATTGGCAACTACCAAAAGTCCACCACGCTGGCGTCTTCACCTGCATTTCCAATTACCCGTCTGCATCATCTGCATCATACGCATCGCGTTCTACCTCATAAGCAATTTATATCATATGCATACCAATCATATCATACTTCCCCAGCTCTTGCATCTCCGCGCGTCAGCATTTGCATTTCCATTCATTATGGAACATCATTATCATTCAGCATTCGCATTTGTAAGTCAAGGTCCAGGATCAATCTCGAAGATTTCCAAGACCATCATCAGCCCAATCAGGGGCATTTCTACAAGACCGTGGGTTCTTCCCACGAACTTCAAGAGTTTCAAAGCAATCATCAGCCCAGTCAGGGGCAATCTTCTGCAAGTGTGGGTTTCTCCCACGAAATTCAAGGACATTCAAAACAAGTTTTAGCCCAGTCAGGGGCATCTTTTTCAAGACCATGGGTAGTTCCCATGACGTATTTCAACCTCGTGGTTGAGCAAATCTTCAAATCAACATACAGTCCAGCCAGGGGCATATCATTCAAGACCGTGGGCTTTCCCCACGAAGTTGTTAAACCTTTTGTTGGGAAAACTCAAGAAGTTTAATGCAAGATTCAACCCAAGCAGGGGCATCTTCAGCAAGGCCGTGAGCGTTCCTCACGAAGTTGTTCAACCTTTTGTTGACCAAGACAAAATTTCAAGACAAATTCAACCCAGACAGGGGAATCCTCTTCAAAATTCATGGGCATAACCATAAAATTATTTCAACAAAACTATGATCTCCAAACAAGACGGTAGGGGTACCCTGTTGACTCATTTCAATTCAATCTTCCTCTTGGGTATTCCCCAATGAGTTGTACCCAGCAAGCGTGACCATTGTCAAATGCCTTACTATCATCCTTTTGGTGATAGTCGAACCTCGTCAGTTCAACCTAGCCTGCATCCTTTTGGTGTTAGTAAACTTCAAATTTGTGTTGTCCTATCATCCTTTTGGTGATAGCAACCTCTGTGTGTGAGTTTCGCTCCGTCATCCTTTTGGTGGGGGGTCTGTCACTTGGATTTGTGTCAAATTGTGCGATAGTGTTTGTCCTATCATCCTTTTGGTGGTAGTGGCCGGTGTGAGTTTCACTCCGTCATCCTATTGGTGGGGGGTCTGTCACTTGGATTTGTGTCAGATTGTGCGATAGTGTTTGTCCTATCATCCTTTTAGTGGTAGTGGCCGGTGTGTGTTTCGCTCCATCATCCTTTTGGTGGGGGGTCTGTCACTTGGATGGGTGTAGATTGTGCGATAGTGTTTTTCCTATCATCCTTTTGGTGGTAGTGGTCGGTGTGTGTTTCGCTCCGTCATCCTTTTGGTGGGGGGTATGTCACTTGGATTGATGTCAGATTGTGCGATAGTGTTTACCCTATCATCCTTTTGATGGTAGTGGCTGGTGTGAGTTTCGCTCCGTCATCCTTTTAGTGGGGGGTCTGTCACTTGGATTGGTGTCAGATTGTGCGATAGTGTTTGTCCTATCATCCTTTTGGTGGTAGTGGCCGGTGTGTGTTTCGCTCCGTCATCCTTTTGGTGGGGGGTCTGTCACTTGGATTGGTGTCAGATTGTGCGATAGTGTTTGTCCTATCATCCTTTTGGTGGTAGTGGCCGGTGTGTGTTTCGCTCCGTCATCCTTTTGGTGGGGGGTCTGTCACTTGGATTGGTGTCAGATTGTGCGATAGTGTTTGCCCTATCATCCTTTTGGTGGTAGTGGCTGGTGTGAGTTTCGCTCCGTCATCCTTTTAGTGGGGGGTCTGTCACTTGGATTGGTGTCAGATTGTGCGATAGTGTTTGTCCTATCATCCTTTTGGTGGTAGTGGCCGGTGTGTGTTTTGCTCCGTCATCCTTTTGGTGGGGGGTCTGTCACTTGGATTGGTGTCAGATTGTGCGATAGTGTTTGTCCTATCATCCTTTTGGTGGTAGTGGTCGGTGTGTGTTTCGCTTCGTCATCCTTTTGGTGGGGGGTATGTCACTTGGATTGGTGTCAGATTGTGCGATAGTGTTTGTCCTATCATCCTTTTGGTGGTAGTGACCGGTGTGAGTTTCGCTCCGTCATCCTTTTGGTGGGGGGTCTGTCACTTGGATTGGTGTCAGATTGTGCGATAGTGTTTGTCCTAGCATACTTTTGGTGGTAGTGGTCGGTGTATGTTTCGCTCCGTCATTCTTTTGGTGGGGGTCTGTCACTTGGATTGGTGTCAGATTGTGCGATAGTGTTTGTCCTATCATCCTTTTGGTGGTAGTGGCCGGTGTGTGTTTCGCTCCATCATCCTTTTGGTGGGGGGTCTGTCACTTGGATTGGTGTTAGATTGTGCAATAGTGTTTGTCCTATCATCCTTTTGGTGGTAGTGGCCGGTGTGTGTTTCGTTCCGTCATCCTTTTGGTGGGGGGTCTGTCACTTGGATTGGTGTCAGATTGTGCGATAGTGTTTGCCCTATCATCCTTTTGGTGGTAGTGGCTGGTGTGAGTTTCGCTCCGTCATCCTTTTAGTGGGGGGTCCTTCACTTGGATTGGTGTCAGATTGTGCGATAGTGTTTGTCCTATCATCCTTTTGGTGGTAGTGGCCGGTGTGTGTTTCTCTCCGTCATCCTTTTGGTGGGGGGTCTGTCACTTGGATTGGTGTCAGATTGTGCGATAGTGTTTGTCCTATCATCCTTTTGGTGGTAGTGGCCGGTGTGTGTTTCTCTTCATCATCCTTTTGGTGGGGGGTATGTCACTTGGATTGGTTTCAGATTGTGCCATAGTGTTTGTCCTATCATCCTTTTGGTGCTAGTGACCGGTGTGAGTTTCGCTCCGTCATCCTTTTGGTGGGGGTCTGTCACTTGGATTGGTGTCAGATTGTGCGATAGTGTTTGTCCTATCATCCTTTTGGTGGTAGTGACCGGTGTGAGTTTCGCTCCGTCATCCTTTTGGTGGGGGGTCTGTCACTTGGATTGGTGTCAGATTGTGCGATAGTGTTTGTCCTAGCATCCTTTTGGTGGTAGTGGCCGGTGTGTGTTTCGCTCCGTCATTCTTTTGGTGGGGGTCTGTCACATGGATTGGTGTCAGATTGTGCGATAGTGTTTGTCCTATCATCCTTTTGGTGGTAGTGGCCGGTGTATGTTTCGCTCCATCATCCTTTTGGTGGGGGGTCTGTCACTTGGATTGGTGTTAGATTGTGCGATAGTGTTTGTCCTATCATCCTTTTGGTGGTAGTGGCCGGTGTGTGTTTCGCTCCGTCATCCTTTTGGTGGGGGTCTGTCACTTGGATTGGTGTCAGATTGTGCGATAGTGTTTGCCCTATCATCCTTTTGGTGGTAGTGGCTGGTGTGAGTTTCGCTCCGTCATCCTTTTAGTGGGGGGTCTGTCACTTGGATTGGTGTCAGATTGTGCGATAGTGTTTGTCCTATCATCCTTTTGGTGGTTGTGGCCGGTGTGTGTTTCGCTCCTACATCCTTTTGGTAGGGGGTCTGTCACTTGGATTGGTGTCAGATTGTGCGATAGTGTTTGTCCTATCATCCTTTTGGTGGTAGTGGCCGGTGTGTGTTTCGCTTCGTCATCCTTTTGGTGGAGGGTATGTCACTTGGATTGGTGTCAGATTGTGCGATAGTGTTTGTCCTATCATCCTTTTGGTGGTAGTGACCGGTGTGAGTTTCGCTCCGTCATCCTTTTGGTGGGGGGTCTGTCACTTGGATTGGTGTCAGATTGTGCGATGGTGTTTGTCCTAGCATCCTTTTGGTGGTAGTGGCCGGTGTGTGTTTCGCTCCGTCATTCTTTTGGTGGGGGTCTGTCACTTGGATTGGTGTCAGATTGTGCGATAGTGTTTGTCCTATCATCCTTTTGGTGGTAGTGGTCGGTGTATGTTTCGCTCCGTCATCCTTTTGGTGGGGGGTATGTCACTTGGATTGGTGTCAGATTGTGCGATAGTGTTTATCCTATCATCCTTTTGGTGGTAGTGGCCGGTGTGTGTTTCGCTCCGTCATCCTTTTGGTGGGGGGTCTGTCACTTGGATTGGTGTCAGATTGTGCGATAATGTTTGTCCTATCATCCTTTTGGTGGTAGTGACCGGTGTGAGTTTCGCTCCATCATCCTTTTGGTGGTGGGTCTATCATAGTCATTAATGTCAGATTGTGCGATAGTGTGTTTTGCTTTACCATCCTTTTGGTGGTAGTAGTCGTATGTGTTTCGTCCCATCATCCTTTTGATGATGACGACTTTTTTCCCGTTATTTACAATTTACTCAGATGATTTACATTTATCCAGTTTTTCCATTCCCAAGCATTTCTTTTTCCTTCTGGACAAATCTTGGGGCCTTCTTATATCTAATTGACTTTCACCTTAAAATGAACGCCATGCAGCAGTTCATTCGCTCAGGTTTAAGGCAATTAGATAGGGGCATCTGTCATACCCCAAATTTGTCCTACATCGGTATTTAATGGATGTTTTACTGCTTCACGACTTCTGGCCATGACTCTCTAAGGTTTCGTTTGTAAAGACCGTGTGTGTACACATTATGGTTATAACCCCTAGCAATTTATGATGAAGAATGTGCCTCCAACCCCTTATACCCAAAATCATGTGTGTCATCGTGCTCACAATCAGACAGATCAATGGCATGATTGGATCTATCTCGCGACATAATTGTTGGGTTTCAAGAAATTAAACCTTATTTCCACTTGATTACAAACTTCTCTAAAGGTCGTTTAAACCTCGCTACAAGTTGCTTATACAAGTTTCTTGTTACGATATGCACCTAATCCAAGTTGTTCAAAGGTGTTTGCTTCTAGACACAGTCGATTTAATCTCAAGCTTTGCTCAAATTGACGGCAAGCGTCAAGTTATGTTTGGATCCTAAATCAGTTTGTGACAAACTTAGATTTAGCTTGCAAATTTCAAGTCTTAATTGAATTTGAGTTTAGATGCAATTGGTCCAGAGGATACTTTGATTCATCTCAAAGGCTTATGGTATAAATGCATCATCAGTTCATAACCACACAAGCTATTTTTGAGGAATCGACCGCATATATTATACAAATCCATTAGCTTCAAGGCCAATCTCATCGATATAGATGTTTTGGATGTTCAAATAAGTAGTTGTTGGTGTTTCGAGGTAATGTTTCAAGTCATAAGTGGAGACGTTGCGGTAAATCGTGAGATCATAATTTCTGTCTTTTGAACCACGATGCTCGTAAGCGAAAATGGATACTTGATTTCATAGCTAAGTCAAGGAAAGGCATTTACAATAGATATTTTGGTTTGTTGATGAACCGTGTTTTAAGATGGTTCACAAAATCCAAATTAGTCGGGTTATTTCAAAGGGGTAATTTAACTTGGGTCAGCCATTAGAAATTTTCAAAGTAAATTGCATGTGCTTCCAAGTTATGAGCAAATTTGTACTGAGTTTGAGCTAGGTCATGCCAATTCATTTGCAAGTTATTAAATGTTGTCAAGATAAGAGCCATAATTGCAAAGAATGACCCAAGCCATGCGTTATTTTCTGGACCGTGACCACGGCATGACCAAGTGGATGTGTATTACCTTCAAGCCAAACCACGGAAAGCTTGCTATCAAATGGCATTTAGGATATATTGCATATTATCCTGATTGAGGCCATACATCATCAGTACTACAGAACCATGGTTACTTAAATGGGAACATGAAGTAAGAATCATAACCATACTTTTACTAAACAAATAGAATACAAGATCATGGTTGCGTACAAAAGGAAAACTCAGAATGAGTACACATCACACAAGCCTTATGGTACAAAAGAGACCTAAATGATAAAAGTGTATAATCCACTCAAAGTTTACATTATGAAGACACTTTGATACTTGTGAGCCAAGACTTCATATGTCATTCCCACACCGTGCTTCCTTCCAAAAAAAAAAACGTCTGTCACCGTCCTTGCACCTTGCAAAAAGAAGTCACAGGTCAAGACATATACAAGTACTTTCCAGTCAAAAGTAATGAAAGAACAAAGACCTTTTCATAGGGATTTAGCCAAGTTGCATTGATACAAGATATGAAGAAATACAGACTTAAAATATACCCAAGCAAACTCATTCTCACATGCTTTGCGGGAATTCTGAATTATAATTAATAGTGTATCACTCAATTACTTGGAAGAGGAGGTTGGAATGGGAACGGATCTTACTCATATCCCATGCAATAAACAGTCTGTCTCCAGGCTATTAAGACAAGACGTGAACCATCATCCGTGGGAGGAAACGTCAATAGTAAATCATCCTGACACAAGTAGCTCACGATGATGTGTATGCTATAACTCAACAATATCACCAAAGAGAAGGTCATAAGAAGAAGTGTTTACCTTTGGTGATTGTTACTTTCGTCAATCCGTCAAAATCGGCAGCATGGCTTTGTCACAGCCTATGGATAAATTTACAGAAAACTTTGTGCTTAAGTTATCACCATGATTCATAGATGTTACCCTGCATTATTTTCAACGAAAATAGCCAGAAGTGCAAGTCTGATATTGTTTGAAAGCCTTTAATATGAGGATGCAAGGCTTGTGGGGACTTTTTAGTAAGCAAAATGTAGAATCCATACAGGCTTCTTAGCAAGAAACGAAACCTATTGCTTCAAAATAGAACAAGAATCAAAGACATCCAAATATTATAAAAGAGCAAAATGTTTTAAGTCAAAACAAAGACTCCCAGGTCAGCAAGTTGATTGAAGTGAAAAGTCATTTTTTATGCAGTAAAAACTCAGGGTAAAAAAAGCAACAAATATTTTCAAGGCACTACAGACAAACTAGCAAGTCTCTATCAACCCCGGTCCCCCATGAAATCCTTTTTGCAAAACTCCCTAACGGTATTGCAAATCCTCCGTGCACAACCTCACGCATTGGAAGGGATTTTCTCAGAATTCTTATCCCTTTTGGTGTACGAATTATTCCTTCAAATCCCCTATAAATAGAGCTCGGATCACTCACACAAAGAGGGGGAAAAACCCTAAAGTTACTCTGCAAAAATCTACCCTCAACCCATCTTAAAGCTCTTTGTTTCCAAATCTTCCCAGAGCTCACATCAAAGCTCTGTGTAACGTGAGCTTAACCGCGTTTACACAATCTCAAGACATAACATTCCCAGCAAACCACAGACAAAGCGATAGAGGAGAAAAGAATCTTACCGAAATGCTACCAAATTTCAAATCAAAGAAAACCCTAACGAAATCTCGTTGAGAAAATCCATGACTCACCAGTGCTTCTTCTTTGAAGCTTACAGGACCTTCCACTAATGCTCTTCACGCCCTGTAGAAACCCGTCATTTTGCAAAATCCTTGCGTTCTTCGATTTTCCAATCCATCCCTAGAACACCAACAAAATCACGATTTAAGATGTAGAACAATAGAAGGAGATGAAACGAGTTGATGATAAGCTCAAAAATAGGGAATGAGGTGAAGCGGAAGACAGATCGCTCACCACATCCATCAAAGCTTCTGAGCAGTAGATTTCCTACGACTTTGAAGGTATCCAACTGTTGTCTTCCGGTAACTATTTTGCCTTTCTCCTTCATCGATTTGCCTTTAATTTATATAACTTAGCTTCAAGAGATTTTATTGTGGTGTTAGGGTTTGAAAAGGGGGCAAGGTTTAGTTTTATGTAGGTTGTATGTATGAATGTGTTTGTGTTTAGAGGGAGAAGTATGAACGTTTAAGGAGATGGAGAGAGGTTCAGAGAGGATAGAGATAGACATGTTTTTTTTGGGTTTACAAAGTGAACGTTCATAGGGAGAGGAGGATTATCCTTCGTTGGGACTTTTTTTTTATGTTGAAATTTTAATATGCTTTTAAGGATCTTGAATGCATAGTTATCCATTGCCTTTCACGTTTTTGGGTTTATTGGCTTTTATTATTATTTATTGAGTCCAGATTATACTGCACGAGGTTTGGGGAGTGATGATGGCTTTTTCCTCATGTTTTCTTCGACTAAAGAAGGTTTATTTTGTTCATACTTGCAATGGTTAGAAAGCATTTCTAATTAAAACAAATATTTATTAATTAGTTTGTTTCTTTAGATAATTTGAGATATTTTCTAACTAAAAATCTTTTTTTTTCCAAATTATTATTAATTAGTTTATCTAGAGAGAATTCAATTTTTTTCAGGAAAATGCTAGACATTTTTAAAAGACAATTTTAGGAACAAAAGTCTAGAGCTTTCTAAATATTCTTTTTTTTTAAATTTGAGTTATTAAATCATTTTTAAAACTCACAGTCTTTCTAATCCCTATTCAACTTATTTTTTACTATTAAACTATTTTTAAATTAAAATCGTGAAAAAACTAAATTCTTGAAGTTCAACACTTCTTGGATTTTTGGACAATCATTATTGAGGTGTACACCTTTAATAATGTATTATTCAACTTTTCATTTTTAAATCTCTTTTTTGGACAAAGAAATATCATAGGAATCTAGCATTCTGTGTGATATTTTTGTTGGTCATCCAAACATTTTCCGAATGAAAAAGGTATTGTTAGGATCTAGCATCCAAATAGTACCCCGATTAATTAGTTGTGAGGCCGACGTCTCATTTACCAAATAATTGTCATTCCCCTTATACTTTTCAAATCCTATCTCGTATTCTCACTTCTCATACCACAAACCCTTTTCACATCCTCGATTCGATCCAAATTATTTTCAAAACATTTTCTCAATTAAAACTCTGAAAGAAGGAGGTTCTTGGAATATAGCATTCCTTGGATCTTCGAGTGAATAGTTCTCGAGGCACGCTCTTGAGTTATTATTCATTCAATCTTTCGGATTTTTTTTCAAAAAACATTTTCTCGATTAAAACTCCGAAAGAAGGAGGTTCTTGGAATCCAGCATACCTTGGATCTTCGAGTGAATAGTTCTCAAGGCACGCTCTTGAGTTATTATTCACTCAATCTTTCAACTTTTTTCAAACATTTTCAAACATTCTCCTAAGTCGAGTGCTCGTCCGCATTCGCAACCGTCGGCAGTTCGCACACACTTCACAATTCCTAGTGGTTTCGATATTAGGGCCACTCTTAGGGACTAATATCGTTTCTCACCATCTAGCCCTTGACACGTCTTCAAGTCGGTTCTATCTTCTAATCAATTCCTCGACTCGTCGTCGAACCCTTTCTTCAAACCAACCTCTTTTTGCCTCGCCATTCTGTTTTCAACTCAATCTTTTCACAAACGTCTTTTTAAACTTACGAAAGAGGGATATTTTTAGAATCTAGCATTCTTTGAATATTCGAATGAGTAACTCTCGAGGCGCGCCCTTGATATGTTATTAGTTCATTCTTTCAATTTCAAAACATTCAACTCTTTATATTCAACCTATTCAGTTAATTTCCGAAAAAACTGAGTTCTTGAAATTTCGCATTCCTTGAATTCTTGAGCGACAAGCTCTTGAGGCACACCCTTGGGTTACTTGTCAGTCACTCTTTCGTCGCTTTCTCAAATGTCCAACCCATTAAACCTCATCTTTTCGTGGTTGTTACCACGAACTACGGACGCTCTGATTCTTTATTCATTCTTGAATATAAGATACGTAGGCACAAGATTGCGATGATCTTGGCGAGCACACTTCTACCTTTCTCCATTATTCCGTCCACACTTTTCCCAAACTTTCCCGTAGTCGAACTACGACGCTATGATTTCTCATTCTCGTCCGAATGAGCATACGTAGGCACAAGGGCCTCAATCTTTGGCGAGCACCCTATTCACTAACCACTCATTTCTCCTTTGCGTCTTTAAACTTTTTACCTTACTGATTCTACCTTTATCATTGAGAAGAAAACAACCAAACCTAGACAACACTCTCCACAAAATACCTTAAGAGGTTAACGTTGAGTACAATTGACGTGAGGGGTGCTAATACCTTCCCCTCGTGTAACTGACTCCCGAACCCGGAACTTGGTTGCGACAACCCTGTTCCTATCCCTTTTGCTTTAAGAGGTTTTCTCGATATTTTCCTCTCCCGTTTATTCGGGAAAAATAAAGTCCGGTGGCGACTCTGTCGAACCGCATTTCCGCGCCTTTCGCGCGAGGGTCGTTTCTCCAAAATGTCTCCGTGATTTTTCGAGGTGCGACACCAACATTGCATATGCCATAAGATTTTTGTGCAGGTTTACTAGCAGACCGAGTAATGAGCATTGGAAACCTATTGAGCGAGTCATGCGGTACCTTAAAACGATCATGAATCTTGGTTTGCATTATCAGAGATTTCCTAATGTACTTGAAGGATACAGTGATACAAATTGGAATACCTTATCAGATGATTCCAAAGTCACTAGTGGCTATATATTTAGTGTAGATGAAGGAGCTGTATCTTGGAAATCAAATAAACGCACTATCTTAGTTCAGTCCATTATGTAGTATGAGATGATAACATTAGCGACTGCTAGTAAAAAAGCAAGTTGGTTAAGATACTTGCTAGATGATATCCCTTTATGGGAAAAAACCTATGTCAGTCGTGTTGATCCAGTGCAATAGTACCGCGACTATTGCAAAAATTGAGAGTTGTTATTATAACAGTAAAATACATCAAATTAGAAGAAAACACACCACTATTAGAAATTGTATCTCTAAAGGAGCTGTAAGAGTGGATCATGTACCTACTGATGTAAATTTAGCAGATCCTTTGACAAAAAGACTAGCTAGAGAGAAAGTCCAAAATACATCAAAGAAGATGAGACTAATGCCTAAAGAGAAATGGGTTGCTCATGGTGATAACCCGACCTAAATAATTGGAGATCCCAAGAAATAAGTTCAATGGGTAATAAAAAGTTGTGAGTAATATGAGATGATCATGTGAGTATAAATAAGTAAAGCATGAATCCTTAAGTAATAAGAGGTTGAGATGATAAAAAATCTTAATGAGGTCTATACTCTATATGAGAGAGTGCAAAGGCTAACAAAGTACTCTTGATAGACTCATCTATGTGATTGTGGAGCTTATGCCGGTTCCTATGGAATTTTGAGGTAGAATTCCTAGAGCCTTCACTAAACTAGGATACACGTGCATGGACATTAAAGTACATGCTATTAGAATACACCTTAAGAAAATGTTGTTTGCAGGTTTGATGTCTAAGATAGAGTTCAAGACAATGGTGTCACTCTTATTAAATCAGAATCCTACTTGTTATGCAGAGATTCAAGTTGTAGACACCTTTGCTTATGCACAATCTTAAAAATGTTTGATGTTCATTCTAAAATCACTTTTTAAATTCAAGTGGGAGATTGTTGGAATACTTGAAAAGATGATAACTTGGACTGGGGAATTGAAAGAAGTTAATGTATTAAGTTGGCAATTAATGAGCACAAGTATGAGCTAAGGTGTGTTAGTGAATTTAAAAAGCTGCATTAAAGTCCCACAGAGGAGGGAGATCACACTTTAGTAATGTTTATATATTCCAAGTGGACGAATTGGGTTGGACCCCAAGGGTATCCAATTTTATGGTTGGGTGAGAACACACGCTCCCACTGATACCGACGTCCGTCCAACTGGCCAGCTCGGCTCGACTCGATCCGGTCTTGGGTTAGACTTTGGGCATTGATCCAATATCTTTTTTGGTACCCGAAATGATGAAAATTATTTAATATTATTATTTAATATGAATTCATTTATTAATCGTGTGTAATATAAATAAATAAATTATTATTCATTAATAATTGTGTGATGTAATTCAATTACGAATTAATTAATTATTAATTAATTAACAATAATTATTGAGCATGTTTTTCCTTGCAAACCAAGTCTCCTCACTTCCTTGTTAATAAAGTGACTAACAACTAGTTTTGATTGGGTCGGTTTCACTCTCCCATATTTTTGTCTCACGATTTCTCTCAGTTCGGGTCAGATCTTTGACTATAAATTGCAACATTTCCATCACTAGCAACTTACTCCAGAATTTTGAATTTTGAATTATCTCTTCTCTCCCATATTCACTTTTTCTATAAAAAATTTTGTTTTCAAGTGGCTTGCATGCATCATCTGCAACTGGTTTATTCAAATATTACGAGTAATTTTCATATCATCATTGAGTGGTATAACCCTATCAGAAGGTGTATTTCTGAAATGATCACATACCATGCAATTGAATTGGATTGTTTTATCCTGGAGGCGGTGCAG
Organism: Lathyrus sativus; assembly: GCA_963859935.3. Taxonomy (NCBI): domain Eukaryota; kingdom Viridiplantae; phylum Streptophyta; class Magnoliopsida; order Fabales; family Fabaceae; genus Lathyrus; species Lathyrus sativus. The sequence goes on from OZ012741.1 coordinate 96,729,299, forward strand.
TAGTTTGATTGTTTTGCATAATTTTAGACAATACCGCGAAACGTCTTAAAAAGAACGACCTAATTGCAACTCAACCTAATTTTAGACAATACCACGAAACGTCTTAAAATGAATGACCTAATTTGCAACTCAACCTGATAATTTCTCTAATGACTATTGACTAATTTTTAAAACCGTGAAACACATTTAGTATTTGTTAAGTTTAATTAGTGTTATTAATATAACTATTGATTGATCAGTAAATGTAATATAATCACAAATTCACAACTGAATGAATGTTAAAATGCAATACATTCAAATTATTTTCTCTAACAATGATAGAAATCCTTAGTTGTGAACAAAGTATTTTCTTAGTATAATTATCTGTTCAAGTGGAATCACCTGTATAGTAAACAAGTTTAGCTAAGCTGAATCAAACAACTAACCTAATCACTATAAAAAATATTTATTTACCAAATTCACACAACAACATGTATTATCTAATAAAACGTGTTGCGGAAAACTCTATACTACAAAATATTGAATTATGCCATAAAAGAATAATTCAATCCCTAGTTTTGTCGCTAATGGTAACCAATATTTAAAAACATTTAAAATTATATTTGGCACATTTAAAAATATTAGATAAGTCTGTAACTAACAGTTATTTTTATCAATTGAAGAATTAGGATAAAGTCTACATATATAGTCGAGTCTTCTATTCACAATATATATTTTAATGAATAGTAGTTCCAGAGTTTATGACTTTAGGGTTTTAAAATCTAACCTGAATCATTATATACACTATCATCATCGCAATCACAATCGTTATATTTTATATAAGTATAAGAGAGTTTAACATGCTAATATTTTAAATAATGATTGAAATATTTAATTGTTTTGTTTCCTTTTGTTGCAGCATTTACAGCGGTAAAACGAGACCTTGACCGGGGCCACAATTATTAATATATTGAAACATATGCAGCATATAATATAGTCACTCCTCCATGAGTTGGATAATAAGATGCTGTGTTGATCTATGTGATTGTTTCATAGTTGTACGATACAACTTTTACAATTTTTGTAATTTTGTTGTTTTAAAATGTGTATTGTATAATTAAGTAGTAATTATTCATTAGGCATGCTTTTGTTTCTTCATCCTGGCATAATAATTAATTAGTTTCTTTTATAAGCAAAGAATACTATTCTATTAAGGAGTATAAGGATACTCCAACTCAATTACAAAAAATCATATTAATTCACAAAATCTATATCATTTTTATAATTAAAGGAACTTGTAAGCATATTTACACCAAAAGTAATAACTACAACAAAATAATTTGTTGGTTCTTTTGAATAACCACCACCAAGAGTGAAGGATGACTCTCTGAAAAATAACTTCTAGATCCCCTATTTCGTCTTTAAAAATGATTTGGTTTCTAGCTAACCAAATATTCCAACAAACAATAGTCCACAATCCGATTGCATTATGAAGCGAAATCTTCTTCGATACCGTCAATATCCATGATCTCAAGTGGTCTCTCCCAACCGAATCAAAAGTGTTTCCAACTTCTAACCAGCCACTAACCATATTCCAAACAGCTAGCGTTTTTGAACAATTGAAAAATAAATGGGAAGCTGCCTCATCAAAACGAAAACAGAACACACATACCCGTTCGTGTACATTTGTGATCATTTCGCGATTTACCAGATTAAGCCTCGTAGGAAGCCTATCAAGAACCAACCGCCATGCGAAAACATTCACTTTGATCGGAGAAGTTGCCTTCCAAAGCCAACTGAATATTTGTTTGTTCTCAGCTTCAAGATCATCCCCATTTTGAGCATGAATGATCCTGTCATAATATGATTTTACAGAAAAAGTTCTAGCAGTGTTGAAAAGTCATATAATCTCATCTGCAGCATCTACAGATGGATGAATAAACTGCAGCAACTACATAAGTTCGAGCCATTCCTGTGCACACAAAACAGCATCCGTAATATGGGTGTTTTCTATCGTCCAAAACCATGTTTCATCTCTCCAAAAACCCATCTGCTGCGCTGTTGCCATTTTCAGGTTGGATATGTTGAATAACTCCAGGAATACGTACCGTAATGGTCTATTATTGTTGGCTCTTAATGTTGATTTTACTTATTTCGACTGGAGCCTGGATGGAATTAAAAGTAAGAAATAGAATTCCTGAAGAAATTTAATTATTTCGACTGGAGCCATATTTTGGAATGGGAGTCGAAGGCGTCCTTTCGCCAGGAGAATCTATGTTACAGACTTAGAGATATTTCTCAGCAATTGAAAGATTTGATTCGACAGAGGTTTCACTAAGGGTATTTCGACAGGATCATTTGAATTCAAATAAAAGAGAGAAAGTTCGTTTTCATCTATTCCTTAAAGGAGACACGTGGAGCGCTTCTAGGATTCGAGGGCATGCACAGTGGCACTTGTCTCGATTTCGTTTGCCAGCCGTTAATGGCAGTTATTTTTTATTATTATAAATAGCAGGTCTTAGTGTTAGGATTTGTGTGTGTTCATTTGTGTACAAATTCTTCAGTATACTCCAAGTACCCGTGTATTGAGAGAAACGAGCTTGTAAGAATGTACGTTGATGTAACACCAGCTTTTCATTTCAATGAAATTTAATAAATCTCTTTCTTTAAGAATTTATTCTTTCTTTATGCCAGTTCTTGTCTTCATCATTTACCAGTACTTTGATTTTACTTCTTGTCACTTAAATTCATTTACATTTAAGATAAGTTGCTTTATCATGAACCATGTCGAAGTGTTCATAGTTTTTATAAACTTTATTTAAGATCAATTAGCACATGTCCTAGGATTTGTGTGGTCGATCCTGCAAGTAAAACAACACTTTTTTCAATTTGTAAGACCAACGGTTGTTCACCAATTTTCACGGCGAACAAATTGGCACGCCCAGTGGGACAGTGCTAAGTGATCATAAAAATTGCTTCAAAATTGTTTTTTGGAAAACATTTATTAGTTATGTGGCCAACTTTTTCTTTAAAAAAAAAGTGTTGCATGTTATTAAGAAGTGGCAAGGTAGTCACCACTAACGAAGATAGAACAAGAAAGAGATATAGGAGGAGAATGACGACAAATTCAAACCAGCCAAATATTTCTCAGGATATGCCGAATAATAATATAGAACAACTCATAGAATCTTCGACAGGAGGACTAACGGTCTCATCGCCTGCTGTCGCAATTGCGAAAAATACCCGGAGGAAAAACAGAAGAGTCGCCACCAAATGTTATTTATCCCAAAGAGAGGGAAAGGAAATGATCGAAGAAAACCTGAAGAACGGGAAAAGACAAGATCATCGCAACCAAATCTTGGGTTTGGGAGTCGATTACACAAGGGAAAGATATTAGTACCCCTCACGTCCGTTGTACTCAACGGGATCCACGCTTGTTGTCTAATCAAAGGGTGTGTTTATCTATAAGCTACTACTAAACGAAAACGAGAACGAAAGAAAAATAAAGAGACTCGATAGGACGTCGCCTCCCTTTGCCTACGTATTCCCTCGTGCAATGGGAAAGACAGAGTCAACGTAGTTCGGAAAACTACGGGTGATGGGGGAAGGTTGCTCGCCAAGACATCGCCGTCTTTTGCCTACGTATTCTCATATGATATGAGAAATCAGAGCAAACGTAGTTCGGGTTAAAAACGAAACCACAGGTTGGTTAAATGTTTTTTACGAGCGACGTTAAGTTCCCATTCCAGCAGTTAGGGTCGATGCCTGTTTGCGGTAGAATGGAAAAGTAACGTACTCTTTTTTAAAAATAAGTTTGGAACACAAATCCCAAAGGATAAAAAGGTTTGAATTTTGTTTGTGATTTTTAGAGAAATGAATTAAATTTTTTTGGGATTCACGTTGCACTAAAGACTATGACATAGGAGGGAATATGTCGCATATCGCCCAAAGGGCATACACTAAACACTCTAGACAAGTGAGGAGAAACCCCTCACTCATCATTTCTCATGTGCTTAAGGCTCCTAGCGTACAACATTCATCGTATTTATTAGATGAGTTAGAATGTGTTTTGAGATGAGAAAAGAGATGCACAGAAGGTCTAAGGGAAACTCGGCCCTAACGTTGTCATACAAAGTGGTCCTAAGGTTAAGATGCAAAAGGAGATTCTATCCTAATGTTAGCATGCTAAAGTTGGACATAAAGTTGAGATTAAAAGGGGCTAACCTAATGTTATCATACATGGATTGACATCTTAGTGTCTATCCTACTCCAAATTTAATCGAAAATTAAATTGGAATAAGAGACCTAAGGGAACATGCAAAGGCAAGGCAAAAAGCAAGGAAACAAGGCAAAAACAGCGCCTCATGTACAAGACAGCAGTAAAATCCAGCACACAAGCAAGACAGCCTATAACAACACATGTTTCAACATAAAAGTAGGTGTAAAAAGGCAGGCAGCAAGCAAGTAAGGCAAGGACAGCATGCAAATTCAAAATAGGAACAACTATGAAAAGTGGGGCAGCAAGCAAGCAAGCATGATTTAATGTAATCAAACATAAGCAAACACCAATCATGGATAGATATCATGCAAGTTTGAACATGCTTCAACAATCAAACATAATTAATCAGCAACATTGCATCATTAAGAAACAACAAGATCATCATGTTTTTCAATTCAAATCAAATGATCTAATGATCAAACGGACAACCAACAAACAGAATCGGAAGCAAACACATATACACATCACAAATCCAACAAAGCAAATATTCATGATAATCAATTAACATGATCTAAGCAAGAAAGGCAAGTGATCATTCATCAATCAAGCAATATGAACATGTTAAGCATTCAAATGAAAACCAGAAGTTACGTGTCGGAGAATCAAGATCAAACATTTAAGAATGATGAAATATGTCAAAAACAATCCACATAAATGCATCACATCAATCCATGAAGTTCATATGTGAAAAGGAACTGAAACAAACAAGAAAATGCAAGAAACACACATTTTGCCTCAGTGGTAATCGATTACCAAAATCAGGTAACCGGTTACCTGTTAAAAAAAGCTTAGAAACATGAAAATTAGGCAGGGTAATCGGTTACATGCTAATGGTAACTGGTTACCATTGAGACAGAAATAGAAAAATAACTTTCAAAATCAATTTTCAACACCAAACAACTTAACCAATCACTCACATGAACATGTAATCAATTAATCACGAATTTATCATCAAGAATCAGTGATCAAACATCATGTAAACACAATCAAACATTGGGATCACAAATCACAAAGATCAAAATCATCAAAATGGATGAAAATGCATCAAAAGCCATGGATCTACATTGTGATTATTTAAATGAGCTCAAAACATAATTGGATCTAGAATTCACCAACCTTCAAAGCTGAGATTTGCTTTGGTAAGTGTTAATTTACTTGAAACTAACAGATCCAAGTTAGAAACCCATAGATTCTTCAAGATCCAAGAGCTTTCTTATAGTAGAAGTGAAGAACAAGTAAGATCAAGCCAAAATTGATCCAAAAAGCACTTCAAATCTTGCTTCCAAAATTAGATCCAAATCCAAACGAAAATTGAGTGATGAATTGAAGATAATGGTGATGAATGAAAGAGGTTTAGCTCTAGAAGTCAAGGATTCCAATGCAGAATCAATGAATTCAAGTGAAAAGAGCTTTAATGGAGGTTTTGGGAGTGAAAAGTTGAAAGAAAATTGAGAGAATTTAAGAGCAAGTTCTGAAACTGAGATGAAGATGAGAGTGAATTGGTGTGAATTCTGAAAATGAAGGTAATTGTGTTGAGGTTTGGAGAAAATTTGATTAAATAGGCTATTGGTTAGGAGTAGAATTATGGTTTGGAATGTGGGTTAGTGTTTGGAATGGAAATTAGGAGTGGAATTAGGAATGGAGTGTTTGAAATTTAGAGGGAAATGGTGAAAATTGAAACAATTCTAGATCTTTCCAATGATGATCATCTGAAATCAATGGTTGAGAGTGATTAGAAATTTGCAATGCTGAAAATTTGAACATTTTGGCAAATTTCGCCTAGGGTAACCGATTACCCTCTATGGTAACCGGTTACCACATTCAAAAAATGCCAAATTTTGCGCCATGTGGAGGGGAACTTGCGTAATCGCCCATTGCCATCTGTTCTGAGCCACATTAGACCTCTGAAACTTGCCTTTGGATATTGTAACTGTGAAAATGCCTGAGATATCTTGTGACATGTCTCATGTGCTAAAAATAACATGCTAAATAAAATCGGGCATTCAATTGCTGGGCAAAATAAATGTCGGAGCCTTTGACGCTCGTTGTTTAAACTCTTGCAATAAAAGGGAACGCTGAGCCATGAAAACACCTTGATCCCATGCCTCAAGAACCAATGCTAGGATATGTAGAAATGCAAAATGCAAGGAAACATAAGTCAGTTACGGTTAGAAACGAAAGGGCGAATTTTGGGGTGCTACACCTGTCTCTGAAGCAATACCATCTATGAGAAGTTCGATACCCACACATTTGATTTCCCATGCGTGACCTATTTTGACTTATATTTGGCCAAGGGGTCCTCCATAGACCTCAGCGCCGATAAGGGCTTCAACATTCAAAGGCATCCCTCCCCCTGGGTTTTCAAGGCCTTTGCCTCGAGACCCACCCTATGGAATGCCAACTTCGATGATTGCAAACTTGTAAAACGCCCCTCCATTATATACCGAACCCGTAATAACTTCACCATTACAGGGATCTAGCTTTGGGGTAAATATGGGTCGAAATAGTCAAAATTTAGGAATAGGATATTCAGACCAGATGCCAAGTTTGATAACCAGTTATGCATCTTATTTGAGACAACAGATGGACGAAAGTAACCATTGAATGGTTCAAATGATGTCTCAAACTATGTGGGAAATTTTTCAGCCTCTTATTCAGAATGCTACCCAAACTAATCAACAATTAGCAGCATAAATGACACGCCTTGTAGAATTCTTTGGTGTACCAAATCCCCCTCGACAACCACTGAGGGAGTATATGATAGAAAACCAAGGGGTAGTCTTCGACGAAGACACCACCATTGACCAAGTTCAATAAAATCCGGGAAATATACCCCAGGAAAATCAAAACAACCAGAGAATGATCGAACGACCTAGAGTTGAACCCCTTAGGAACCAACCACAAGTTCCTAGAAAAGAAGAACCAAGGGTAGTTTTGGTAAATATGAACCAGGATGCTGAAAACATTGTACAACAAGTTTGACATAACAACCTAGCAGCAGACAATAATTTGGCTGCCATGGTCGAAAGAATCATGACACGTAGCGGAGTAAATTTTAGCCTTCAACGGCCAAAATATACATCATCGTTATTTAAGTACACCCTTCAGTCAGATTTACCCCCAGGAACAAAGGTTCCTAAGTTTAGTTAGTTTTCTAGGGATACTACTAAGTATACTGTCAAACATGTGGCTAAGTATTTGATAGAAGCAGAAGACATTTTGAATGATGAGAATCTTAGGGTCAAGTATTTTCCAAGTTCTCTTACAAAAAATGCTTTCACTTGATACTTATGTTGTAGGTCGAGGGAATAACTATTTAATTAAGGAAAATTGTCTTACTACTCATGTTGTAGACACGCTTACCCTTATTGAATTCCATTCCCAGCAGAGCAACAATTGATTTTTTGGTGATGACAACCCTTTTTCCCTTAACATCAGAAACAACATACTGATCATCAGCATTAGCATGAACCTGGAAATCTCTTACTAGAGTGGTATAGACTGGGCCGAAAAGACGCTTGAAATAACTTTCCCAGCCTTGATTCTTGACATCAATAGTCAAATCCACACCATTTGCCTTTAGGTTTTCGAAATCAACTAATAGTTCACAGCAAACTTCCAATTCTTCAGGGCTATTTTCAGATAGAGTTCTTCAGGTCGATATAGAATGTGAATTTATTGTTGTTAAGGAGAAACCATTGTTTGGGGCATGATTTGAGATACAGAGATATGAGTTATGTACCAAATTATTGAGAAGAGCCTGCATGTTGTTCCATTTGTTTAGAGAAGTTGTAGAGATCTTATTGTTGAGCATCCATGAATGAATAAGTTTCTCAGAGAGGACAATTGGATTTGAAATTTAGGTTTAAAGTGTATGAAGTGAAGTGAATAGTGTGTGATGAAGAGAGTAGTGAGTAATAAAGAAAAGAATTAATTACAGTTTCTTGAAAATGACCATAAAAGGGAAAAAGAAATAATGATTTTAACCTACTCTCAAGACATCCCAATGCTCAAGGTGTCACTCAATCATCAGAATATAATTTACACGTGTAAGAGTGAATCATAGTCGTCAGTTTGAATTTTGTATATTGGACGGTATCAACCAAAATTTAGATGTGCATTGAATTATTTTAGCCTTAGTATGCATACAAAGGTTTTTGAAAAGCCTTAGGCATGAATTACACATCAAAAACCAAGTTATTTGTGAAAACACAAATGCATAGGCCGACCTATATAAGATTTTGCTTCAATACAAGCTGACACGTACGACTACATACTGGCTCCCACGGTCCAAGAATGAAGCCTATGGATTCTGTCCATAGGTCACCTTCTTCAGGCCAACCTGAAGACCTTGATAGGCCGACCTATTGCTTTCATAGGCTGACCTGTAGCCTTCAGACAGAAATTTTTTTTTTGTATCTTATTTTTCTTGCATTCCTTTTGCTTATATTCCTCTCTCTCTCTCTCTCACACACACACACACACACACACACACATGCACAAACACATACACACACACACACACACACACACACACACACACACACACACACACACACACACACACACACACACACACACACACACACACACACACACACACACACACACACACACACACACACACACACACACACACACACACACACACACACACACACACACACACATATATATATATATATATATATATATATATATATATATATATATATATATATATATATATATATATATATATATATATATATATATATATATATATATATATACTCGTACATGCACCTTTATCTAGCAAGGTACTAGTGAATTACTTATATGAAACCAGATTACAAAGCATTCCCATCATCTTCAACCTCTCTTCTATGCATACACACAATTGAACTACACATGATCATTTTTTCGATTAGGTAACCATCTAGATTAAGGTTGATAACGTCTAATTAGGTTTGGTGTGTAATACCCCAACAATTTAGAATTAATCATCTAAATGAATTGTTTGTGATTTATTGAGGAATTATGTGATGTATGATGATGTGTGATGAAACATTGTTGTGACATAATAGATTATTAGAATTATTGATTTAAATAATTTATTTATATTATTTAGATTTAAATCATAATTAAAATAAGAATATTAAATTGAAAATAAGGATAAGGGAATAGTGGTAAGAGTGTGTGAGTTAAGTGAGGTCATAAGAGGCTAGCCATAGAAAGGATCCTAGGGTTAAAAAGTAAAACAAGGAAAAAGAATTCATTATGTACAATCGTAACATTTGAGAAGAACGAAAGAGAGGTTAGGCCTTACAGAGAACCAAGAGGAGAACTCAGTAGAACACGAAAGAAGAGAGTCAATCGCTATGAGTCGAGGTAAGAGGTGTAATCCTAGTTTATTATGATCAATAGATGGTTAAGATAGATGTAGGTTTTGTCTTGTATAATGAATTAATAAAAGTATGATGAAAAGTATGGAGAAATTGTTGATGTTGATTTGTTGCAATGTCGATCCTTGATGAATTGGTGCAATGATTATGAATTGTTGTTAATCTTTGATAATATACCATAATAAGTGATTTTAGAATGATTAGATAGCAGAAATATTGATATAATTATGAATCTATACTTGAGAAATTGATGAGTAAAATGTGTTTAATCCCCTTGGATGATGTGCTATATGTTATGATATGTTTTGGGGTTGTTGGAGGTCAAAGGGGTCTGTTAAAATGCTGAAAATCGAGGGAAATCACACAAAATCACGTGAAAAAATGTTTTTCTGGGCTCTATTACAACCCGTAACATCTATTACGGGTGACCGTAGTAGCCCTCTGATCCTAGTATTAAAAATGGGCAAAAAATGAAATTTTTTACAAGGAGCATTACGGGTCATAACACCCATTACAGGTGGTCATAACAACTCTCGGGACTTTGTACTGTGAAATTGTTTTGGCTATAACTGTTGAACAATAAGCCCAAATCGAGTACTGTTCAAAGCGTTAGAAAGCTAGTGCACAAGGCTATAACATGAAAATGATCGATGAAATGTTTTATTAATATTCAGGTGTCTATTATATGGATGTTTGTAAAGGTTTGTATGCTCGATGAGCGAATCATGGAGTTATAATGAAGTAACATGATTGAGGGTACACAGTTGCGCAAATTTAAATTTATTTCTATTGATTTCGATTGTTGATTATTGTGAATGATGAGTGATATTATATGTTATGATGAAGTTTGATTATTTTATTATATTGATGTTGTTACAACGTTGTTACTAATATGTAGATGTTGGTGATGTTGCTATGATGATTGAAATTGATGATGTGCATGTTTAATGTGTATACATGTTATGTGGTGTTGATTATATGATGAATACTTGAATGATGATGAAATTGACTAGCCATGGTCAAATTATTAATGTTGTTGTGCATCATGCATTCATAGCATTTTGGACGTGGGTCCGCTCGTGTTGTTTGGACGTTGGTTCACCCGTGTTGTTTGGACGTCGGTCCGCTTATGTTGAGTCTCAATACCATTGTGTGGATTAAGTGAGTTTATGTTGTGCTCCATTTATAATAGGGAATTGATCCTATGGTGGTGATCTTTAGAGGGTGATGAAACAGGTATTCATAAATAATTTGGTACCACATGCATTAAGTCAGTGTTGTGTGTCGCTACTGCGAAAATCGGCGCCGGCTGAACAGAAGAGTCGCCACCGTGCGTTATTTATCCCAACGGAGGGAAAGGAAACGCTCAGAGTAAACCTACCGCAAAGACGGGAAAGGAATGGTCATCGCAACCAAATCCTGGATTCGGGAGTCGGTTACGCAAGGGGAAGGTATTAGCACCCCTCACGTCCGTCGTACTCGACGGGATCCACGCTTGTTTTCTGGTACGGATCATTATTCTATCTACTCTACAGGTCTGGGGTTAAAAAGAAAATAAAATGACTCGGCAAAGTATCGCACTTTATGCCTACGTATTCCCGTCTGGAACGAGAAATCAGAGTCAACGTAGTTCGCCTACCTACGGGAAAGGAGGGGAAGGTTGCTCGCTAGGATATCGCATCCTATGCCTACGTACTTTCATACAGCATGAAAGATCAGAGCAAACGTAGTTCGGGCCACGTACGACACAAGTCTGTTTTGATTGTTTTTATTCCTTCTGAAAAAGGGTTTTTTCTGATTAACAGTCCCAGCGGACAAAAATGACGTTTTGATGAGTTCACATTCTTTTACGGAAGAAGTGTCTTTTATTGTGTCTGAAATCTTATTGTGTTTTTCTGTTTGTTTTGAGAAAGAAGAGACAGAACTCTAACCTACGGTTGCAAAGGGAATCAAACTAACCTAATGTTATCATGCATGGGTTAAGACCTAATGTCTATCATGCTTCTCTCTTGCACAGAGAGAAACAGAGATCCTAAGGGAATAGACGGAAACAGAAACAATAGCAAATACATACAGTAAAGCAGTAAAATGCATGGATGCAGCAATACAAGCGAGGCAAGAGAGTCCCACTCAACCTCGAACCTAGAAAACAATAGGCAAAAGTGAACAGGATTCACTTTCAACCCAACAAGTTGACAGCAAACAATACAGTCAGGAAAACCAATCAATACATCAGAAATGAAATACAGCAAAAATAAACAGCATAAGCAGTTCTGAATCAACATCTGACTTCAAGTAATCTCCAATCAGCTACAAGCATCAATCTCCATCTCCACAGCCTTCCAGCAAGGTCTTGATCATCAATCTTCAGTCTACACTGGCGTTTCTTCAAGTCTCAAACTCCCGGGAGGAATATCAGTCAACAAGATGAAGTGAATGAATGTTAGACAGTCAATTACCTACCAAGGGTGGTTCATCAACTGTTAACATTATATAGACAATCTTCTCTCAAAATTTCTATCTTTCAAATACATTCACTGATCCTTCCAAAGGAAGGAGGTGGATATTTGAAAGAGACTTTGAATCATAGAGAAAGGATGGATGCAGACAAGGCATTCCATGTTTGAGAAACAAGCTTTCTAATCTAGAGCTCTGCCTAGCTCCTAAACCCTAGTCTCCTCAACAGCTGCTAGCAAGAATCTCCTCTTCACTCTGGAGGTTGGTCTTCAGTCTCTGGATCTCCAATGGCTTCATCATCACAAGTCTTCAGCTCTCCCAATCCCCAAGCAATCCCAATACCCACACAGACAAATCATGATCCCCTAGAGAGGGCACACCACACCAGTCAATCAAATACAGACAGTACTAATAGCAGTAAGGGAATCCTAACATTTTCTAAGGGATCTAATAACTACCCTAACCCCTATAGTCCCATATCCCAAAAATTCAATTTCTAACTCCTAAGGGAAATGAACTTATTCACCTATGTTGTCACTTAAACCCTAATTTTGTTCATGTTGTTCATACCTAAATTAAACACCTAAAATCAAGTCCTAAAAATGGGAACTAAATTGTATATACAAGCTAGCAATGTCTATTAATCAACCTAAAAAGAATGAACAAAAAATATTAAAGCAACTATGCAAACTAAAATCACCAAATTTATATATCAAACAAAATATTATTTACACCTATTAAAAGAAAAATATGCCAAAAATATAAAAAGAAAATGAATTATTAATTTTTTTGTATGACAATTTTCTTGACAAAATTATGAGTAATGTGAAAAAACAACCAATTAAAAACTAGCATTTTTCTATTTTTTATGAATGTTTAAAGAATTAATATTTTTGAAAGAAAATAAAAATGGATTTAAATGGAATGGGGTTCAGAAAGTAATGAAAATTAGTTAAAATAACAACTGGGCCCAGACTGGGGGGCGCGCATAGCAAGCGCGTCTGGGCCCATCACCATCAGAAAACAAAGACAAAAAATAAAAAAACTGCAAACGGTGCAAATAGCGAATATTTCAGTTAAAATCAAAGTGGGCCTGCATCTGGGGGGTGTCATTAGCATGAGAGTCCAAAGCCCATTCAGAAAACTTAAATGAAACGGGGCGTTTCATCATTTGAACTTCCCTCCGTTTTTAGCTCAATCGTGGCTGTTGGTTTGGGAGCCAGGTCAAGGTCAAAACGAGGATCCAACGACCAGAAGGTTGTCTTCAACCTTAGAAACCCTAGGGTTTCTGAACCTTCCTTCACCATGCACGCACTTCTCCTCCTCTGTTCTCTCCCATCTCTCCATGAAAGCACACCATTCTAAAAGCAAAGTTGTTCTATAAACTCCCCTCTACACAGCCATGACAATAAATCTTCCTAATACCCACTCAATAAACCAATTCGAAGAGAATAACAGTTGCAAACCACCATTAATACCTGTCATCCACTTCTCCAGAGCTCACCAATTCTTGTCCTAAACTCATCTACAACTCATGTTGATCATAACAAGCCATATATCCAAGATTTTCGTGCATTAAATCAAGAGTTACAAACCCTAACAGTTATGGTACACCTATGGCAAACTCCATGAAAGCTCTCCAAACTCACCAAATTCAATCCTCTATCCTACCTTAACCTTTCTATGCTATCAAAACCTAGCAATTCTAACCAAAACAGCCAATTCGAATGAGAAACATACATGGTGTAATTGATGAAAACAGGTGCTAAATCTCCTTGATCCAAGGCTTGAAGTGATTGAAAATTGATCAATGAACTTGGTGATGAGTTCTGTATGCAACCAATGAAGCTCCAAGACTTTGAATCTCCCAATTCCAAGATTCTTGCACTTTGAATGATGATGATGAATGGCACGAATCCTCCTCAATTTTACCACATGCTTGTATGAATTATGATCTACAGATGATGATGATGAAAATCAGATCAAGAATGGTGGAAATTGATGATAGTTTGAGAGAGTTTGGATTGGTTTTGCAAATTGAAGAAAGTGTGTGAAACTTGTGTTTATGAGCAAATGTGATCACCAACCCTTGCATGAACCTCTTCATACCAATATATACATGACATTAGAACCTCCTAGAAACTTGGAGAAACTTCCCTTGTATGATTTCCCTTGGATTTGGCTTATGTTTCTTCCTTTGTAAGCAACCTTGAATAACTTTCAAAATTTGAACTAACCTCCAAATTCCACTTTAGCCAATGTTCTCAAAATGATCTTTCCATTCAAAATGACCTATAATTTACCTCATTTGGCCAAAATATGAAAAATCTCATTTTTAAGTCCTTTTTTATTCATTAAATCCAACAATTTTGAAACCTTGTGCTATGAATCTTTCCAATATCTCATGGTCACTTTTCTAGACTAAAACTGTCATTTGGAGCAAGTTTGATGTTGTGAAGTTTTCCATTTGAAGCTTCCTTGTAGGAGTTTTGGGCATAGGTTGAAATGACCTGTAATTCTCAGATGACCAAAATACCCTTTGCTTGCCAAGACCATAAGTAGAGTTCCACAAATCATATGAAGTCATACCATACCATTATAGAAATATAAAACAATTAGGAACAATTCTTATGTTTACCAGAAATTCATTTGAAATCTCCTTGAGGGGTAAAAATAGCTTGGAAGTCAAGTCACTTTCACAGACAAAATCTCAGACACCTCAGATGACCTGTAACTTGCAAGGACCATAACTTGAGTTCTATAAATCTCCTTGATGTCTTCCACCACTCAAATTAAAGGTATTGAGATCCTATACAAGTTTCATGTTGACCAAGGATCCATTTCAAGCTTGCATTTTGACTTATCTTGCTTGGAAATTTGACCTAAACTAGGGGATTTTACACAGAAACCCTAATTTAGAAACTCCTCTTCTCCTTGATTTCTCTTGAATTCTTCTTGACATATCACCATATCCTTCTTTAAATTCCAAATGATGAACCCCACATCTCTCCAATAGCCCTTAATGCCTTTCAATCAGTCAGTTGGCCTAGAGTTGACCCAGGGTTGACCCAGATGAAACCCTAGTTGACTGTCTTCAACTGCAATACTTATGCTCACCTCAATGACTTGTCTCCTTCTCCAAATGACTTTATAAGTCTCCTATGATGTCCACATACTCTCCATGCTCAGCCCATAGCTCACAATTTCTTTGTTGATCCTCAAATACCTTCAGCTAGGAGATAGATGAACTGCTTGATCCATTGACTTGATAGCTTCCAAATTCTTTCTGATGACCTGAATGGGGTTGAATTAGAATAATAACCTCTTGATAGGCTCATAGAGATGAGAATAATTATTGGTCCCCTGTGGGATGACTTACTATGCTTATGCTATGCAGATGAGTGGAATATGTGCATGACCCTATATGCAGATGCTAATGATATTGAAACATAAACCAAGTGAAGAAAGGTTGGGCAAATTTTAGGGTGCAACATTGTGCATTAACATTCTATGTGGCATTTGCATGTGTTTTGTTGATAAGATGTGATATGATGATATTTGAGACTATGTGATTATATGATGCTTTATGAAGAAAGATGTATAAGTTATATTATGGTGTCTAGGTGCGAGTATTACTTGTTCATAAATGATTATGTGTTAATATGGTGATTATTTACTACCAAGTCTTTTGCTTATATCTTTTATAATGAATTTTAATTACTCACCCTACCTGTTTGAATGATGCCTCCACGTGGGTAACGTGCACATGCTCCGGAGTATCTTGTAGAACCGTTAAAGATAGCTTTGGAGTAATTTATTAGTTTTCGTTAATTAAAAGGTGTCTTGCTCAGATATGTAACATTAGGTTGGGAACGCTAGTTATGCGAATGTTGTGTTTCCTTGACTAACATATTTTATGAGGATTTTGAAGATTTCAAACTATTGTAATTCAAAATTGGATGGGACTAAAATTATTATGAGTTTGTTTTATCGAGGAGCTTATTATGACGATGATTCTGCTTTGATGGTTTTGCTTTTTAAAAGATGTGTTGATCTATAATAAGTTGTTATATCTTAATGATGTAACCCGTGTTACAAAGATGGATGATAATTATGATATTTCTATGAAGTGTGACACCATTGAGTGGTGACTTTATTTTATTTAATTTCCTTATATTACGAGAAATATCTGTTAGGTTAGAAGGGTGTTACATGGTGTAACAGAAAATATTGGGTTAAGACCTTTGTGTGTTTGAAGTAAGAAAACCAAGGTGGGGTTTTCCTTCAAGGTCGGTGTGATTTGAAGGTTTTGGACAAGATCACGTCAACATGTATTCGACTAAGTAAATGCCATAGGACAAGGTGGTTTCCTTGCAAGGGAGTAGTGTGAGACAGTGAATCGTGTTCAGGAATCTTGGGTTCAACAAGTACGTGCTCGGGATAATCCGAGGATTGTAGCCACATTGTTGGTGACCTGAGCAATCTTTGATCAAGGGTTTGTGTAAGTTATGAAAACACCTATGAGTGGGGGGGGGGTGAATTATGTGTTTAGATATTTTTCTCGGTTTTTCGACGGTTTTGAATTTTACTTTCCTAGAAGGTTCTAAGTGATGAAATTCTATAAAGACGAAAAGTAAAGAACACCAGGAAGTATACTGGTTCCCCTCACAGGTCGAGAGTACTCCAGTCCCCTTTCAACATGAAAGATATTTCACTATAATGTTAGACCTTAGACAAGACTACCTAGTCTTTCTAAACTAGATTCTAACAAAACACCAAGAACAATCCTCTTGGATTTTACAAGTTTAAAGTCCAACCAAGAATAAATCTCTTACAATGGACCTCTTGTATCCATAATCCGGATAACAAGGATTCTAACAAACCCTATAAGAGAAACAATCCTTTTCCTTATAGTTAGCACCTAAATCCAAATAATCTTTAGAATTTTAGGATTTTATATTAGTTTTTAGTTTTGAGTAAGTAGATGAAATTTTGATTCTTCAAGATATCAATCACAAGGTCGATCTTCTCCTTTGTAACACTCAAATCTCAAGATAATAATACAAGTGTTCTTTGTATGAAAATGAAACTATGATGATTAGTATGAAGGTTTATGCAAAGTTTCACTTTTGAAAAATCTGAAGAACACTTAAAAAGGTTTTGAAGATTGAGAGAAATGAGAAATTGATTTGAAATTTTTTGTAAGAAGGTGAGGTGTAAAAGACTTGGAATGATGTTTATATATGCCTATGAGACCTCTACTGAAGGTTATAAATCATGAAAGGATGCCATTGTTGATCATATGAAACAACAGAAAATTTTATGAAGGGATGCAACAGGATTTTTGGTTCTGCTTCAGTGGTAACCGGTTACTTGATAAAGGGTAACCGGTTACTTGATTGTAATGTATAAAAAATTTAAAAGTTTTGATAGGGTAACTGGTTACCTTATAGAGAGTAATCAGTTACCTTATAGAGAGTAACTGGTTACTTCAAAACAGAATTGAAAAATGCTTTAAAAAAATAGAGTTACAAAACCATTTTATTGCAACCTAAAAGTGTTTCTAAGGATCATGGCATAAATGGGGAATATGATGAACACTTGTATCAATGTATGAGTTTAAGTGTTATACCTATTCCTTTGAGCTTCAATATTCATAATGCCTTGACATTTGTAGAGAGTTGATTTTTGAGCAGGAGACTTGATCAATCTTTTTTGTTAATCTATCTTGTCTTTATGAGAAGCTTTGTAAGTGAGTCTTCATCAAAACATCTGAGAAGCCATGTCTTCATATTCTCCCCCTTTTTGATGATGACGACCAACCTTTGACAATTTGAATCAATTTGAAATAACCTTGAGTTGAGTTCTCTAACAAGCTCCCCCTTAAACTAACATTTGAAGAAGTTTGGAAATTCTACAAGTTTGTTAGAGAAAACACAAACACTAATTCTTCTCCCCCTTTGTCATTAAAAAAAGGATGGGAAAATATTTTATCTGAAAATTTACAAAGCAACATACGAGAGAAACAATAAACAATGTACAAAGATTACTAAACAAATTCAATAACACGTATTAGGAATCCAGAAACTAAAACATAATCGCAACAGAAAGCATAACATAATGTAAAAAAAAAACAAATTGAGCACAAAAACAAATTTAATCATCTTCAGCCATATGGTCTCCTTCTCCCTCTACACCTCCACCATCTTCATCTTCATTTTCATCACTTTCTTCAATAACAGCCCGAGAACGGTTCATGGATCTAAAAAAATTTCAAAGGGCATTTATTCCCCGAGTTGTCTCACGATGATTTTTGTCCATGGTTTCCTTGATGGAGCAAATTTATGAATATAAAAGTTCATTGGTAATACCGCCTTCCGGGATTGGAGGGTTTTGCAGAGCAAGCTCTTCTTTGTAATGGAACATCCCATTAGGTGCAATAACAATGTCGGTGTTTTTAGTTGTCGTTATAATATTGATTTCACACACTTTAGAAACCATGTCAGTTTTTGGTTCCCTTTGTAGCAAAACATCCTTATATTCCAAAAACCTTGAGATGATCGAGCGTAAGGTAGTTTGCCGTTGAGAGAGAGTTGGTGTCGCATATTGTGCACAATGACATATGCCTAGTTAATTTCTTTATTCAGCTTCAGACATCTGATTAATTCCATTTCCATCTCATTGACCTATGAATGATTTGAATGTTTTGGCACCAGAATATATGCCAAAATTTAGTGAAGCATTTTGTCGCTGACTGTCAGAAGGTTTGCATATTTTACCACCCTGCTGGAGTTATGAGACTACTTACTCATAAATGAAGGTGAGAAAATACTTAGAAGGGGGGTTGAATAAGTATGTAGATTAAAACTTAGAAATAAAAACTCAAGTATTTTTATCCTGGTTCGTTGAACTCAACTACTCCAGTCCACCCTTCCTAGAGTGATTTGCCTTTCTCAATCAATGACTTAATCCACTATTTAATCAACTGATTACAATAGTAAGCACTAAGAACAATTGTTCAAAGTCTTCTCAAGAACTACTGATCCTAACTGGATCTTCTTAAGGTTTACAATCAAATGTAATACAAAATACAAGTGTTTAAATTGCTTCTAGAAAGCTTTATCACAACTGTGATTTTTCACTTAAATATTAAGAACAAAGAAATAAATTCTTGAAAGAATGCGAATAGAATGAGAGCTTTGAATATTGATTTCTTTTTGATAAAAGATGGGTGAAGACTTGCTTTTATAGGCAGCTGATCCAATGGGAGCTTCACGTTGAGAAGAGTGTCCAAAAGGTCTGAGCCTTTTTGTCTTCACATCAAGTGACTTTTCCTAGAAGAAGAAAGCACAGATAAATCCTTTTTGTCTGTGTTCTTGTGTCTAGCATAAATAAGGAAAGAGTTGTTTGGATCATTCCAACGGATATAATCTTTGAATAATTCTTCTTCAATTTTTAGCAAGTTCCATCAGAGTCTAAATTAATCAGAGCCTTCTGATGTTGATCAGAGTTTTGCTGAGTCAGAGTCTTCTGTAGCAGGTGTGCTATTAGCGTGTTTAAGATCAGAGCATATTTAAGACATATCTTCAGTACTGGCAGCTTTAGTACTTTCAGAATCTTCTGTAGTAACTATGCTTTGAAAACTCTTCATACAGAATTCTTCTTTGGTTCAGATGCTTCTGACTTGCTTCAGATTCTTCTGGAGCTTCTGCTTCAGATCCTTCTGGAGCTTCTGCTTCAGAACCTTTTGGAGCTTCTGCTTCAGAATCTTCTGGAGGCTACGCTCAGGATCTTCTGTTGGCAACAATCAGAATCTTCTAATGGATGCATCTGGCGCTTCAGAGTCTAGCAAATTTCTTATGTTCAATTCTGATTTGCTTCTGGAGTGTTAATTCCTTTACTATCTGTAGTAAAAATTCTCAAGCAAATTTTAGAGTATATAATTCTTAATTACAAAATTTCATAATAGTTATCATCAAAACATATAGATATTATTAAGAACCAATCTGTGTCCTAAAAATCTCCCCCTTTTTGATGATGACAAAAACATCAGAAATTTTGTTTAATTGAAAATATAATAATTATAACTCCCCCTGAGATGATGAATCTCCCCCTGAATTAAATACAAATAAGGAATAGAAACTTCCCTTTTTGTCTTGAGTAATTTTTAGAGATAGAGCTTGATAGTTCTTAATCATTTGAGAGTTAGAGTGTCTTGCAAATTTCAGAGTCAGAGTTTGATAATTGTCAAATGATCTGAGAGACTCAGAGTTTCTTTTACAGAGTTTACTTATCAAATGTTCTGAAATACTCAAATTTAATGTTAGATAAAATAGATATGTCTGAAATTTCATTCTGGTGAAGTTTAATTAAACAGTTCAGATCTATATTTTCTCCCCCTTTTTTGTCATAAGCAAAAAGTAAAAACTTTAAAAAGACAAATAAAAGGAAACAGTAAATGAGAGAAATCATGTGGAGAAAACTTTGAAACATTCATTCAATTTAGTTCAGAGAAAGAGTACATGCATCAGAAGATATTCAAAATACATAAGCAAACATCAGATGCAAAAACATCAGAGTGAAAAAAAATGAAAAACTAAGAGTGTTTTGACAAAAGCATCTTCAACAGATCCGTGATCTCAGAAGAGGACTGTTCTTGCTTTGACATCCACTTAGCCATTGTTTCATTCTTCTGATCCTGTTTGGACATCCACTCAGTCATGTCTTCAGACTTCTTATCCTATTTAGCCATCCAAGACTTGATTTCTGATTGACCAGCTTCCAGAGCAGCAATTTTATCCTCAAAATCTGGATGTTCTTTCTTAATCTCATATGAAGAAGGTTGAACATGTTCTGGAGCTTGAACAGAGTCAATTTCCATAGGGACTTCAGAGCTTGGAGCAGTAGAGCCAGAAGGATGTTCTATCAGAGTCATGGCCAAAGGGTTGTCTTCAGATGCAGATTTAGTAGCTTCTTCTGATGATGGAGGAGCATCTGTAAGAAGTAATGGTCCAGATCTCTTGACAGTCCAGAACAGACTTCTTGCAACTTCAGCAAATCTGAGCTTCGCATCATCAGAACATATGTTCTTAAGATTTGATGCTACAGTGTTGAATCTGTTGATGAATCCATTCCAGATGACATCAGATTCTGTTGCATCCATTGTTGCAAAACATTTCCTCTGTACAGTACCTAAATACATCTGTATTTCTTGCAAAAAAACATTGAAATAAATGATCAACATTTAGTCTAGGTTTGGGGTTTAATAGAGTCTCCAGTGTTATTGGTTTTGGTTGGGGAGTAGGTGGAAATATGGATTTGGGAATGGAAATCAGAGGAGGAGGGTAGTATGGTATGAAAGGAATTTCAGGGGATTTGTCAGGTTTTGATCTGTTTAAGGCATTCAACAAATTTGGTTTTGCTTTTGTGTGAAAGGAAACCACATCAAAGGTTTTATTAGAGTAAGGTTGGAAAGTAGATTTTGCAGGTTCATCAGAAGCAGCAGGTGTATCAGATGAAACAGGTATAGCTGAAGGAACAGCTTTTGCAGATTTAGCAGAATATGATATTGTTGCTAATGAACCTACTTCTGACATTGATTGAATATAGGTGAGAAGCACAGATGGTAGGGTGATTGTAAGTTTGGGTTTCAAGGGAGTGATAGGGTCAGATGTTTCAACTCTGTCATAGAAATCTTTGAGTTTGAAACCATAGGAAAGGTTGTGAAAAAGAGATGGGAATTGTGCACATGAGATAGATGTTCTTGGGGTGGATGTTGGGATAGGATTTGGAATGAGGATTTCAAATGATGGTGTAGGTGTGGGAGTAGGATCTGGAGTAAGAACTTTGGAAGATACAGGGGGTTCTGGTTGGTTTACCTCAGAATCTCTGTGAGAGGGAGATATCAGAAAATCTGGATGTATATCAGATTCTGAGGAATTGGATGATGTGGTTGGTGTGCAAGAGGTAGAGGATACTTGAAACACAATTTTTAGTGGTGTGACATCAAGAACTTCTGTCTCAGGGATGGTGGTTTCAGATGGGTTGGTTGGTTCTGAAGGATTTTCAGAAGGTTTTGATGGAGGAGCAGATGTGGGTGGTTCTGATGTGATTGGTTCAGAAGTAACTGGTACAGATTCAGTGGGTTCAGATGTGGTGGATGGTGGATTTTCTAATTGTGGTTGTTTCTCTTGTTGTTGTGTTTGAGGTTCAGATAATTTTCGAGGTTCAGAGTCTTTTTCTAGTTGTTTTTCTTGTGGTTGTTGTTGTTGTTTAGATGACTTTTCTTTGAGTTGTTCAGATGGTTTTTGTTGTGCAGATGGTTTTTCTGGTTGTTGTAGTTCTGTGGGTTGTTTTTCTGATGGTTGTTGTTGTGGTACAGATTGTTTGGTTGGAAATTCTAGTTGTGGAGTTGGAATTTTTGATTTTGTTGTTGATGGTTTAGGTACAGATGATTGTTTTACAGGAGAGATGGAAATAGGATTAGATGATTTTTGAGGGGATGGAACAGAAACATGAGGTGAAGCAGGTACAAATTGTTGTTGTGTAGAGGGTGGTTTTGGAATAGACTTAATAGTTGAATCATTTATAACAATAGTATTTGCAGAAGATACAGAAGATTCAGTACCTTTGATTTTGATGCGTTTAGCAGGAACAGAAGGAGTGTCTCCAGATTCTTTCCTCTTTAGCAGCTTCTGTGGCTTCTCAGCAACCTTGGGCTTCTTCTGAATAGGTGCAGCTTCTGCTTCTGATTGAGTCCTCTTTCTTGGTGTCTCTTATACTACAACAGGCAATGGTTGTCTTGCTCTCTTTATAATATCTGCAGGAATAGGCTTTCCTTCTGCCTTGCACTCATCAATATATCTTACAACAATTTCCCTTGGTTCTTCAGCATAAAACAGAGGGTAGTCATCTACAGGGGTTCTTTTCTGACTCAGTTCAGTAATGTTCAGCTTCTTGGGTGCTGTTGTGAGTTCTTCTACTATTTTTAGTCTCTGAAGACTTTTGGCATTCAGAGGCTTTCCAAGAGTGAATTCCAGTTCTTCTGTGACTCCAGCAGCATACAGAGCAGTTACAAGTCCATTTTCTGTTAGAAGATCTGAGATTAACCTTCCAAATGGAATCCAAGTTCTGATCTTCTGACCTTTTTCTTTCACATATTCTCTAGAGGCATTTATATGATTCCATAGATGCATAAAAAGAATATATGGAAGATCTACCTTGGTGCTCTGACTTAAGCAATACATAAAGTAGAGCTGTTCATTATTGACATAGTCTGGAGAGTTTGTTGACTTTTTGTGATGAATGCATCCCATGAAAATCTTAGCCCAGATCTTGTAGTCAGGCTTCAGATCTTTGAACTTATTAGAAGCTTGTCCAGCAGTCATCACTTCCTCATATACTTCATCCATATCTACACGCCCAGCTGGCAAGTGTGATACTCCATCTGTTTCCTCATATCCAATGAGTTTTCTAATCAGATCTTTTGTTATAATTATCTCTTTTCCTAGAATAGAAGATAAAATGAACTTAGGGTATACAGAAGCATGTATCCAGAATTCTTTTACCAGAAGGGGGTAGACTGGTCCAAAAAGTATGTCAAAATACTTCACCCATCCTTGAGCATCTATAATGGAGCGAAATTCAAACTCATTCTCAGCAAGTGAATCAAATTCCACCATTGATTCACAGAGAACCTCCAGTTTTTCAACAGGTGTTAGCAATGTTCTTTTTGGTGGAGTGTAAGGGGTTACATCCATATTAGCAGAGGTAACTGCAGCCATGGTAGATTGAAATTGTGCATCAGTTGATGATGAAGTTGCCATTGAAGATAAGTTTGTCAAACGCTTAGGATAAGGGTTTTTGTGAAGAGAGAAGAGAAGACAGAAATGCATAAAGGTTTGAAATGTGAAAAGTGTGAAAATGAAGACAAATGATGTATTTATACTAAACACTTAGCCATACAAACAGTCAGAAGAAAGCACGTTTACAGCAAGCATTTAATGAAAAAGAATAAAATCATTTCAAGCATTTATTGCTTCTGATAATTTGGGGAAAATCAAGATTTTCACTATTCAAACTTCACCTCAGACGTCTCTTCAGTAGTGTACACGCCACCTTTGCAGATTTGGAGTGACACGTGTTTGCTTGCATGTGCTTCTGAATTCTCTTGAGAAATGAAACGTTAACCAACGTTTAGATCCTCTAAGGATTGTTAGTTCAGAGTTTCACAAGAAAATAATTAAAGAAAATGAATAAGCAATCAGAAGAAATACTTCAGAGCATTAGGCATTTTTGCATCTGTAAAATTTGCTTCTGACAAATATCATTCTGCACAAAAATCCATACCAATATTTTTCAGAATAAATTTGAATCTATCTTCAACAAGGGGTTTTGTAAAAATATCTGCCCATTGATGATCTGTATCTACAAAGGCCAAATTTATGATTCCCTTCTGAACATAGTCTCTGATGAAATGATGCTTAATTTCTATATGTTTTGCCTTAGAGTGTAAAATGGGGTTTTTAGACAAACATATAGCAGAAGTATTATCACAGAAGATAGAAATGTTACTTTCAAATATCTGATAATCTTCTAGCTGACTTTTCATCCAGAGCATCTGCGTGCTACATCCAGCAGCAGCAATATATTCTGCCTCTGTGGTTGAAAGTGCAATTGTGGGTTTCTTCTTGCTATACCAAGAGATTAGATTTCTTCCTAGAAATTGACAACTTCTAGAAGTACTTTTCCTTTCCACTCTATCTCCAGTGTAGTCAGCATCACAAAATCCAACTAATTTAAAATCATCAGATTTTCTGTAACACAAACCCACATTAGAAGTACCTTTCAGATACCTTAGAATCCTCTTGACAGCTGTCAAGTGTGATTCTCTAGGATCTGATTGGAATCTAGCACACAAGCATACACTGAACAATATGTCAGGTCCAGAAGCAGTTAAGTAAAGAAGAGATCCTGTCATACCTCTGTAGAGTTTCTGATCTACTTTCTTACTTACCTCTTCCTTGCCAAGTGAGCTAGTTGGATGCATGGGAGTCTTTGCCAGCTTACTATCAGTCATGTTAAATTTCTTCAGAAGTTCTTTAACATATTTGGTCTGATGTATGTAAGTGCACTCTGGAGTTTGATTGACTTGGATTCCTAGAAAGAATCTCAGCTCTCTCATCATGCTCATTTCAAATTCTGCCTGCATACATTTAGGAAACTCCTTTCCCAGCATAGTATTGGTAGATCCAAATATTATATCATCCACATAAATTTGACAAATTAGAAGATCTTTCTTAAATGATTTACAAAAGAGTGGTGTGTCCACTTTGCCTCTGATGAAATTTTTCTCCAAAAGAAAATTGCTCAATCTCTCATACCAAGCTCTAGGAGCTTGTTTTAAACCATACAGAGATTTCTTTAATTTGAAAACATGATCTGGAAATTTTTCATTCTCAAAACCAGGAGGCTGGTGGACATAAACTTCTTCTTCTATAATACCATTTAGAAAGGCACTTTTAACATCCATCTGATACAGAGTGATGTTATTTTGTGCAGCAAATGAAATAAGAAGGCGTATAGATTCTAACCTTGCCACTGGAGCATAAGTTTCAGTATAATCAATACCTTCTTGTTGACTATACCCTTGAGCAACAAGCCTTGCCTTATTTCTTTCAACTTCTCCTTTTTCATTTAGCATATTTCTGAAGACCCATTTTGTTCCAATTATATTGAATCCTTTTGGTCTTTGAACTAAATCCCACACATCATTTCTGGTGAATTGATTTAACTCTTCTTGCATGGCAATAATCCAATCATTGTCTTGCAGAGCTTCATCTACAGAAGATGGTTCAATTTCTGACACCACTCCAAATAATGATGCTTCAGATGATCTTAGAAAGGATCTTGTTCTGATGGGATCATCCTTCTTTCCAATTATAACATTCTCTGGATGAGAAGCTTTAATTCTGGATGATGATCCTTTAATAGTTGATTCTTCAAAAATGTTTAGATTTTTCATTTGAGAAGTTAAAGGAATAGCATCTGGCGTTGCTTCTGGTTCTTTCACTTGAGCTTTGTCTGCCTCTGGGACTTCAGAGTCTGTGAAGACTACTTCTTTATCTGCAGAGTTTTCAGACTGCTTTGGCTTTTTATTGCCAAGCTTATCATCAAATCTAACATGAATAGATTCTTCCACAATCTGTGTCTCAGTGTTGTATACTCTGTAGCCTTTAGAGCGTTCAGAATATCCAAGCATGAAACACTTATGTGCTTTGGAATCAAACTTGTTAAGATTTTCTTTAGTATTTAACATATAGCAAACACATCCAAAATGATGAAAATATGAAATGTTGGGCTTTCTGTTCTTCCACAGTTCATATGGAGTCTTTTCCAGAAGAGGTCTTACAGACACTCTGTTCTGAATGTAACAGGCCGTGTTGATTGCTTCTGCCCAAAAGTGTTTTGCCAGATTTGTCTCATTGATCATGGTTCTGGCCATTTCTTGCAGAGTTCTGTTTTTCCTCTCTACAACCCCATTTTGTTGTGGAGTTCTAGGACAGGAAAAATCATGAGCAATGCCATTTTCATTAAAATATTTTTCAAAATATTTATTTTCAAATTCACCACCATGATCATTTCTGACTTTTATAATTTTGAAATCTTTTTCATTCTGGACTTGCTTGCAGAAGTCAAAGAACACAGAATGTGACTCATTCTTGTATTTTAAGAACTTTACCCATGTCCATCTACTATAGTCATCAACAATGACTAATCCATACTTCTTGCCTCTGATGGATGCAGTTTTCACTGGTCCAAACAGATCAATATGAAGTAATTCTAGTGGTCTGGAAGTAGAAACAACATTTTTTGATTTAAAAGATAATTTTGAAAACATCCCTTTTTGGCATGCTTCACAAAGAGCATCTGAGGTGAACTTCAGATTAGGAAGTCCTCTGACAAGATTAAGTTTATCAATCTGAGATATACGTCTCATATTAATATGCCCCAATCTTCTGTGCCAGACCCATTGCTCTTCATTAATAGACAAGAGGCATTTAACATTCTGAACCTTAAGTTCTAAAAGATTTATTTTATAAATGTTGTTTTTCCTCTTTCCACTAAATAGAATAGAGCCATCCTTTTGACTAATAGCTTTACAACATTTTTTATTAAAGGTAATATCATAACCATTGTCACTTAATTGACTTATGGACAATAAGTTATGCTTTAACCCTTCAACAAGTAAAACATTTGTAATAGAGGGAAGTTTACCATTTCCAATGGTGCCAGATCCAATGATTTTGCCCTTCTGGTTCCCTCCAAATCTCACATCACCTTCAGATCTAAGCTCCAGGCTTTGGAACATAGACCTTTCTCCTGTCATGTGTTGTGAGCATCCAGAGTCCAGGTACCATGATTGGCGTCCTGACCTTGCTGCTAAGAGCATCTGCAACAGGAATTATTTTACTTTTAGGTACCCAGATCTTCTTGGGTCCTTTAGGGATAGTTGTTCTGAAGGTTTGTCTAAACTTCTGTTTTTCAACATAAGGTTTATTCTGACTAGCCTTAGATTTAAACACATGAATATTCTTTTCAGAGCGTGTTTGTTCAATATCATTCAAGTGACCAAATTTGAAGTGTGAATATAAAGGAGTTTTCTTGATGATAATTTTATCAACAGGTTTTGGATTTAAATCCTTTCCAGAGGAGGATTCATATCCAATTCCTTTTCTGTTATTTCTACTAACTCCATAGATCATAGAAGCCATTTTGCTTCTGTCTATGCTTTTAGCAAGAAACTTCTGAAAGCTATAATCATATTTTTCCAAAATATTTTTGCATTCAGATTCAGTTTCAGAATCAGAATTTTGTTGAGCTAATTCAGAATCATTTTTAAATTTTAAGTTCTTTTCATTTAGCTCAGCTACTTCTGATTTGAGAATATTATTCTCAGATACAAGATTGCTTTGACGCTTCTTATATTTGAGCTTAATATTGTTATAGCTTTTCAGAACTTCTGATAACACTTTGATAAGTTCTTCTTTAGTAAGTTTAGCCATTACCTCTTCAGCGTTAGAGTCAGATTCAGATCCTGAAGTTCCTTCCTCCTGATCTTCTATGTCTGCCATCAAAGCTACATTGGCACATTCTTCTTCTGACTCAGATTCAGATTCAGATGTATCTGAATCATCCCAGGTGGCCATCAGAACCTTTTTCTTCTTATCAAATTTTCTTTTAGGCTTTTCTTTCAACACCTTTGGACATTCATTTTTGTAATGTCCAGGTTCTTTACATTCATAACAGACAACCTCCTTTTTGCCAGATCTTCTGTGTCCAGAAGATTCTTTTCTTTGGTCAGGCTTCCTGAAGTTTCTGAACTTCTTTCCTTTATGCTTCCAGAGTTTGTTTATTCTTCTGGACAACATGGATAGTTCATCTTCATCTTCAGATGAGGATTCTTCAGAGCTTTCCTCTATTACCTGCAATGCTTTAGCATATTTATTAGATTTTAAAGCAACAGATTTACCTTTCTTTCGAGGTTCATCTTCCTCAAGTTTAATTTCATGATTTCTTAGTGAGCTGATTAGTTCTTCCAAGGAGATCTTGTTCAGATCTTTAGCCATCTTCAGCGCTGTCACCATAGGTCTCCACCTGATAGGTAAGCTTCTGATGATCTTTTTCACATGATCAGCAGTAGATTATCCTTTATCCAGAACCTTTAGTCCAGCTGTAAGTATTTGAAATTTGGAGAACATAGCTTCAACAGATTCAGAGTCTTCCATCTTGAAGGCTTCATACTTCTGGATCAGAGCCAGAGCCTTTGTTTCCTTGACTTGAGAGTTTCCCTCATGAGTCATCTTTAAGGATTCAAACATATCAAATGCAGTTTCCCTATTTGTAATTTTTTCATACTCAGTGTGAGATATTGCATTTAACAATATTGTTCTGGCCTTGTGGTGATTTCTAAATTCTTTCTTCTGAGCATCTGTCATAGATTTTCTGTCTATTTTCTTGCCATTCCCATCAATGGGATGAACATATCCATCTATGACCAGATCCCATAAATCAGCATCATATCCAAGGAAAAAACTTTAAATCCTGTCTTTCCAATAATCAAACTTCTCCCCATCAAACATAGGGGGTTTGGTGCTGATTTTGTCCCTTTATTCATATTTGTTATTAATGTTAGACATTGTATTATCAGCCATATCAACAACCAAATATATATATATCAAAGTATTTCTCACTGGATCTTTATTGTCACTGTTAAGTGGTAGCACACACAGAACCGGAGCTCTGATGCCAACCGAAGGTGAGAAAATACTTAGAAGGGGGGGTTGAATAAGTATATAGATTAAAACTTAGAAATAAAAACTCAAGTATTTTTATCCTGGTTCGTTGAACTCAACTACTCCAGTCCACCCTTCCTAGAGTGATTTGCCTTTCTCAATCAAGGACTTAATCCACTATTTAATCAACTGATTACAATAGTAAGCACTAAGAACAATTGTTCAAAGTCTTCTCAAGAACTACTGATCCTAACTGGATCTTCTTAAGGTTTACAATCAAATGTAATACAAAATACAAGTGTTTAAATTGCTTCTAGAAAGCTTTATCACAACTGTGATTTTTCACTTAAATATTAAGAACAAAGAAATAAATTCTTGAAAGAATGTCAATAGAATGAAAGCTTTGAATATTGATTTCTTTTTGATAAAACGTCTAGTGAAGAAGATGGGTGAAGACTTGCTTTTATAGGCCGCTGATCCAACGGGAGCTTCACGTTGAGAAGAGTGTCCAAAAGGTCTGAGCCTTTTTGTCTTCACATCAAGTGACTTTTCCTAGAAGAAGAAAGCACAGATAAATCCTTTTTGTCTGTGTTCTTGTGTCTAGCATAAATAAGGAAAGATTCGTTTGGATCATTCCAACGGATATAATCTTTGAATAATTCTTCTTCAATTTTCAGCAAGTTCCATCAGAGTCTAAATTAATCAAAGCCTTCTGATGTTGATCAAAGTTTTGCTGAGTCAGAGTCTTCTGCAGCAGGTGTGTTATTAGCGTGTTTAAGATCAGAGCATATTTGAGATAGATCTTCAGTACTGGCAGCTTTAGTACTTTCAGAATCTTCTGTAGTAACTATGCTTTGAAAACTCTTCATACAGAATTCTTCTTTGGTTCAGATGCTTCTGACTTGCTTCAGATTCTTCTGGAGCTTCTGCTTCAGATCCTTCTAGAGCTTCTGCTTCAGAACCTTCTGGAGCTTCTGCTTCAGAATCTTCTGGAGGCTACGCTCAGGATCTTCTGTTGGCAGCAATCAGAATCTTCTAATGGATGCATCTGGCGCTTCAGAGTCTAGCAAATTTCTTATGTTCAATTCTGATTTGCTTCTGGAGTGTTAATTCCTTTACTATCTGCAGTAAAAATTCTCAAGCAAATTTTAGAGTATATAATTCTTAATTACAAAATTTCATAATAGTTATCATCAAAACATAGAGATATTATTAAGAACCAATCTGTGTTCTAACAATAAAATCCTCATGAGTTCCTCTACAGATGGAAACAAAATAATCTAAGCTGTCAAAAAATTTCCCGAAAGGAAGGTCTGGAAAAACCCCGTGATGAAGTTCTTCCCCCTTTGAAGGGATTCCCAAACAGGTTCCTATATCAGATAAGTCCATCAAAATGTCGACCTTTTTAACTTTAGCAGTTATCATAATATCTCTAAAATCATCTGAGCCAAATTTTAAAGTAGAGTAAAACTCCTTAATCAAATCTGGATAATAAAAACCTTTCTTAGCGACAAGATCTTTGACTCCAGAATTTTCTATAGAGTGTTAAAAGTAAAGTTGTGACTAGGAAAAGCACTGAAATTGACATATTTTACCACCATCAAGGTCCGAGTTCGAACTGTGAAATCCAATCTTCAAGACTTGATTGTTGGTTCATGTTGTTCCTCGACAGCATCGAAGCTTCCTTCAGCCATCTTCTTCTTGCCCTTGTCTGATTTGGGTGCCATTGATGAAACTTTGAGAATTTTAGGGTTTAAGGGATTTTTGGATTTGGAGAGGGTGAGGAACTTGAGATGAGAGTTTGTGAGTTTTGGGTTTTATAAAGAGGAACTAGTGAGCGGGTTTTAATTCTCCTTGAATTTCTCCTTGGATTTTTATGAGTGGGAATGAAAGTAATGGAAGTAGCTTGAAAGTTAGAAAAAGAAGTGAATGGGGTTTTAGGGTTGAAGACCAAGACTTATCAATGAGTAAATGAAAAATAAAAGATATCATTTAACCACAAGAGAAAAAGTTAAAACAATTTTCTGAGTTTAACAGTGGTAACCGGTTACTTCATATAGGGTAACCGGTTTCGCAATACAAACTTGCGCAGATGCTGGAAAACTGAAATGGGTAACCGGTTACTTCAGATAGGGTAACCGGTTACCTTATGCAAAAGTTCAAAAACAGTAGCATGATAACTCAAAAATGGTTAGAATTTTCCAAAAAAATTTGCTATGATATGTTATAACATAATATTATGCAACTGAGAATAACACTTTTAAGCCGTAAACATATATTTAAGATCATAAAA
This sequence comes from Lathyrus sativus, assembly GCA_963859935.3. NCBI lineage: Eukaryota > Viridiplantae > Streptophyta > Magnoliopsida > Fabales > Fabaceae > Lathyrus > Lathyrus sativus. The sequence continues at coordinate 96,760,985 of OZ012741.1, forward strand.
ATTCAAGAAAGTGAGAAATTATCACATAATACATTTTTCATGTAAGTTTGCAAGAAAATTAAAATGAATGAATTTTGTGTACCGGACTTCATTATAGCATATAATAAATAAATATTGAAGATCTACACGCCACCTTCATCTAGAATGCCAAGTTTTCTTCGAATCTTGTAAAATGCTTCTTTTGCAAGTGGTTTTGTGAAGATATCCGCGAGTTGATTATGTGTATCCATGAATTTGACTTCAACATCGCCTTTTAGAACATGATCACTAGAAAATAATGTTGAATGTCTATGTGTTTTGTACGGGAATGCATGACTAGATTCTTTGTAATATTGATATCACTTGTGTTGTCACACCGAAGAGGAATGCATCCAAAATTGACTCCATAATCAAGAAGTTGTTGCTTGAGCCAAAGGATTTGTGCACAACAACTACCCGCTGCTATGTACTCTGCTTCTGCCGTGCTAGGAGCAACATATGCTTCTTTCTTGCATCCCCTTGATACTAATGCATTTCCTAGTATGTGACATGTTCCACTTGTGGTTTTTCTATCAGTTTTACATCTTGCATAATCCGCGTCAGAATACCATACTAAATCACATATACTACCTTTAGGATACCATAATCCAACATTTTTCGTCCCTTTGAGATATTTCATAATTCTCTTCACAGCGGTGAAATGTGACTCCTTTGGATTGGCTTGAAATCGCGCACATAAACACACGCTAAACATAATGTCAGGACGACTTGCCGTCAAATATAAAAGTGAACCAATCATACCTCAGTACTTTGTGATATCAACAAAGATTCCTAATTCATCTTGATCAACATATGTTCTTGATCCCATCGGAGTAGACATAGCCTTACAATCATTCATGTCAAATATTTTCAATAGTTCTTTGCAATATTTTGATTGGTTGATAAAGATGCCATCCTTCATTTGCTTGATTTGTAGTCCTAGAAAATAATTCATTTTGCCCATCATAGACATTTCAAACTCTCCTTACATCATCAACGAGAATTCCTCATATAGGTCTTTATTAGTTGATCCAAATTTAATGTCATCAACATAGACTTGAACTAGCAAAGTGTTGTCCTTGATCCGTTTGATGAATAAGGTCTTATCAACTTTATCCTTTTCAAATCCTTTCTCACACAAAAAATTGCTGAGACGATCATACCAAGCCCTTGGTGCCTGCTTTAAGCCATAAAGAGCCTTTCTAAATTTGAAGACATATGACGGATTCTTGAAATCTTCGAAGCCTGGGGGTTGCCTAACATAGACTTCTTCATTGATGTATCCATTTAGGAAAGCGCTCTTAACTTCCATCTGGTACAATTGAAAAATTAAAGAACATGCATAGTGTTGCACCCCAAAATTTGATCAACCTTTTCTTGTACTTGGCTTATGTTTCATTTTCATTTTAGCATTCGCATTTGCATAGCATTGGTTCTTATCAGGGGATCAAGAGGTGTTGTGTTTGCCATTCAAGGGGAGAGCTTCTTCGTTCAAGCTCAAGCAAATGTATCATGTAAGCCAACAGTGGTTCATCATCATCAGTGAAGCTTAAGGAAGAAGTTTGGGTCAAAAACACCAATTAACAGTCCCTCAGCTCGAATGAAATTCATCTGAAAAAGTCGAAGTTGATCTGTAAACAATTCAAAATCATCTGATCAAGAGTCTCTCAAGTTTTGATTGACTTTCATTCAAGAGACTCCAAGGTTCATGTGTTTATTTCCAAGCCTTCTTTGACAAGTAAAAGAATCGAGCCAAAGCCAGCACAATCCAACCAACAGGGCATATTTCAAATTTTTCAACTGTGCAATCAATTGCACCCTACATATTTTGCCTAGATTGTGAAGTTTTCAGCAATGCACGATTCACAAGGACAAAATTGGCCAAAATCAGCATTTTTCAAATTTTGAAGCATTTGGCACCAATTTTATTATTTGAGAATATTCTAGATCACCCAAAAATAATTCCCCTACCTCATTGCAATTAATTCCCACCATACACCTTCACTAATCACCACTTGATCTTGAATTTCCTTCCAAATTCAAATTCCAAGCCTAATTTTGTTTCTGAACCAAATCTCAATCCACCAAACTTTCCAAGCCTAAATCCTATAAATAGAGGTCTTATTTTATTCATTTCACAAGCTTTTGATAGCCAAAATTACCTTGTCAAACTCTTTCTTGACTTTCATTTTTCTCCAACTACCAAATTCACCAAAGCTCTCTCTCCCTTTTGAAAAATTAGTAAGTTCATCACTAGAATTTACTAATCATTGAGCTAAACCTTCATCCATTCACTCTTTCATCCTCAATTCTTGTAGATCAAATCTTTGAAGTAGTGTTTGTGGAGTTTGATTTGAAGAATTTCATATTTGAATTGGTAAACCCTTTTTTCCACCATTGTTATGCTTGATACATTTTTCACAATGTGATCTATTGTTAGTTCTTGTTGCTTGATCTTTGGATCTTGGAAATTGTGCTCCATTGGTGCTATTTATTGTTATTTCACTGGAATTTCCGTGCTTAATTGCATCCTTGATCAAGAGATGTTTGAAGAAATGTTTGGGAATGGTTTTGCCTTGTAAATGTTATTTTTACTGCTGTCTGTCAGTGTGCAATGATTGTTGTATTAGTGCAATCGATTGCACAGTGTTGTTTTTGTCCAGAATGCTGATTTTTGTTGTGCAATAGATGGTTATATCAGTGCAATCGATTGCACCTATACAAAATGTGTTTTTTGGCTCTGTTTTGGGACTGTTTTGGTTCTAACTTTTTCTTCTTTCAATTTCTTTTGTTTGTGGCCTTGAAATACACTTTTAAAGGTCATATTCCTCTTTAAATTCATTGGACTTAGGGTGTAGATGAAGTTGGATAAACATTCATCAATTCAAATCCATCTTTAAAATGAATTGTTCAATTCATTTTAGGTGCTTTGAGTTAATGATATGTTTAGTGCTTTAATCCACTAAGATGAGTGGATGAACTTAAAGATGGAATGATGTTGAACCCGTAATTCAATTTGGCATTCCCTCTCCTCTTCTCTTTTTCTTTTGATCGATGAAAATCTTCGATATCGTTTGAACTTATTTCAAATTTCTTGATGAAGATGAGATCGTTACCTCTTTTCTTTTTGTGTGGTATCGCTTTCGGGGAGTGATCTACATATCACTTCTCTAGCATGCATTAGCACTAACATTATATTGACCGGCCTCAGGTAGTCGTGGTTTCTACATAAATCCGATTACGGATGCTTAACATAGCGCTACATTGTCCCGTTATCGGAAAATGATCTTTCGTGGCTCAAACTTATGTTTGAAATTCCAAGTATGATTGATTATTTGTATTAAGTCCATCATCTATGAAGCTTGTTGTTAGGAGGCTTTGGTCTTATCAATCCTCTAATGAGTTTTCATTAACCTTGGTCTAAGTACAAGAATTAACCGTCGTTGATCATTTGCTATAATAACTAACGACTAACTCACTAACATTTTCATTGTACTAACTTTGTTTATGTTTCCCTCTTGCTCCCTATTTCTCTTTTATCTTTATGTTCCATTATAATCATCTCATATCTTCCATTTGTTTATGCTTCCGCCATTTTTCTTTTGTTCATTTGGACCACACTTTGTTTAAAACACTAATAAAGGATCAAACCTCTAAAAACTTGGTGCTCTTAACTTTATGGCTATACTCTTGGACTTCTTGGACTATTCTTGTACCTTTGGACTTAGAATTGGGGTATTTTCCCTATGTTTGGAGTATTATGGATCTTTGCCTTTATTTGGCTTGCTTATTTGCTTATGCTTCAAGATGGTTGCCTTTATTTAGCTTTCTTAGTGGCTTATGCTTCAAGATGGATGGAATTCTTTTAGCTTGCTATGGAGTGTGCTACAAGTTGGTTAGATCCGTTTAACTTTGTTTTTGTTTCCACCATGATCCCCTAGGATTCCTAGTCCCTTTGTTTGAGATGGGAGTAGGAGAGACATTAGGTATTCGATCTATTGCATGATAACATTAGGATAGATTTTCCCTTCTCAATCCCAACTTTAGTATCACATTGCATGATAACATTAGGGTTGATTAGTTCCCCTTAGAGTTGTGTCTTCTCTTCTCATCTCATAACTTCATAAGACACTTAATAAAGGTTAAAACTTGTTGTACCTACGAGCCTTAAGTACTTGAGGAATGATGAATGGGGGGGCTCCTCTCACACTGCCTAGAGTGTTTAGCGTATGCCTTTTGGGCGATATGCGACGCATTCGCTCTCAAGTCATAGTCTTTAGTGCAACATGAGTTACAAACTTAACTCAATTCACTGCTTCTCTAAAAACACAAAACAAAAACATCAAACCTTTTTATCCTTCGGGATTGTTTGCAAATCATTTTTCAGAAAGAGTGTGTTAAGTCTTGGTTCTACCGCAAACAGGCATCGTCCCTAACTGCTAGAACGAAGATTTAACCCTACTCAGTTAAAACACTTGAACCAATCGGTGGTCGTGTCATCCCGAACTACGTTTGCTCTGATTTCTCATACCAGATAAGGATATGTAGGCACAAGAGGGAGATGTCTTGGCGAGCAACCTTTCCCCCCTTCACCCGTAGTTTTCCGAACTACGTTGACTCTGACTTTCCCATTGCACGAGGGAGTACATAGGCATAAAGCGACGGTGCTCTATCGAGTCTCTTTTCTTTTCTTTTGTCCTAGTGTGCCATCCTTTTGATAGATTAACACCCTTTTAGATAGACAACAAGCGTGGATCCCGTTGAGTACAACGAACGTGAGGGGTGCTCATACCTTCCCCTTGCGTAACCGACTCCCGAATCCAAGATTTGGTTGTGATGACCTGTCTTTTCCCATTTTCGTAGGTTTTCTCTGATTGTTTCCTTTCCCTCTCTTTCGGATAAATAATGAATGGTGGCGACTCTTCTGTCTTTGCCGGCCCCTCTTTGCAGCGATGCGATAATAAGCAAGCAATAATCGAATAGCCTCTAACCTTGCAACAAGAGCGAATGTTTCTTTAAAGTCGATTCCTTCTTCTTGATTGTAACCTTGGGCCACCAATCTTGCCTTGTTTCAAACAATTATTCCATTTTGTCAAGCTTGTTCTTAAACACCCATCTGGTACCTATGATGTGTTTACCATTTGGTCTAGGAACAAGTTCCCAAACTTGATTCCTCTTGAATTGGTTTAATTATTCTTGCATGGAAATAACCCATTGGTCGTCTCCTAAGGCTTCATCAACTTTCAAAGGCTCGATTTGAGACACGAACGCCATGTTTAAGCAAGCATCCTTAAGGGTGAGTCTGGTTGTAACGCCTTGATTGATGTCACCAATAACTTTGTCTATCGGGTGATCTCTATATGTTTTCCACTCCTTTGGTAGATCATTATCTTTAGGATCTTATTGAATCGGTTCTTCTTGTTGCCTAGGTTGATCATTTGCTTCTAAAGTACCTTCTTTAGGAATATCTACAATATTATCATCATCACACAAAACAAGTTCCTCCTTGGAGGGGTTAGATTCATCAAATTTAACATGCATAGATTCTTCAATAGTTAAAGTTCTTTTATTATAAATTCTAAAAGCCTTACTAGAGAGAGAGTAGCCGAGAAATATGCCTTCGTCATATTTCTCGTTAAACTTACCAAGATTGTCCTTGTCATTGTTCAAGACAAAGCACTTACATCCAAAGATATGAAAGTAATAAATGTTTGGTTTTCTCCCTTTGAAAAGTTCATAGGGGGTTTTCTTAAGAATAGGTCTTATATTAACACGATTACTTACAAAGCATGTTGTAACAGCCCAATTTCTATTAATTAATTATTTATATTAATTTATTGATTTATTAGGATCGTTTTAATTATTGGAATTATTGATAGATGTTTTAAGAGAAGAAATATGATGGAAGGAATTAGAAGAGAAAGGCATATAAGGAAAAGTGGAAAGAAAAGAGAAGAATAGAAACATAAGGGAAAGAGGAGAGAAAGAAGAGAAAGAAGAGAAAAGAGAAGGAAAAAGGAGGAAAACTTGGATTCATTAAGGTCAACTCTCAAGAACCGATTTAATCAAGGTAAGGGTGTGAAATATCATTATCTTGTCAATATGTATGATTATGTATGGATTGTATGGATTGTTTGGATGTTTTTCTCCATTTTCTATTTTAGGGCAGAAATGAGTTTAATCGGTAAGAATCGAGATTTGAACAGTTAGAATCTGGAATAGTGGTGTAGTTTAGTCGAGGAATGTTAGGCTAAGACTACTGGAACTTGTTGGAATTGAATCGAGTGATTTAGGAGCTTCTGATGAATTTTGGACAGTTGGGGTTTTGAACATCGCAGACGTTTGCTAGCACCTTCGCTAGGAGAATAGGTAGCGAGTGTTCACTGTAGCGAGCTAGTAGCGAATGTTTAAATTGTGCAATATTGTGAAAGGTGGCCTTTTGGCATATATATAATGCATTGTTTAAATTGATTAAAAACGCATGATGATTTATGATGAAGTCGTTGTCGTTTGGCACGATATTGTGAATAATGCATGAGAACATATTGTGAATATGTGTACATTGATTGAAATATGGTGATGGTATTGAATTGAGAATGCATATTGATTGTATGCAATATTGTGAATAATGCATGGGAACATATTATGAATATGTGTGCATTGCTTGATAAATGTGTTGATGTTGAAAGTATGAATACTTTGATATGATGTGTGAGTGTGCAATCATTTTATAATTCTTGTGTGATGAATTATTTGAGAATGCATGGGATTAATATGCGAGAACGGTCTTAAGTGCATTTGGTTGTTGATTGCATACGCATCATTTAGTCAAGAGGCAATGCTTGCTAGTTTCGTGGAGACTAGTGACTTGTCCCAAACCTAGAAGGGTGGGTTTGAAAGCTTAGAGGATGGGCTTTTGTTGTTATCGGTCTAGGGGACGGACCCGGTTTAAATGTAAAAACCGAAAAATGATAACAAGTGTTGGTACCACATGGCATGAGTTGCATTGAGTCACATGGCATAGAGTTAAATGTTGTGTGAATGTATGCATATGTGTATGATATGGGAATTAATGAGGATTATGGATGTGTGTATGATAATTATGCTTGGTGATCATTCCACATTTGTTTATATATACATATATTGTGATGTATTTGATAGTGATAATGAATTGTGGTGAGAAATACGGAATATGTGCATTCTATGCTTGTGTATATATATATAATTATATGCATTGATTATTATGATAACATTTCTCACCCTTCTGCTGTTTTATGATGCTCTATGAGGCATTGCAGATTAGGTTTCTGGAGGTCTTTTGTGAAGTATAGATTCATTCTTTTGGTCGGTTAAGCTCGGATATGTAGCATCGGGTAGTTAGGATTGTATAGCATTTTTTTGTGATACATTTGTATATGTATCTGCTGACAAAGTTTGTGTAAACATGAATGATGTGGTGAATCAAACTGGATGAAATGTATTTATATGATTATATGTTTTAAGTGATTTCAATGTTTAGATTTTCCGCTTTTAATTCTAAATATTGAGATGTGGGTGTAAGGATTAAGTTCCTCTGTTGAAAGCTACCCTACTGTTACATGTCTTTTATAGAGCAGGTGTTGTATGTTTTAATTTCACATATTGTGTGACATGCTCCTTTTATATCATGTTTTCTATTGCTCTGATGAAAATTTGAATATGTGCTTAAATGTTTTATTTGATTATTTGGGGGTGTAGAAGGGGGTGTTACACATGTCGTGCTCACCGCATTCGCCCAAAAGTATTTTGGAAGACTCGAGTTGCTTAGCATAGTCCTTGCAAGTTCCACCAATGATCTATTCTTCCTTTCTACAACACCATTTTGTTGTGGAGTTCTTGGTGCCGAGAAGTTGTGAGAGATTCCATATTCTTCACAAAAATCTTTAAATGAAGCATTTTGGAATTCTCCTCCATGGTCGCTTCTTATGGAGACAATTGTTAACGCCTTCTCATTTTGTATTTTTTTTTTGCAAACTTCTTAAATGCTTTGAAGGCATCACTTTTCTGCACTAAAAAGTAAGTCCAAAAAAATCTAGAATAATCATCAACAATAACCAAAGCGAAAACATTACCTCCAAAACTTTTTGTTCTTGATGGACCAAATAATTCCATGTGTAACAATTGTAGTGGCCTTGTAGTGGACACCACATTTTTTATTTAAAAGTTGATTTGGTTTGTTTCCCTTTTTGACAAGCGTCACACAACTTATCCTTGATGAATTTTATTTTAGGCAAACCAACAACTAGGTCATGTTTAACCAACTTGTTTAAACTTTCCATGTGAATATGTGCAAATCTCTTATGTAATAACCATGAATCATTATTGTTTTCCATGAGACACTTAACCCTTAAAGACAAATTGTTAAGAGAAATCATAAATATGTTATTTACTTTTTTACCTTTTAACATTACCTCCTTAGTGACTTCGTCTTCTATCAAGCATTCATCTTTTGTGAACTTGATTTTGAATCCTTTGTCACAAAGTTGGCTTATGCTAAGTAAATTGTGCTTTAGTCCTTCGACATAAAGTACATCTTCAATTGATGTGAAAGGTGGTGATCCAACTTTGCCTATGCCAAGAATCCATCCTTTGTTATTGTCACCATAGGTAACACAACTCTTGGCCTTAAGCTTTAGATATGAAAATTTGTTAACATCACCGGTCATATTCTTAGAACACCCACTATCAAGATACCAAAGATTTGAAGAGACATTCAAGCAAACCTACAAAATAGATTACTTCTTGTTAGGTACCCAAACTGCTTTGGGTCCTTCTGAATTAGTACCTTTCTTGATCCACACATAATGTCCACTTGCTATATTGAAATTTCTAACATAGCATACATTATGTGTATGACCAATAATACCGCAATAAAGACAAGTAGGTTCAAAGTTACTCTTATATCTTGGAACAAACTATTTCTTTTTAGGAGCCTTTTTCTTTTTATGATGACGATGCACAACCTTAGGCTTAATCACTTTTTCTTTAGGAGTTTGGCCACTAGCCTTAACAAATATTGTTTTGTTAGAACTTGGTTTAGAAAATTTTGAGTAACCAAATCCGCTTTTATCGTTAGAATATCTTTGTTGGCTAAGGACCCCTTTTAAACCAATTTGTCCCTTTTCATATCTTTCTAGCACTCTTTTAAGTTGAATAATTTGGAAAGAAAGTGATTCACATTTTTTGCATGCAATGTCTTGTTTGTATTCAATAATAACTTTTTATTTTCCAATCTTTTCATCTTTTTGAATAATATCCAATTTTTCTTCTAAAGATGATATTTGTTTCTTTTGTGAAGAAATGGTTTGATACAAGACCTTTCATTCATTTAAGAGTTCATTAATAGCCTCTTGTGCATCATTATCATAGATTGAAAAAGAATTACTAACCTTATCATCTTCGTTGTCGGAGTGATGAGAAGCCATCAATGCTAAATTTGCCCTTTTGTCGCTTTCCGATTCGGATGATGAACTAATCTCATTGTCCTCCCATGCAACACAGGCCTTCCTGTTCTTGGTTTCCTTGTTGCCTTTGAATCTATTCTTCTTTGAGAGTTTTGGGTAATCCGGCTTTATGGGACCTTGTTTTCCACATTCATAACATGTAATGTCCTGACTTGATGTGGAAGACTCCTTTTTCTTGAAGTGTTTCTTCCTTTTTGCATAGTTGTAAAGTTTGTCACTTTTGTTGAAGAATTTTCCAAGTCTCTTTACAAGTAACATAAAGTTCTCATCTTCCTCCGATGCACCATCATCTTGTCTTTCTTTTTAATCTACTTTTAGAGCGATACTTTTAGACTTTTTCTCTTGATTTTCATGTTTCTCAAGACGTCCAAGTTCTAACTCATGTTCTTGAAGCTTTCAAAAAAGTGATGCGGAAGTCATTGTTGTGAGACTTTTCTTCTCCAAAATTTACGTAACTTTAGGTTGTCACTCTCTTGTTAAAGATCTTAAAACTTTAAAATTTAATTCATCATTGGTGAAAGTTTTACCTAATGCAATCAAATGATTGGTTAAGTGAACAAGTCTTTTCTGGAGAGCAACAATTGATTCTCCAGGCATCATGTAAAACATTTCATACTCTTGACTTAATGTGTTCAGCCTTGATCTTTTAACTTCAGAGGTTCCTTCATGAGTCTCCACCAAAGTATCCCATATTCCCTTAGCCGATTTGCATTGTGAAACTCGGAAAAACTAATCTATGCTTAAAGCACTTTGCAAAATATTGATAACCTTTTTCTCATTTAAAACTCTTGTTTTGTCATCTTCGCCCCATGAACTTTTTATTTTAGGAGTATCTACATTATTGACAATACTGGTTGGTACATGAGGGCCAGTTTCAACGGTTTCCCAAATTCCATCTCCTTGTGCCTCTAAATATGATCTCATGTGGATCTTCTAGAAATCAAAATATTCTCCAGAGAACAAGGGAGGTTTGTTACTACTGTTAGAACACAAATTGGTTCTTAATATATCTCAATGTTTTGATGATAACAATAATGAAATTTTGTATGAAGAAAATATATATTCTAATTTTTTTCAAGTGTTTTTGTTTCAGATAACATAATAAATATTCCTCTAAACGGAATATTCCTCTGAATGTTAAGCTACAACACGCAGAAGACTCTGAGCGTTTGGTAAAAAGCGAAGCTACAGAAGGCTCTGAGCATAGAGTATAAAGCGAAGATTCAGAAAACTCTGAGCGTACTAAATGCTGCAACTGCAGAAGCTTTGAGAATCAAAACACGTAAGGCTCTGAAATGTTAGTAACAAAGTGATACATTTGGATAACACGGATAACACATAAGAGCGAAGATCTGCTCTGATCTAAAGCGCTCCTCTAGATGAACAATTTGTTGGAAGAGAGTTACTCTGATAAGAAGAAAATGGAACATCATCAGAGGATCTGATGCAGGAAATATTTCCATATTCGTTCATTTAAAAAGATGCTGATCAAAAAAGATTCGTTGCCAAATTCATTGTCTACATCCAACGACACTATTCCTCTTTTGTGTATGGGACAGGATTTCAGAACAAAAAGGATATCTCTGAACATTCCTCTCCTGGAAAGAAATATTTAAAGAAGACAAAAAGCATGTGCACGCTATTTGAGAAATAGGTGTATTTAAACAAGTTTTCAACAACAATTCAAGGATACAACATTATTGTACAACGAACATACTACTTTGCTGAAAAGAAAATTCTACTTTGCTATCACTTCCAAGTCAACTTCATATTAGCAAATAGAAAGTTTCATTGATCTTCATTTGTGTTAAAACACTGTTGTGAAAAAGCTTTTCTAAGAAGCACTTAAACACACTTTATCGTATTACTTTGTAAAAGATCCTTGTGAGACCAAGTTGTGGTCAGTATTCTCTAGAAGACTAAGACAAGTTTGTCTTAGTGAAAAGATTGTAATCAGTTTTTGATTATTGGATTAAGTCCTCTTTTGAAAGAGGCAAAATCACCTTGGCCGGGTGGACTAGAGTAGTTTGAGTTCAAACGAACCAGTATAAAAATACCTGTTATTTTTATTGCCTTATTTGTTTTTGAAAACCCTTATTCAACCCCCCCCCCCTTCTCAGTGTTTTCCTTCCTTCAACTACTGCCACCGTCTTTAAAAACCGGATTTGCGCTAGTGGAAGCCATCTGGATCTTTGTAGGAACAGGTTACCTATAACCTGCTCTGATGCCAATTGTAATTTATGAAAGCACCTAAGAGGAGGGGGTGAATTAGGTGTTTAGAGATTTTTCTCGGTTTTTCGACAGTTTTGAATTTTACTTTCCTAGAAGGTTTTAAGTGATGAAATGATATAAAGACGGAAAGTAAAGAACACTAGGAAGTATACCGGTCCCCTTCACAGGTTGAGAGTACTCCAGTCCCCTTTCAAAATGAAAGAGATTTCACTATAATATTAGATCTTAGACAAGACTACCTAGTCTTTCTAAACTAGATTCTAACAAAACACCAAGAACAATCCTCTTGGATTTTACAAGTTTAAAGTCCAACCAAGAATAAATTTCTTACAATGGACCTCTTGTATCCATAATTCGGATAACAAGGATTCTAACAAACCTGTCACACCCTAATTTTTGACTTTAATATCCCACCTCCTTCGTGCATGTTCTTGCTTTATTTGACTTTATATTTCGTATTCATGTTCATTGCGACTAACTAGTTTGCGCAGGTGCAGTAATGTTGGGTATAGATGATTACACCAAAGCATCCTAGGGACGTAACTAATATATTTGGGTTTAGAGTTCACCTTTTCAAAATTCAAGCTTAATTCAAGAAGATTTTTCATATGAATAAGTCTATCAGATTCAATTCAAATTAAGAGTGTACCAACCGTTCTCAAGACTCAACTTGCAAGAACTCGATAAGGATGGACGTTAGCGTCAAGTAAATCTACTCCATGACAAATGAAGACGTTGCTACATCAACTTAATTTGTTTAAAGTTAAATCCACGAGTTAATCTTCTCACTTCACATTCAGATCTTATTAAGGAGTCAAAGGACCTCAAATTACGACAGTGTATAAGTCTTTACGGCTCAAGGCCTGTTATATCCCAAAGCCCATTTTGGTTATGACAAACCCTTTGTATAAGTCTTAGTATGGAAGTGCTGCCCCACCTCGAGCTCGCCAAACCGACTCCGTCATCAAGTTGAAAGCACAAGCTAAAACCAATCTTTGCCGTTGAATAAGAGCGACTGGTACATCAGCATCACCTGGAACCTGAAGCAATGCATAAATGGTCAACATGAGGACAACATCATCAACATTAAATTACCCATAGCCATTATCAAATACTCAGACATTCACAAAGAAGTTTATTTGTCCTGTTCGACTTTTGAATAGGCCTATGGCGATCAATTTCAGCTCCATCCGCAAATTGAGTCATGAAGAGCTATGCCACAGAGAGAGTTCTGACCATACGTCCTATGATCCTTAGCCATCTTTACTGTGAACCCACTGAAAATACAGAATTATACAGTGACATTAAACTCAAAGGATGATTTTGGCAAGTTTAGATAAATGCGGTTTCGGCACAAAATCAGTTTTAAAACCACGAGTTCATCAAGGTGGAAAGGAAGTTAAAACTGAGTATACTCCTCTTTCCATTATGTCGCGACCATGCTCATGACTCTTCTCAAAGCCGTAATCTATAAAGTAGCAACCACAAGTCCAACCATCTTCTAAGAACTCAAATTCGGTGATTTGACAAGGCTTCCCCCAAGAGCAAGCTCGCTGCAGAACAAGCCCAAGACAACCAGCAGAACAGGACAGTGAAAGAGAAGTAAATTGAATCTCGCTTCAAGGATTTGTCCATTTCTTACCAGATAAGTCTAACAGCCATCACCAACAATCCCAACACCATGAGAACATCTGGAATGACTTCGCCTCATCATCATCTTGATTCCACCTTCCAAAAACATTCTTGTACCGTGACTCCTACATCAAGAAGTTAACCAGATTTTAGCATCTCAATGGCGAGAAACATCATAAATGTCTATGAGTTCAAGTTCAGATTTTCCGGTAGGAAAGAATTAAGAGATCACCAACAAACAGGGATTGTCTCCTTGTCAATTTGAAGTGGTGTTACCGGCGAACATAAGAGTTTCGAGAACCTTGACCTTCAAAAATGTGAATGACCATCACATGGCAGAATTGCAGTAGTAGAAGCCCCCACCAACCTGCATCAACAAAATTTGAAACGGGAGCATCAACCACAAGCATAGTACTTCCCAAAGACTCTATTTACCAGTTGATCTTTTTGTTGGTATACCATTGAAGGTGTTGTACTTCCTCTCGGTTTTCGCACTCTGAAGTGTTTAGCCTTGGGTGTGAATTTACTTCGAGACAGATTCAGAGGAATAGGTGGATGGAAGGACTGATAGGTGTTGCTTTCCCTTTGCCACTTACGTCATCTACTGAAATCCACAAAGAGAAGAATAAGATATTTCCAACAAAAAAAAGAAGAAGCAATCGTAATTAATGGAGATGAAATTGTCAAGGGCAATCAGCAAAAGGGGGTTTGAATCAAGGACGTTCATCGTTGGATCAAAGAATCCAAGTCATTTACTTTTTTTAATCATGAGTTTAAAACTCCAAATCGGACCACAAATAAGGGCCTTTAATTCCTTTCCAAAACAATTTAGAATGCACAATCAAAACTCAGCAGAGAATAAGAACAGACAAGATCATACGGAATTAAGCAAGAAGTAATGTTCTTTCCTAAAGTAAAAAAACATGTCGCAACCGATTTGGAAATCATTCATCACAACATTCAATTCAATTGTTTTTCTGAATTACTATAAAGAGGGGAATTGAGATGAGAAAAGGGGAACACAATTGACAGAATCCACAATCACCACGAAAAATCCCAAATTGAAACCCTAGAGATCAAAGAGAGTGAAAAAAAACTTATCTCTTCTGCCGTCAGAACCTTCAAAGCCATCACCACCCGCCGCGAGTTTCCAAATCGACGAAGCTTTCGCCTCGCCATCTCGGATCCCCGTCATCCACAGCCTACGGTAACCCTTTGTGTATGTCAAAATTATTTAACTTCTGATTGTTTTGGTTTGTGTTTCAGGTCCAGAACGAAGGAAACAATGGAAAGAAGAAATATGGAAAAGCGATGAAGAGGGAAGTGAGAGCTAGACGGTGAGAGGGAGAAGGATGAATGGAAAAAAACCGCAGCGAGAGAGGAGGGGGGTTTCCGATTTGGGGGCTTAGGAATTCTGTCTGTTTTTTTTCTTTTTTGATGTAATGATCATATGTAAACACACACACAAACACACGGTGTACCCATGCATCTTCACCGCTTGATCTCCAACGGATCAGATCCTATAGATCACACCGCGCAACCCACAGTAAGACCTCACCTACATACAACACTGGATCCCGCGCCACTTAATCACCTTAATTACCACCTTAATCAGTTTTTAAGTAAATCAACCTTAATCCCTTTAATTTAAACCAATCCTCTTTTAATCAATTAATTATTTAATCATCTTTTATTTAAGATAACTAGTAAACATTTTTCTAAATAAATAATATTGTGTTTATTTGTTCTTTCTTCTTAAAACTTTTTATATTTAAGATAACTTTTTTATTAAATTATAATAAACCTCTTTTTTTTTTTTAATCTAAGATAACTTTTAGCTTTTTATAATAAATAAAAGTTCATTTTATTTAATAAACCTTTATAATATAATTTCATAATTAATAATAATAAAACTATTTTATTTTAAAAACTCACTTCATAACAATCTATTTAGTTTATTTTATTTATCAATAATAACACCTTTTTTATAATAACTTAAACAAAATAAAAAACAATTTTTATATAACAAGAAAATAATTTAAATAATTTATACTCACTTATTTAACTAAATTTTTGATAACTTAAAAAAACCTTTTTAATTAGCAACCTAACTTTTATTAAATAAATAAAACTAATTTATCCAGCTTTTCTTAAAATCAAATCTCATCAAAAATAATATATTTTCTTAATCCGCCTAAAATTAATCAAGCTCTCCTTTAAATCGAACTTTTCTCATATATCAATCCCAACTAAAATAAATCAACACCGCATTCGTGCACGCTTGCGTCTCCACTCGAATATTCACAATTCAAACACCTGTACACTTCAGCGCTTTCATGCGTGTGTATGTCTTTATTTATCTGCTTTATCCGCAACTTTTATTTACCGCAATATATATTTATCATTGTTTATCTTTATTGCATCGCATTACTGCATAACGTCCAAAGGAAGAACCTGCGCATAATTTAAGCAATTGTGCGTATGCATCTCATTTGCATCATATTCCCCTTTGATCCTTGATCCCATTCAAGTTGATCTCTTAAGCTAGATCCTACCCCATAAGGAGGACCTTTTATCTTTACAACTTAGATGAACAATCTTTATCAACTCAATTCAAACTATTCAAACATATTAGAGAATAAGATGTTAATCATCTTAAGCGAGATAAAACTCCTACCCCATAACAATACAATCAATATGTAGGGACTTTTCCGCTTAAGAGAGATAGTGGCGTACTCGTCGATAAATCCGAGTGCTTGAGCCCTTCTCTTAAGACGATGAAAAGACTATTTTCCTACAAGTTGTGGTGGTTAAGTCAAGCAATCTCCCTTAAGATGACAATTCGTCTTTTCTCCTAGAACCAATCAAACAACTACCTTTGTCCCGTAGGAACTTTGACCAACAATAAATGCTTCCTTAAACCCTTTAGGGGAACTACAAATACTCTGATTCCATTCCCGTCAGGATATGTAGGCATAAGATGCAATATCTTATCGAGTATACTTAGAAATAAACCCCTAGGTCTTTCATCCATAAGCAGATAAATCTTAGCAATAAACAACATAAAACAAGAGGTTCTTGTAGAGTACTACAGAAACTTAGGATGCTAGCACCTTCCATAAGTTTAACCAACCCCCGAACCTATAACTCTCTAGCTTTTGCATTTGCATTGCATTGTAGGTAATTCGATCTTTTTCCCTTCCTTTGGACAAATTAAAGTTCGGTTGCAAATGAATTAAGATTCAAGCTTATCAATAGCTTGGTATCCAAATTTCACCGCGACAAAACCCTATAAGAGAAACAATCCATCTCCTTATAGCCAGCACCTAAATCCAAATAATCCTTGGAATTTTAGGATTTTACAATAGTTTTGAGTTTTGAGTAAGTAGATGAAATTTTGATTCTTCAAGATATCAATCACAAGATCGGTCTTCTCCTTTTTAACACTCAAATCTCAAGACAATAATACAAGTGTTCTTTGTATGCAAATGAAACTATGATGATTAGTATGAAGGTTTATGCAAAGTTTCACTTTTGAAAAATCTGAAGAACACTTAGAAAGTTTTTGAAGATTGAGAGAAATGAGAAATTGATTTGAAATTTTTTGTAAGGAGGTGAGGTGTAAAAGACTTGGAATGATGTTTATGTATGCCTATGACACCTCTAATGAAGGTTACAAATCATGAAAGGATGTCATGGTTGATCAGATGAAACAACAGAAAAATTTATGAAGGGATGCAACAAGATTTTTGGTTCTGCTTCAGCGGTAACCGATTACTTGATAAAGGGTAACCGGTTACTTGATAAAGGGTAACCGGTTAATTGATTGTAACGTATAAAAATTTTAAAAGTTTTGATAGGGTAACCGGTTACCTTATAGAGAGTAACCAGTTACTTCAAAACAGAATTGAAAAATGCTTTAAAAAAATAGAGTTTCAAAACCATTTTATTGAACCTAAAAGTTTTTCTAAGGATCACGGCATAAATGAGGAATATGATGAACACTTGTATCAATGCATGAGTTTAAGTGTTATACCTATTCCTTTGAGCTTCAATCTTCATAATGCTTTGACATTTGTAGAGAGTTGATTTTTGAGCAGGAGACTTGATCAACCCTTTTGTTAATCTATCTTGTCTTTATGAGAAGCTTTGTAGGTGAGTCTTCATCAAAACATCTGAGAATAGGGTTTGTAGGGTTAGAATTTGTCACCTCTTGTATACACATTGTTGCAAAGATATGGTTAATTGCAAGTATCTCAATTCGATTTCGAATTGAGAGCATACGTACCCATAGTGAGGCTGATTGGAGAGCTGCCTAAACAAATCTTTGTGTCTCTTTATCGCTTTAATTTTCTTTAATTGTTGCTCTTGCAAATTATCAGTTTCGTTGTTGTTTCAATTAATTCGATTGGAAATTGTTTTCAACTTTGTTTTAAATTGTTGTTGGTGATATAATCATAATCACTTTGATTGTTATTAGCTTTTTACCTTAACAAAATAAATCAAATTTCCAAACATGGTCAATCGCAAACAAAGTGTTTGATAAATTGTCTTTGAGTATTTTTATCGCTTTGTGTTCATTGAAAAAAAGATTTACAAACAGCTTTCCATTTAATTGACCAGTGAATTAATTGATGATTGAACAATTTGTGTTCATTATCATTCCATTTCTTTTCATTACACATATCTGAGTTTTTTTATAGTAGTTTCGGTTACACGATTTTATTCGTGTTGTTTTTGTTGTGCCATACTTTTTGAAAACAAATTTTTGCCAAGAGTTTTTGTTTTAAATTTGTGCTCTATTCACCCCATTCTAGATCGGAACCTATCATCTAACATATGCGAGCATCATTGGCAGTCTCAGGTATGCCACTGATTGTACTAGATCCAACATTGCACATGTTATAGGATTCTTGTGCAGGTTTACTAGTAGACTGAGTAATGAGCATTGGAAATCTATTGAGCGAGTCATGTGGTACCTTAAAACGATCATGAATCTTGGTTTGCATTATCAGAGATTTTCTACTGTACTTGAAGGATACAGTGATACAAATTGGAATACCTTATCAGATGATTCCAAAGTAACTAGTGGCTATATATTTAGTATAGATGAAGGAGTTATATCTTGGAAATCAAATAAACAGACTATCTTGGTTCAGTCCATTATGTAGTATGAGATGATAACATTAGCGACTGCTAGTGAAAAAGAAAGTTGGTTAAGATACTTGCTAGCTGAGATCCCTTTATGGGAAAAACCTATGTCAGTTGTGTTGATCCACTGTGATAGTACCGCGACTATTGCAAAAATTGAGAGTTGCTATTATAATGGTAAAATACATCAAATTAGAATAAAACACACCATTATTAGAGATTGTATCTCTAAAGGAGTTGTAAGAGTGAATCATGTACCTACTGATGTAAATTTAGCAGATCCTTTGACGAAAAGATCAGCTAGAGAGAAAGTCCAAAATACATCAAAGAAGATGAGAGTAATAACTATAGAGAAATGAGTTGCTCATGGTGGTAATCCGACCTAAATAATTGGAGATCCCAAGAAATAGGTTCAATGGATAATAACAAATTGTGAGTAATATGAGATAATCATGTGAGTATAAATAAGTAAAGCATGATTCGTGAAGTAATAAGAGGTTGAGATAATAAAAACTCTTAATGAGATCTATACTCTATATGAGAGAGTGCAAAGGCTACCGGAGTACTCTTGATAGACTCACCTATGTGATTGTGGAACTTAGGCCAGTTACTATGGAATTTTGAGGTAGAATTCCCAGAGCCTTCACTAAACTAGGATACACGTGCATGAACATTAAAGTACATGCTATTAGAATACACCTTAAGAAAATGTTGTTTGCAAGTTTGATGTCTAAGATAGAGTTCAAGACAATAGTGTCACTCTTGTTGAATCAGAATCATACTTGTTATGCAAAGATTCAAGTTGTAAACACCTTTACTTATGCACAATCTTAGAAATGTTTGACGTTCGTTCTAAAATCACCTTTTAAATTCAAGTGAGAGATTGTTGTAATACTTGAAAAGATGATAACTTGGAGTGGAGACTTGGAAGAAGTTAATGTATTAAGTTGGCAATTAATGAGCACAAGTATGAGTTAGAGTGTGTTAGTGAATTTAAAAAGCTGCATTAAAGTCCCACAGAGGAGGGAGATCACACTTTAGTAGTGTTTATATATTCCAAGTGGGCGAATTGGGTTGGACCCCAAGGGTACCCAATTTTGTGGTTGGGTGAGAACACACTACCACAAAAAATAACACACGCTCCCACCGATACCGCCATCCGTCCAACTGGCCGGCTCGGCTCGACTCGATCTGGTCATGGGTTTAACCTTGGGCATTGATCCAATATCTTTTTTGGTACCCGAAATGATGAAAAATTATTTAATATTATTATTTAATATGAATTCATTTATTAATCATGTGTAATATAAATAAATAAATTATTATTCATTAATAATTGTGTGATGTAATTCAATTACGAATTAATTAATTAATAATTAATTAACATTAATTATTGACCATGTTTTGCCTTACAAACCAAGTCTCCTCACTTCCTTGTTAATCAAGTGACTAACAGCTAGTTTTGATTGGGTCGGTTTCACTCTCCCATATTTTTCTCTCACAATTTCTCTCCGTTCAGGTCAGATCCTTGACTATAAATTGCAACATTTCCATCACTAGCAACTTATTCCAGAATTTTGCATTTTGAATCATCTCTTATCTTTCATATTCACTTCTTCTATAATTTTTTTTTGTTTTCGAGTGGCTTGCATGCATCATCTGCAACTGGTTTATTCAAATATTAAGAGTGATTTTCACACCATCATCGAGTGGTTTAACCCTATTAGAAGGTGTATTTCTGAAATGATCACATACCATGCAATTAGTGATCATATAATTGAACTGGGTTGTTTTATCCTGGAGGCGGTGCAGTAGTTTGATTGTTTTGCATAATTTTAGTCAGTGTCGCGAAACATCTTAAAAAAAACGACCAAATTTGCAACTCAACCCGGTAACTTCTCCCGCGACTGATTTTCAAAACCGTGAAACACATTTAATATTTGTTAAGTCTAATTAGTGTTATTAACATATATATTGGTTGATCAGTAAATGTAATACAATCACAAGTTCACAACTGAATGAATGTTAAAATGCAATACATTCAAATTATTTTCTCTAACAATGATAGAAATCCTTAGTTTTGAACAAAGTATTTTCTTAGTATAATTATCTGTTCAAGTGGAATCACCTATATAGTAAACAAGTTTAGCTAAGTTGAATCAAATAACTAATCTAATCACTATAAAAAAATATTTATTTACCAAATTCACACAACAACATGTATTATCTAATAAAACGTGTTGCGGAAAATTTACTACAAAATGTTGAATTATGCCATAAAAGAATAATTCAATCCCTAGTTTTGTCGCTAATGGTAACCAATATTATAACCAATGTTTAAAAACATTTAAAATTATTTTTGGCACATTTAAAAGTATTAGATAAGTCTGTAACTAACAGTTATTTTATCAATTGAAGAATAAGGATAAAGTCCAATTGCATGCCAGTAGTATGGCTGGTTAATAAATGAAAAAACAAATTGAAGAAATTTGAAGTTGACGTGGATAAAGTAAGGATCAAAGATTTTGACTTCAAGAAAAGGTGAGAACTATAAACTTTATAAATACCTAAAACAATAGACAAGAATATTTCAAGATACACCATAAACTTTATATCATCTTTGTTTGAAGTGTTCGAGAGTGAAGAAAAACAACAAAATGGTTTCATGTTTTGATTTTATTCTTTCACTCACTTTTGGTACTTTGGTGAAGCGTTTTGTTACGAGGACTAGTGATAAGGCTAACACTCAGAAGCCTCAACCTGCATCCAATAATTCTGGTAGGTTTTATTCCTTTCGATTCTTCCACTTTCATTGAATTTAATATAATTTTTTTTTATCGTATCTTAATCTCCCCATTCATTTTAATTCCATAATTTTTAATATATTTATTTTAATTTTTTAAAGAGTTTTATATTAGTTTTTTTTTTTAATTAGCGATAAATTTAACGACTAATTTTTAAATATTTTCGTCGCTAATAGGATAAAAAATATTAATATAAAAAGTTTTAAAAAGATAAAAGATTAATATAAACCTTTTTTAAAACTAAAAGATCAAAATAAATTTTAAAATTAAGATAGAAAAAAAAATATTAAGCCAAAAATTTTCATTAAAAATTAAAGTTGGTTTGAAAGATAAATAAAATTCAACTAAAATATTGTTCCGACTTCTAACTAAACTAAAACTTTAACCAGATTCATCTAAACTAAAATTTGTTAATCATTTTTATTTTGTTTGTAATTATTTTTGTTTTTAAAGAAATGCAAAATGGGTAAATAAATTATGAAGATAAAAAAGAGAAGATAGTAATTTGATCCTATTATTATAATTAATTTTTTTATTTCGTTTCTTTATGTTAAGTTGACTTTATTCATCTTAATTGGATTCATATTTTTATTTTATCATTATATACACTATCATCATCGCAATCACAATCGTTATATTTTATATAAGTATAAGAGAGTTTAACATGCTAATATTTTAAATAATGATCGAAATATTTAATTGTTTTGTTTCCTTTTGTTGCAGCATTTACAACGACAGAACGAGACCTTCCAGGGGGCCACAACTACTAATATATTAAAACATATGCAGCATATAATATACATATATAAGATGTTGGGTTGATCTTAGGGAATATATATATATATATATATATATATATATATATATATATATATATATATATATATATATATATATATATATATATATATATATATATATATATATATATATATATATATATGTGTGTGTGTGTGTGATTGTTTCATAGTTGTACTGTATAATTAAGTAGTAATTATTCATTAGGCATGCTTTTGTTTCTTCATTCTGGCATAATAATTAATTAGTTAATTTCTCTTTTTTATTTTATGATATAGTAAAACAATGTATTGAGATTTTATAAATGATTTTATAAATTTACTCTTTATTAATAATATAAAAATTAAAATTAAAAAGAACAATAATAATTAAATATATTCAAAAAATATTAATGTTTCATTGATAGTAAGGTCTTACATTTTCTTTTTTAAAAACATATAATGTTAGAATGTTTTATTTACAATTACTTTTTATATTTCAATACAAACCATAAAATAATTTATAGTAATTTTCTTGAGGAATGGCGATACTATCTATCTCGTGAGTTTTTAGGGGATTAATGGTTTTAGGGTTTCTCTTGTTATTTTGATATTTTTGTAATATATTTTCCACTTCGGGGAGCGGCAAGAATTCCTTAATGAGAATCTAAAATGAAAAATAAAAATTTCAACATGAGGATCAAGCATGTAATCAACTCAGAAGTAACAAGGATTTTTACAAAAGGATCCAATATGTAATCACTTCGAAGAACAATAAAGATTCTTTCATAAGGATCTAGCATATAACCGACAAGGATTCTTATGTGAGGATCGAACACATAATCAGAGGGCTGACTCAATTCTAATCTAAAAATGGATCAAATTTATAAATAAAAAAACAATTATAATAATTAAAAATGACACATAAAAAATATAATTATATATTAATAAAAATAAGATTTAATTATAATTATTTTGACTTTGAACAATTTCAATTTTTTTAATATACTAGATTTTTGTTATAATATTTTTTAATTTATTTAATTTTTTTATATCTATTAATATTAATGTAAAAAAAATTAGAGTTTTTAAATTTTTGGGCCCTTCAAAATTTGGGGCCCTGTGCTATAGAGTCTGCTGCTTCTGCACAGGGTCGGACCTGCATAATCACCTCGAGAGGCGCAAAAGATTGTTATGTAAAGATCCAATATATAATTGCCTTTAGGGGAGGCAAGTATTATGTGAGGATCCATCATGTGGTATTCTTGCGGGGCAACATTTTATCTTTTACAATATTATTTTTTGCTGCATAACTTAAAAATTTTCTAAAATATTTTCGAATTTGGTTTTAATTCTAAAATTTTTTCAAAACTAAATTTTTAAGAAATACACAATTCACTCCTCTTGTGCAAAACAACATGTCCAAGAAAGTGGAATCACCTGCGTCGTTCTTACATTGCGAGGTAAGTATTATACTATTCAAATTCTTAGGCATCATGGTAGGAGACAACCCTAAGAAGATAAAACTTTGGAACCATGTGGTTAATAGTTTAAGGAATAGGTTATCTGTTTGGAAGGGTAAAAATCTGTCTATCGGAGGGAGAGTTTCCCTGATTAATTCTGTTATGAATGTTATTCATATTTTTTCGATGTCGTTTTATAAGGACCCAACGTTTATAGTTAAGGAGGTTGTTAAATTACAATATAATTTTCTGTGTGGCGGTTCATCGGATAAGAAGAATGTTCATTATATAAGTTGGAATAGGGTTTGCTTTCCAAAAGATTTTGGAGGTTTAGGGATCAAGGATTTTGATACTTTCAATAAGCCACTTTTGCTTAAATGGAATTGGAGGTTTCTTAATGATGAGGATGCTCTTTGGTATGGAATTCTAGAGTTCAAGTATGTGCGTTGTCATAATTTACGTACGGCAGTTTTGAGTTATGACAGCCACAAAGGGTCCAAATCTGATTCAATCTGGTGGCGCGATCTAATCTTGATTGGCTTTGTTAAAGAGCAATATTTGGATTTGTTTTCAAACGTTGTTAGAGGTCATTTGGGGAATGGCTTTTCATTACCTTTCTGGTTTATCAATTAGCTAGGGAATTTCCCTCTTAAAGAAGCCTTTCTTTTTTCTTTTTAGCCATTCCACTGCTCATTTTGCTATAGTGACTGATATGGGGTTTTATTGTGACACTGGTTGGGTTTTGAATAGCCTGCTACCATCATGGAGTCTTGGTACTGAGTTGAGAGATAAAGTGGATCAATTGAAGATATTGATGGCAGTTGCGGCTTATGTTGATGGTATTGAGGATTCGGTGCAATGGCCTTTTAATGAAGATGGAGCTTTCTCAGTTAGCTCTTGTTACGATATGTTGACGAAGGTGGGTCTGCCAATTATTGTGGATGAAGGCACGAAAGATTTGGAAAGTGGTCATGTCGTCCAATATTCAGGTTTTCTTATGGAGGCTTCTTATAGTAATTTTAATAGTAGATTGAGGATGGAGAATGGTAAAGAAGTCAACTTCGTTATTTGGCCTTTTACGGTGTAGTGCATTTGGCAGAGCATGAACAATTTTATTTTTAGAAAATCTAAATTTAGTGTCTGTGACGAGGTTAACTCGGTTAAGTTTTTGGAAGGATCATGGACACTGGTCATGGCAGGATCATGCAATGTAAAATAGTGGATAATCTGGTAGTCAATCAGGAGTCTGAAATAATCAGGTTGAAAGGATGCTCTTCTCATCAACCCTATGTCCAGACAGAAATTAATGTCCAGTAAGGTGTATCCGCAGTATAGAGTCAGGTGCAGCAGCTGGATGGGAAGTCCTAATGCTGTGGCTATCTGAGTGACGGTGCCTCCTACGTGAATAATCCCTTCAGAGGACCTAGCTATGCCCTCGAGATGATTCAGCAAGAAGTTCCCACATGCCACCGGGCGTGACCGATTTGCACAAAATAGGAAGAAGATTTCTTCCTCACTAACATGAATATCAGAGTCATCCTTTTTGAGGAAAGTGTGGGCCAGGACCATCTGAAGGTATCTCAAAGCTGGGTTGTGGATGACTGGAGATAATTGAGTGGATGGATCGAGGCTTCTTGCACCTGTGATGTGACTCCAGAATTGGTCGATTTCTCGACTCATAAAATAACCCATCGGCAGATTAGGTATAACATCATGGATGGTCTGGAATTCGAGTAGATCGCTGAACTCCTTCATGGTAAAGGCATACTATGTCCCGAAAAGTCTGAATGTGGTCATTCCGTCCTGACCAACGTATGGCTCATGGCGGAAAGAGCTAAGGAACTCTAGAGTAAGGTGCCTGTAGGTCTGGTGTAACTCATCAGCATATACATCCCACTGGAGTTGATCACAGAGAAATCTTATGCTGGGCTCAATGCCCAAGGCTTCCATGCAGGCATGATCTGGGTACCGGGTATGTGTCATAGGACGCTGCTGAAGAACTAAGTACCTCTGTCTCTAGTTATCGTCCCTAAAGGCGACGTGCATGTCGTCAAGAGGTTGCATCCTATAAGTAAAATTTAGAAAATGAGACCTGAAAGTACAAGCATCATAAATAGTTAGTTGACACATAACGAAATAATAATTACTTAAAAAAAAGAAAAGAAAAGAAAATATAAGAAAAGTAAAGAAAAGTAAATAAAACCATGAGTTGCCTCCTAGGCAGCGCTTGTTTAATGTCGTTAACTTGACGAGTAGAACCTATTGGGTGAAGTAGGCACTGGTGGATCAATCAAGGTGTGGCTGGAGTGATCATCGGGAATGTCACCTCCTTCGTAGTATTTCAATCTTTGCCCGTTTACAATAAATGGGCTACATGACTGGCTCTGAATCCCGACTGCTCCTGATTTTAAGACTTTAGTAACTGTAAAAGGACCTGTCCACCTTGAACGAAGCTTGCCAGGAAAGAGTCGCAATCTGGAATTGAATAGAAGAACAGGGTCTCCTATATGGAAATCTTTCTTTACGATCTTTTTGTCATGCCAGGCCTTGGTTCTTTCCTTATATATGATGGCGTTTTCATAAGCGGATTGGCGGAGTTCTTCTAGTTTATGAATATCAAGGACGCGGTTTTCTCCAACAGTCAAATAGTCAAAGTTTAGGGTCTTTATGGCCCAATAAGCCTTGTGTTCTAACTCAAAGGGTAGATGACAGGACTTTCCATAGACCAATTGGTAAGTAGTTGTTCCAATAGGGGTTTTGAAGGCGGTTCTATAGGCCCATAATGCATTTTGCAGCTTCTGAGACCAATCTTTTCTCGATATAGAAATTGTTTTCTCTAAAATCTGTTTGATCTCTCTATTGGATACCTCTACCTGGCCACTAGTCTGTGGATGGTAAGGTGTGGCTATCCTATGCTTAACTCCATATTTGCTTAAAAGCTTGTTGAGAATTCTTGATATGAAATGCGATCCGCCATCGCTGATGACAAGACGGGGTGTTTCGAATCTAGGGAATATGTAATTCTTAAACAGCTTTATCACTACACGTGTGCCGTTGGTGGGTGAGGATATGGCTTCAATCCATTTAGATACGTAGTCAACTGCTACTAAGATATATTTGTTTCCTAAGCAAGACGGAAATGGTCCCATGAAATCAATTGCCCCAAACATCGAAGAGTTCTACCTCTTGAATATTTCTTAAGGACATTTCGTCACGCCGGGAGATGTTCCCAGTGCGCTGGCACCAGTCACATTTAACTATATAGGCGTGCACATCACGCCACAATGTGGGCCAAAACAGGCCTGCTCTAAGAATCTTGGCGTGTTTTGGAGGTGCTAGTGTGTCCTCCGTAGGGTGCAGAGTGGTAGTGTTCTATGATCTTTCTTACCTCTTCTTCTGGGACGCAACGGCAAAAAATAACGCCAGTTCCTCTTTTAAAAAGGAGTGGTTCATCCCAATAGAAGTGTCTTACATCGCTAAAGAACTTCTTTCTCTGCTGGTAATTAAAGTCAGGGGGTATGATGTCGGCAGCTAGATAATTTACAAAGTCTACGTACTAAGGTACGATGTTTACTGCCAGAGATCTCTCGGGGGTCTTATGAGGATTTAGGTTATTCTCTTCTATGGCTTCTATCCTAGAAATTAACCTGTCATAGGTAAAATCATCATTTATAGGGAGTGGATCAGGTTTCAGGTATTCAAGCCTAGAAAGGTGATCGACAACTACATTTTTCGTGCCTTTCTTGTCTCGAATATCTAGATCAAACTCCTATAATAAAAGGATCCATCTAAGTAACCTATATTTGGAATCCTTCTTGTTTAATAAATAACGAATGGCAGCTTGATCTGTATACACTATAATTTTGGCTCGTACCAGATAGGATCGAAATTTGTCCATAGCAAAAACTACGACAAGAAGTTCTTTCTCAGTGGTGGCGTAGTTAAGCTGAGCAGCATCTAGCGTCCTACTATCATAGTAAATAACATGCAATTTTTTATTCTTTCTTTGCCCTAGAACAGCTCCTACAGCGTAATCGCTAGCGTCATACATGATTTAGAAAGGTTCGGCCCAATCTGGAGGTTAGATAATGGATGCCGAGATCAACGCTTGTTTTAAAAGTTGAATGCTTCGAGGCATTTTTCGTCAAAGTTAAACTCGATATCCTTCATTAGGAGGCAGGTTAAAGGTTTGGTTATCTTAGAGAAGTCTTTGATGAAACGCCGGTAGAAACCAACATGTCCAAGAAAACTTCAGACTTCTCTGACGTTGTTAGGGGGTTTTAGGTTTTCTATCACTTCTATTTTAGCTTTATCTACTTCAATACCTCTTTCAGAGACTACATGTCCCAAAACTATACCTTCGGTGACCATAAAGTGACATTTCTCCCTGTTCAACACCAGGTTAACATTAACACATCTTTTCAGGATTTTCTCAAGGTTAGCGAGGCAGTTTTTGAAATCAAATCCGCATACCGAGAAATCATCCATGAACACTTCCATAATTCCATCTAGGTAATTAGCGAAGATTGCCATCATGCAACGCTGGAAGGTTGCTGGTGCATTACAGAGGCTGAAAGGCATTTTTCTGTAGGCAAAGGTTCCATAAGGGCATGTAAAGGTAGTTTTTTCTTGATCTTCTGGGTGGATAGGGATTTGGAAAAATCCTGAATATCCATTGAGATAGAAAAAATAGGAGTGTCTGGGTAAACGTTCCAGCATCTGATTTATAAATGGTAGGGGAAAATGGTCTTTTCTAGTAGCTTTGTTTAGTTTCCTATAATCTATGCACATACGCCATCCTCCTTCTATCTGTTTTGCTATATGTTCTCCTTTCTCGTTCTACACGACTGTGATGCCTCCCTTTTTTGGTACTACATGCACAGGGCTCACCCACTTACTATCTGAGATTTGATAAATTATACCTGCTTCTAATAACTTGAGAACTTCCTTTTTTACAACATCACTCATTATAGGTTTTATCCTTCTCTGATGTTCTCTAGAGGGTTTTGAGTCTTCCTCGAGTGAGACCCGGTGCATGCACACAGATGGACTTATACCTTTTAGATCAGAGATGTTATATCCTAAGGCTGAGGGATATTTGCATAAAACATATAATAGTTGGTTTGTTTCCACCTGGTTTAAGGCAGCATTGACTATAACTGGACG
Source organism: Lathyrus sativus (assembly GCA_963859935.3). NCBI lineage: Eukaryota > Viridiplantae > Streptophyta > Magnoliopsida > Fabales > Fabaceae > Lathyrus > Lathyrus sativus. The sequence continues at coordinate 96,789,730 of OZ012741.1, forward strand.
ATTCATTTCTTCATCCAGAAATGCATATATTAGATTCTCGGGTAGTTCCTTAAGTTCTAAAGTAGGTTTCTTAGGGCACGGCATTGGATCGGGTGTAAGGGATAAACATTCGTGTAGATTATCATCAATGTAAGGTTCCATAAATCCATCATCTTCCTTTATGAAGGTTGAAGGCAGTAAGATGGTTTCTTCTAATTCTAGCTCTCGAACGCATTCATCAATGATATCTATGGCATAACATGCGTCTTCTAATACGGGTGCCATAAGAAACTTCGATAGAACGAATTCTATCTTTTCGTCACCTACCTCAAAAGTCAACATCCCTCTCTTGACATCTATTATGGCTTATGCGGTTGATAAGTGAAATTCTGGTATGCAGATCTCATATGTCCTAAGAGATGCAAAGAACATTGATCTCTGCAGAAACAGAACAAGGACAGAACATGACCAATTTAAATTACTCTAAATTGTACCAATGTCATGACGTCTGTTGTAACATCAGCAGACAGACAGACTATTTATCTAACCATTTAAATTGTGCAGAATTGTAAATGCTGAAAGATAAATAACACAATGAATTGTTTATCCATTTCGGTGCAACCTCGCCTACATCTGGGGGCTACCAAGCCAGGAAAGAAATCCACTATTAGCATAATCAATTCAGAGCTAAACTCCCCCGTTTACAACTCCTCACTTAATCTCTACCAAATGCAATTTCTGCCTAGAATCCACTAGACAAGAGACCCCGCTCACTCCCCCTCAATCACAGCAGTGATAAACAATTAAATACAAAAGAAGACTTTAGAAGACACTCTTCAAAGTCACAATACTTGATTTTGCTTAACAACTTCAATCAATAACACTACACTCTTGCTTACAAGCTTTGAGTGAACACTTAAAAGACAGCTTAAGAACTCTAGACCAATGTGTAATACCCCAAATTTTGCCCTAAGATTATTAGTTTCATTACGCACGTCGTCTCATTCGCATTGCATTTTCATTAGTCACTAACAAGTTCATGTAGTTGGTCAATTTTTACAGGAAAATATCAGGTGGCGCGCTCTTTGGTTCATGAAGGGTAAAATGGTCATTTGCTCGCAACCGACCGTCAAATTACGAATTTTGAGTTGTTGTCAGGGAATCTAAGCCGCTGGATTGTTGATGTAAATCGGGGCCGAGGTGTAGTTGGAGATGTTCGAAAATAAATCGATTCAAGTTAGTGGGCTGAAGTTAGCCGGAGAATGTGATCATTTGAGTTTAATCAGACATTTGGATTTATCCGGATAAAATTTCTCATTTGAATGGCCGGAAGGTTTCATCGGAAGTTATGTCAGGAATGGGATTAATCGGCTAAATCGAAATAACTAGGAATTAATAGGAAAAATGGTTTTTCATTTCATTTCTCATTTCTATTTTAAATTAATTTCATCAATCACACGTCTTTTTTTATTCAGCATATGACATTTTCTTAAATTAATTTCATTGCATTTTAGAATCAATCATAGTTCATCTTTTTTTAATTCCACCGATTTTTTAGTCAATCATATGGCATTCTTAAAATTAATCTCGTTTTAAATCAATTGTTGTTTTATTATTATTTTTTATTTCATTTTTATGCTCTTTTCATTCATTTTAAATAATTTCATTTTTATCTCATTTGATTTTAAATAATTTAATTTTATTTTTATTTATTTAATTTCATTCATGTCATGCTAAGTTTTGTTTTTCTTTTGTTTTATTATTTATTTGCATATCAAGGAAAATATCAAAAATAATAACAATATTAAAAAAGGGGTAATAAAAAAATTTATTAATAATAATATGTTTTTTTTACAAGGAAAATAAAAATATAAAATTACATAAAAAAATACAATTCCTAAGTCCTATCCGAATTTTCGACTTCCTCCGACGTTCTTCCGATTATCCATTTCCGAACCTGCAAAATTAACAAGCAAACAAAGAAAATTTTATCGGTTAGTTCTGATACCTTCAGAGATATCATCATCGGGTGTCGATCAATGGCCTATCCGACAGCTTTCTGTTCTTATTAAAGGCACCGAAAGACGAAGAGGAAAAGTGGTTTCGAAATAAGTTGTGGGTCAAAAAAGCTTATTTGAAAAGCCGGTTTGAGAAATAATTTTTTCTCAGAAGGACGGTTTGTCCCATTGGGACCTTAACTCCAATCCTCCGAAAAAAATCAATTCTAGAAAAACCAGTTCAAGCCAGTTCCAGAAGCAAGTTCTAACAAGTTCAAAAACCAGTTCTAACAGTTCAAAGCCCATGAAATGAGTGAGCCACTTGATTTTTCGCCTATATATTAGTTAATTGGTTAATGAGGGAGAAAAGAAGAGGGATTTAGACCTAAAAAGAACATAAGGGGCGGCGACTCATAGACCTAAAGAAAATTTTAAACCTCCTCACTTTACTCATGTAATACTCTCTCATTCAATGGCACTAACCTATCTCCTTCTTCTTCTTTCACCGCGACGTTGTTAACATTCCACATCATTAACACAACACCTTCTTTTTCCATCATTTTAAACACAACCATGCCATGAAACATCCCATATCTTCTTCATCACAAGACCACCTCACACCTTCTTCATCACCTCAAAACTTGCCAACCGAGCTCTTTCTCCCTAACCAAAACAACAATAAAAGTAGAAAAAAGATGGAGAAGAACAAGGGATGGAGTTTCAATATGAGATAAAAGAGTTTGCATATTTTGTGAGGAAGAAGAAGGTACTATTGCAACAATCACCCTCATTATTGATTTAGGCCACCGCGAATACCACTGCATGATGTACATAACCAGAAAAGCATCACCATCTTGCAAACTGTCAAAATAATGCTAACCACCTAAATCCGGCCACATGTTTTTTATACACTCAAACTTCATAAACAACCACAAATAAAACCTACTCACCACTCGAAACAACTATTCCTTAATATTTCTCCAAGGATTTCTTCATTCAGCCATCAATATCGTTGTCTCATGCTGCTATGACTCTTCCATGGAACCATCTTCATAAAGTTTTGCCAACATAACTACCTTATGTCGCTTCAAAAATCACCAAAAAACAATTAACTCTTCATCTTAAAACACTCAACCTCGACCTCCACTTCGCTCAAACTGCATCAATAAACCATTTGCATTGTTTGTTCGATATTGAGTTTGTGTAAACTCGTTATTGGTTGCGTGAGAGCTGCTCTGCGGTATACGATGCAAAGCTTCTGCTTCAACTACTTTAAACAACATCACGATCTCCTTTCTATTTCATCTTCAGTGGCAATAATAACAAAATCTCGGTTGGTCTTGCGCTTAGTTCAGAATAACAGCATCAATGTGTCATGTATCACGAAGGTAACATCCAACACAGCGGACAAACTCACACGCAAATCACCATCGACTCAGCGATATTTTACACGCGCAATCCTGCACAAATCAACTCTAATCTTCTTGATTTCCAACTACAACAATGTTACGAATACAACGGTGCTACGGTAACGACTTTCCTTTCCATGATTATATGACTTTGTATGATTTCATTTTGCACTTTTTGTCGGTTTCAATTCATACCAGTAAGTTTCTATTGGATATTGTTAGATTACTATGTTGATTCGATGGTGGGGTGCGGTTTGGTTTTCCCATTTGAAGCTGAGGGTGTACATTGTTACTACATTATTTGCTGATTTGATTTATTGACAATTGTGATTTTCTTCAATGGCTTATTGTTGGTTGATTATAATTACAGTCATGTTGCAATTCTATTAACTTCTGTTGTTATTAGTAAAGCTGAAATTGTGGGTTTTCGTTTTATTTTGGTGTAGTATTTGTACTTCATAGTACTGTTATGTCCTTTACATAGCAGTGTCTTCTTCCTATCATATATCATATAATATAATTTAGTCTATATTGTATTCTATTTTAGATTAGCTTAGTTTTATATTATATTTTATTTTTGTAAACTTAATTTTATATTATTTCGTTAATTTATATTTTACATATTCTTGTATATTAATTGGAATTTGTTTTTCTTTAAGTTTTGTTTCAAAGTAAGATTTTCATTTTCATTAAAGCATTGAGGGGAGCGTTTTAAGTTTAGTTTCAAAGTAAGATTTTCTTTGTCATTACAGCATGGAGGGGTGTGTTGGCCTCCATTGCTCTTGTTTTTTTAATTTATGTATATTGTGTTTTAAATCATATTCTATATTCATTTGTGCATCTTTAGTATCTATTTGGCTATTTTTTTATTTAATTAGTTAATTGTAGTTTTGGTTGATAAATTGTTAAGTGATTTGTTCGATTATTCATCCACCTCATTGCATTTTGATTTCCGAGCATAAAATTGATCTTTGCTTACGAAAACGTTTGAATGCATATATTTTATGGACCAACCATTCATAGAGTGATTTCCATTTGAATCTACTCTAAATGAGTTTAACATGGTTCTAAATTTGGCCACCTTCAATTTCGGTTGCTTTCGAGTCATGTGGCTTACTCTTAGGCCTTCTTAAAAAGTATGCATTCAATTTGGTTTGATTTAGTTGTTTTATTCTATCCCCCGTTCGACAAAAAGGTACCCCAATTTCCATGACGTGTAAAAACTCTATTGCTTTCATTTATTTCGTCCATGTCTTGCCATTGCAGTGATTACACCTTTTCAAAATAAATTCTCGATTCGTATCGAGCCATTTTCCACCTTGTAAGTCGATTGCTTTCTAAGCATCGTCATCAACCTCTTGGTCACCATACACAACATTCAAAGCTTACTCCTAGGCTTTCTTACAGTGATACCTATTTGATCAATTACTTTTAGTTGGTCGTTTAGAAGACTAGCCCACTTTGCTAGTGCACATGATTAAAATTCAATTGCTTTCCTTTACTTGTATGTTGTCTTGTATGATGGTTCGAGTCAAAACCCTAAAGTTCAAACCACTAAATTTTCCGTACACAAACTCAAACCTCGATCAATATAGAGCATTTTATCAAAGTCAAATCAATTAACATAATTATACTTAAACTATATCTCAATAAAAGATGAAAAGGGACTTGGAATGCAGTCTTCGATTTCTCTCCTCAATTGTTTGGGCCCGAGGAGCCTTTCTTACACTCGAACAATTGTCTTCCAACAGATTTATAACCCGATTCACATCAAATTATTTTCTCAATCACTTATATGAAAAAGAGAGAGAGTCAAGTCTTTGACTCATTCTCTCGATTACTTGGGCCCGAGGAGCCTTTCTAAAGCTTCGAGTAATCGTCATCCGTCTAATTTACCCTAACTATATCAAAACACTTTCATAATATAAGATGAAAAAGAGAGAGTCAAGTCTTTGACTCATTCTCCTGATTACTTAAGCCCGAGGAGCCTTTCTTAAACTTCGAGTAATCGTCATCCGATTTAAAATACTTTAAATATCTTACATCGTTCAAAACATAACCTATTTTTGAGATGGAAAAGAGAGAGTTGAGCCTTTGATTCATTCTCCCGATTACTTGGGCCCGATGAACCTTTCTTAAGCTTCAAGTAATCATCATCCAAACAAAACATTAACACATTAATTCAACTTCTCTCCGCCGTGCGAACCATCAAACCTTTTCATAAACATGAGATATGGCATCTTGAGACGACGCAAAATATTGCTCCCTCCATAACCTATTTGAGTCGAGATAAGTGACGTGTTTCCCATGAATGTTGATATATGGAAATCCATTCAAAATGATGCAAGCGTCCTCTCATCACCCGTTTGGGTAAAGCAATATTTTCGGTCGAATGCGACTAAGTATCTTTTGATAAAATCAAACCAACATCTGTAGTCCGAACTACGGACGCTCTGATTTCTCATTTTTCAATGAGAATACATAGGCATATAATTGTGAGATCCTAGCGAGCAACCTTCTCTCTTTTCACCGTAGTTTCATGAACTACAGACACTCTGATTCTTCACTTCTTTCAAGTGAAGGTACATAGGCACAAGAGCCTTAATCCTTGGCGAGTAGCCTAATAAAAAAACCACCCATTTCTCCTTAGAAATCTAAATCATTTTACCTTACCTTTTCGCTTTTTCCCTTAGAAGAAAACAAACAATCTGACCTAACATTTCTCACGAATCGAATTAAGAGGTTCCCGTTGATTACAGCGGACGTGAGCGGTACTAATACCTTCCCCTCATGTAACCTACTCCTGAACCTAGAACTTGGTTGAGATGACCATGTTCTTTCCCTAAAGGTTTTCTCGATATTTCCCTATTCCACCTTGGAATGAATAAAGTTCTGTGGCGACTCTGTTTTCTGCAACCATTCACGAAGGATCATGTTTTTTTAGGTACGACAGTTGTCGACTCTGCTGAGGAGACTTGCATTGCCCTATGCAAGAGAAAGTCAAACCTAACTTGACTCGATTCGTGAGCGTTAGTTCCGCTTGTTTGTTTTCTTCTTGGTTGTATCTTTGCTACCTTAAGTTGTTTTGAGGTAGCAATCTTTCATTGGAAAATTGTCATGACAAACCTGTTAAGACATCAATTTGGCCATGGTTAGAAAACTGTTTTTGGTTCTGTTAGGATTTATGTTTGTTAACTTGTTTTAATTAAAAGCGTGGCAAGGTTTTGGACTACTGTTGGTTGTTGTGTCTTGATGTTCTAAGCAAGTTTTTTTTGAGCTATCTTGATCCCTTCCAAAGTGATTGTCATGGTTTTGTCTGCAAAAGAGTATGCTGATTGGAATTCATCCAAATTGGATTGAAACACCAAGAATACTTTGCTGAGACCATACTGTTTTGTTGATGTTCAACTCATGATTATACTGCAACTCATATACCAGATCCTTATCTTTTGCCTTCTGGTTTAAACATTTGTTGGAGCTTGATCTGGTGCATATTTGAGGTTTGTGCAGTTTTCAAAACTTGGATTGTTGGCATCTGGTTTGGTCCACAGGTCTCAAATGCATTTCAAACCTCACCCTTTGCAACTCACATAGCCTTTTCTTGTTTAAGAGATCTGTTGAGTGAAATTCTTGTTGTAACTCCCTCAATATCATGTCACAAACTTGCTCAAATCTTTGTTTGATCTTAATTGCATCAGTTTTAATCATTGACTCCAAAAATGCATTTCAAGCATCTCAAAAACTCATAAGTACATGAACCTTCGAATTTTATTGTATGAACATCATTTCAAAATTTGGTTGTACCATTATATTCCTCTCAAAATTTCAAGCAGGTTTGGTTTAAATTTCATGAAAAATGGTTGAGAATTGAAAGAGTTATGATCAAACCGTTTTTGAGTTTTCAACTTTACTTGTCTTGCAAATACCCAAAAATCACGCCTTGTTAGGTATATGTTCAAATGGGGTGGCTTGATACAATGGATGTATCGCCATCCCAGTCGTTATTTGCCATGCCTTAAGAACTTGCAATGCCCAATGACACGGGTTCGACCCTCAGCGAGGGCAGTTTTGCATATTTTCATGATTTTTTCCACATTTTTACTATTTTTCCTTCCCTTTCCATTATATGTCATGCGCGTGAAATTGGTTGACTTGGTAAAGTTTTAAGCCTGTGACCCCAAGGTCTTGGGTTTAAGCCTTGGGGGAGGCATTTCTTATTATTTTAATAATTCGATTATTTGATTTTTATTTAATTGTCATTAAATTTCAAAAATTCATAACTCCTCCATTTTTAATCATTTTTAAATGATTCCTTTTGTCAAATTTTTGTACTAATGTATATTTTCACATGATGTTTAAAGAATTCTAAAAATTTTAGAAACACTTTTCATTATGAGAAGATGGTGGTTCATTTTAGGGTTTTCACCCTCCTATTTCTCTTTCTCCATTTCAAATCTTCTTAACTTTGAGTTTAATTTGAAATTATGAACTTGGCTTGTTAGCTCCTTTGTGGACTTGATTTTGATTTCAACTTTTGCTTGTAAGCATTGTAATTGATTCATTTCCCCAAACACTTAAAATCTATGTATGATTTTGAACCTTTTATCAAGTTATAACTTGTTTGTATGGTTGTTACCATTATCTTTGTTAAAGATACACCCTTATTTTCGTCAAGAAATGCTTTTGGTTTTCACTTCTTGTGCTTAAGTCTTGAAAGAACTTGCCCCCTTCTAGATATTATAATATCTTGATGTTTGTTTTGGTTGTGACCATTTACCTTGATTGAAATCATTTGATATCGTAATATCTTGATGTTTGCTTTGGTCGTAACCATTTATTTTAATTGAAATCATGGCATTGATATTGTAATATGCTTGATTGCTCTTGGTTGTAACCATACCCCTTATATTCATCATGTTTGAATGATCATTGCTTTTTTAAGTTTATTTCCCCAAGTGATGAAACTCTTTAGTTCTCATCCAAGTTGCCTCATTTCTACCCTTCCAAAGGAAAGTCTCTCTATTGACCTTTGGGTCATAGATAGCTCATTATACTCCCTCGACTTTGTTAAGTCATCTATGCACTTAGTTAAGTTAGGACTTAGCCATTAGACTTTGTTTAAAGTCTAAAAAGCTTACCCATTGTTAAGAGTGCTCTTTCAACTAGAACTTAAGATAGAGTTTGGCTAACTCTATGTAAAAAAATCATAGTAATGATTTCTTACTCCCCATTCTTGAGTGTACAATGTAGATCTAGAGAGTTTTCTTAAACTCTACACAAGCATTGTTATGTTTGTTCCCCTTTGAACCTTATTCATAATCAAGTGTTCTTTATCCCTAGTGAGGTGAACTACGATTGCTCTGATTCTATCCTAGTAAGGATACGTAGGCAGAAGATGTGATATCTTTGCGAGCAAACTTAGAAACTATCCTTAGGTCTTTACCTACACCTACACCTTATACCCAATCCCATACCATAGCAAACATTTAGCAAGTATTAGCATGCAAACAAACAAAAGGTTCCTGTAAAGTACTACAGATGTTTAGGATGTGAAATACCTACCCTAGGCATAACCAACCCCCGATCCACGAATCTCTTAGCGTTGTTGTTACATCGCGAAAAGGGTTCTTTCTTTCTTTAGACCTTTCCTTTGGATAAATTAAAGTCCGGTTGTGAATTTAAGAATTAAGGTTCAAGTTAATCAATAGCTTGGTATCATGATTCTCACTGCAACAGAAATGGCGACTTCACTAGGGACTTTAAACTTGAGGGTTTAGCCTATTTTGTTTGATTGTATGCTATATTTGTGAATATTTGCTTAACATATATATTTGTAAATATATTTGTTTATATTGTGGACATTGGGTGCCTTGAGTGGTTGTTGCACCCCAAAATTTGCCTAACCTTTTCTCTACCTTGCTTGTGTTTCATTGCATTCACTTTAGCATTATTATCTGCATTACATTGACATGTGTGCAGAAGATCAAGAGGTATAACTACCAACAAAGGGATACACAAGGTTATGAAGCTATCTAAGAGGTTTAGTCAAGCATTTAAGGGTTGATATCCTCATCAAAGAAGATAAAGATCCTTAGAGAAGGGGTTGAACACAAGAGTGTATGCCTCCTAACTTGAGGGTTGTGAGAGGCCATCAGATGATTCTGAATCCATGAAGTTGGACTTGAGACCTTGAAAGAGCTCATGAGAAGTATTGAAAGTCATTTTGAAGCCTAGACAGGTCATCATGTGAAGGATATGAAGCTACAACCAAGATCGATGCAACTAGGGTTCATCTGGTCAACCCTAGGTCAACAGATGAATTGAAGAAGGTTGAGACCTAATTTCAAAGACATGTGATCATGGATTGATGTATTTAGATGCCCAAGGGATGATTCCAAGGCCAACTCATCATGAATCAAGAGTGTGAGGAGTTCCTAAGCTAGGGTTTCTAAGCTTGATAGTGTAAAATCCCTTGGTTTAGTGCCTAACTTCAAGACCACATAACTCAAGATGTGATTTTCATCTCACCTTGACCTGAACATGATTGTTGTAGAGCATGATCATAACTTTAATTTGAGTACTAGAAGTCCTTGATAGGGTTTATAGAACTCAAGTTATGAGTCAGACAAGTTACAGGTCATCAGATGAATGTGAATTTGGAGCTTGAAAGTCAACCCACATGAATGACACTTTTGACCTAGAAGGAAGTTTCACATGAAATTTTGGCCAACATGAATGTTGTTCCTTATCTTCTTAGCTTTTCAAAAAGTACTAGAAGTCCATGATTGGATTTGTAGAACTCAAGATATAAGCTTTGCAAGACAAGGGTATTTTGGGAAGTTGAGATTATAGGCCATTTTTGATTATGGGCCAATTTCACCATCTTACACACCTCAAATGGAATTTTGTTCAACTTGAAAGTTGTTCAAAATGGTGTTATTTTTCCAACCATGACCCAAGAATTCATTGATAGGGATTAGATTGAGAAGTGTATGAAGAAATTTTCATGAATGAATGATTAAAAGGCATTAAATGAGAAAATTCCAAATTAATTCATTTTGGTCCAAAACATTACAAGTTTGTGCATTTTTTGAAGGTAAATAACATTTGGAATAGATTGGCATCTTTACATTTCCAATTTGAAGCACATCTCATGGACAATTTTGAAGTTTCTTAAGATTGAAGTTACATGATCAAGACACATCATTGATTGAAATTAATGAATTAATCTCAGCCCTTCATCCTCACTACCATACCAGCTATTCATTTGAGCTAGATTGAAGGTAAAACAGAGAGGAATTCATGGACTGTCATGAAGCAAAAGTGGAGAAAATATGAAAATGGAATTGAACTTTCAAGCAAGTTTTGGGCCCCCATTTCAGCCCAGAACAATTCTATATAATCTCATGATTGAGTTCATATTAGGTTTGGTGATGGAATGAGCTTGCAGAGGTAAGAAACAGTTGGAAAAAGTTAGTTACAAGTGAAAATCGGATTTCACCATTGGAGGTATTTCTGTGGAAATTTAAGGTTGAAGAAGCTTCTACCATCATCAAGGAGTGATTCTGCACGGTTTTGGTTAAAGATTGGTGGCTGTATCATCCTCTGTTGAAGCCTTTTCCAGGTTTTCTTCTTTTCACAATTACTCTCAATTAATGATGAATTAGAGTAATTCTTGTATGTGGTTAGGTTGCTGATGTTACCTAGATGACTTTAGGATTGAAATCGTGGCTGATTAGGATGATTCTTGATGTGGTGCCATAACTTTAAGGCGTCGGTTTAGACTTGTTATCGGTTAATAGTGAGAATGGAGTGTAGATTCGTGATCTAGTATTCAAGGCGAGCGTTTTGGTATAAGGAATCATAGGTTTTGGTTAGGCTTGTGAACCTCTGCAATTTTTGGTGGCCGGAGAAGATGGCCGGTAGCACCATCGCGTGGATCAGATTCTATTTCATTTTGAACTGAGATTGACTAGCATAGGTGGCAACATGTAGTGCTTAAGATTGCTTGACTGGTATGCTGTTTGTGTGGCCAGGATGTGGTTTCAGCCTGTTCAATGAAACGCGGTGTTTCATTTAGTGTATCAGCGTGCTACGTGGCGCATTAGGGGGCTTTAGATGAGTTGACTGGTCTGTTGATCCTGTGGCTGTGTTATATTCTCAGCATTTTAATTCTTTTATTTCATTTTTTGAATTTCTTTTAATTCTTTAATTGTTTTTAAGGCTTTAAAAATAGAAATAATTGTTAGAAAAATATGAAAAAAAATCATGATTGATCTTTGGCATGTCCCTGATTTTTGTATGCAATTTAGTTGGAATTTTAGTTGATTTTCTATTTATTGTCTATTTTTCCATTTTAATTAGATGATTAAAAATGTAAAAAATGAATGATTTCTTTTCTGATTTTTGTGTTAGCTCATAGATTTGAATTTAGTTCTGAAATTTTGCATGTGTGCTTAGACCTCTTGATAGATTTGTATGATTTTTCTTTGGTTTTTTTAGAACTTTTAGGTATAGGTTTGAGATAGATTTCTAAGACCTTCCCCTTGTGGATTCCCTTGAGCATACCTTTAAGTGTAGAAATTGTTTAGACCCTTTAGATTTAGGTCTTGGCCCTAGATTTTGTACCATGATTCCTTAACACACTTAGGAAGCCTTAGAATTTTTCCTAGCCCTTTAGGATTGATTTTAGTATTATTCCCATATTTTACAAGTTGATTGTGATTAGGGTGACCCTAATATAGCTTGCCTCATAGTTTAAGCTTTAAGGTGAACCTTAGCAAACTTCAAGCTCCTAATTCCTTCTTGATAGAATTAAGCTTAGGTTGATACCTATTTAGAACAATTGTTAGGCCTTGATAGAGCTTCCAAATCCACTTAGGTGATCCTTGTAACTGATCATTAGGGTTTCTTAGAAGTTTCTGTGATGGCTTCTTTCCCCAGTGTGGTTTCTTCCCTGGGCTTTGCCCTATCCTCCTTCAAGTCTTGATGAGGAGGCCTCTTGGGAGAGCCTAATCCTGCCTTTGGTTGGATTTTGTGCATTCCTTAAGAGGTTGAGCCTTGGATTGACATTCATCAGTATGGTATATTCCTTTGGTTTATAATATCTTCATCCTTCAAGTCTTGATGAGGACCCCTCTTAGGAGAGCCTAATCCTTCATTTGGTTGGATTCTGTGCATTCCTCAAGAGGTTAAGCCTTGGATTGACATTTATTGGCATGGTATATTCCTTTGGTTTATACTGTCTTCTTTATCTAAGTCCCTTTCTTAGGATCCCTCTTGGGAGAGCCTAATCCTTCCCTTGGTTGGATTATGTGCATTCCTCAACAGGTTGAGCTTTAGATAAACATTCTGTGTTGATATACCTTAACCAGATACCTTAGATTGACATCTAGGACCAGCACCCAGTTTCTCTGTCCTATTGACATAGGATCCCTCTTGGGAGAGCCTAATCCTTCCCTTGGTTAGATTTTGTGCATTCCTCAAGAGGTTGAGCCCATGATGGACTGTTGTGTTGACACACATCCAACCTGATGTAGCCTGGGATGATTTCTTTGTTGCTCATCTGGGTTACACTTTCCCTCTCTGTTTGATTGATTTACTTGTTGCATTAGGATAAAGTGCATGAGTAGAGACTTTTTGTTTAGGTGCATGACTGCACTAAAAGGTTGAGCTGAGCTCCCTTTGCTTGTCTGTTTTGTTTGTTCTCTTTTCTTGTTTGCTTAGAGGTTGAGTTTCTCCCTCTGCTTGTATTGATGCATTACATTTGCATCTTTACTGTTTGCTTTTCTGTTTTATCTGCTTAATTGATTTTTACTGGTGTTTACCTTTGACATGATCCCTTAGGGTTCTCACTTCCTTTGATAAGGAAGTGATGACAGAATTTTAGGTTGAAACCTTTGTATGATAACATCTAGGAGTTCCCTGTTTCAAACTCAACCATAGGATGAATCCATGGCATCACAACATTAGGGCTGGACAGTTTCCCCTGTAGAGTTCTTTCTCCTTCTCCTCTCCAAAACAACAGTAAAAAACGTAATAAAGGCAAGTTGGTACAGTGCGTTATGAGCCTTACGCCACTTGGGAAATGATAATTAAGCGGTTTCCTCTCAATCGTCTAGAGTGTTTAGTATACGTCCTTTGGACGATATGCGACACTGTTGTACCCCAAAATTTGCCCAACTTTTTCTTACCTAGTTTATGTTTCATTTGCATTAACATTTGCATAGTTATATCATTTGCATATCATGGTATCATTCATATAGTAGGGGATAAAGTGTGATTCTTATCAAGAGAAGCCTAGCAAGAGGTCTCATTCAAGATTGAGAAGTTATCAAAGTCATCAGGAGGTGATTTGAGGGCCTAAGGGTTTAGATGCTTGCATGTGGATCTTCTCCTAACTTGAGGATCAATTGAAGACCATCAGAGGGTTGTGAAGTGTTGAATGTGAGAATAGGATGTGTATGGAGCTCATAGAATGCCTATAAGGCCATGGGAGAGTTTAATCAAGTCATTGTGTCAAATGCAAGAGCCACAGTTGAGGTGCAGGCAATTAGGGTTTCATCTGGATCAATTCTAGGTCAACTGTGCAATTGAAGAGTATCAAGGCCTACTTTTAGGTCATGGAGTTCATGAAATGATATTTTAAGACACTTGTGGTGTTGTGCCAAGATCAAATCAAGAAAAGTCAAGAGAGTGGGAAGTTGCTAAATTAGGGTTTCAATGTAAAATCCCCTGTTTAGTGCCTAACTTCATGACCACATAAGTCAAGATAAAAGTTTCAAATGGATCTTTTTCCAACATGAAACTTGTAAAGCATCTCAATACCTTTAATTTTAGTACTAGAAGTACTTAAGGTGATTTATGTAACTCAAGTTATAACCCAGACAAGTTACAAGTCCTCAAATGCCTCTGAAATTTGTCTGTGAAAATCATATGACTTCAAAGCTATTTTTGGCCTAGAAGGAGGTTTCACCTGAACTTTTGACCAACATGAAAGTTGTTCCTCATGATCTTAGATTTCTAAATTGTACTAGAAGTCTTCCATCCGATTTGTAGAACTCAAGTTATGAGGTTTACAAGTCAGGGGTATTTTGGGAAAGTGAGATTATAGGTCATTTTCAATCATAGGTCAAAATCTCCAACTTGCACTTGTCAAATGGATTTTTGTTCAACATGAAAGTTGTTCAAAATGTGGTTTTTAGGATAGCCAAGAGATCATGATGGATTGATGGGGCTCATAGCAAGATTTGGTTTGAAATGGTTTGAATAAGGAATATTTTCAAAGGATTAAAAGGGGGGAAATTCAAATAATAGGAAAAATGACCAAAACATGTCAAATAAGTGATCATTTTGATTGTAAAGTTCATTTTAGACACATTGAAATTGGTAGATTTTGGGGCATTGGTCAATTTTCATGAGTTATCATATGGTTGCTTCAAATACAAGTTACATAACCAAACATCTTACCAATGCAATTCAGGCCATTCTATTGTTTCAATTTCACTCACAAGGTAATTTACAGTTGATTGGAACCTTCTAGAGCAAGTTACAAGTGAGAATGCACGACTGTTACATTGCACATGTGAAGGAAAACCAGAAATTGCAATTGGCTAGATTGGGCCTCAAATTGAATTCAAAAGCCCATGGAAACATTCTATATATTCATTGGATTGATTTCAGATCAATTTTGGAACCATTTTCGTGCCAGAAAGCTGAAGTTGCAGTTGAGTTTTCAAGAGGAGCAAGTGAAATCGAGTTTTCAGTTTGAAGCAGGATCAAAGAAAATTGAAGGTTGCAAACTCTTCCTAGTGCATCATTGAACGTATCTGGAGAGTTTTGAAGGGAGAATCAAGCTCCAAGTGCCTCTGTTACTAGATCTACAACAGGTTAGTAACTTTCAAAATTCCACATGATTTAGCATGAGATAGTTAGATTTGAACTTGTGGTTAGGATCTAGGCAAGATGTAGATCGTTTTAGGATCAATTTGGAGACATTTGATGATGGTTGATCATGACATAGTAATTCTGTTTGGATTCGAATCTCTTGATTCATGAGGAGTTAGAGCAAGTTGATTAGATCAGTATGATCATTGTAACATGAGGATGAATTTTATAGTCTTAGATTTGCAATTGATGATGATTGATCTGGATGTATGTTCTGAACATTGCTTCGAATTTTGAAATCTATGGAGAGTTAGAACATATGGATAGGAGATTTGAAATCCTGATGAAAACTGAGCAAAATTGATATAAGGATTGTTGCATTTGGTTTCCTGAGACTTGAACCTCGCCGGACAAGACAACCAGAGTCTTCTCCGGCCACCGCCCTGAATCTCACTTCGGTTGGCCTGTGAGTTGGAGAAGATGAAGACTGGACCATTGGATCTTGCTTTGACCATGACTTTTCCTTGCATCTGACGGCCATGTTTTAATCTGAGAGTGGAGTTTTTGGTCTCAAAACGTTGCAGTTTCACTTAATGAGGTGGCAAGCCCTCAGACATTGGATGTGTTGACTCGTATGCAGATCCCACGCCTCAGGATTTATTTCAGCTTTTTATTTTCTTTTATTTGATTTTGATTATTTTAAATGCATTATTGATTCTAAAAATCACAATAAATTCATTCTTGATCCAAAAATTATTTTAAAAATATCTCCATGATCTTGAGAGAATTTGTGATTTTCTGAAATCAATAAAATGCATTTTCATGCATTTTTCATTTTGATTTGATTTTTCTTATTTTGTTTAATTCTTTAATAGTTGCATATTTGATCATCTGTCTTGTTGAATTTTGTTCTCTCAATTGGTGTTGAATTTGGCTTTTATTTTTTAGTATGTTTTAAGGTAGATATTCATGTTCCCTTAGAATTTTTGTTAGAATTTTAGAACAACTTTAGGTTCTGTTTTAGGTGTTGAGATTAGAGCCTTCCCAAACTTGTGGATCACCTTGATACCCTTCAACTTAGAAATTATTTAGGTGACTTAGAAGTTGAATTAGGCTTTAATATTTTAACCCTAGGTTGTTCAAACATGTATGATCCCCTAGGAATTTTATTAGAATTTTACAACTTTGTTTTCTATTTTAGTGGTATTTTGCAAGTTGCTTGTGCTTGCGGCGTTCTATCTTTGGTGCCTTTGCTTGTTTGGTCTCGTTGGTGACTTTGGAGTTGGATTTGCTTTGATTCCTTCTTGGGAGGTCTTCTAGATTTGGTGTAGCTGCTGTGGCTTGAAGATTGGAGCTTGGAGTTGAAGCTTTCTTTTCTTTTAGGAGTTGTTTTAGGAGCTTAGGAAATTAGGGTTTTAGGAAGAGCCATTAGGACTAGTTTTGATTCTTTCATCAAACATAGAATGCATTGTGTGCTTCTATTCTATCCAATGATGTAAAGTCCTCCTAGGGAAACTCCATCTCTCCTTTGGAGGGATGTGTGGTATGCCCATAGTTGAGTAGAACTTTGAGGATACCTTTCCATTTCAATGTTGGTACTTGATGATTTCCTTTGGTTTTCATTTGGTTCTCAACATTGCAACCTTGATCTTAATGATTAATCCTCTTCTTGGAGTGTGCTTGCTAGAGCTTGAAGATGAAGTTTGATGAAGCTTAAAGATAGAAGCTAGCTTGAGAATGAAGCCATTTTGCTGTCAACTTTGTTGTCAAGAGGATTTGCTGTTTAAGGCTGCTGCTGTTGAGTATTGAAGTTGCTGTCTGCTGAAGACTGTTGCTGCTGCTTGAGCTGCTTTCTCTGTTTCTTTTCTTTTGTTGTATTGTCTGTTTGCTTGTGTTGATTACCTCTAGGTTTGAGGTGGAGCTTGTCTCCTCTTGCCTGTTGTTTTCTTAGGTTTGAGGTTGAGCCGGACTCCCTTGCCTCGCTTGTACTGTTGCATAGCATGCATTTTACTGTTTACTGTTTACTGCTTGCTTTCTTTTGCTGTTTTCCCCTAGGATCTCTGATTTCCTCTGTGCAAGAGGGAATTATGACAGACATTAGGTTTTTACCCATGCATGATAACTGTAGGTAGATTCCCTTTCACCCATAGTTTTAGGGCGTCTTTCTCTTCTCATCTCAAAACAATTCAAAAACACAGTAATAAGTTTAATTGAAGTCGTGCGTTACGAGCCTTAAGCTATCTGGGAAAAGGATGGTGGGGGGTCTCTCTCCAGTAATCTGGATGTTAGTGTGGTACCCTTTGGGTGACATACGAAGCGTTCACTCCTGGTCGTAGTCTCTAGTGCGACTGAGATTGCAAACATCCTAAAAAACATTTCTTTCGTAAAAAAATTCAAACAAACATTCAAACTCTGTTTTTGTCCTCTTGAACCTTTAATCAGGAAAACCCTTTCATAAGGAGATAAAAAACTGTCAGACAAACTTGTGTCTTCCGTAGCCCGAACTACGTTTACTCTGATCTTTCATGTCGTATGAAAGTACGTAGGCACAAGATGCGATATCTTGGCGAGCAACCTTCCCCCCTTAACCCGTAGTTAGGCGAACTACGTTGACTCTGATTTCTCGTTTCAGACGGGAATACGTAGGCATAAAGTGCGATACTTTGCCGAGTCATTTTCATTTTCTTTTTAACCCAGACCTTTAGAGTAGATAGATAAACATACCCTTAGACAGAAAACAAGCGTGGATCCCGTCGAGTACGACGGACGTGAGGGGTGCTAATACCTTCCTCTTGCGTAACCGACTCCCGAATCTAGGATTTGGTTGCGATGACCATTCCTTTCCCTTTTTGCGTTAGGTTTTCTCTAAGCGTTTCCTTTCCCTCTTGTGGGATAAATGACGCACGGTGGCGACTCTTCTGTCATAGCCGGCGCCGATTTTCGCAGTAGCGACAGCTGGCGACTCTGCTGGGGAGTCCAATGGTTCCCTATGCGAGTCAATCCTAGCGTTTGTTTTCCCGTCTGGGGTTTTGTATGTATTTATCTTTCTATCTTTACTTTCAGTACTATATATTATTGTTATTGTGCTGTGGGTAGAGGGTTAGTTTGAGAGATAAGCCGAACCTGGGCTTGAGTGCACATAGACTTAGAAGTAGAGAGTAGTTGTTATCCTACTTGCTTTGCTCGCACCAGCTAGCTACGAAATTTACACTCAGACAAGATTCTCTTTGATGGCATCTTGCCTGGCCCTTTGGGCTCAACAGGTTGTTGGATTTGAGGGTTGTCGACTCTGGGAACCTATCATTTGGGATTCGGCTAAGTGAGGCCTCTTCAAGGGACGATGATGCCACACCTTCTGGGTATCGTATCATCTCTCTTGAAAGTCTGTGACGCTGATGACCGCATAGGATGTCGTACCTCGTCTGCGAGTTAAGTACATACCTGTGAGGGGTAGGTGGGTCTCTTTGCAGGAGAACTCTGGCCTCAGAACACCTGGTTTGTCTCTCTCAGTGAGAATTAGTTATGAGGGTTGTTTTGTGGTTGGTTTGGTTTGAGGAGAAGATCTGATGGTTCTCAAGCTGCAGTACAACACAGCACAGTTCTTCATCATTGCACTTGATCCCCTGTTGCATATGCATCTGCATTTTCATGTCTGCATTTCATTAACGTGTATTTATGTTGCAGGTGTGTTTTTCCCCTCAGATTCTAGTGTTCTTCTTGCCAGACATGGAGTCCATGAAGAGAACAGTTGCTTACAGGTTACCTTCTCCAGATATCAATTCCTTATTGCAGTTGGTTGCTCTAGCAGATCAGAGAGTGAGGGCTGAGTTTAAAGGGTCTTATGGGAAGCTGCTCAGTTTGTTATGCAGACCTTCTATGTTTGAGATGACTGGATTGTATACCTTGATGCAGTTTTATGAGCCTCAGTTGAGATGCTTCTTGTTCCCTGATTTTATTTTGGCCCCTACTTTGGAGGAATATTCTGATATGCTAGAAGTTCCTGTGTTAGATCAGATGCCTTTTATTCACGAGGATACTGAGCCCGAGTTGGCTAAGCTTGCTGAGATTGTCAGTTTGGATGCTTCTGAGTTCCCCGGAGGTTTGGTCAAGTTGAATGGAGCTTATGGTTTTCATCTTTCTTGCTTGGTTGAGAAGGCTACGCAGTGTGCGAAGGATGGATGTTGGATTGTCTTTAGCGCTATTCTGGCTGTTTGCATTTATGGGATTGTATTGTTCCCTAACCTGCCTGATTTTGTTGACTTAGATGCTTTCTTTATTCTTGCCTCGAAGAATCTGATGCCTACTCTCTTGGGTGACGTTTATCATTCTATTCACTATAAGAATGAGAAGCGTCGGGGAAAGAATGTTTCTTGCTGTGTACCTCTTCTATACAGGTGGTTTCAGGGACATCTTCCCTAAGAAGGGACCTTTTGTTGATACTGCTGGTACTTTAGATTGGTCTTCCCGATTTATGGGATTGTGTGCTGAGAACATTGTTTGGTTTGATCAGAACTTGCTCGGAGTGAATATTATATATAGTTGCAGTGGCCTTCCAAACGTTCCTTTGATTGGACGAAAAGGTTGTATTAACTATAACCCTTCTTTTCTTGTGAGACAGTTTGGCTATGCTTTGAGGGACTCTCCGGTTGAAGACGAGATACAGGAATCTCTGTATCTTACAGGTTTATTAGATGGAGATGTTTTGGTCAGATTGAGGCGTGCTTGGAGTAATGTTCACAGAAGAGGAAAGACATTGCTTGGCAAGGGTGATAGTAGAGCTTATAATCCTTATCGGCTCTGGATTCATGAGAGAGTTAGGACTTCTTGGATGCCATATCCTGCTGTAGAGCCTTTGTATCTTCCGGTGGTTGAGGAACCTACTTCGGTAGAAATTGAGAAGTATAACAAGCTGCTGGCTGAAAAGGAAGAGTTGTAGAGAGCAAATGAAGAGTTAGAGAGGGAGATTTTCCAGCTTTGGCATGAGAAGAATGAGGCAACCTTCACTTTGAAGAAGCAAACTGAGATGATTAATAGGTTGGGTTCAGATTTGACTGAAGAGACCAGCAGGAGAGAGAAAGTAGGAGTAGCCCTGAATGGTGTTAGTAGTGTGCTTGCTACTAAGAAAGAGCTTCTGAACAAGGCCTATTCTCGACTTTCCAAATGGGAATTTTTGTGGAATGCCACGCTTACTAGTCGGAAGGAGCGTGAAGATGAATTGAAGCTTCAGATTTCCCAGTTAGAGGAGCAGCTCAACGCTAAGTATACGGAGATTGCTGAAGAGGCATCTCTTAGACGTGACGCTGAGTCTAGAGTGAGCAGCATGGTCAAAGAAAATAGGGATTGTGAACTGAAGGCTGGCTTCAAGAGATGCAGGCTTGATGAGTGTTTTGGCAGGGGAGCCTGTGTAGAGGACGCCAAAAAGCTGAGATCCACTGTTGAGCGACACACATTACTGATACAGGAACTAATCTCCAGACCAGGTCATCCGGAGATGTTGAGGCTATTGAAAGATGTCCGGGCGCGCCATCCGTCCTGATTTATCTTTTCTTTTCTCTTGTTATTCTTACTTGTATTTTGACCATCGCCAGGCTTGTTGGCCGAGGTCTTTTCAGTTGTATTCAGTTGTATCTTTGTACTCTGCCTCTTGGCATTTGTTTATGTATAAGGTTTCTGATTCTGCTCTTGCTTACTTGGGACTCCATTGTCGTTATGGCTTCTTCTCCGGAACTAGAATCGGGGGGGAGGGGGAGGGGGGGGGGGGAAATTAACCTGTTGCATATTTACATGTGTGCATTTGCATATTCATATTGCATGGCAGGTACTTTTTTTTGAGCTCGAATCTTATCTCCTGCATCTTACAGGTTGTTTCAAGATTGACGAACAGAGAACTCACTGGTACGCTACAAGAAGCAACAGTAAGAAGATCATGGATCAGGTACAGTCTGAGATGCAGGAGATCCGGGATAGGTTGGCCCAATTCATGCAGACAATGGAAGCTGTGGCCAAGGGCCAGGAACATCTTCAAACTCTGGTGCATCCGCTGCTGGCACGAGCGGCTGGTAATACTGAATACAACTTTGTTCATGTTGAGACTCCTCGTAGGGAGGAAGTGATACCAAATGCTGGTGAGAATGGTACTGGCAACGGCAACGGTAACGCTGGTAACAGAAATGCTGATAATGTTAATGGGAACGTGGAAACCAACAGGAATGTTGGTATCAATACTGGTTTCGGTGACAACAATCAGGGTCTGGGCTTTGGCAATCTGAATGGCAATGATGGCTTTAATAATCAGGGCCTCGGCAACAGAGGGTTTGGTGATAACAATCAAGGTTTTGGTAATAATGGCTACGTCAATGCTGGGTTTGGCAATGTGAATACCAATGGTGCTGGGATGGGTCCTTTCAATACTGGTTTTGGGACAATGGCTGCTAATCAAGAGCTTGGCAATGTGAGGTATGATCTCCGGTTCTTCCAAAGTGGTCATGGTCATGGTCGTAATGCTGCTTATGACGGATATGGTAATGAGGGTCCGTATTGGAATAGAGATCGTCAAGAAGATGCCTTTTCTGGGCAAGGCATGGGTTTTAAGGGTCCCACTGATAATGATCGGAGGATTAAAATGCTGGAAGAGCAGATAAGAGGTATAGCCAATCAAAATTCTATAGGTTTAGACATGGCTACCATGGGGCTGGTTCCTGGGCTGAGGGTGCCATTGAAGTTCAAAGCTCCCACTTTCGATAAATATAAAGGGGATACATGCCCACGGGTTCATGTGCGTTAATATTACCGGAGGATGTCTGCTTACTCTGATGATGAGAAGATGCTTATGCGTTTTTTCCAAGATAGTTTGGCGGGACCATCGCTGGAATGGTACATGGGACTAGAGCCTGCACAGATCGGATGTTGGAAAGAATTGGCTGATGCTTTTGTCCGACACTACCAATACAATAGTGACCTTGCACCAAATAGGGTTCAGCTTCAGAGTCTTTCACAGAAGAACAGGGAAAGTTTCAAGGAGTATGCCCAGCGTTGGCGGGATCTGGCAGCAAGAGTCCACCCACCTATGGTTGAAAGGGAATTGATTGATATTTTTGTTGGGACATTCTCGGGGATGTACTATGATAAATTGCTCAATTGCTCGATGGGTAGTTTCTCTGACATGATACTCATGGGAGAACGGATTGAAAATGGCATCAAAATTGGTAAGATTCAAGCCGGTGAATCGACCTTAGCTGGAGGTGCAAAAAAGGTCTTTGGTGGTAAAAGACAAGGAGACGCCAATGCAGTGTATGGTGGTCGAGGACGAGGTAGGGGTAGGAATCAGTATATTCAACAACAGGTTGCTAGTGTGACGATCCCTATACCACAACAACGACAACAACCACAACAACAACATCAGCAACAACAAAGGCAGAATCCTGCTCAGAGAAGGATCCAGAATGGGAAGCCAAAGAGGGTATTTGATACACCTCCGTCAATGTATGCAAAACTGCTTCAGACGCTGTTAAGTTTGAATCTGATTGAGAAGAGAACGTTGGATCCACCACAGGGGCACTTCCTTACGGGTATGATACTAGTAAGCAGTGTGAATTTCATTTCGGGGCACCCGGACATGATATCGAGAGTTGTCATGCTTTTAAGCACAAAGTCCAAGATTTGATTGATAGTAAAGTCATTAACTTCAGTCAGGATGGTCCCAACATTGTACAGAAACCAATGCCGAATTATGGAGCGAATGTTGTTCTGACAGAAGAGGATTTGGATTTGGTTATGGACGTAAATGATCTGAAGACGCCTTTAAGCTATGTTAAAAGCAGACTGTTGAAAGGAGGGGTCTTCCCTGGATGTGATGAGTACTGTTTGGATTGTTGGACCCGACCAGAGGGTTGTATTGATTTGAAGAGAGGTATCCAGGCCATGATTGATGAGGGAACTTTGCAGTTTGACCGAACTGCTGTTGAGAAACCTGGTGAGGTAACATGTGAAAAGCAGGGTGAGGTCGCGACAATTACAATTCCACGAAAGACTATTACGATATCAGCGCCCGCCAAGCGGCCAACTATCACGATAACGAAAGCAGGGCCCGTTCCCTATGAAAGTACGAAAGCCATTCCATGGAATTATGGGTTGGAAGCTTTTTGCAACGGGGAAAAGATTAATGTGGATAGCCAGCCAGCAGGGGTAGTGGGCAGTCTTGTTGAAGCGGGAGGCATGACCCGCAGTGGTAGAATCTTCACTTCACCTAAAATCGAGGCTGAGAGGATTGCTAGAGGCAAAGCCAAAGTGAATGAAGGAGGACCTTCCCAGTCAAAAGAGAAAGAAACATCGGTCAAGGATGTAGAAGAGTTTATGAGGTTGATTCGCAAAAGCGACTATAAGATTGTGGAGCACTTGCAGCAGACGCCCTCCAAAATTTCAATACTATCTTTGTTGCTTTGTTCCGAGGCCCATCAGAATGCCTTGTTGAAAATCTTGGACACATCTTTCGTACCTCAGGAAGTAACTGTCAATCAACTTGAGGGGGTACTAGTGCATGTGAATGCCGGACACAGCCTGGGATTTACTGATTTTGATTTGACGCCTAGAGGTCGGGATCATAATATGGCTTTGCACATTTCAGTGGAATGTTGGGGCACTGTTATATCACATGTTCTTGTAGACACCGGATCATCTTTGAATGTGTTGCCTAAGAAGGCTATGATGAAGCTAGATGTTCGAGGAATCATATGCACGCCAAGTGACTTGGTCGTGAGGACTTTTGATGGGACCAGAAGGTCGGTATTTGGGTCCATAACGTTGCCACTCCAGGTCGGGCCGGAAGTGTTTAACACAGTGTTCTACATCATGGATATACATCCCGCTTACAACTGTTTACTTGGGCGACCATGGATACATTCTGCAGGGGCTGTGACGTCCACGCTGCATCAAAAGCTTAAATACATGGTCGGTGACAGTGTTTTTACTATTTGTGGAGAGGAGGACATTCTGGTTAGTCATCTTTCATCATTCAAGTACGTCGAAGTGGATGGGGAGATCCATGAGACGCCATGCCAAGCCTTCGAAGGGTTGCAGATCAAGGACAAGTCTCATGTTCCCATCAAAGGGCCAGAGGTGGCCATGTCTTTGTATAAAGACGCTCAGGCAGTGGTTCAGACTGGAGTAACCAAAGGATGGGGCCAAGTCTTAGAAATTCCTGTCAAGATGGACAAGTTTGGGTTGGGGTATCGCCCGACGTCGTCACCTTTCGTATCAGGCGTGCCAAAGTTCAAAGGACCAATGGTGATCACTCCAGGTGGGGTCTGTTATGAAACGATCAATGTTGTTTCCGATGCTGAAGACAGAGATAGTGACTGCGATATGGACGCGTGGATCAAGCCCGGTGTGCCAGGACAGAATCTGTGCAACTGGTCTATCCAGGAACTTATCCCAGTGACTACAAAATAGTAATGATTTGTTTTCTCAATTATTGTATAATCCTGTGTCCTACCCAGGGCATAGTGATTTTGTTTTTTGGGCTACCTGCTTATGTGTGTACTTTGTTTAATCATTAATAAAGGCGTTTTTCTCATACAAATTTTGTGATCCTTGTTTTTCCTGTTTTTGTTTAACAATAAAATGGCAACGTGGTTATGTGCTTTGTTTGCATTATTTGAAACATTTAACCATTCTCATTGCAGGATTCATATTTCAGATGACACCGATCACGAACTTCCTATGACTCGCTTCGACTTCGAGCACCCGATATTTCAAGCAGAAGAAGAGATTGTTGAGGAGAATGACTTATCAGAAGAGTTGACTCGACTTTTGAAACAAGAAGAGAGAATCATTCTGCCTCATCAGGAGGAAATTGAAATTATCAACGTGGGGTCTGAAGAGGTTGTCAGGAATATCCAGATAGGGGCTGCACTGCAAAGTGATATGAAGCAAAGGCTTATTGAAATGCTGCGGGAGTACAGTGATATCTTTGCTTGGTCTTACGAAGACATGCCTGGGTTGGATACTGATATGGTGGTTCACCGTCTGCCATTGCATGAGGAATGTCCGCCGATTAAGCAAAAACTCAGAAGAACTCGACCAGATATGGCTGTGAAAATTAAGGAGGAAGTTCAAAAACAATGGGACGCCGGTTTTCTGGCTGTTACAACTTATCCCTCATGGGTCGCCAATATAGTACCTGTACCAAAGAAAGATGGTAAGATGCGGATGTGCGTGGACTATCGAGATTTGAATAAGGCGAGCCCAAAAGACGACTTTCCGCTTCCTCATATTGATGTGCTGGTTGACAACACCGCTCAATTCTCCGTGTTTTCCTTCATGGACGGCTTTTCGGGCTATAATCAGATAAAGATGGTGCCAAATGATATGGAGAAAACAACTTTTATCACCCCGTGGGGAACGTTCTGCTACAAAGTGATGCCCTTTGGTTTGAAGAACGTCGGGGCAACATATCAGCGAGTTATGACAACACTCTTTCATGACATGATGCATAAAGAGATCGAAGTCTATGTTGACGATATGATTGCCAAATCCCAGACGAAGGAAGAGCATCTGGTCAATCTTCTGAAATTGTTCAAGAGGCTTAGGAAATTCAGGCTGAGGCTGAATCCTAACAAGTGCACCTTCGGGGTGAGATCTGGTAAGCTATTGGGGTTTATTGTGAGCGAAAAAGGAATTGAGGTTGATCCTGCTAAGATAAAAGCAATACAAGAAATGCCAACGCCGAAAACAGAAAAAGAGGTTCGTGGCTTTTTAGGGAGATTGAACTACATTGCTTGGTTCATATCTCATCTAACGGCCACGTGCGAGCCATTATTCAAGTTGTTGAAAAAAGATCAGGCTGTGACCTGGAATGAAGATTGTCAAAAGGAGTTTGAAAAAAATAAAAGAGTATTTGCAGGAACCTCCAATATTGATACCCCCAGTAGCCGGGAGACCATTGATTATGTATTTGACGGTTCTTGAGAAAAGTATGGGTTGTGTTCTCTGTCAACATGACGAGACTGGACGTAAAGAGCATGCGATTTACTACTTGAGTAAAAAGTTCATAGACTGTGAGTCCCGTTACTCAATGCTCAAAAAAACGTGTTGTGCGCTAGCCTGAGCTGCCAAACGTTTGAGGCAATACATGCTAAATCATACAACCTGCTAATTTCAAAGATGGATCCGATTAAATACGTGTTTGAAAAGCAAGCACTTTCCGGAAGAATTGCCCGATGGCAGATGGTATTAACAGAATACGATATTCAGTATGTTTCTCAAAAGGCTATTAAAGGTAGTGTTTTGTCAGAATACCTAGATGAGCAGCCAATTGATGATTACCAGTCGATGAGTTTTGATTTTCCCGACGAGGATATCATGTACTTAAAAATGAAGGACTGTGAGGAGCCGTTGCCGGATGAAGGTCCAGAGTTGGGTTCCAAATGGCAATTGATATTTGAAGGCGCCGTCAATTCATATGGAAGTGGAATAGGGGCAATCATTACTACTCCCCATGGGTCGCACATCCCATTCACTGCTAGATTGATCTTTCCAGTTACCAACAATGAGGCCGAATATGAAGCGTGCATTATGGGGCTCGAAGAAGCTATTGACCTGAGAATTAAAAATCTTGATGTGTACGGAGACTCTGCTCTAGTTGTGAATCAGATCAAGGGAGAGTGGGAGACTCGTCAGCCCAATCTGATACCCTATATGAATTATGTAAGGAGGTTGTTACCTTTCTTTGACAAGGTAGAATTGCACCATGTACCACGAGCAGAAAATCAGATGGCAGACGCTCTCGTGACTTTGTCTTCAATGTATAAGGTTAACTTCTGGAATGAGGCTCCCAGGATAGTTATTTCTCGCCTTGATAGTCCTGCTTTCATATTTGCCATTGAGGAAGCTTCCGATGGCAAACCGTGGTATTTTGATATCCAGAATTTCCTAGATATCAGTTTATACCCTTTCAAGGACCAATCAGTTTATACCCTTCAAGAGGTTAAACCTCACCAATCAGGAGTGAGATAGTTACAATCCTTTCGGAGAAATCAAGACAATCAGTGTCACACGACTTTGTTCCAAAAGAAAGAAGAAAGAAAGCCCGCTAAGTAAAAAGAAAGAAAAGCTAGAAAGCTAATACTTAGGCAAAAATCAGGGCATCCCGCTGGACTTCAAAAAGAAAAATCTAGAAGAACTCAAAATGAGTCAGTCTAGGCAAAAATTAGGGAATCAAAAGAACGAAAAAGAAGGGATAAAAAGAAATTTTTCCCCAGCGAGTCACAAAGTCGTGTACACAGACACCGAAAATGAAAAGGAGTAACTAGCACTCCGAAAAAGCCTTGTGAATTCCTTAATAATGGTCCTTACCATTCAGCATACCTCTCGAAGAGGCGAGCGCTTGCGCCAGGTTAACTGAACCTTAGGATCGGAGATCATCACGTAGAAGGGGTGGGTACAAATCAAAATTTGAGCCAAATATCCTTTGTTTCACGAACCGTGAACCCGACCACGATACAACCCTCAAAAGACCTAATTGAGGTAGGGTTAGTCTGAAGCGCATTACGATAAGGTTGAGTAACCTGACTCCTCCTTGATTTACTAGTCACATCCTTGTCATATTTTTCACTGACCACGTAAGCACTACGTTTGAACTTTGGTTCATTCGTCACTTATAATCATGACATGTAAATGAGTGACAGCTCAAAATTTTTTCAAAATCTGCATGAACACTGCATTAAGATTACCATTCGTGAATAGACAATTTTACTTGCAGGCTAGTAGTTGACATGAAAGAAATTCCAGCAGGGAATCATCGAGCAGGACTGAGTAATTCAGCAGTCTAAACCAGAATGGTGTATGTTGTGAAGACCTATGAATCCGGGGCATTGACTTCCAGTGAGTTCGAAATCAGTTAGTCTGAGGGCAAGTCCCGAAGCTTCAGTTGATCAGGGGCAGTTTGTTTGAGAAGCAGTTGATCAGAGGTGAGTCTTCTCGAGAGCCAATCAGGGGCAGTTATACAGAATGTGGAGATTTGAAAGCAGATACTTCAGGTGGATAATCAGATCAGGTTAAGTCGCTAGAATGCTCATTCAGGGGCAAGTCAGTTCAGAAATGATGAAACCAGCCGGGTTGATAGGGGTCTAATGGAGATTGAATTCTGTTGTCGTATAGATACCGGGGCAAATATTCTCGAAGTCGTCTCGTAGCAAGCTGTTCAGAGCAGGTACTCCCAAGAGTTAAATTGGGGCAAGTTGCGTTGTACTGGGGCAAGTTGTTCAAGCCAGTCTTGTTATCCCCAGCTGAGTGCCCTGGGGCAAGTTGTGCAAGCCAGTTTGTTTATCCCCATCCGGAGTGGAGTATTGGGGAATCATGTCAGTACCCTTACCAAAAACCTTAACATTTCGAAAAAGGCCTTGCTGTCGTTGGATCATTATCCTACAGTTTAAACCTGTTGCATGTCAGTAACCAGTCGTTTCCAAAGTCCAGTTCTCGCCTGGCAAACCGGTAACCAGTTCTCGTCTGGCCCACCCTTCTGTAAGCATCAGTTCCCGTCTGGTGTAGTTTATTGTAAGCATCAGTTCCCGTCTGGTGTAGTTTATTGTAACCAGTTCTCGTCTGGTCACCGTTTCTTCAAGTGTTGTATCAGTTCTCGTCTGGTACATGTCGTGGCGTAATCAGTTCTCGTCTGATCATCGTGTGTTTTAACCTATGTGTTATACCAGTTCTCGTCTGGTGTATGTCAGCTTTCAGCCAGTTCTCGCCTGGTTGTCTATGCCTCAGTCTGTTATCCAGTCAGCCCTGTCTGATGTCCAAACCAAATCAATTCTCGTCCGATAATCTATTTTCCTATCAGTTCTCGTCTGGTAGTCTATCTTTGAATGCTAGTTCTCGTCTAGTATTTTCCATATCTCCACTGTGTACATAATCCATGCTTATCCTAAACCAGAAAAGCACAAAAAACAAAAACCTAAAGGTATCTGACACAGTAATTCCCAATGACTCGCATGGTGTCATGTTTCCCGATACGAAGCTCGCCGGATACCAGTGCTCCGATTAATGTTTGAATTCCTTGTGGATGTTGTTAAATCAGAATTGCCACTCTTCAGCAGATGAAAGTTGCTTATTATCCCCGGAAGAGTCGAGATGGTATTTTACCCCGTATCAGAGTAGGATCAGGAGTATCCCCGGAAGATTAAGATTGATATCCTTGATAGTAGGGGCATTTCCAGCAGTGTGCTGCGCGCAATCAACCCCAGTTTGGGTCAATCCCCGCAGAGCACAATCAGTTGCCAATGGTTTGAAGGGAGCATCCCCAAGCAGAGTTGTTTTTTCTTTCCCCAGTAAAGTCGCCAAGCAGGGTTGCCTTTTCACTTCTCCAGCAGGACAGTTATCCCCAGCGGATTTAGTTTCCCGTTTCCAGCATTTATTTTGCTGAGACGGTTTTGTGACTTCGGTTCATCCCCAGTAGAGTTGTCGTTGCCTTCGGCATTTATTTTGCCAAGTGGTTTCCAGACCTGGTGTTCTCTGGCAGCTCGAGCCTGCATTAGCATTTGCATTATAGCGTCATAGCATTTATCAAGCATATAGTATATCCGTGCCGTCTGGGCATCGCATTTTCCAACAGAACGCATAACATTCACATGTCATATAGGGCATTGCATCATTCTCAGACATACGCATGTCGAAACATGGACCAGGTTGGTTACCTATTGGATTTCGAATTTGTTCCCCTGCAGAGTGTGTGGTTAAGCTTCTCTTCTTCCCCAGCGGAGTGATTCTTCATATTTGGTTGTTACGTCAGCATCGGAAAAAACAACAACAACAAAGATTGACATATATCAAATTTCTGAAGCTGCGGCCTGTTGACAGAATGGGTGCCAAGCAGTCGATTCAGAAGTTCCCCAGGAGAATTGTCCTCAAGTTCGCTGTGAACTGTGAGATGACAGGATTTGATCCCACAAGAGAGATGGGAATCAAGTCGTTTGCTTTTCGAAGCATTGTTCCAATACTTGTGGCGTCACACAGGTGATTGGTGTTGAAGGAGAAGAAAATTTTTATCAGAAAATTGACCAGTTGTTGCCGTGACAACCAGACTTCAGTTTATCGGAAGCTATTCCTCAAGCAGTTTTGCAGTATATTCCCGCGGTTGGCAAATTTCAGGGTTTCATTTGTATTCAACCGTCATCTACCTTTGAATGTTTGAAGGCTGAGCGCTCTTCAACCATTCAGGTCGAAGCCGCTTGAATAGGGGCAGCTGTTGCACCCCAAAATTTGACCAACCGGGTCTCGTATCTGGTCCTATGTTTCAACGCATTCTCGCATTCGCATTCGCATATCACATACAATGCATTTTCATTTGTTATGATTTTATCGGGATCACAACTCTCGTCTCGAGTCTCAGGTATTTTTAATCAGTTTAGATAGGTAGAATCGTATTTTAGGGATATTTCGGTGCCCGTTTATTTTTACCGGCTATATTGATGCGCTCTCGCGGTGTTATTTGTCGTTCGGTGCTATTTTTGTCCCTTCGGGAATTATTGTGATTTTTCTAGAATTTATTAGCTATTTTTAGATTTTTTTATAGCTTTAAAATCATTTTTAGGATAATATAGAGTAATATAGTTTTTTTCTTTTATTAATAATAGTTTTTTAGAATTTTAAATGGAATAAATAAATAGCATTTTCTCTTTTTAGAATATATTAGATAGATTTAAATCATTTTTCAGCATTTTATAGAGTTTAATCATTTTTAATAGAATATAGAATTTCTTTTAAATAGATTTGTAATATAATATAGATTTTCCTTTTACTAAATAAATCAATAGTTTAGTTTTAATATAGAATGTAATCTAGATTTTTCTTTTATTAATAAATAGAATTTTAATAGAGTTTTTAATAGTTTTAGTTTTTAAATAGAATATTAAATAGATTGTTTTTAGTTTAATTAGAGTTTTAAATAATAAGGATTGGTAGTCCATTAGGTGGTCGTTTAATCATTTTAATTAATTAGTATTAATCTATTTCAGTTGTCGTTAATTCACCATTAATCCTTTTTTTTAGCTAATCCATCATTAATACCATGTTATCTCATGTTAATCAGTATTAGTCCAGTTTATTCAGGTTTTTCGTTTGGGCTTTATCCATAAGTCTTCAGCAAGGCCCAGTTCAGTCTGAATCCAGAAAGTTCCAGAATTGTCCAGAAATTCAAAGTCCTATATAAATCAGCTCGTCCACGTGTAAGCAGAGAGAGACCCCACGTTATTCATTTCACCTCACGCCACATCATCCTCCGTTCGCCTCTCTCCCTGCCACGCCAGTGCCACGCGTCAAGCATGCAGCAACTTCCCCCACTCACCTTGACACGCGTCGCCGTCTGAACCACCACCAGTTGCATGGCCGGCGGCCATGCAACCGCCACCCTCAACCGTCTCCGACCGCCGTACCGGTCACCGGAAACACAAAAAAAAAACCAGAACTCCTTCAATCTTCATCCTCCTTCAATCTTCATCTCATTCCCAGAAATCTCCATCTCAACTGATCATCTTCTCCGATTGTTCTCCGATCCATCATCATCCATGATCAACCAAATCCAGATCATGCATCAATCTCCAGATTCTTGATGAAGATCGTATATTCAAGGATTCGCGGTTCCAGTTCCTTTTCCATATCCTGCTTCTTGTTCATCATAACTCCAGAAATTACCAACGAACCATCAATCTTCATCAGCAACAATACTCAACCGTTTTCAAGAACAATCGCCAGCAACAAGAACATGCAAGAACTTCATCAAGCAACATCACGAACTCGGTCCAGATCCCAAATCAACCTTCAAGAGTTTCTTACGAATCTCCGTCCGTTTCCAGAGATTCCTTCAACGGTGTTCATCGGAAGATCCCTCATCTTCAACTTTCCAGAAGAACGTCTACTACAGATCTTCAGTAACAACTTCAAAGCCTTCCGATCTCGCAATTTCCAACTCCGATCTTCGCATGCGGCTTCAGATCAACTATCTGGCTCCAGAAATCTTCAGATACATTCAACAAGCTTCGAACACGACTTCCATTCGCACAACTTCAAGATTCTCCCAGATCGTTAGTGGTGTTTGGGTGGATGAAGTTGGGAAACGAGGGTGAAAGTTTGAGAGAGAGAGATGGAGATAGATTGGAGAGAAGGAGGTCTCGGAGATGGGGAGGATGGAAGAGGACGGCGGCGGTGAGGATGAAGATAGGGATTAGGGTTTTCAGAAAGAGAAAGGAAAGAGAGGAAGGAGGAGGATGGATTGGGCCGGTCCAATTCTGTTTTGGCCGTACACACACCCCCATTTTTGGTATCTACCCTCCGTGTCTGTGTTTTTTGGAGGGACCATGGGCCAAGCCCAATGCACCCCCCGTTTCGCCATCTACACCCCCCTCCGTTTTCCTGTGTTACTGATTGGGCTGGGCCCAATCTCATTTGTTTTTTAGTTCTGCTTAATCACACCCCCAACTGGGCTATGTACCCCCCCTGTTCTCTTTTCTTTATTTTTTTTTTATTTTCATTTTGTTTAGTTTGTAGAAAGAAAAAATATGAAAATAATATTGAAAGAAAAAATAGCAAAAGAAAATATAAAAAAAAGAGAAAAAGAAATATTGAAGGAAAAAATATGTGAAAAAAGAAAAATGTTGAGAAAAAGAAATATTTAAAAAGAAGAAGAGAAAATATATTGCAAAAGAATGTGGAAAAAATAGTGAGAAAAAGTATGAAAAAATATATGAAAAATATTTTGAAAGAAAAAAGAAGAAAATAGTTGAAAATAGAAGTATGATAAAGAGAAAAAATATTAGTATAGATTTAATATTTTTTAGGGTGTATTTTGTTCATGGAAGTTTATTTCAGGGATAGATTAGACGTCCACTTGTTAGGGGATTTTTTCCATTCGATTTTTCAGGATAGAATAGGATAGTATTTCCTAGGAGATTTATTTTCAGTATTCAATCATTGTAATCATTTTCAGAATGTTAATAAAACGAGATTTGAGCTGTGGTCCCGAAAGTAGCCGAACTACAGCTGCTCTGATTTCTCAAACCAGACGAGAATATGTAGGCATAGGATGCGATATCCTAGCGAGCACACTAACGACTAACTTTTTGTTCTCTCGCTGCTGTGCGATCGAGACTTTCCCGCTGACGACTAATTGTACCCCTTTTTCTCTCTTGCCCGAGTGCATTTGAGACCAAACCGTAGTTTTTCCCATAGGTTCCCGTGCCTTTGAAACCAGTTTGATTTTCTCACTGCTGTGTGAGAATACCCTGTTTAGCCGTAGTTAGCCTGAACTACGTAAAGCTCTGATCTTCCATGCAGTGTGGAAGTACGTAGGCACAAGACGCGAGGTCTTGGCGAGCCAATTTCCCCGTAGTCCCGAACTACGTTGACTCTGACTTTCTCTCTTGAGAATACGTAGGCATAGAGTGCGACGCTCTATCGAGTTAATTCCCTTCTGTTTAGATTTAGCAGCCGTAGATAGATTGTTTGCATCCTTTAGACAACCCAAGAAGGCGTGGATCCCGTCGAGTACGACGGACGTGAGGGGTGCTAATACCTTCCCCTTGCGTAACCGACTCCCGAACCCAGGTTTTGGTTGCGATGACCATACCTTTTTCCGTTTTTTGTGAGGTTTACTTCGAGCGTTTCCTTTCCCTCCGTTGGGATAAATAACGCACGGTGGCGACTCTTCTGTCAGCCGGCGCCGATTTTCGCAGTAGCGACACTATTGACCTGAGAATTAAAAATCTTGATGTGTACGGAGACTCTGCTCTAGTTGTGAATCAGATCAAGGGAGAGTGGGAGACTCGTCAGCCCAATCTGATACCCTATATGAATTATGCAAGGAGGTTGTTACCTTTCTTTGACAAGGTAGAATTGCACCATGTACCACGAGCAGAAAATCAGATGGCAGACGCTCTCGTGACTTTGTCTTCAATGTATAAGGTTAACTTCTGGAATGAGGCTCCCAGGATAGTTATTTCTCGCCTTGATAGTCCTGCTTTCATATTTGCCATTGAGGAAGCTTCCGATGGCAAACCGTGGTATTTTGATATCCAGAATTTCCTGAAGAACCAAGAGTATCCGGCTGGGGCATCTAGTCGTGATCAGAAGACTCTTAGGAGATTGGCTGGCAACTTCTATTTGAATCCGGATGGTGTTTTGTACAAGAGAAACCACGACTTGGTGTTGTTGCGGTGTGTGGACGAGAAAGAGGCTAAGTTGCTCATGGAAGAAATCCACGAGGGTACATTTGGCACGCATGCCGGCGGACATGCAATGACGAGAAAGTTATTAAGAGTAGGGTACTACTGGCTGACAATGGAAACAGATTGTTTCAAGTTTACAAAGAAGTGTCATAAATGCCAGATTTACGCAGACAAGATTCATGTGCCTCCGAGCCCTCTGAACGTTATATCGTCACCTTGGCCTTTTCCATGTGGGGAATTGATGTGATTGGGAAAATTGAGCCCACGACATCCAACGGACATCGTTTTATCTTGGTAGCTATTGATTACTTCACCAAATGGCTTGAAGCGACATCGTATGCTAATGTTACCAAGCAGGTGGTAGCCAGATTTATCAAGAAAGATATTATCTGCAGATATGGAATCCCGGAGCGGATTATCACTGACAACGGTTCGAATTTGAATAACAAGATGATGAAGGAATTGTGCCAGAATTTCAAGATTGAACATCACAACTCTTCTCCTTATCGGCCCAAAATGAATGGTGCTATTGAAGCGGCCAATAAAAACATAAAGAAGATCGTTCAAAAGATGGTTGTGACCTACAAGGACTGGCATGAGATGTTTCCTTTTGCTTTGCATGGTTATCGTACGACGGTACGCACATCAACCGGGGCAACTCCTTTTTCACTGGTATATGGTATGGAGGTTGTCCTACCATTGGAGGTTAAGATTCCTTCTCTGAGGGTTTTGCGTGATGTCCAACTTGATGAGGCAAAATGGGTGAAAGATAGATTGAATCAGCTCAGTTTAATGGACGAGAAGAGACTGGCTTCTCTAGCATATGGTCGGCTGTATCAGAGCCGGATGAAGAAAGCTTATGATAAGAAGGTGTGTCCTTGAAGCTTTCAGACGGGCGATCTTGTGCTGAAAAAGATTCTCCCACCACAATCAGATCACAGGGGCAAGTGGACTCCCAACTATGAAGGTCCGTATGTCGTTAGAAAGGTTTTCTCTGGAGGAGCCTTACTGTTGTCCACCATGGATGGTGAGGATTTTACATCCCCTGTGAACTCGGACGCAGTTAAAATATACTTTGCTTAAATAGACCCGCTGGACAGAAAAAAGAGAGTCCAGGCAAAAATGGGGCATCCCGGCGAACCATAAAAAAGGAATAAAAGGTTCGGGCAAAAGTTAGGGATAAAATTGAAAAATGTACACCCGCGAAGTTGAAAACCTGAAAA
Organism: Lathyrus sativus; assembly: GCA_963859935.3. Taxonomy (NCBI): domain Eukaryota; kingdom Viridiplantae; phylum Streptophyta; class Magnoliopsida; order Fabales; family Fabaceae; genus Lathyrus; species Lathyrus sativus. The sequence continues at coordinate 96,825,438 of OZ012741.1, forward strand.
GGGCGACTTCGACAAAAAAGAGTATCCCGGTTAATTGAAAACCCGCAAAGGGGAGTTCACGCAAAAGTTAGGAATTTGAAAAAAGCAAATGACTGCGGTCCGAGTTTGATACTGCGTTGCTTAGTGGTTTGGGAGTACCTAAGGGTCGTATATCCGAAACAATCTCTTTCGAAGATCGAGTATCGGGAAAGCGTCAGAGTCAGGCGAGTCATAGGAAGATCAGCTCATGGTGTTCGTCTGTATCACGTTGCCGACATGTATACAAATTTTCTTTTTACTTCTGTAATACTTGTATTTTGCTTGTGCGTAACTTCCTCTTTTCAGGAGTTGCATCCAGTGTACAAAATTTTTCCTATTTACAGGCCCGTTATCAATAAAGCATGTTATTCAGTATTTGATGCTTGTTCTTTACTGTTTTGTTTGAGAAAAACGTCGATGTTTTTGATGGACTTGCATGTGCATAAATTTGCTGGCCCTTGCCAATAATTGCTAAAACTTCGAGTTGACTGAATGAATGTCACGGATGCTAACCGGGATAGATCTTGTTGTATAGATTTGTTTTGTCTCGTTTGTGTTTTGCAGGGTTCTTACCTTTGAAGCAAACAATCAAGGAATTTGTGTTTCCCCAGCCAGAGTCCTGTGACGTAATGGTTGTATCACTCCTCAGCAGAGGGAAGTCACATCTTATCCCAGAGGTAGTTGAGATGGTAAATATCCCTATTGGATGTGGGTGGTCCTCCCCAGAAGGGTATTCCCTAGGAAAGTTGCCAAGAGAGTATCCTCAGTGGATCCGAATGTCCCCAACAGAAAGTGCATTCCCAGCAGTGAGCATGTGCACACTCCATTCCCAGCATGGGTAACTCCCGCAGAGTATAACCAAGTCGTCTTTGGTTCAGAAGGATTATCCCCGCGCAGGATTGTTTCTCCCTCTCCCCAGCAGGTTGTTTTTCCTCCGACAGGGTGAACATCCCCAACAGAGTTCGTAATTTCAAGCTTGTGAGCCATCCTCCGACAGGATGGTTATCCCCAGCGGAGTTGGTTTCACATGTCCAGCATTTATTTTGCTGGAATGCTTTGTGATACCCGGTTATCCCCAGCGGATTGGGTCTTGTCTTCGGCATTTATTTTGCTGAAGCGCCTCTTGGCATCTTTGCATTTTGCATATATCATCATATTTGCATCTACCCAAACGCGCAGCATTTCCATGTCGTATGGAGCATTACGCCATTGTCAAACATACGCATTTTGAAACATAAGCCAGGTTGGTCACCTCTTTGGTTTCAGGTGTTGTTCCCTATAGAGGAGTGGGATTCTTGCTCAGAAGGATTTCCAGATATTCAAATTCTCGACGTGAGATAGGTGATGATAACGGTCGTCCCCTAACAGAGTTGCTTGGTTAAGTTTCTCTTCATCCCCAGCAGGATTCTCCCCGGATTTGCTGTTACGTCAGCGTTAAAAGATTTCATGGCTCAAACTTTCGGGGTTATCACTAGTGATTTCCCCGATGAAATTTTTCCCCACAGGGTTGTTTGGTTAAGTTTCTCGTATTCTCCAGTGAAGTATTCTTCAAACGGATCCGTGTTGACGGAATTGTTACCTGTGATTGGCAGAGATTGTTATCTATGTTGACGGAATTGTTACCTGTGCTGGCAGAGATGGTTATCCGTGTTGACGAAATTGTTACCTGTGATTGGCAGAGATTGTTGTCCGTGTTGACGGAATTGTTACCTGTGATTGGCAGAGATTGTTGTCTGTGTTGACGGTATCGTGCCCGTGCTGACGGTGATTGTTATCCGTGTTGACGAAATCGTACTTGTGTTGATAGTGATTGTTATTCGTGTTGACGGAATCGTACCTGTGTTGACGGTGATTGTTATCCGTGTTGACGGAATTGTTTCCATGTGCTGACGGTGATTGTTATTTGTATTGATGGAATTATACCTGTGTTGACAGTGAGTGTTATCCGTGATGACGGTAATCGTTACCCGTGATCGATGGAGTTGTCCCCAGTAAAGTTAACAATGATTAGTATCCGTGTTGACGGAGTCATTACCTGTGATTGACAGAGATCGTTATTCCAGTTATGGACGGAATTGTACCCATGGTGATGGAGTCTCTCCTCGTGTTGACGAAGTTTAGTTCAGTTGTGGACGGAGGTGTTTCCTGCAAAGTTAACTCGATGCCTGTGGCGTCACACAGAGGGTTGATGTTGAAGTCCAAAGTTTTGTCAGATGATTGATCCGTTGTTGCCGTAACAACATGGTTCAGTGTAATGGATGTTGTCCCCAAGCCGTTTTCGCAGCTTATTTCTGTGGTTGGCAAATTTCCGGGTTTCTTGGTATTCAACCGTCTTCTACCTCGATTGTTTGAAGGCCGTTCGCTCTTCACCCAGTCGGGTCCAATCCGTTTGAATAGGGGCAGCTGTTGTACCCTAAAATTTGCCCAACTTTTTCTTACCTGGTTTATGTTTCATTTGCATTAACATTTGCATAGTTATATCATTTGCATATCATGGTATCATTCATATAGTAGGGGATCAAGTGTGATTCTTATCAAGAGAAGCCTAGCAAGAGGTCTCATTCAAGATTGAGAAGTTATCAAAGTCATCAGGAGGTGATTTGAGGGCCTAAGGGTTTAAATGCTTGCATGTGGATCTTCTCCTAACTTGAGGATCAATTGAAGACCATCAGAGGGTTGTGAAGTGTTGAATGTGAGAAGAGGATGTGTATGGAGCTCATAGAATTCCTATAGGGCCATGGGAGAGTTTAATCAAGTCATTGTGTCAAATGCAAGAGCCACAATTGAGGTGCAGGCAATTAGGGTTTCATCTGGATCAATTCTAGGTCAACTGTGCAATTGAAGAGTATCAAGGCCTAATTTTAGGTCATGGAGTTCATGAAATGATATGTTAAGACACTTGTGGTGTTGTGCCAAGATCAAATCAAGAAAAGTCAAGAGAGTGGGAAGTTGCTAAATTAGGGTTTCAGTGTAAAATCCCCTGTTTAACGCCTAACTTCATGGCCACATAAGTCAAGATACAAGTTTCAAATGGATCTTTGGCCAACATGAAACTTGTAGAGCATCTCAATACCTTTAATTTTATTACTATAAGTCCTCAAGGGGATTTATAGAACTCAAGTTATAACCCAAACAAGTTACTAGTCCTCAGATGCCTCTGAAATTTGTCTGTGAAACTCATATGACTTCAAAGCTATTTTTGACCTAGAAGGAGGTTTCACCTGAACCTTTAGCCAACATGAAAGTTGTTCCTCATGATCTTAGATTTATAAATTGTACTATAAGTCTTCCATCTGATTTGTAGAACTCAAGTTATGAGGTTTACAAGTCAGGGGTATTTTGTAAAAGTGAGATAATAGGTCATTTTCAATCATAGGTCAAAATCTCCAACTTGCACTTGTCAAATGGATTTTTGTTCAACATGAAAGTTGTTCAAAATGTGGTTTTTAGGCTAGCTAAAAGATCATGATGGATTGATGGGGCTCATAGCAAGATTTGGTTTGAAATGGTTTGAATAAGGAAGATTTTCAAAGGATTAAAAGGGGGAAAATTCAAATAATTGGAAAAATGACCAAAGCATGTCAAATAAGTGATCATTTTGATTGTAAAGTTCATTTTAGACACATTGACATTGGTAGATTTTGGGGCATAGGTCAATTTTCATGAGTTATCATATGGTTGCTTCAAATGCAAGTTACATAACCAAACATCTTACCAATGCAATTCAGGCCATTCTATTGTTTCAATTTCACTCACAAGGTAATTTGCAGTTGATTGGAACCTTCTAGAGCAAGTTACAAGTGAGAATGCACGACTGTTACATTGCACATGTGAAGGAAAACCAGAAATTGCAATTGGCTGGATTGGGCCTCAAATTAAATTCAAGAGCCCATGGAAACATTCTATATATTCATTGGATTGATTTCAGATCAATTTTGGAACCATTTTCGTGCCAGAAAGCTGAAGTTGCAGTTGAGTTTTCAAGAGGAGCAAGTGAAATTGAGTTTTTAGTTTGAAGCAAGATCAAAGAAAATTGAAGGTTGCAAACTCTTCCTAGTGCATCATTGAACGTATCTGGAGAGTTTTGAAGGGAGAATCAAGCTCCAAGTGCCTCTGTTACTAGATCTACAACAGGTTAGTAACTTTTAAAATTCCACATGATTTAGCATGAGATAGTTAGATTTAAACTTGTGGTTAGGATCTAGGCAAGATGTAGATCGTTTTAGGATCAATTTGGAGACATTTGATGATGGTTGATCATGACATAGTAATTCTGTTTGGATTTGAATCTCTTGATTCATGAGGAGTTAGAGCAAGTTGATTAGATCAGTATGATCAGTATAACATGAGGATGAATTCTATAGTCTTAGATTTGCAATGGATGATGATTGATCTGGATGTGTGTTCTGAACATTGCTTCGAATTTTGAAATCTATGGAGAGTTAGAACATATGGATAGGAGATTTGAAATCCTGATGAAAAACTGAGCAAAATTGATATAAGGATTGTTTCATTTGGTTGCCTGAGACTTGAACCTCGCCGGAGAAGACAACCAAAGTCTTCTCCAGCCACCGCCCTGAATCTCACTCCGGTTGGACTGTGAGTTGGAGAAGATGAAGACTGGACCATTGGATCTTGCTTTGACCATGACTTTTCCTTGCATCTGACGGCCATGTTTTAATCTGAGAGTGGAGTTTTTGGTCTCAAAACGCAGCAGTTTCACTTAATGAGGTGGCAAGCCCTCAGACATTGGATGTGTTGACTCGTATGCAGATCCCACGCCTCAGGATTTATTTCAGCTTTTTATTTTCTTTTATTTGATTTTGATTATTTTAAATGCATTATTGATTCTAAAAATCACAATAAATTCATTCTTGATCCAAAAATTATTTTAAAAACATCTCCATGATCTTGAGAGAATTTGTGATTTTCTGAAATCAATAAAATGCATTTTCATGCATTTTTCATTTTGATTTGATTTTTCTTATTTTGTTTAATTCTTTAATAGTTGCATATTTGATCATCTGTCTTGTTGAATTTTGTTCTCTCAATTAGTGTTGAATTTGGCTTTGATTTTTTATTATGTTTTAGGGTAGATATTCATGTTCCCTTAGAATTTTTGTTAGAATTTTAGAACAACTTTAGGTTCTGTTTTAGGTGTTGAGATTAGAGCCTTCCCAAACTTGTGGATCACCTTGATACCCTTCAACTTAGAAATTATTTAGGTGAATTAGAAGTTGAATTAGGCTTTAATATTTTAACCCTAGGTTTTCCAAACATGTATGTTCCACTAGGAATTTTATTAGAATTTTACAACTTTGTTTTTTATTTTAGTTGTATTTTGCAAGTTGCTTGTGCTTTTGGTGTTCTATCTTTGGGCCTTTGCTTGTTTGGTCTTGTTGGTGACTTTGGAGTTGGATTTGCTTTGATTACTTCTTGGAAGGTCTTCTAGATTTGGTGTAGATGATGTGTCTTGAAGATTGGAGCTTGGAGTTGAAGCTTTCTTTTCTTTTAGGAGCTTAGGAAATTAGGGTTTTAGGTAGAGCCATTAGGACTAGTTTTGATTCTTTCATCAAACATAGAATGCATTGTGTGCTTCTATTCTATCCAATGATGTAAAGTCCTCCTAGGGAAACTCCATATCTCCTTTGGAGGGATGTGTGGTATGCCCATAGTTGAGTAGAACTTTGAGGATACCTTTCCATTTCAATGTTGGTACTTGATGATTTCCTTTGGTTTTCATTTGGTTCTCAACATTGCAACCTTGATCTTAATGATTAATCCTCTGCTTGGAGTGTGCTTGCTAGAGCTTGAAGATGAAGTTTGATGAAGATTGAAGATAGAAGATAGCTTGAGGATGAAGCCATTTTGCTGTTAACTTTGCTGTCAAGAGGATTTGCTGTTTAAGGCTGCTGCTGTTGTGTATTGAAGTTGTTGTCTGCTGAAGACTGTTGCTGCTGCTTGAGCTGCTTTCTCTGTTTCTTTTCTTTTGTTGTATTGTCTGTTTGCTTGTGTTGATTACCTCTAGGTTTGAGGTGGAGCTTGTCTCCTCTTGCCTGTTGTTTTCTTAGGTTTGAGGTTGAGCCGGACTCCCTTGCCTCGCTTGTACTGTTGCATAGCATGCATTTTACTGTTTACTGTTTACTGCTTGCTTTCTTTTGCTGTTTTCCCCTAGGATCTCTGATTTCCTCTGTGCAAGAGGGAATTATGACAGACATTACGTTTTGACCCATGCATGATAACTGTAGGTAGATTCCCTTTCACCCATAGTTTTAGGGCGTCTTTCTCTTCTCATCTCAAAACAATTCAAAAACACAGTAATAAGGTTAATTGAAGTCGTGCGTTACGAGCCTTAAGCTATCTGGGAAAAGGTTGGTGGGGGTCTCTCTCCAGTAATCTGGATGTTAGTGTGGTACCCTTTGGGTGACATACGAAGCGTTCACTCCTGGGTCATAGTCTCTAGTGCGACTGAGATTGCAAACATCCTAAAAAACATTTCTTTCGTAAAAAAATTCAAACAAACATTCAAACTCTATTTTTATCCTCTTGGACCTTTAATCAGGAAAACCCTTTCATAAGGAGATAAAAAACTGTTAGGCAAACTTGTGTCTTCCGTAGCCCGAACTACGTTTGCTCTGATCTTTCATGTCGTATGAAAGTACGTAGGCACAAGATGTGATATCTTGGCGAGCAACCTTCCCCCCTTAACCCGTAGTTAGACGAACTACGTTGACTCTAATTACTCGTTCCAGACGGGAATACGTAGGCATAAAGTGCGATACTTTGCCGAGCCATTTTCATTTTCTTTTTAACCCAAACCTTTAGAGTAGATAGATAAACATACCCTTAGACAGAAAACAAGCGTGGATCCTGTCGAGTATGACGGACGTGAGGGGTGCTAATACCTTCCCCTTGCGTAACCGACTCTCGAATCCAGGATTTGGTTGCGATGACCATTCCTTTCCCTTTTTGCGTTAGGTTTTCTATGAGCGTTTCCTTTCCCTCTTGTGGGATAAATAACGCACGGTGGCGACTCTTCTGTCATAGCCGGCGCCGATTTTCGCAGTAGCGACAGCTGGCGACTCTGATGGGGAGTCCAATGGTTCCCTATGCGAGTCAATCCTAGCGTTTGTTTTCCCGTTTGAGGTTTTGTTTATATTTATCTTTCTGTCTTTACTTTCAGTACTATATATTATTGTTATTGTGTTTTGGGTAGAGGGTTAGTTTCAGAGATAAGCCGGACCTGGGCTTGAGTGCACATAGACTTAGAAGTAGAGAGTAGTGGTTAGCCTGCTTGCTTTGCTCGCACCAGCTAGCTACGAAATTTACACTCAGACGAGATTCTCTTTGATGGCATCTTGCCTAGCCCTTTGGGCTCGACAAGTTGTTGGATTTGAGGGTTGTCGACTCTGGGAACCTATCATTTTGGATTCGGCTAAGTGAGGCCTCTTCAAGGGACGATGATGCCACACCTTCTGGGTATCGTATCATCGCTCTTGAAAGTCTGTGACGCTGATGACCGCATAGGATGCCGTACCTCATCTGCGAGTTATGTACATACCTGTGAGGGGTAGGTGGGTCTCTTTGCAGGAGAACTCTGGCCTCAGAACACCTGGTTTGTCTCTGTCAGTGAGAATTGGTTATGAGGGTTCTTTTGTGATTGGTTTGGTTTGAGGAGAAGATCAAATGGTTCTCAAGCTGCAGTACAACACATCACAGTTCTTCATCATTGCACTTGATCCCCTGTTGCATATGCATCTGCATTTTCATGTCTTCATTTCATTAACGTGTATTTATGTTGCAGGTGTGTTTTTCCCCTCAGATTCTAGTGTTCTTCTTGCCAGACATGGAGTCCATGAAGAGAACAGTTGCTTACAGGTTACCTTCTCCAGATATCAGTTCCTTATTGTAGTTGGTTGCTCTAGCAGATCAGAGAGTGAGGGTTGAGTTTAGAGGGTCTTATGGGAAGCTGCTCAGTTTGTTGTGCAAACCTTCTGTGTTTGAGATGATTGGATTGTATACCTTGATGCAGTTTTATGAGCCTCAGTTGAGATGCTTCTTGTTCCGTGATTTTATTTTGGCCCCTACTTTGGAGGAATATTCTGATATGCTAGGAGTTCCTGTGTTAGATCAGATGCCTTTTATTCACGAGGATACTGAGCCTGAGTTGGCTAAGCTTGCTGATATTGTCAGTTTGGATGCTTCTGAGTTCCCCGGAGGTTTGGTCAAGTTGAATGGAGCTTATGGTTTTCATCTTTCTTGCTTGGTTGAGAAGGCTACGCAGTGTGCGAAGGATGGATGTTGGATTGTCTTCAGCGCTATTCTGGCTGTTTGCATTTATGGGATTGTATTGTTCCCTAACCTACCTGATTTTGTTGACTCAGATGCTTTCTTTATTCTTGCCTCGAAGAATCTGGTGCCTACTCTCTTGGGTGACGTTTATCATTCTATTCACTATAAGAATGAAAAGCGTCGGGGAAAGAATGTTTCTTGCTGTGTACCTCTTCTATACAGGTGGTTTCAGGGACATCTTCCTAAGAAGGGACCTTTTGTTGATACTACTGGTACTTTAGATTGGTATTTCCCGATTGATGGGATTGTGTGCTGCGAACATTGTTTGGTTTGATCGGAACTTGCTCGGAGTGAATATTATATATGGTTGCAGTGGCTTTCCAAACGTTCCTTTGATTGGACGAAAAGGTTGTATTAACTATAACCCTTCTTTGCTTGTGAGACAGTTTGGCTATGCTTTGAGGGACTCTCCGGTTGAAGACGAGATACAGGAATCTCTGTATCTTATAGGTTTATTAGATGGAGATGTTTTGGTCAGATTGAGGCGTGCTTGGAGTAATGTTCACAGAAGAGGAAAGACATTTCTTGGCAAGGGTGATAGTCGAGCTTATAATCCTTATCGGCTCTGGATTCATGAGAGAGTTAGGACTTCTTGGATGCCATATTCTGCTGTAGAGCCTTTGTATCTTCCGGTGGTTGAGGAACCTACTTCAGTAGAAATTGAGAAGTATAACAAGGTGCTGGCTGAAAAGGAAGAGTTGCAGAGAGCAAATGAAGAGTTAGAGAGGGAGATTTTCCAGCTTTGGCATGAGAAGAATGAGGCAACCTTCACTTTGAAGAAGCAAACTGAGATGATTAATAGGTTGGGTTCAGATTTGACTGAAGAGACCAGCAGGAGAGAGAAAGTATGAGTAGCCCTGAATGGTGTTAGTAGTGTGCTTGCTACTAAGAAAGAGCTTCTGAACAAGGCCTATTCTCGACTTTCCAAATGGGAATTTTTGTGGAATGCCACGCTTACTAGCCGGAAGGAGCGTGAAGATGAATTGAAGCTTCAGATTTCCCAGTTAGAGGAGCAGCCCAACGCTAAGTATGCGGAGATTGCTGAAGAGGCATCTCTTAGATGTGACGCTGAGTCTAGAGTGAACAGCATGGTCAAAGAAACTAGGGATTGTGAACTGAAGGCTGGCTTCAAGAGATGCAGGCTTGATGAGTGTTTTGGCAGGGGAGCCTGTGTAGAGGACGCCAAAAAGCTGAGATCCACTGTTGAGCGACACGCATTACTGATACAGGAACTAATCTCCAGACCAGGTCATCCGGAGACGTTGAGGCTATTGAAAGATGTCCGGGCGCGCCATCCGTCCTGATTTATCTTTGCTTTTCTCTTGTTATTCTTACTTGTATTTTGACCATCGCCAAGCTTGTTGGCCGAGGTATTTTCAGTTGTATCTTTGTACTCTGCCTCTTGGTATTTGTTTATGTATGAGGTTTCTGATTCTGCTCTTGCTTACTTGGGACTCCATTGTCGTTATGGCTTCTTCTCCAGAACTAGAATCGGGGGGGGGGGGGGGGGGGAATTAACCTGTTGCATATTTACACGTGTGCATTTGCATATTCATATTGCATGGCAGGTACTTTTTTTTGAGCTCGAATCTTATCTCCTGCATCTTACAGGTTGTTTCAAGATTGACGAATAGAGAACTCACCGGTACGCTACAAGAAGCAACAGTAAGAAGATCATGGATCAGGTACAGTCTGAGATGCAGGAGATCCGGGATAGGTTGGCCCAATTCATGCAGACAATGGAAGTTGTGGCCAAGGGCCAGGAACATCTTCAAACTCTGTTGCAACCACTGCTGGCACGAGCGGCTGGTAATACTGAATACAAATCTGTTCATGTTGAGACTTCTCGCAGGGAGGAAGTGATACCAAATGCTAGTGAGAATGGTACTGGCAACGGCAACGGCAACGCTGGTAACAGAAATGTTGATAATGTTAATGGGAACGTGGAAACCAACAGGAATGTTGGTATCAATACTGGTTTCGGTGACAACAATCAGGGTCTGGGCTTTGGCAATCTGAATGGCAATGATGGCTTTAATAATCAGGGCCTCGGCAATGGAGGGTTTGGTGATAACAATCAAGGTTTTGGTAATAATGGCTACGACAATGCTGGGTTTGGCAATGTGAATACCAATGGGCCCTAAAAAACACTTCTTCCGTAAAAGACAAAAAACAAACTTCAAACCCCTTTTGCCCCGTGGGCTCTTTTAATCAGGAAAGCATTTTCATAAAAAGAGTGGCGCTAACTCTCAGTTCTACCGCAAACGGTAACGCACGAGTCTCCGACGAGCGAGCTGCATACACCAAACTGCTGGAACTGTTTGTTAACCCTACTCGGAAAAACAGATTAATCAACCTGTGTTTCGTTAGCCCGAACTACGTTCGCTCTGATTTCTCTGATGAGAATACGTAGGCACAAGATGCGATATCTTGGCGAGTAACCTTCTCCCTTTACCCGTAGTTAGCCGAACTACGTTGACTCTGATTTCTCGTTCTCTGACGAGAATACGTAGGCACGAAGCGCGATGCTTTGTCGAGTCATTGTTTTTCTTTTCTTTTCAGACCAGCCTTGATAGGTGGATAGTTAAACCAACCCGTCAAATAAACACAACAAGCGTGGATCCCGTCGAGTACGAAGGACGTGAGGGGTGCTAATACCTTCCCCTTGCGTAACTGACTCCCGAACCCAGACTTGGTTGCGATGACCTTGTCTTATACCTTTTCATCAGGTTTTTCCGATCGTTTCTTTTCCCTTCCTATGGGATAAATAACGAAAGGTGGCGACTCTTCTGTTTTGTTGGCACCTTATTTTCGCAGTAGCGACAATGGTGAGATAAATCCTAACCCGGATTTGAGTGACACATGAGATAGGATTGTGGTATGATCAATAGTTGGGCTATTGGGAGTAGTCCCAATATGTCTGACATATGATGTAATCATGCTCAGTGGAGACTCTTTGAGATGGTTAGTAATGCATGAGTAGTCGTGTATTCACTAATTGTTTCAATATGAGTCTGTGAAGCTGAGGACTTTTAGTGACACTTTTACCCCACTTAGCCTTTTTAGGACGTAGCGCGGAAACTGTTAGGGAGTAGTCCCTCAATAGTTGTCACGCGATTCTACACTCAAACGAGTTTATCTTGAGAATATTGTTGACTCACGTGAGTAGTCACGTTAGTTGGCAATATCCGAAGGATTTACTATGACTTTGGGAACTTTGTTAGAACCCGTTTGGCAGGTACAAAATATCTCATAGTACAAATCCTTAGGGATGGGTAGACCTTTGACTTCATGCTTTGACCTTGAGCTTAGGAAAGCCTTGTGTGTGCATGTGCATTATATTTGTGAATATTTTTCCTTGGTGTGCATACTTGCTTTTGTGTGGTGCGTGCATCATCTCATCATCTCATCATAAGCATTTCATATTGCGACTAGTATTGTAAAACTCAGTTGATCTCTTTGTGTGTGAAATCCCAGACATATCATGGATATTGGAACAAGAAAAACCAAGAGGTACACTTTCAAGAAGCCTGATACTTTTGAGTTGAGAAAGCTAGGAACTATGGTATCAGAAGACTTTGGAAAGAGATATGGGAAAATCCTGAGCCTTGTCAGGATGAGAATGGAAGAAGGGATTCTCAATACTTTGGTTCAATTCTACGACCCATTGTATCATTGTTTCACCTTTTCCGACTATTAGTTAATGCCAACATTGGAAGAGTATGCCTATTATATGGGAGTTCCTGTGAAAGATCAAAAACCTTATAGTGGATTGGAGAAGATACCTTCACCAGAAGAAATTGCAGATGCTCTTCACCTTGAAGCGTCCGAGATCAAGGCCCATCGTGCAACCAAGAAAGGAGTGGTGGGTTTTCATTTAGAATTCTTAATCAAGAAAGCTACTTATCTTGCCAAAGAAGGGAGTATGGATGCCTTTGAAGCAGTACTAGCTCTGCTAATCTATGGACTAGTATTATTTCCCGAGGTAGAGGAGTTCGTCAATTTCCCTTCCATCATCATGTTTTTAAGCGGAAACCCCGTGCCTACCTTGTTAGGGGATGCATACCATTCAATTCATCATCATACACTTCAAGGAAAAGGAGCTTTCCTCTGTTGTGCACCTATGTTATACAAATGGTTTGTCAATCATTTGCCAACAACGGACGCTTTCAAAAAGAATCCCAATGGATGGAGATGGTCTCAAAGGATAATCTCTTTGACTCAAGAAGATATTCATTGGTATGGTCCCCATACGACCGAGGAGTCTATTTTGACCATTGCGGAAGTTTCCCGAATATACCACTTATTGGAGTATGAGGAGGAATTAATTACAATCCAGCCTTGGCTCGACGACAATTTGGTTTTCCAATGAAAGATAAACCCAACAATTTGCTTCTATCCGATTTTTTTTATCTCAACACAGAGGTAGCCAAAAGTATGAGAAATAGTACCATTGATGCTTGGGAGAACATCCATAAAAAGATGAAAGTTGATTCGGGAAATAGAAATTGCATAGCTTTGGAGCCGTTTACTCAATGGGTCTAATCTAGAGCGAAAGATTTGAAGATGTCGTACCTTCCAGAAAAGGACACGCAGATTGTCATTGTGTCATCATCCTCCGCCATTCCCATTGAGAAAATGGAAGAATACCAAGAACTTCTTGCAAGAGCGCAGCTTGAGAGAGATACTTGGGAAGGAAAATACCATTCACTTTTCTCCGAAACGACAAGGCTCGCCCGAGAGGTGAAAGAAAAAGATGAGTTGATAGATTGGCTCGAACGACGAGTAATTGATGGAGAAACAACAAAGGAGAATTTATTTTTCTCTAGCATAAAGCCCACCCAAAGCAAGCATGAGTACTCCAATATCCCCCTACCTCCGAAGCTTGGAAAGGGATAGTGGACAAATTGGTAATGGAGAACGCAATCTTGAAGAAGTTGAAACGGCCACGTGCTTGAAGTCATTAGTTTAGGTTGTAAAACCTAGTCTCTTGATGTAACTTGAACTTCTTGTATTGTATCTTAAAAGTGGTAACTTTTACCAATAATGAATGAAATGAGGGTTTGACACAAATTGATCTTCTGAGTTTTGTAAAACCAGTCGCATTTGCATCGCATCTTTGCATTTACTAACCATTCAAGGAAATCCAAATTTTTATTTGCAGATATCAAACATGGAACGACGAAGCACGCTCCCTTTCCCAAATTTGAAGTTGGGCAACCTTAGGATCCTAGCAAGACTTGTTAGGAATCCTGCCGCATTCATCGTGAAGTACGAAGATCTTCTGCCGTTACTTAGCACTCAAGTTAACGAATACATGTTGTAGGCCCTTGTTGAGTTTTATGACCCAGTGTACCACTGCTTCATCTTCCCAGATTTCCAACTACTTCCAACCATAGAAGAATATACTGATTACTTGAAAATTCCGCTAACCATCACGGCTCCTTATGGAAAACCAAAAAGAAGAGACTTAGCCAAAGCATTACATCTTAGGCCAGAAGAGTTACCGACTATGAGAGCAAAGGGGGGATTCTATGGAATAGAGGCAGGACCATTGATGGAAATGGCTGAACTTCACTATTAAAGTAGAAATTTGGGTATTTTCGAAGCAATTTTAGCATTTCTGATATACGGCTTGTACCTCTTTCCAAGTTGTAATGAGTTTATCAGCGAGGAGGCTATTCGTCTCTTCATCATCAGGAATCCTGTGAATGAAATACTGGTAGACACATACGTGGTCATCCATCGCCACAAATTATATGACCTCGGACAGTTCTCATGTTGTATCGCATTGCTCAATAGATGGTTCATTTCCCATTTGCCCAAGACTCACGTCCTCTGGAGTCTTTATAGCAAGAATGGATGGATTGCAAAGCTTATCACTCTCAAACACTATGATATCACTTGGTACGATCCTAGTCTTGGTGATCTAGCTATGATCCCCAGCTGTGGGGACTTCCCTAACGTACCTCTCATTGGAACAAAAGGAGTTATCAGCTACAACCCCATTCTTGATCAACGTCAGTATGGGTATCCAACCGGGCCGGAGCCCGAGCCAGAGTTGCTAAGACCTTACTTTTACGAAACAGGTTGCAACCAAGAGTTAGAAGCCCGTGCCAACTATGCTTGGAACCACCCTCACATCCAAGGGATAACCGCAATGGAGAATATAAGCTGCTTAACTACTAGAGCTTACCTACTTTGGTCAAAGGAAATAGCTTTGACAATGTTCTACACTCGTGATCATGAGATAACAATGGAACCATAAGTCCCTGTGATTAGGGAGGAGTTGAGGTATGCTTTAATCAAAACGCAGTGCGAAAATGAAGACCTGTGGGAGATCATTCGCCAATATCAAGCTCGCACCGAAGATCAAGAAGGAGAAGGATCATCTTGTTAGAATGATCAATGTTTCATCATTTCCTGTTTTCCCTAAAAAGGATTGTGATCCTATGTTGCATTTACTTTTGCTGCTTTTGTTGTAAGAAAGGTCTTGCTTTTTAGCAAGAGCCATCCATTGTAACAGATTTCGAATTGTCAATGAAAAACGCTTTTTAAAGCACGTCGTTACATGTTGTTCCGTTTTTTGTTTGTAAATAAAACTTGTATTTCCTTGAAAGGTTTGTTCATTTGTATCTGCATTTGCATTCACATCTCATCCCGCATTGGTCTTGCATTTGAGTTTCGTAACTCATCTGTTGTTCTTGTTCGTCAGAAAGGGAAAGTCACGCTGAATTCGCATAGATACAACAACCAGGCCCAAGCTCAGCGTAGGATGGCAGACAATGATCAAAGAATCGACCAGATAGACAATGACATCGAGGGGATTAAGGACAATGTTAGTCAGATCATGAAGGTTCTTAATATTATTAAAGTGAAGATGGATATGCAGGTTGCAGTGGTTTCTAAAGTCGCTACAGCAGCAACAAGCCTTCCAACCGCTCCAGTTATGACAATTGAGTTCCCATTTGGCATGTCCATGGGTTTCCTACCACCAATCAACAATCCTCAACCATCCAACTTTCAACCACAAGTTGATCCAATGGCGACGAATCCCATCTTTACTCAGGCGGAGGGACCAACTCATGTCCGACCTATTTTTAACCACCAACCAATCTTCGATATACCAGACGGCTCCGAAGCGGAAGACGAGAAGCATGAAAAGCTAAGAGTAGAGATGGATATCATGGCCAAAAGAATGAGAGCCATTGAAGGGAGTAACTTTTTTGGGTCAGATGCCAAAGACATGTGTTTGGTATCTGGATTAGTATTCCCACAAAAGTTCAAAATGCCCGTGTTTGATAAGTACGAGGGAACTACTTGTCCCAAAGTACATTTGATCATGTATTGCAGGCGGATGGCTCTGCACATTAAAAATGACAAATTGTTGGTGCACTGTTTTCAGGATAGTCTCAAGGGAGCATCATCCAAATGGTACTTAAGCCTGGACCAAGCAAAAATCCATGGTTTTCAAGATCTGTCAGATGCTTTCATCCAGCAGTACAAATATAACATGGATCTAGCTCCATATCACCGTCAACTCCTCAGTATGACACAAAAAAGCACCGAGACTTTCAAAGAATATGCGCAAAGGTGGCCCGGGACTGCCGCTCAGGTTGATCCGCCTCTTACTGAAAAAGAGCTAGCAGACTGGTTTGTAGATACAGTCAGACCAGAGTTCTATGAGAGATTAATCAGCAGCATTACTACCAACTTCTCCAACATTGTTGCGGTAGGAGTCAAGGTCGAAGCTGGTTTGAAAAGTGGAAAGGTAACAACTTCAAATGCCAGTTCAAGCGGTAGTGCTGCCAAGAAGCCGGCTAACAACTTCCACAAGAAGAAGGAAGGTGATGTAAGTGTCGTGACTTATGGGAAAAAAGGCGCTGAGTTCAAGGAATCATCATCAACAATATCATCAATCATCTTACGTAGCAGCTGTAACACCTGTTTTTCAACAGCCACCTCAGCAGGGTCCTCAGCAAGGGGCACCCAATCATCAACAACAGTATCATCAACAAGGCTAGCAACCTCAGAACAGGGCTCCGAGGGCCAATTACCAAGGAAATCGGCCAAAGATACAACCCATCCCGATGAGTTACATTGAATTATTCCCAATGCTAATAAAGAGGACTTGTCAAGACGAGGAAATTAGGCGCTCCACCTAACCCTTTGCCATACTACTACAATGCCAACACACATTGTTTATTTCATGAAAACGCTCCGGGACATGACCTAGAAGGATGCTTCGCGCTCCAACACCTTGTTCGTGAGTTGATCGAAAAGAAGATTCTGTCTTTCAAAGACAACCACCCGAATGTGAAGGATAATCCTCTACCAAACCATGGTGGAGTAAATGCTATCACTGAAGAGGGGGAAGGATCTGAAACCAAGACTGTTGCCACTATTGATGAAATCAAAAGTGTCGTTGGTAGAATTGCACAAACGTCTCACTCAAGCTTGGACGCTCAAGACTTCTCATGAAAATTGTGAGCAATGTATGTTGAATCCACAAGGTTGTGACCTTGTACAAAAGGATATTCGAACACTGATTGAGCAAGGAATGATAAAGATCGCTAGCAGGAAGAAAAAAGAAGATGTAGCGGTAATTGAACCTGTGTTCAATATACCCGAAGAGCCTAGTAAAAGGGCCGTTTTCAGAAATACCAACAACAACAACAAAAGCGTTCGACCAGTGTTCCGTGACGATGTGCCACCAAAATTTGGGAGGGATCAATCCAGATTTGAACCAAAGAGAGGATCTAGACCTCACCCAAGGGCCATAACACCAAGAGAAGATCATTTATGGTGTGAATAAATTTTCAAGGAAGGGAGAGAAGTAAATATAGCCAATATCGCCGGTGGAAGTAAAATGACCCGAAGCGGTCGTGTGTATCAACCCCGAGCGAATAATGCAGTTCCTCCACCAACGGTTCC
This sequence comes from Lathyrus sativus, assembly GCA_963859935.3. Lineage (NCBI taxonomy): Eukaryota > Viridiplantae > Streptophyta > Magnoliopsida > Fabales > Fabaceae > Lathyrus > Lathyrus sativus. Next base: position 96,842,742 of record OZ012741.1, read on the forward strand.
CACTCCAAAAGCTGTTGCCCCTAAAGAATCCATTCCAAAGGAAGTTGTCACTAAGGAACCTATTGTCAAAGGAAAAGAGAGCCTTAAAGATGATGAGGAAGAATTTCTGTGGATTATTCGTCAAAGTGACTACCGAGTGGTAGATCAGCTAAACCAGACGCCATCCAAAATCTCAGTCATGTCATTACTATTGAGTTCTCCAGCACACCGCCAAGCTTTGCTAAAAATCCTAACGCAAGCTCATGTGGCGAAGGACATCACAGTGGGGCAATTCAACTCTATTGTGGCAAACATCACAACATGTAATACTTTGAGTTTCGATGATAATGATCTAACAACAGAGAAGCGCAAGCACAATCGTGCCTTGCATGTGTCGATCAAGTGTGAGGAAGATACATTAGCCAGGGTGCTCTTCGACACAGGATCCGCGCTTAATGTAATGCCGAAGAGAGCCTTGGCCAAGTTAGCTTATCAAGGTGCTGACATGAGGCCCACATCTCTAATCGTAAAAGCTTTTGATGGTTCCAGAAGGACTGTGATAGGGAAAGTTGACCTGCATATCATGATAGGTCCACAAATCTTTGAGATCACTTTCCAGGTGATGGATATTAATCCAGTTTACAACTGTCTATTTGGGAGGCCCTGGATACATGCGGCGGGTGCTGTGACCTCCACCCTTCATCAGAAAATGAAATTCATTGTCAATGATCAGTTGGTTATCGTGCATGGAGAAGAAGATCCAATGGTGAGCATCCTTTTTTCTTTCCGATACATCGAAGCAGATGAAGATTCACTTGAAACTGCTTTCCAAGCACTAGAGATAGCCCATATTGTCCTAGTTGACGAATCAGCTATAAATCGTGGTCCATCCTTCACTTCTGTTCAGAGTGTCTAAGTTGCGCTGAAAACTGGACTCCCATTGGGATGGGGAGAGATTATTGAAGTCAACACTCGAGCAAAGAATGATCGACAAAGGTTGGGTTATAAACCAACTCTCAAAGACGAGCCAGAAGAAGGCGTCATGAGGAAGAAGTCATTGAAAGAGATTTTTACCAGTGGCGGACTGCAAGTAAATGCTATCATTGCTGAGGAAGAGGATTGTGATCTTGATCATCTGATAATTCGAGGAGGAGCAGCTCTATGTGTCGCTACTGCGAAAATCGGCGCCGGCTGAACAGAAGAGTCGCCACCGTGCGTTATTTATCCATCAGAGCGGGAAAGGAAACGCTCGAAGTAAACCTCGCAAACACGGGAAAGATATGGTCATCGCAACCAAAACCTGGATTCGGGAGTCGGTTACGCAAGGGGAAGGTATTAGCACCCCTCACGTCCGTCGTACTCGACGGGATCCACGCTTGTTTTCGGGTATGGATTGTTATTCTATCTACTCTAAAGGTCAGGGGTTAAAAAGAAAAGAGAATGAAAATAAAATGACTCGGCAAAGTATCGCACTTTATGCCTACGTATTCCCGTCTGGAACGAGAAATCAGAGTCAACGTAGTTCGCCTACCTACGGGAAAGGAGGGGAAGGTTGCTCGCTAGGATATCGTATCCTATGCCTACGTACTTTCATACAGCATGAAAGATCAGAGCAAACGTAGTTCGGGCCACGTACGACACAGGTTTGTCTTGGTTGATTTTATTCCTTCTGAAAAAGGTTTTTCTGATTAACAGTCCCGGCGGACAAAAAATGACGTCTTGATGAGTTCACATTCTTTTACGGAAGAAGTGTCTTTTATTGTGTTTGAAATCTTATTGTGTTTTTCTGTTTGTTTTGAGGAAGAAGAGACAGAACTCTAACCTATGGTTGCAAAGGGAATCACACTAACCTAATGTTATCATGCATGGGTTAAGACCTAGTGTCTATCATGCTCCTCTCTTGCGCAGAGAGAAACAGAGATCCTACGGGATAGGCAGAAACAGAAACAATAACAGATATAATAAAGCGGTAAAATGCATGGATGCAACAGTACAAGCGAGGCAAGGGAGTCCCACTCAACCTCGAACCTAGAAAACAATAGGCAAAAGTGAACAAACTTCACTTTCAACCCAACAAGGTAAACAGCAAACAATACAGCCAGGAAAACCAATCAATACATCAAGAAATGAAATACAGCAAAAATAAACAGCTTCAGCAGCTTTGAATCAACATTTAGCTCCAAGTAATCTCCAATCAGCTACAGGCTTCAACAAGCATCAATCTCCATCTTCATTGCCTTCAGGTAAGGGCTTTGATCATCAGTCTTCTATCTGCAATGGCTTTTCTTCAAGTTCAAACCTCCAGGATGAGGGATCAGTCACAAGAGTGAATTGGGTGTTAAGCAATCAGTTGACTACCAAAGGTGGTGAACAGACTGCTTCTAACACAAAAGACATTTTCTCTCAAGAGTTCTATCTCTTAGACACTATCACCAAGCCTTCCAAAGGAAGGGGGTGAGTGTCTTAGAGAGACTCTGAATCACAGAGAAGAATGGATGCAGACAAGGCAATCCATGTTTGAGAAACAAGCTTTCTAATCTAGAGCTCTGCCTAGCTCCTAAACCCTAGTCTCCTCAGCATATGCTAGCAAGAATCTCCTCATCAACTCTGGAAGTTGGACTTCAACATCTGAATCTCCAATGGCTTCATCTTCTCAAGTCTTCAGCTCTCCCAAATCCCCAGACAATCCCAATACCCACACATACAAGCAATAATCCCCAGAGGGCACACCACACCAGTCAATCAGATATATACAGTACATTAATAGCAATAGGGGAATCCTGACTTTTTCTAAGGGAATCTAATAACTACCCATAGCCCCTATAGTCCCATAGCTAACCTATTCAATCTCTAAGTCCTAAGGGAAGTGAATTAATTCTCCTAAGTCATCACCTAAAACCCTAGTTTGTTCATGTTGTTCACACCTAAACTAAACACCTAAAATTAATTTCTAAAAAATGGGAACTAAATTGTATCTACAAGTTTAATGTCTAACCTAAACAACCTAAAAAGAATGGATGAAAAATATTAAAGCAATTAATAGAACAAAAATTAACAAAATTATGTATGAAATGAAATTATTTAAAATGCTATTTAATTGGAAAATATGGGAAAAATATCAAATAAAAAATAAAATGCAATTTTTATTTTTTATAATTTTCTTGACTTTTTAAAGAAAATGTTAAAAAAAGAATGAATTGAAAATATGCAATTTCTGATTTATTATGAATTTTCAAAAATGAATGAAAATAAAAGGAAATTAAAAAATGAAAATAGAAAGAAATAAAGGGAGGGGGTAAGAATAGCAAGCAGATCACGTTCAGCGCGTTGGGCCCATCAAAATGGGGGGTGTCAATAGCCATCTGAGCCCACTTTCCCCCACTAAATGAAACGGTGCGTTTCAGTTTTTAAAAACTCCCTCCATTCTGAAATTTAATCACGTCCGTTGGATTGGGTCTCCAAGTCAAAGGTCAGCGTACCATCGTGTGGCTCCTGACCCTTCTTCAACCTCCAGCCATTTAGGGTTTCAGAAACCCTTCTCATGCACGATATTTCCATCCCTCTGTTCTATCTCATACCTCCATGAAATCATGAGATTCAAAAACCAAAAATGCTCTAAAACTCTCCCTCTACACAGCCATGATGCTATCTCATTCTGAAACTCACTCAAGGAGCAAACCCGATAGTGATACCAGATAGAATCCACCATTATCACCTGCTAACAACTACAATTCTCCACAAAATTCACCCTAAACTAATCTACAACTTATCCAGATCACAGCATGCTAATCCAATCACATTTTCATGCCTTATCCTAGCAATTACAAGCCTCAACAGTTTTGATGCACCATACTCAATCTTCATAAAACCTTCCCAAATTCATCCAAAACAGTCCTCTACCCTACCTTAACCGTTCTACACTAACAAAACCCTAAGATTCTAACTAATTCATGCCATACGAAGAGGAAACAAACCTGGTGCAATTTCTTGATACAGGTGCTGAGATCTCTAAATCAGATGCTTGTGATGAATGGAAAGTGATCAACAAGCTTGGTGATTACTTCTGTATGCAATAATTCGTGTGCAAACTCCTTGAATCTTGTGCTTCCAATTTCTTGAACCTTGAACAATGAAACTTGTATGGCACTCTCCTTGATTGATTCAACCAAATGAACATGTGAATTACAACCTATAGATGATAGTGATGAAGTTCAGATCAAGAATGAGAAAGATTGGTGAGAAATTGAGGGAGTTTGAGAAGCTTATGCAAGAATGGAAAAGTGTGGAAAACTTGGGATCTTTGAGCAAATGAAGTCACGAACCCTTGCATGAACCATCTTGCATGAATATATAGATGAGGTTAGAACCTCCTAGAAACTTGGAGAAGTTTCCCTTGCACAAATTCCCTTGGATTTTGATTATGTTTCTTACATTGCAAGCAACCATGGATAACTCACAAATTATGAACTAAACTCAAAATTCCACTTTAGCCAATGTCTTTAAAATGCCCTTTCCATTCAAAATGACCTATAATTTTGCTTCAATTGGCCAAGATATGAAAAATCTCATTTTTAAGGCCATTTTTATTCATTAAATTCAACAATTTTGAAACCTTGTGCTATGAATCTTTCCAATCTCTCATGGTCACTTTTCTAGACTCAAAATGTCATTTGGAGCAAGTTTTATGTTGTAAGTTTTTCCATTTGAGGCCTCCTTGTATGAGTTTTGGGCATAGGTTAAAATGACCTGTAATTCACAAATGACCAAAATACCCTTTGTTGCCAAGACCATAAGTAGAGTTCCCCAAATCATATGAAGGCATACTATACCATTCTAGAAAGCTAAGACAATAAGGAACAATTCTCATGTCAAATGATGAACCCCACATCTCTTCAATAGCCCTTAATGCCTTTCCAACAATCCTTTGACCTAGGGTTGACCCAGGGTTGATCCAGATGAAACCCTAGTTGACTGTCTTCAACTGTAATTCTTGTGATCACATCAACAACTTGTTTTCTTCTCCAAATGACTTTCTAAATCCTCCAAGATGTCTAGACACTCCCCATGCTCAGCCCACAGCTCACAATTTCATTGCTGATCCTCAGACATCCTCAGCTAGGAGATATACTCAATGCTTGATCCACTAAACTCCCTGCTTTCAAATTCTTTTCTGATGCCTTGAATGAGATTGACTTAGGATGATAACCTCTGGATAGGCCTCTAGAGATGAGAATAATGATTGGTCCCCCTGTTGTATGACTTGCTATGCTTATGCTATGCAGATGAGTAACCTATGTACATGACTCTTTATGCAAATGCTAATGATATTGAAACATAAACCAAGTGAATAAGGTCGAGCAAATTTTAGGGTGCAACAGCTGCCCCTATTCAAGCGACTTGGACCCGATTGGGTGAAGAGCCCGGAGCCTTCGGACATTCGCGGTACGAGACGGTTGAATACTAGGAACCCAAAAAATTTGCCAACTGCAAAAATAAACTGCGCCCCTGCTTGGGGAATGACATCCATCAGTTGAATCCGACTGTTATGACAACCCACTGGTCTCGCGCGATCGTGCTAGGGATTATTTTCATCGTTCTGAAAAAGATTCTATCATCGGAAACTTCGTCCTTGGCTTGTCCACGTCAGGACTCTATCTGCTGTCAACTCAGAAAAACTTCAACAACTTTGCTGGGGATGGCTCGTCTGCCTTCTCGTCAGAAATAAATCGTCCATGTTAGGAGTAAACTCGTCCCCGTTAGGAATAACATCGTCCACGTTAGGACTCACCTTCTTCTTCGTCAAACTCTTCCACGTAAGGAATACGTCTTCTTTCGAATCTGTCCACGTCAGGACTAAACCCCTTCCACGTCAGGAACACAATCTTTCTTTCCACGTCAGGAATACAAGCCTCTTTCCACGTAAGGAATACTATCTTTCCACGTAAGGAATCACATCTCGATTTGAATCTGTCCTCGTAAGGACCCCAATCTTTCCACGTGAGGAATATAATCTCAATCTGTCCCCGTTGGGACTCCGACTTGATATGTCCGCGTAAGGACTCCATCTTCCCGCATAAGGAATCACATCTTGGTATGTCCGCGTAAGGACTCAATTTTTCCACGTAAGGAATAAACTCGTCTTTCCACGTAAGGAAACCATTTTTCTTCCACGTAAGGAACGCTCTTGATATGTCCACGTAAGGACTCAATCTTTCCTCGTAAGGAATCATCATCTTCAAACTTTCCGCGTAAGGAATCTTCATCTTTCCCCGTTAGGAATACAACTCGTCTTTTCTGCGTCTGTCCACGTCAGGACTGAACTTGCTTTTCCACGTAAGGAACTGAAGCTTCTCTTTCCTCGTAAGGAATAACCTTGTCCATGTCAGGACTCACATTTCGTCTTGATTTGTCCACGTCAGGACTCTCCTCTTGACCCACTGAAGTAATAGAACTTGTCCACGTTAGGACCCATATCTCAACCTGCTGAAGACATAAACTTGTCCACGTCAGGACTTGCGCGTCTCTGACTTGCTGGGGAAATAAGACTTGTCCCCGTCAGGACTCACACACTTTGCCCACGGCACAAAGAAGGATAACCTTGTCCACGTCAGGACTCTCGCCTCTTGTCATCTTAAAGAACTATAAACGTCCACGTCGCGACGTACATTTCGCCATTACGGATAAAGCTATCTGCTGGAAATAAATTGTCCACGTCAGGACACCAACACGAAGAGTAATCAATCTTGTCCACGTCAGGACTCCATACTCAATCAATACCAAGAACTCGAACCTGTCCACGTTAGGACTAACATACATCGTCCACTTGAGGAATTGTCCATGTTAGGACTCCACATTCCAACAATCTTCTCTAGCACAAAGAAAACCCGTCAATAAAATTGTTCACATTAGGACTCATCCTTTCATTGGTCCGCAAATTTCTTATCACTGACGTTACAGCAACCTTGAGGCTGACTCTACTGGGGACATTTGGAAACCAAACTTCCGGACGCCTGTTCTGACAACCGACGCCTGCCTCTGAAAAACAACAATTTTGAAGCAAATAATCCGCTGGTCGGACTAGAGAAACTTCAACCAGAAACTCTGGCGGGGAAATAAGTAACTCTGCTTGGGGACAAGGAGAACTTATTCTGCTGACTCTGTGGGGAGTAGCACCACAGCTGACACTTCGTCGGATGTCTCACGTCGAGACTTTGAACGTTTTATTGATCCACCTGAGCAAGGGCTCTCTCTATCTGCAAGAGAAACAATACTTGAACACAAACGGTTAACCAGGCTGGTTTATGTTTCAAAATGCATATGTTTGACAATGATGCAACGCTACACGTTTATGTGGTGGATGCAAGTATGACCCTATATGCCGATGCAAATGCAGACTTGAACTGCTGGGATATAGGAGCTGCTTCAGCAAAATAAATGCTGAAAATAAACGCCAACTCCACTGGGGATAGCCAGGTGCTACAGAATCATTCCAGCAAAATAAATGCTGGAAGAGGGGAGTCGACTCGGCTGGGAAATAGGGAACTTAACCCAGCACATTGTTGAAGGACCACCCTGCTGGGGAACATAACTCTGCCGGGGAACAGCAGATGCGCCCGGTATGATTGAACTTCTGCGGAAAAAGTGAACGGATATCATGCGGTATTCTGACAAAATGAATGCCATGACCCACACCAACTCTGCCGGGGAGAGCCTTAATCTTCGAGTTCCACTGGGAGGAATGAAGACACTGGTTGGAAAGAGAACTCCGCTGGGGATGGGATGGTTCTCTTGGGAAATCAACTGACTCCGCTGGGGGAGAGAGTAAATGACCCTGCGGGGAAAGGTGAACCGTCTGAATTCAGCCCGCCAATGTTAATCCTTTGCGGCTAAACCACTCTGCTTGAGATACACTGCCTGAATACAGCCTACAATCTTGGAGCCGCCAATTCTACTGAGGATAAACGACTCTGCGGGAGCCCGTCCTTTTGGATAGGCTACGACTAGCTGGGGAATTCGATCCTTCTTCAGTAAGGAACATGCATGACCTGCGTGAGAGTCGAATCTTTTCTTACTGCAGTCTCTTGATCATCTTCCTCGTACGGCTATGAAACCTGCAACAACACAAACAAGACAATACAAGTCTATGCGACTAAATCGATCCAGATTAGTGACGTTATTTTCAGTTAATTCAAAGCTTTAGCAAATGTTGGCAAGGGCCAGTGACGTTATGCACATGCTAGTCTCAATAAACTTAGGCGTTTTATCATGCACAAAACAGTAAAGAATCAGCATCAAGTACTGAATAACGTATTTTATTGATTGGGCCCCTGAATGGGCGGAGTTTGTACACGGAATGTAACTCCTGAAAAGAGGAAGCTACACAAAGCAAATATACAAGTATGCACAAGAAGCATAAATATATTAACAAATCAACTTTGTACACATGTCGGCAACGGGATGCAGATGAACACCACGAACTGATCCTCCTATGACTCATCCGACTCTAATGCTTTCCCGGTATTCACACCTACGACGAGATTGCATCTGATGATCGACCCCTCAGGTATATTCTCCCGCACTGATGCTCACTGTAATCAAATTCGGACCGCAGTCATTTGCTTTTCAAATCCCTAACTTTTGCGTGAACCGCCCTTTACGGGTTTTCAGCTCACCGGGATACCCTTTTTTGCCGAAGCCGCCCAGTGTAGGTTTTCAACTTCGCGGGTGTACATTTTTTCAATTTTATCCCTAACTTTTGCCCGAACCTTTCATTCTGTTTTTGGTTCGCCAGGATGCCCCATTTTTGCTTGGACTCTCTTTTTTCTGTCCAGCGGGTCAATTTTAAGCAAAGTATTTTTTAACTGCGTCCGAATTCACAGGCGACGTGAAGTCTTCACCGTCCATGGTGGAAAACAATAAAGCCCCTCCTGAAAAGACTTTCCTGACAACGTATGGCCCTTCGTAGTTGGGGGTCCACTTGCCCCTGTGATCTGCTTGCGGCGGGAGAATCCTTTTCAGCACAAGATCGCCCGTCTGAAAGCTTCGCGGATGTATCTTCTTATCATATGCTTTCTTCATTCGGCTCTGGTACAAACGACCGTATGCTAGAGAAGCTAGCCTCTTCTCGTCCATCAAACTCAGTTGATTCAACCTGTCTTTTACCCATTCTGCCTCGTCCAGCTGAACGTCTCGCAATACCCTCAGAGAAGGGATCTCAACTTCCAATGGTAATACCGCTTCCATTCCATACACTAATGAGAACGGGGTTGCCCCGGTTGATGTGCGTACCGTCGTACGATAACCGTGCAATGCAAAAGGTAGCATCTCGTGCCAATCCTTATAGGTCACCACCATTTTCTGAACGATCTTCTTGATATTCTTATTGGCCGCCTCGACAGCGCCATTCATCTTGGGTCGGTAAGGGGAGGAGTTGTGATGTTCGATCTTGAAATTCTGACAGAGCTCCTTCATCATTTTGTTGTTCAGGTTCGAACCATTGTCAGTGATTATCCGCTCAGGGATCCCATATCGGCAAATGATATCTCTCTTAATGAACCTGGCCACCACTTGCTTCGTTACATTTGCGTAAGACGCCGCTTCCACCCACTTAGTGAAATAATCGATTGCTACTAGGATGAACCGGTGCCCGTTAGAAGCTGTCGGCTCAATCTTTCCAATCATATCGATTCCCCACATCGAGAATGGCCATGGCGATGACATCACATTCAGAGGAATTGGAGGCACATGGATCTTGTCGGCATAGATCTGGCACTTGTGGCATTTCCTCGCAAACTTGAAACAATCAGTTTCCATGGTTAGCCAAAAATAACCTGCCCGCAACAGCTTTCTCGTCATAGCATGCCCACCAGCATGCGTGCCAAAGGTACCTTCGTGTATTTCCTCCATGAGCAACTTTGCCTCTTTTTCATCTACACAACGCAACAGCACCAAATCGTGGTTTCTTCTGTATAAGACGCCATCCGGGTTCAAATAGAAATTGCCTGCTAATCTCCTGAGAGTTTTCTGATCTTGACTGGATGCCCCAGCCGGATACTCTTTATTCTTCAGGAAATTAAGGATATCGAAATACCACGGTTTGTCATCGAATGCTTCATCAATAGCAAATACATAAGCTGGCCTGTCAAGCCGAGAGATGACGATTCGGGGAGCCTCGTTCCAGAAGTTGACCTTGTACATGGAAGACAAAGTGGCCAGGGCGTCAGCCATTTGATTCTCTGCCCGCGGTACGTGATGCAATTCAACCTTGTCGAAGAAAGGCAACAATCTCCTTGCATAATTCATGTAGTGTATCAAATTGGGCTGACGTGTCTCCCATTCCCCTTTGATCTGATTCACCATCAGAGCTGAGTCTCCGTATACGTCCAGATTTTTGATTCGCAAATCAATGGCTTCTTCAAGCCCCGTTATACAAGCTTCGTATTCGGCCTCATTATTGGTAACGGCAAAGGTCAATCGGGCAGTAAACGGGATGTGCGACCCGTGTGGCGTGGTGATGATTGCCCCTATTCCGCTACCGTAAGCATTCACAGCTCCGTCAAATATCATCTTCCATTTGGAACCCACCTCTGGTCCTTCGTCTGGCAACGGCTCTTCACAATCTTTCATCTTTAGGTACATGATATCCTCGTCAGGAAAATCAAACCTCATCGATTGGTACTCTTCAATAGGCTGCTCCGCCAGATACTCAGACAACACACTCCCCTTTATAGCCTTCTGCGAGACGTATTGAATGTCATATTCAGTTAAGACCATCTGCCAACGGGCAATTCTTCCTGACAACGCCTGCTTTTCGAATACATATTTGATAGGATCCATCTTCGAGATGAGCATGGTTGTATGATTCAGCATGTACTGCCTCAAACGCTTGGCGGCCCAGGCTAGCGCGCAACAAGTTTTCTCCAGCATTGAGTATCGAGATTCGCAGTCTGTAAATTTCTTACTCAAGTAATAGATTGCATGCTCTTTTCTTCCTGTCTCGTCGTGTTGACCGAGAACGCAACCCATGCTTCCCTCAAGAACCGTCAAATACATGATCAAGGGTCTCCCTGCCACTGGGGGTATCAAAATAGGAGGCTCCTGCAAATACAGCTTTATTTTATCGAACGCCTTCTGACAATTTTCGTTCCACGTTATAGCTTGATCTTTCTTCAACAGCTTGAACAACGGTTCACACGTGGCCGTTAGGTGAGATATGAACCGGGCAATGTAGTTCAACCTCCCTAAAAACCCGCGCACCTCTTTCTCTGTTTTAGGCGTCGGCATTTCTTGTATTGCTTTTATTTTAGCAGGATCGACCTCTATTCCTCTTTCACTTATGATAAACCCCAGCAGTTTACCCGATCTCACCCCGAAGGTGCATTTGTTAGGGTTCAGTCTCAGCCTGAACTTCCTAAGCCTTTTAAATAACTTCAGCAGATTCACCAGATGCTCTTCCTCCGTCTGGGATTTGGCAATCATATCGTCAACATAAACTTCGATCTCTTTATGCATCATATCATGGAACAGAGTCGTCATCGCACGCTGATATGTTGCCCCAACATTTTTCAAACCAAAGGGCATCACTTTATAGCAAAAGGTTCCCCAAGGCGTTATGAAAGTAGTCTTCTCCATATCCTCTGGCGCCATTTTAATCTGATTATAGCCTGAGAAGCCATCCATGAAGGAGAATACGGAGTATTGAGCAGTATTATCAACTAACACGTCAATGTGAGGAAGTGGAAAATCGTCTTTTGGGCTTGCCCTATTCAAATCTCTATAATCCACGCACATTCGAACCTTGCCATCTTTCTTTGGCACTGGTACGATGTTAGCAACCTACGAGGGATACTTTGTCACAGCCAGGAAACCAGCGTCCCACTGTTTTTGGACTTCCTCTTTGATCTTCACTACCATATCTGGTCGAGTTCTGCGAAGTTTTTGCTTGACCGGCGGGCAATCTTCTTTCAGTGGCAGGCGATGCACAACCATATCTGTATCGAGCCCTGGCATATCTTCATACGACCAAGCGAATACATCATTATACTCTTGAAGCATTTCAACCAGTCTTCGCTTGATATCGCCCTGCAGCGCGGCTCCGATACGAATATTCTTCTCAACCCCTTCCGACCCCAAGTTGATAATTTCGATGACCTCATCGTGAGGCAGAATGGCTCTTTCCTCTTGCTTCACCAACCAAGACAGTTCTTCAGGAACATCACTATCTTCGACAACCTCTTCTTCAGCCTGAAATACCGGGTGCTCGAAGTCGGGACGAGTCGTAGGTGGTTCAAGAATGTCATCTGAAAATGTTATCCTGCAAAAGGAATGGTTAAGTGCTTCAAAATGCGTATAAAGCGAATAACCACGTTGCCATTTTATTGAAAAATACAAAACAGGAAAAACAGGGATTACAGTATTTGCACATGAAAAAAAACGCCATTTATTTAATGATTAACGCGCAATGTTCATAACAACACAGCCCTAAGCAAATCATGATGCCCCGGGCAAGACATCAGATTATTCAACAATTAATAAAGCAAAGCATTACTGTTTAAGAGTCACAGGAACAAGCTCCTGAATAGACCAGTTGCACAGTCCTTGTCCTGGCGTGCTGGGCTGAATCCAGGCATCCATATCACAGTCGCTGTCCCCTTCGTCAGACTCCGAAGCAGCGTTGACGGTTTCATGACATACTCCACTGGCAGAGATGGTAATTGGCCCTCTGAAACGGGGCGCCCCCACGGCAGGAGTTGACGACGACGGTTGGTATCCTAGCCCGAACCGGTCCATCTTCACAGGAATGTCCAGCACTTTGCCCCAGCCCTGTGCTTCTCCTGCTTCTACTAGAGCTTGAGCTTCTTTATACGATGAGACGGCTATCTCTGACGCTTTGCTCGGCCCGGGACCTTTGTCCTTGATGCGCAACCCTTCAAATGCCTGGCAGGGCGTTTCGTGGATTTCTCCGTCGACCTCCACATATTTAAATGACGACAGATGGCTGACCAGGATGTCCTCTTCTCCGCATACAGTGACTACGCTGTCTCCGACCATATATTTCAACTTCTGATGCAGGGTGGACGTGACTGCCCCCGCCCCATGAATCCAGGGTCTTCCAAGCAAGCAGCTGTACGCAGGCTGTATATCCATGATATAAAACTCAGTTGCAAACACCTCCGGCCCCACCTGTAGAGGCAATGTGATCGATCCAAAGACTGTTCTCCGCGTGCCGTCAAACGCTCTGACTACCAAGTCGCTGGGCGTGCACAAGATTCCTCTAACATCCAGCTTCATCATCGCCTTCTTGGGCAGCACATTCAAAGATGATCCGGTGTCGACCAATACATGCGACATTACTGATCCTCTACACTCGACAGATACGTGCAGCGCCATATTATGATCTCTCCCTTTCGGGGTCAAATCAAAGTCGGTAAAGCCCAAGCTGTGGCCTGCATTCACATGTGCCAACACTCCTTCTAGCTGATTCACGGAGACGTCCTGAGGTACAAAAGAAGTATCCAGGACTTTCAGCAAAGCATTTCTGTGAGCTTCCGAACACAACAACAATGACAGGATAGATATTTTGGACGGCGTCTGCTGTAGATGCTCCACAATCTTATAATCACTTTTTCGAATCAAGCGCATGAACTCTTCTACATCTTTCGATGCCGATTCTTTGTCACTTGCTTGCACTGGGACGTTCTCAACCGCTTTCCCTTTTCCTTTCGCTAGTCTTTCGGCCTCCACTTCAGGGGATATAAAGATCCTACCACTCCTTGTCATACCTCCCGAACCAACAACATTATCCACAGTCTCGGCTGACTGCTTATTAACATCAATCCTTATCCCGTCACAATATACCTCTAACCCATATGACCAGGGGACTGCTTTCGTGTTCTCATACGGGATCGGCCCGGCCTTAGTTATGGTGATCGGTGGTCGCTGAGCTGGTGCTGCAATAGTGATCGTTTTCCGAGGAATCGTTACCGTGGCCACATCATTCTGATCATCTGTTATTGCCCCTGTGGGCTCTTCAGTTGCTGCTCGGTCAAACTGCAATACGCCTTCATCAATTAAAGCCTGAACGCCTTACTTCAAATCATCACACCCCCCAGCTAGGGTCCAACATTCTAAGCAATACTTGTCACATCCCGGGTAAACACCCCCTTGCAACAGTCGGCTCTTTATCTCGCTCAGCGGCGTCCTTAAATCTTCGACATTCATAATCAGATTCAACCCTTCCTCAGTCAGAATGGCGTTGGCCCCGTGGTTAGGCATGGGCTTTTGCACTATATTCGGACCTGCCGTTCCGAAGTTGATAGTCTTATTGTCCAAAAGATCCTGCACGACATGCTTAAAAGCATGGCAACCCTCTATATCGTGGCCTGGAGCCCCGAAATGAAACTCACAGTGCCTGCTTGCATCGTAACCAAACGGGGGAGCTCCCGTTATTGGTGCCAGAGTTCTTTTCTCTACCAGGTTCAATCCCAACAATGTCTGCAACAAATCGGCATATGTTGAGGGAGGCTTCTCAAACACTCTTCTCGGTTTGCCACCCTGGAATCTTCGCTGAGCCTGCTGTGCCCCCTGCTGAGGCTGCTGCTGAGACGGTTGTTGTTGCTGAAGCGGTTGTTGCTGGTACGGGATAGTAACACTCGCCACCTGCTGCGGCTGATGATATTGGTTTTGTCCCCTGCCTCGGCCTCGGCCTCGGCCTCCAAACACCTCGCTTGCCTCGCCCTGACGGCGCCCACCAAAAGCCTTCCTATTACTGCCAGATGCAGTCGATTCCTCAACCTGGAATTTTCCTTGCTTAATGTTACGCTCAATCTTTGCTCCCATCAGAATTAGGTCTGAAAAACTAGCCAGAGACGTGTGAAACAGCATGTCATGAAACAAGCCTGTGAATGTGCCGACGAACATGTCATTCATTTCCTTGTCTTCTACAGGAGGACGGACCCTGGCAGCCATATCGCGCCACCTTTGCGCGTACTCTTTAAAGCTCTCCCCCTTCTTCTAAGACAGCCCTGCCAATTGGACCCGATTGGGCGCCAAGTCGCTGTTATACTTGTAGTGAGCTACGAACGCCTCCGCCAATTGCTTCCATGTCTTGATATTGGTTGGCTCCAACCCCATATACCACTCTAGGAAAGGACCCGACAGACTATCTTGAAAGAAATGCATTAGCATTCTTTCATCAGTTGAGTATGCGGACATCTTTCTGTAATAGGCTCGCACATGCACTTTCGGACATGTGTCCCCTTTATACTTATCAAACGCAGGAGCTTTGAATTTGATTGGCACCCTCAAGCCAGGTACCAACCCCATTGTTGCCATGTCCAAGCCCACAGCACTTTGGTTCAGGACCCCCCTCATTTGCTCTTCTAGCATTCTGATCTTCTGGGAGTCGTCCATCGGCCCTTCGAAACCTCCGCCGGAGAAAGCATCCTCCTGCTGATCTTCTTGCCACATACCATTTCCAGCTCCATACCCATCATATCCATTATTACGTCCAGCTCTGATCTGATTCATCCCCGGACCTCGGCCTCTGTTGCCGTACCCTTGAACTCCTCCAGCAGGACCAAAAGCCATAAACCCAGCGCCGTTTCCATTTCCAAAACCTCCGTAACCCTGATTGGTCACACCATAACCATCTTGCCCAAAGCCTTGAGCATTGAAACCATATTTCCCAGCATTCTCGAATCCCTGATCATTGAACCCGAATCCAGCATTGCCAAAGTCGTTGCCTCCCATATTATCACCCAAGTTGACGTCACCCAACCCAACGTTATGGACAGCAGTCTCATTCCCAACTCCGACGTTACCATTGACAGCAGCGGTAGCGTTGTTGACATTAGCAGCAGGTATATTGACTACAGGTGGAGCCACTGGCGTGGGAGTGCCGTCTCCATGAACAGTATCGACCCGTACAGACTGATGATCCTCGTTACCGTGACCAGCATTTCGGGCCAACAGAGATTGGACCATGGCCTGCAAATTCTCCTGACCTTTCGCAATAGCTTCCATGGTCTGCATAAAGAGAGCGAGCTTCTCGCGCACATCTTGCATCTCGTTCTGCATTTGATCCATGATTCTTCGACAGTTGGTGCGGGTAGAATAGCGGTGCGGGTGCTGATCTGCAATCCTGAAAAGTACCTGGTACAGAGCAGGAAATAAGACACTATTCAAAGATTACCTGTAATGCAATATGAATATGAATGCAATGCAATGTGTATCTGTGCATTAGGGGAGTTCATTCCCCCAGTTCTAGTGTGAAGGTGCCAGTGCAGTGACAATGCTTATCAATATAAAGATCGGAGCTGAATCACAGAAAGCCTCATATATTGCGGAAAAAACCAATAGGCCAAGAATACAATATCACTGAGAGTACAACAAGAAGGCATGACCTCAACCAACAATCCTGGTGATGGTCAGCACTATGCAAATAAAGCATACAAGTTACTCCATGCAATGATCAAATACTCCCAAAAGTCTGGTATTCTTCAATCAACTTCTTGGTCTCTGGGTGACCTGGTCGGGTGAGCAGCCCTTCAACAAGTTGGTTTCTCTTCTTGAGAACCCGGCGCACGTCTTCAGCAGTTTCTTCCCATGTCGCTTCTCCGAAGCAATCTTCTAGTTTTCGCTTTTGAGACACAGCTTCATCTCTGCATTTGATTGCCTTGTTCAGTGCATTCTGGACACTATACCGGGTCATCACTTCTTCCTCACACTTCTTGATGCTAGACTTCAACTTATCTTCGAGGTCGGAGATTTGCTGTTTCAACTTATCTTCCCTCTTCTTATTGTTGGTGAGCGTAGCATTCCAAGTCTTATTGCAAGAAGAGATCTCTCGGTGTGCTGCGTCGAGCGCCTTCTTTTTGGATTCCAGCATGTCATGGGAGCTTCTGAACTCTTGCCCCAGACGTTCGCGCTTTTTCTTCTCCTCAGTCAACTCAGCCCCTAACCTGTTTAACAGCTCGATCTGTTGTTGGAAAGCATATACAACCTTGTTTTTCTCACTGCGTACCCGAGCTAGCTCTTGCTCTAACCCTTCGTTGATCTTCATCAAGGCTTCTTTCTCTCACACAACTTGCTCGTAGGCTTCCCTAGAAACAGTAGTTGGCTCTTCTGCCGGAATAGGAACAAGGACGGGTGCAGCTGGAAATGGCATTAATAACTGACTTGCCCTTTCCTGGATCCAGACTTGGTATGGCGCATAAGCCTGGCAATCGTTCTTACCCAACAGTGGCTTCCCTTTGCGGTTAATACGTGTCCAGGCATGCTGCAGCTCAGCTAGCAATTCTCCCTTCAAATTACCTGTGAAGTACAGAGATTCCTGTACTTCCTCCTCCTGAGGTGGATTCTTCAGTGCATATCCGAACTGGCGAATGAATAGAGAAGGGTTGTAATTGATACACCCTTTTCTTCCTATCAGCGGCACATTAGGGTACCCAGAACAACTGAAGATGAGCTCAGATCCCAACAGGTCTCGATCAAACCACTCCATATCTTCCGATGATAGCCTCATCAGGCGCTCTGGCCAACCAACTGGAACTGTAGTCTCTGCAACAGATCTTCTCTTAGGAAGGTGACTTTCAAACCACATACTCAGCAAGGGTACACAAAGATGAACATTCTTTCCTCTCCCTTTCTCATTCTTGTAATGCAGTGAGTGGTAGAAATCTCCGAGTAAGGTAGGTACAGGATTACCAGCGGCAAACAAGTAGAAAGCGTCGAAGTCCACAAAATCCGGTATATTGGGAAACAAGACTATGCCATAAATGCACAAGGCCAACACAGCATTGAAAGCAACCCAACACCCGCTCTTGGCATACTCCTGGGCTTTACCAACTAAGAACTGAAGTGAGAAACCTGGAACTCCACGGGAAACAGTAGTCACAAGTTCAGAAGCATCAATATGCAAGGCTTTTGCCAAATCCTCCGGCTTGGGCTTGGCGTCATAGTGAATGAACGGAACCTGGTTCTGCACGGGCAGCTCAACATACTCAGCGTATTCCTCCAGGGTTGGTCCCATAATAAAGTCAGAGAACGTAAAGCACCTCAAAGCAGGGTCGTAGAATTGCATCAAAGCATACAGCCCATCCAACTCTATCTCTGTAGGTTTACACACCAATCTCAGTAGTCTACCATAGCTCATCCGGAAGCTCCTACGAACACCCTCATCAGCAAGAGAGATCAACCCCAGTAAAGGAACAATATCAGGAGTAGGCAATTTGTAAGCAACTGTTCTCCTTAAGCTAGTCATGATCAAACACTCAGAAGTCTGGGCACTAGAACTAGGGAAATGCAAATGCACCTGCAGCACAGACACACGTTAGTGAAATGCAAATGGTAATGGATATGCAGTAATGCAATGCAAGCAACATGCAACAGGGACCAAAGCTGTAGCTGAATAGCCTGGACCATATCAAGAAGTCTCAGATAGATTCTCTAGAAGTCCTCAAACCCTGGTCTCAGGTAGACCTAAAACAAAGCTCCAATACTGGTCTCTGATAGACCCCATAATCATAACCTGAATGGTCTCTAGCAGACCTCAAATCATATTTCCCACCGGTCTCTGACAGACCTCAGAACACATCAACTGGTCTCTGACAGACCTTAGAACACCTCTCCACCTGGTCTCTGACAGACCTTAGAACCCTCCATAAATATCCAGGATCCTGATCAAGAAACAAACCGGTGGTCTGAAGGTCTAGTTACCTGCATAACCCTGAATCCCCTCACAGGTGGGTGGCCCTATAACTGGCACAAGGTACGACATCATATGCGGTCGTCGGCGTCACAGACTTTCAGGGTTGATGATACGATTCCCAGAAGGAGTGGCATCATCAATCCCTGAAGAGGCCTCACTTAGCCAACTTCCAAATGATCGGTCCCCAGAGTCGACAATCCAACTAACCAGCAACCCACGCCAACCAAAGGAAGGGGCAGGAGGCCAACCAGAGGAACCTCGTCTGAGTGTAGATTTCATGGGACACCAAAGCAAGCAAAGCAAGCGGGCACCCACTAATTTCTACTCTAATTCTAGGTGCACTCAAGCCCAGGTCCGACTTATCTCTCAATATCAAAACACCCGTCACACCCCAGATACAGCAACAATAATCAATATATAAAGCTGAAAATACAAGGTTAGAACTATAAAATAACTCCATACAAAATCCTCGACGGGAAAACAAGCGTTAGGATTGACTCTCTTAAGGGACGTTGGATCCCAAATGCATAAGAACTATCGCAGTCCTTAGCAGCCAGGGGACGCTGGTTTCCCCAGCAGAGTCGCCAGCTGTCGCTACTGCGAAAATCGGCGCCGGCTGAACAGAAGAGTCGCCACCGTGCGTTATTTATCCCTCAGAGCGGGAAAGGAAACGCCCGAAGTAAACCTCGCAAACACGGGAAAGGTATGGTCATCGCAACCAAAACCTGGATTCGGGAGTCGGTTACGCAAGGGGAAGGTATTAGCACCCCTCACGTCCGTCGTACTCGACGGGATCCACGCTTGTTTTCGGGTATGGATTGTTATTCTATCTACTCTAAAGGTCAGGGGTTAAAAAGAAAAGAGAATGAAAATAAAATGACTCGGCAAAGTATCGCACGTTATGCCTACGTATTCCCGTCTGGAACGAGAAATCAGAGTCAACGTAGTTCGCCTACCTACGGGAAAGGAGGGGAAGGTTGCTCGCTAGGATATCGTATCCTATGCCTACGTACTTTCATACAGCATGAAAGATCAGAGCAAACGTAGTTCGGGCCACGTACGACACAGGTTTGTCTTGGTTGATTTTATTCCTTCTGAAAAAGGTTTTTCTGATTAACAGTCCCGGCGGACAAAAAATGACGTCTTGATGAGTTCACATTCTTTTACGGAAGAAGTGTCTTTTATTGTGTTTGAAATCTTATTGTGTTTTTCTGTTTGTTTTGAGGAAGAAGAGACAGAACTCTAACCTATGGTTGCAAAGGGAATCACACTAACCTAATGTTATCATGCATGGGTTAAGACCTAGTGTCTATCATGCTCCTCTCTTGCGCAGAGAGAAACAGAGATCCTACGGGATAGGCAAAAATAGAAACAATAACAGATATAATAAAGCGGTAAAATGCATGGATGCAACAGTACAAGCGAGGCAAGGGAGTCCCACTCAACCTCGAACCTAGAAAACAATAGGCAAAAGTGAACAGACTTCACTTTCAACCCAACAAGGTAAACAGCAAACAATACAGCCAGGAAAACCAATCAATACATCAAGAAATGAAATACAGCAAAAATAAACAGCTTCAGCAGCTTTGAATCAACATTTAGCTCCAAGTAATCTCCAATCAGCTACAGGCTTCAACAAGCATCAATCTCCATCTTTATGGCCTTCAGGTAAGGGCTTTGATCATCAGTCTTCTATCTGCAATGGCTTTTCTTCAAGTTCAAACCTCCAGGATGAGGGATCAGTCACAAGAGTGAATTGGGTGTTAAGCAATCAGTTGACTACCAAAGGTGGTGAACAGACTGCTTCTAACACAAAAGACATTTTCTCTCAAGAGTTCTATCTCTTAGACACTATCACCAAGCCTTCCAAAGGAAGGGGGTGAGTGTCTTAGAGAGACTCTGAATCACAGAGAAGAATGGATGCAGACAAGGCAATCCATGTTTGAGAAACAAGCTTTATAATCTAGAGCTCTGCCTAGCTCCTAAACCCTAGTCTCCTCAGCAT
Organism: Lathyrus sativus; assembly: GCA_963859935.3. Taxonomy (NCBI): domain Eukaryota; kingdom Viridiplantae; phylum Streptophyta; class Magnoliopsida; order Fabales; family Fabaceae; genus Lathyrus; species Lathyrus sativus. The sequence goes on from OZ012741.1 coordinate 96,863,435, forward strand.
ATGCTAGCAAGAATCTCCTCATCAACTCTGGAAGTTGGACTTCAACATCTGAATCTCCAATGGCTTCATCTTCTCAAGTCTTCAGCTCTCCCAAATCCCCAGACAATCCCAATACCCACACATACAAGCAATAATCCCCAGAGGGCACACCACACCAGTCAATCAGATATATACAGTACATTAATAGCAATAGGGGAATCCTGACTTTTTCTAAGGGAATCTAATAACTACCCATAGCCCCTATAGTCCCATAGCTAACCTATTCAATCTCTAAGTCCTAAGGGAAGTGAATTAATTCTCCTAAGTCATCACCTAAAACCCTAGTTTGTTCATGTTGTTCACACCTAAACTAAACACCTAAAATTAATTTCTAAAAAATGGGAACTAAATTGTATCTACAAGTTTAATGTCTAACCTAAACAACCTAAAAAGAATGGATGAAAAATATTAAAGCAATTAATAGAACAAAAATTAACAAAATTATGTATGAAATGAAATTATTTAAAATGCTATTTAATTGGAAAATATGGGAAAAATATCAAATAAAAAATAAAATGCAATTTTTATTTTTTATAATTTTCTTGACTTTCTAAAGAAAATGTTAAAAAAAGAATGAATTGAAAATATGCAATTTCTGATTTATTATGAATTTTCAAAAATGAATGAAAATAAAAGGAAATTAAAAAATGAAAATAGAAAGAAATAAAGGGAGGGGGTAAGAATAGCAAGCAGATCACGTTCAGCGCGTTGGGCCCATCAAAATGGGGGGTGTCAATAGCCATCTGAGCCCACTTTCCCCCACTAAATGAAACTGTGCGTTTCAGTTTTTAAAAACTCCCTCCATTCTGAAATTTAATCACGTCCGTTGGATTGGGTCTCCAAGTCAAAGGTCAGCGTACCATCGTGTGGCTCCTGACCCTTCTTCAACCTCCAGCCATTTAGGGTTTCAGAAACCCTTTTCATGCACGATATTTCCATCCCTCTGTTCTATCTCATACCTCCATGAAATCATGAGATTCAAAAACCAAAAATGCTCTAAAACTCTCCCTTTACACAGCCATGATGCTATCTCATTCTGAAACTCACTCAAGGAGCAAACTCGATAGTGATACCAGATAGAATCCACCATTATCACCTGCTAACAACTACTTCAATTCTCCACAAAATTCGCCCTAAACTAATCTACAACTTATCCAGATCACAGCATGCTAATCCAATCACATTTTCATGCCTTATCCTAGCAATTACAAGCCTCAACAGTTTTGATGCACCATACTCAATCTTCATAAAACCTTCCCAAATTCATCCAAAACAGTCCTCTACCCTACCTTAACCGTTCTACACTAACAAAACCCTAAGATTATAACTAATTCATGCCATACGAAGAGGAAACAAACCTGGTGCAATTTCTTGATACAGGTGCTGAGATCTCTAAATCAGATGCTTGTGATGAATGGAAAGTGATCAACAAGCTTGGTGATTACTTCTGTATGCAATAATTCGTGTGCAAACTCCTTGAATCTTGTGCTTCCAATTTCTTGAACCTTGAACAATGAAACTTGTATGGCACTCTCCTTGATTGATTCAACCAAATGAACATGTGAATTACAACCTATAGATGATAGTGATGAAGTTCAAATCAAGAATGAGAAAGATTGGTGAGAAATTGAGGGAGTTTGAGAAGCTTATGCAAGAATGGAAAAGTGTGGAAAACTTGGGATATTTGAGCAAATGAAGTCACCAACCCTTGCATGAACCATCTTGCATGAATATATAGATGAGGTTAGAACCTCCTAGAAACTTGGAGAAGTTTCCCTTGCACAAATTCCCTTGGATTTTGATTATGTTTCTTACATTGCAAGCAACCATGGATAACTCACAAATTATGAACTAAACTCAAAATTCCACTTTAGCCAATGTCTTTAAAATGCCCTTTCCATTCAAAATGACCTATAATTTTGCTTCAATTGGCCAAGATATGAAAAATCTCATTTTTAAGGCCATTTTTATTCATTAAATTCAACAATTTTGAAACCTTGTGCTATGAATCTTTACAATCTCTCATGGTCACTTTTGTAGACTCAAAATGTCATTTGGAGCAAGTTTGATTTTGTAAGTTTTTCCATTTGAGGCCTCCTTGTATGAGTTTTGGGCATAGGTTAAAATGACCTGTAATTCACAAATGACCAAAATACCTTTTGCTTGCCAAGACCATAAGTAGAGTTACACAAATCATATGAAGGCATACTATACCATTCTAGAAAGCTAAGATAATAAGGAACAATTATTATGTTTACCAGAAATTCATTTGAAATCTCCTTGAGGGGTAAAAATTGCTTGGAAGTCAAGTCACTTTCACAGACAAAATTTCAGATACCTCAGATGACCTGTAACTTGCAAGGACCATAACTTGAGTTCTATAAATCTCCTTGATGTCTTCCACCACTCAAATTAAAGGTATTGAGATCCTCTACAAGTTTCATGTTGGCCAAGGATCCATTTGAAGCTTGCATTTTGACTTATCTTGCTTGGAAATTTGACCTAAACTAGGGGATTTTACATAGAAACCCTAATTTAGAAACCCCTCTTCTCCTTGATTTCTCTTGATTCTTTCTTAGCATAACAACATATCCTTATTCTCCATGTCAAATGATGAACCCCACATCTCTTCAATAGCCCTTAATGCCTTTCCAACAATCCTTTGACCTAGGGTTGACCTAGGGTTGATCCAGATGAAACCCTAGTTGACTGTCTTCAACTGTAATTCTTGTGATCACATCAACAACTTGTTTTCTTCTCCAAATGACTTTCTAAATCCTCCAAGATGTCTAGACACTCCCCATGCTCAGCCCACAGCTCACAATTTCATTGCTGATCCTCAGACATCCTCAGCTAGGAGATATACTCAATGCTTGATCCACTAAACTCCCTGCTTTCAAATTCTTTTCTGATGCCTTGAATGAGATTGACTTAGGATGATAACCTCTGGATAGGCCTCTAGAGATGAGAATAATGATTGGTCCCCCTGTTGTATGACTTGCTATGCTTATGCTATGCAGATGAGTAACCTATGTACATGACTCTTTATGCAAATGCTAATGATATTGAAACATAAACCAAGTGAATAAGGTTGAGCAAATTTTAGGGTGCAACACTATGCAATTGGGAGGCTGTGGAAATTCCTGTCTTTTTACCATTAGAGTAATTCATTTTGCTTGTTAGCTTTGTGTTTTCTTTAAAAAGTTCTCGACCTTGCCCAAGGCCTGCGAATTATTTTGTATGGGACACTTTGCAAATTGGAAAAATCTATGAATGAAAAGTGTTTTTGTTAAAGCTCTTGTTTATTTCCTGCTTATCATTTTCACTCTTTTTGTTAAAAGGAAAAATGGCAACTTTTTTTGAAAATGTAAAACCAACCCTTCATCTGCATGTCTATGTGTGTGTGTCTAATCATTCCTAAAAATAAAAACATGCAGAACACTTCCATTACCCACAGAATCCCATGATCCTTCAATTCCTTCTACTAGTGGTTCATCTGTCTTCCAAGCCGAAGAAGAAAGTGATGAAGAATTAGAAGTCCCAGAAGAATTGAAGAGGATGGCTAAATACGAAGATGTTTATTTTCAGTCGTACAAAGAACAGATTGACATCATCAACCTGGGTTCTGAAGAAGAGAGAACAGAAGTCAAAATTGGAGCCCTGTTAGGGACATAAGTCAAAAGCAAGCTAACATCACTCCTTAAAGACTATGTTGACATATTCGCTTGGTCTTATCAAGATATGCCAGGGTTGGACACCGACATTGTTATGCACAAGCTCCCCCTAAAGCCAGAGTGTTCTCTAGTAAAGCAAAAACTTCACAGATCAAGACCGAACATGGCTCTTAAGATCTGAGATGAAGTCAAGAAACAAAATGATACAGGTTTTTTAGCAGTATCCAAATATCCGAAGTGGGTGGCCAACATTGTGCCAATTCTGAAGTATCGCTACTGCGAAAAACAACCGGCAAAAAAAAACAGAAGAGTCGCCACTTTCGTTATTTATCCCAAAAGAAGGAAAGGAAACGATCGCAAAAACCTAAAGAAAAAGGGAAAGACAAGGTCATCGCAACCATGTCTGGATTCGGGAGTTGGTTACGCAAGGGGAAGGTATTAGCACCCCTCACGTCCGTTGTACTCGACGGGATCCACGCATTGTTGTCTATCTAAAAGGGTGTGTTGAAATTATCTAGCTAAAGGCTTAAGGACAAAAGAAAAAAGAAAAGAGAAACTGACTCGGCATAGCATCACCGCTCTGTGCCTACGTACTCCCTCGTGCAATGGAAAAGTCAGAGTCAATGTAGTTCGCCTAACTACGGCTAAAGAAGGGGGGAAGGTTGCTCGCCGAGACATCGCGTCTCGTGCCTACATACTTTAGTCTAGTACGAAAGATCAGAGCAAACGTAGTTCAGGCTAAAAGGACCACATGTTGGTTCAACAGTTTTTAGGCCCGAGTAGGGTTAACAGATAGTTCTAGCAGTTGGTGTATGCAGCTCGACCATTGGAGACTTAGGCGTTACCGTTTGCGGTAGAACTAAAAGTTAACAACACTCTTGCTTATGAAAATATTTTCCTGATTAGGATCCCGAAGGATAAAAAGGTTTGAAATGTTTTTTTGTTTTTTAAATAAGAAGTGTTTTGAATTAGAGTGTTCATAATGTATGTTGTAACAAAGTCTAAAACCTAGGATCGAATGCGTCGCATATCGTCCTAAGGACGTATACTAAACACTCTAGGCAATTGAGAGATAACCACTCAATCACCATTTCCCAAGTACAAGGCTCATGGAACATCATTAATTATATTTATTAGGTGGATTGAAGTTGTTTGAAGATGAGAAGAGAAAGGGACGAACTAGAGGGGGACTAGACCAAACCCTAGAAGTTGTCATGCAAAGTACACCTAAAGTTGGGATTACAAAAGGGAAATCTCTACCTAATGTTATCATGCATTTTTATAAGCCTAATGTCTATCATAACCTCTCTTGAGAAAGAGTCAAGAGAGGTTAGAAATCCTAAGGGGAGGAAGATAAGAGAAGAAGAAACAATAAAAGAAACAATGCAAATGAAGGATGCAAACACAAATGCACAGGTAAGAACACATAAAATGAAAGTGAGAGGAAAACGTCTGTGGGGTAGTAGCCACCACAAGCTCATCTCAACCAAGCATGCACATGAGGATGCAAAGAGAAAAGGGAGAGAAATGCACAAAAACAAGCACACAAATCAACACTTAAGTCACATATGCAAAAGGGAATCACACAATGTAGACATGAAATGGAAAAGGCATGAAAAATAGTAAACAGCTCCTAAAAATACCAAATAAAATCTCATTGGACCCCCAAGGTGTTAGGAACCAGGGGTCCAAATTAGAGATCAAAACTCAAAGCAAAACTACCTCAAAGCAAACACACAAGGTATGCCCTAAACTAGGGCAAAAAGAAAGGTTCACAAAACCAAACCAAAACCTTAAACAAAACTTGATAAAAACAGAAATAAAAATATGCAAAAATTCTTCAACATGTTAATGCAATGCTCAAAAATTTTCATGCAAAAATAAGGAGTATACACCCACAAATAAAATCAAAAGAAAACAATGTCACAATTTAATTCAAATAAAACATCCCAAATTAATTAATTCTTTTTTTTAATGAAAATAAACTAAAAAAATAAAATAAAAATACTATAAAATAAAAGACAAGTCAAAGAGTCTAAAACATATTTTTGATGAATTTAAATAATTGAAGAATTTTTATAATGAATTAAATTAAAACAGGAAATTAAAACAAAAAATAAAATAAAATAAAATAAAATAACCAAAACCCACGGTGTAAATAGCAAACAAAATTAGTTGAAAAGTGGAATTGGGCCAGACAGGGGGGTTTGAATAGCAATAAAGCCCAAGGTGCGTCCAAACAAATCAGAGTTCAAACAATAGTCATGTGCATCAGGTCAAAAGAGGCGTACGATGGAAACTCATCATGGAGCGCTTGATCAATTGGTAAGCGCATCAAGGGGCTGAGAAGCTGCCAGCGCATTAATGAAATTTAAACCTGATTGTATAGCGCATAGTCAGACATGGAGTACCGTGGGTCTTACTCAAGACCGTTAACCTGTAAAGTAACCTCATCGCACGGTCCAAAGGTCGTCTTCTCCACTTTAAAAGACCTAAAACCAGTCACCGGCCGGAGGTACTATTCTGTTATCTTCTCCGGTCGTCTCCCACCGTGCCAGCGACGGAAAAACACACAGGCTTCGTAACTGAACCAAAATCAACAAACTCCTAACCAAAATTGATCTACGCGTCATGAGGAGTCTAAATCTGGCCTTGGTTTCAATTTTTAAGCAACATACAAAGCAATACGAAGAGAGAAAGAAAACGTGGTCAAACTGGAATGCTCATAATCATCAACCAAAAGAGCCCAGAAATTATCTACACGTTGCAAGGAGTTCAAATCCATGTTTCAATAAGCTTAAAACCCCAAGACAAAGCCAGAAATCAAACAACAAGTTTGGTGCTCTCAACATCAAAGTTCATAAACAACTATCAAAGCATACCAGAAACGATCTACCATGTCCATAGTTCACAACTACACAAGAATGGCAAGCAAGTTCAACATGAATTGAGAGTAATTTGGAAAAATAGTTTACCTAGTGGAGAGCCTCCACTGGGCCTTGAAACTATGTTGAAGCTTAAGGGAAACAAGCCAAAATCACTCCATAATCATCAAGGAAGATTTAGGTGAGCTTAATTTGGCCTGAAATGATCTGAATCTGAGAATTCGTATTTTGAGTTTCTTCACTTTTTTCAAAACTGCTCCTTAGCCAAACCTCTACCAAATCGTGCCCTTAGGGTTTGTGAAGCTTACTCAGGTTTTATGTAATGGATTTGGACAGAAATGGAACCTTATTTCAAGCCATTAAGCCCAATTGCCGTTCCACTTTTTTCTCACTTTTTGCTTGCCATCACACACGAATTTCCCACTGCACATGCTCATATTTTGTTTCAAATCAGTTGCACATGGTCTGAGTTGATCAAAGGGTCAAGAATTAGCCCTTGTTTTTGATCCTATGGTAGATTTCCAATTTGTTACTTCATGGTGAAGAAACTATGAAAATGGCCAACCTCATGACCTCAAATTGTAAATGTGGAATTGGCATTGAATTTAGAACATCAATTGCACTCAAAAAATGCATAAATTTGCTTTGAACAAGTTCCAAATCAATCAATTCTCAATTTCTCATTTTAAGCCTTCTTTATGAAAAATTCAAAGCCCAATTCTTTAATCCAAGCTCTCACCATGACAAGAGATGATTTGGTAATGCGAATGGCCCTATTTGAAGCAAGTTTCATGTTGAAAAGATTTCCATTTGAAGTGCGCAAGTTGGTGAAATGGACCTATAATTTTATGACCTGTAATCTTACTTTCCCAAAATACCCCTGATTTACAAGCCTCATAACTTGAGTTCTACAAATTAGATGAAAGACTTCTAGTACATTTGGAAATCTAAGATCAAGACCTACAACTTTCATGTTGGCCAAAAGTTTAGGAGAAACATCCTTCTAGGTCAAAAATGGCTTGGAAGTTGGTTGACTTTTGTTGACCAAAATCACATCCCTCTGATGACCTGTAACTTGTATGGATCATATCTTGAGTTCTATAAATCCAATCAAAGACTTCTAGTACTCAAATTAAATCTAAGAACATTCTCTACAAGTTCCATGTGGGTCAAAAGTTGATATGAAACTTGTATCATGAGATAGGTGGTCTTGAAGTCAGGCACTAAATAGGGGATTTTACCCTGAGAACCCTAATTTAGTAACTTCTCACACACTTGATTCTTGATGAATTGATCTTGAAATGATATATTAGACCCCTCAACACAACATCCCATGACCATAGAGACTTTGAATTGAGTTTCAACCTCCTTCAATTGAAAAATTGACTTAGGGTTGATCAAATGAAAACCCTAATTGCAACACCTTCAACTATAACCTTTCACACTTGGCACAACAACTTGAATAAGCTCCACAATGATTCTCAAGTCATTCAATGAGCTACCTTAACCCCTTATATCCATAACCATGAATCCACAATCCTCTAGTGATCTTGAACTGGCCTTCAAGTTAGGAGCTGACCCACATACATCCATCCTTCCTTTCATAAGACCATTACCTACTTTTTGATGACTTGATGACCATCCAAACTTGAGTAACACCCCTTGCTTAGGCTCAACCCTCTGAGTAGACTCCTATTGATATGTATAAACTCTTGATCCCCTGTTCAATGAAAAATGCTATGCAATGCAAATGCTAGAAAGAAATGAAATGAAACACAAGCCAGCTAAAGAAAAAGGTTGGGAAAATTTTGGGGTGCAACAGCTGAAATAAACTGCAAAACTCTGATTGGGGAACAAATATCCAGAAAACTGAACACAGACAATTACAACGGTAACTGGCTGACTGATCATCCGATAAAGAACACCTGACATTGCTGCCAGTCATCTGTGTAACGCCACAGACATTGAACCCATGGACCGGATCAACATGCACTTGATCCTTTCCATTGTCCAAAACCAGATCAACATGCACTTGATCTTTTCACATCGTCTAAATTCGGATCAACATGCACTTGATCCTTTCACATCGTCTAATGATAGACAGGAAGAAAAACAATCTCGAAGGTTCACATCGTCTAAAGCCGGATCAACATGCACTTGATCCTTTCACATCGTCTAATGATAAACAGAAAGGAAAACAGTCCCGAAGGTTCACATCGTCTAAAGCCGGATCAACATGCACTTGATCCTTTCACATCGTCTAATGATAGATAGGAAGAAAAACAATCCCAAAGGTTCACATCGTCTAATGATAGACAGGAAGAAAAACAATCCCGAAGGTTCACATCGTCTAATGATAGACAGGAAGAAAAACAATCCCGAAGGTTCACATCGTCTAATGATAGACAGGAAGAAAAACAATTTAAATCTCGCATCGTCTAATGATAGAAGAGAGGAAAACAATCCCGAAGGTTCACATCGTCTAATGATAGACAGGAAGAAAAACAATCCAAATCTCGCATCGTCTAATGATAGACGAGAGGAAAACAATCCCGAAGGTTCACATCGTCTAATGATATACAGGAAGAAACATCATATCTAGAACTCATATCGTCTAGTGATAGACGAGAGGAACAATAAATCCAAATCCTGCATCGTCTAATGATAGACGAGAGGAAAAGATATAGGCCACGTCAATGAACCTCAAAACTATCCATCAAATTTCAGAATCCTTTCGTCCATAGGAATTGATGGAAAAATATCTTCAAAGGAGCCACATCATCAATAAGAACTGACAGGAAGAAAACCACCTTCAAAGAGCCATGTCATCAATAAGAATCAACAACTAGGAAATCCTAACATTATTCAAAGAGCCCCGACGTCAATAAGAATCGACAGCCAGAAAAACCCCTCTTGTAATGTCATTTCAACCAATAAACAAAAAGAAAACCATATCTGAAAGATCGCCTTGAAACCTCTCAACGTCTAAAGATAGACAGAGAGAAAACCATATCCAAAACTCATATCATCTAATGATAGATGAGAGAAACATACATCCCAAAAATCTCACATCGTCTAATGATAGACGAGAGGAACATCATACACAAAGCTCGCATCGTCTAATGATAGACTAGAGAAAACCTGTTGGGGAAACACCTCGTTGATAGGCACTGACGGGAAACAAATCTACTTGGGGATGTCATCATCAGAGGACTGATGGACAAAATCATAGCCACATGATGATCTGAAACCCGAGTAAACCGATAAGTTGTCTGAACAAAGCTGTTGGATAAATGCCCCTGCATTGATTACGAAGTGATTCAAGCGGCCACAGAAGGCTGACAGAAACTGGCTTATGCTTCAAATGCATATGCGTATGTTTGAATATGGCGTAATGCTCCATACGAAATGGAAATGCTACGTGTTTGAGGATGAAATGCAAAGATGATGCAAATATGATAACAACATGCAAAGATGCAGATGCAGGTTCAGGCTGTCGGAGAAAGCTGGATACAACAGAACATTCCAGCAAAATAAATGCTGGAAAGGTGAAGCCAACTCAGCTGGGGATAACCAGATGTGCCAAGTATGATTGGACTCTACTGGGAGTAGCTTACACGTACCAATGATGATTGGACTTTTGCTGGAGAAAACAGACGAAGTCTTCCAGCGTACCAAAGGGAATTGGATTTGCAAAGGATCAGGTACGACTGATGCTGGAGAAAATGTCCTGTTTGAACTCAGGTTTTTTTTGGTTAAAGGGTCAAGGGATAGTAGCACGACTTCCTGACATTCGTATTGCACTTGAAAGTTAGCTGAACCTGCTTGAACAACTCTGAAGATATGAAGAGGAACAAATCCTACGCTTCCAATCTTGCCCCAGCTCGTGGAATCACTGTGGGAATGTTCCTCGAAAGGAAATCTGAAATCTCATGCCCTGATGGCTTGATATGCACTGCCTAAGCATCTTGAACCTCGAAAAGGTGCTTCACATTAATTTCCCCACGGGGTAAGGAATAGCTTCTGCGCTCTTTGGGGTGGCGTGCCCCAATCTTACAACGACTTTGCCTTAGATTCGTTGATCTGTGGGGAGAGTGCTTCTTGGCTGCGAGAAATTCACCGAATCTCGACTTGACTGCTTCAGATTAACTGACTTCTGGATGGCTGACTCCCATGATATCATTTGATATAACTTGACCCAGTTCGATTGAGTATTCAAGCAATCTGCACTCTATCCTGATCAATCTTTCCACTGTGAACACTCTCCTGCTGGCAAGTGTTTACTCACAAGTAAAACAAGTTGTCCTGCATAAAATATATATTAAATGCAATGCATATGACAGTTTTCGAAATCCAATCTGTTCACTGGAGAAATTTGTGACATAAGGTGAATAAATCATTTATCAACATGTCAACATTAGTGCAACACTATAAGAGGAATCCTTTTAGGAGTCAGTTTCAATGCGATCTTTACCGAAGTATGCTTTCAAAACAAACCTGCTTCAATTAGGACTTTTTTAGGTTGTATCTTGGTCGGGTTCACGATTTACAAGAAAAGGATAAAGGCTCAAAATTCATTGTAACCCACCCATTCTCCGTGATGTTCTCCAATCCTACATTCAGCTAATTTGACACTAGCGCTCACCTTTCAGAGGTTGAATGATGGGAGTGTTGGTTCGGAAAACCACAAGTTTTTCAGAGTGACAGTCACTCACTTTTCACCTTTTGGTGCCTGAATCACACGACTTGTTTTTCATTATCATCATCTTTATTTCCCTAACTTTTGCCTGGACTGGCTCTTTTGAGCTTCTTTTGATTTCAAAGTCCAGCGGGATGCCCTAATTTTTGCCTAAGTCGCTTGTTTTCACGATTCAACTTAGCGGGCTTTGTTCTCTTTTTTCCTTTAAATTCTTTTTCTTTTCTAGCAAATTGTGTGACACCGGCTTGTCTGACTCTTTGGGGAATAACGTGACTGTTTCACTCCTTGATCGACAAGGTTTAACCATTGTGGTTCTTTAGGCACGACCTATACAGGTGTGATTTATGCTCAAACGGGAACACTCCTATTGCAATTTGGATGTTCGTTCAAATTAGCTGACAACTACCCTGCCCCAGGTTAAGATTTAGGGTTTTTCGCTTTCAGAAAGTAACTCCTACCACTAGGCTCAAAGGGGTTGACAAGGGATTATCATCCTTATATCTCCGGTGTTTGGGAGTTTGAAATAATGCATGTACATCATTAGCAGGTTTTATTTCAAAAGCATACAATCAGAAGCTTGCGCATCTTTAAACTTCGTCATCCTCCCCGGACTCCGCTTAAACAAGCGTATAACATCTGTCATCTGTAAAAACAATTAGTGAACACGAATGGATTAAATCAAAACATGCATATTTATTTCATTAATATCAATCAAAGGAAACAACAAGTTTTACAAACGAGATTGCACTTTAAACAGAAAGGAAATTACAAACATAAAGAAATAACAGGATAAAATGAAAATTGTCAGCTTCTGGGAACTGGGCTTTCACACTTATCAGCTACTGCGGGAATGATGCGACTCTTGAAGTCTTCAAACTCAATCAGACGAGCGATGTGACATAGGCACTGGACGCCGAGGAGCACTCCTTCTTTTCAGATTGTTGCTGTGGGGCCAATTCTGATTCTGGTACTGATAGCTTTGCTGCAAGGACCTAAAAGGTCGTGGACTCTGAACGGCAGAAACATTCGGCGACTGGGTTTGGACTCGTGAGGACTCTCCTTGCTCGGGCGCTTTCATCCTTAACCTTGATCCAGGAATAGGCAGCAACTGTGGGCAGGGGGATTCTTACACCAAAGATTGTAGGATATACTCTTGACCTACTGCAGCTTTAGGAATGGGAATATGAGTACCCATCTCTTTTTCACGACAGGGAGCAAACTCGCCTGATACCTTCATGCCGCTCGACGTGAACACAATTGTCTTCGAATCAATTAGGTCCTGAACCTTATGCTTAAAAGCTTTACAGTTCGCAATGTCGTGCCCCTGTCCTCCAGAGTGGAAATCACAATAAGCATTTACATCGAAGCCCGGTGTTGGTTGGCCAGTAAGTGGATCCAAAGTTTGAGGCTTTACCAACTGAAGTTGGAGCAAGAGTTACACCAACTGAGCATAATCCATGGGGATCTGATCGAAAATTCTATCTTGAGATTTTATCCTTTGACCGTATCTTCTAATCCTGGGATTCTCCTGAGGAACGGGACACAACTGATGGCACGGGAATTTCAGAACCTCCGGCTGTGCAGCAGACTTCTGACATACATTTCGCTCTGGAAAAGGTTCCTCAGATAGAAGTGGAACAAGCATCTTTGCTGCAGCCTCAGGCATTTGATCACCTTCTTTTCTGAGCACACTCCTTATCACTTCCATGATTAAACCCACTTGAGTCTTCAATTGCTGGTTTTCCTCTCTGAGCGCATTCAGATCCAAGCGCAACACTTACATGTCCGCAATGAACTGCCCCATCTGGCTATTGACTTCTCTCAGCTTTGCTTGGACTTGCTCCATGACTTTGCGGGAGTTCCTATATCTGATTGTGTAACCTGCAACAAACTAGTGGAGAACAGGAAATAAGACCCACGGTTCTGAGGTACCTGTTATGCAAGAATGCCATGCAGAAAGCAAACACACATTCACAACAAGACAAAGAGAAAACCAAGCCATAAGCACAGAGATAGACACCTCGCACAAATATGCAAAACCAACACCAGCAACATATAAGTACAAATGAGTATGAATACAATGACCTCAACCAACAAGCCTGGTGATGGTCAGCAAACAATAATGAACAGAGGCTAAACACGTAAGCAAAGAAAACAGATGCGGCAGTTGGCACAGGAAACCTTCTAGCAACTTCCCTCATATTCAACTGAGCCTTTAGTTTGAAACTCTTCAGAGCACACACTCTCGGTGTATCCTTCCATAACAAGAACTGCCATGCCCTCATGGTGGGATGAAGGGGAATCATTAATCTGAATAATACCCTGAGGCATGATGGAAAACTTGTTAGAGTCTAACAGAGTCTGAACTTGGCTCCTAAGCACTTTACAATCATATGTGGAATGCCCTTGTGCCCCCAACATGGTACTCACAGCGAGCATTGACATTGAAGCCTGGAGGGTACGGCAGGATCATTGGATTAGTCTCTTTTGGCACTATCAACCCACCTTTGACCAAATCCGGCAACAACTGACCATACGACACCAATAGCTGAGTAAACTGCCTTTCGGGTTTCCTGGTTCTTCGTCGAGCATGCTGACGCGGTTGATGACGGTAAGACTATTCACTTTGAACACTTGAAACGTTTGAAAACTGAACCTGAGGTGCCGAAGATTCTGAAATAAGATTACTTCCTTTCTCCCGTTCTTCTTGTGAACTAACAACTGATTCATTGTCCTCAACTGAGATGAAATGAATGTCTCTAATCTTCCCATTTTTGAGTCCACTCTCAACGCGTTCACCCATTATCACCAGGTCAGCAAAGTTTGACATTCCCCCGCTGATCAACTTGTCAAAGTAATGGCCCTTCAGAGTACCCAAGAAGATGTCAACCAGTTCTCCATCCTGAAGTGGTGGTTGAACACGAGCAGCGAATTCTCTCCATATCTGCACATACCCTCTAAAGGATTCATTCTCCGCCTGAGATAATTCTTGTAACTGCATGCGACTAGGAGCCATATTGAGATTGTAGTCATACTGCTTCACGAAGGCATTGGCTAATTCTGACCATGATCTGATACAACCACTCTCCAACTGCATATACCAACTCAACGATGCTCCACTCAGATTGTCCTGGAAACAGTGAGTCATAAGCTGGTTATTGTGAACATGTGAAGTCATTTTCCTGCAGAACATCACCAAATGCTGCTTCGAACAACTATCCCCTTTGAACTTCTCAAAATTTGGCATTTTAAACTTCGGCGGCATCACAAGACCGGGCACCAGACACATGCTCACAGCACTCAGATCAAGAGTGTCGCTACTGCGAAAAACAACTGGCGGAAAAAACAGAAGAGTCGCCACTTTCGTTATTTATCCCAAAGAGAGGGAAAGGAAACAATCGCAAAAACCTAAAGAAAAAGGAAAGACAAGGTCATCGCAACCATGCCTGGGTTCGGGAGTCGGTTACGCAAGGGGAAGGTATTAGCACCCCTCACGTCCTTCGTACTCGACGGGATCCATGCATTGTTGTCTATCTAAAAGGGTGTGTTGAAACTACCTAGCTAAAGGCTTAAGGACAAAAGAAAAAGAAAAGACAGGACTCGACAGAACAATTGCTGTTCTGAGCCTACGTACTCCCTCGTGCAATGGGAAAGTTAGAGTCAACATAGTTCGACAAACTACAGCTAAAGAAGGGGGGGAAGGTTTCTCACCGAGACATCGCATTTCGTGCCTACATACTTTCGTCTGGTACGAAAGATCAGAGCAAACGTAGTTCGGGCTTACGAGAACACAGGTTGTTCAAAAGTTTTACCCGAGTAGGGTTAACAGACAGTTCTAGCAGTTGGTGTATGCAGCTCGACCTTTGGAGACTTAGGCGTTACCGTTTGTGATAGGAATGAAAGTTAACAACACTCTTGTTTATGAAAAAGGTTTTCCTGATTAAGACCCCAAGGGGTGAAAAAGAGTTTGAGTTGTTTTTGTGTTTTTTAAGGAAGAAGTGTTTTGAATTAGAGTGTTCATAATGTATGTTGTAACAAAGTCTAAAACCTAGGATCGAATGTGTTGCATATCGTCCTAAGGACGTATACTAAACACTCTAGGCAATTGAGAGGTAACCACTCAATCACCATTTCCCAAGTACAAGGCTCATGGCACAACACTCATTATATTTATTAAGTGAATTGAAGTTGTTTGAAGATGAGAAGAGAAAGGGGACAAACTAAGGGGGACTAGACCAAACCCTAAAAGTTGTCATGCAATATGCACCTAAAGTTGAGTTTGAAAGGGGACTACCTAATGTTATCATGCATGGTTAGAAACCTAATGTCTATCATAACCTCTCTTGAACAAGAGAGGTTAGGAATCCTAAGGGAAGGAAGACAAAAAGAAAAAGAAACAAATAAGAAGAAACAAAGCAAATGAAGAATGCAACCACAAATGCAACAAGGAAGATAAAGATGCATTGCAAGTGAGGGAGGAAATATGTATGGGGATGGAGCATCCACAAGCTCATCTCAACCTCAAGCCATGGTATGAACAATTTCAAGAGAAAAATGAGAGAGATGCATCACAAACAAGTAACAAAAACAATGAGAAAAAGTCCTCACAGATTCATTACTTTAAGTATGCTTCAAGTTCCTCATAAGGAGGGACCAAGAAACCTTAAGTAGTATTCCAAAGTCATAGGACAGAATGGGGATGAGAAGAATAGATCTCAAAAGCTAAATCAAAACATCACAAGCAAATGCAATCAACAACATCAAAGAATGCAAGCAAACACCACATATGGAAACACAATGTGCAAATATGAAAGTATGAGATCAAATGAACAACTTATGCATAAGGTAAAGACCTATGAATTGGCACACAAGACCTATAACAAGCCCCTGACATGAAACAATCAAAATAAGGTTCATCAACAATGCACAACCAAGCTTTTGGAAGCAAAACAAAACAAGTACACCAGCAAAGATGCATAAACATGAAGTAACTTGCAAAATACATAAAAATATTAAAATGCATCTAAAATTCCAAATAAAATTTCAAAGGACCTCCAAGGTATTATAAAATAGGGGTCAAAAGGGAAGATTGAAAATCAAAAGGAAAGTGCCTCAACAGAGGGCAAACACCAAGAATGTCCCAAACTAAGGCAAAAATGGAGAGGGAACAAAAGGTAATTCAAACTACATGGAATCAGCACTTAAAAATCATGGAAAAAATATCCAAAGATCAATCAACATGTTAATGAAATGCTCAAAAAAATTCAAGCAAAAATGAGGAAATTAAACATAGAAATAAAATCAAGAAAGAACAAAACTACAATTTAAATCAAATAAAACAGCCCCAATATTTAATTCATTTTTTAATTGAAAATAAAGTGAAAAAATTAAAATAAAATTTCCAGAAAAAACTAGACATCTTGAAGTTTGTGAAAATTATTTTTGGGGAAATTTTAAACTATTGGAACCATTTTATTTGAATTAAATTTGAAACAACTCAAAACAGAAAAATAAAAGAAATAAACAATTAAATGGGAATGATGTGGTGCAAACAGCAAACATTTTCAGTGTAAAATGCAAATGGGCCCAGGCTGGGGGGGGGGGCGAATAGCAACTCGTGAATGGGCCCTGTGAGAGAAAAAGAAAAGAAAATCTAAATGAACTATATGTGGTTGGTTGACTAAGGACCAAGGTGGAAATCAGTGTAAACCGTGTGATCATTAAAATGAAGCACATGATCAAAAAACACAAATCAGACAAGTGAGATGCCGCCACGTCAGCTTTCTTCCTCATTGAGACTCGCCGGCGCCGGAAGAACTCCGATCTTCTTCTTCCTCGCCTCCGGCCGCCGCAGACCACTTCCCTCACCGTAACTCCATCAATTTTCGACCATTTTCAACAAACCTTAGATGAAAACTCATCTACTCGTCGCGAGGATCATGAATCCAACCTTTATTTCCATTAATTCTCAACAACAACTCCAAAAATCAAACAACAAGCAAAACGTGCAAAAATGAAAGTTCACCAAAACTCAAATTAATTGGTCTAAACCTCATCTACATGTTGCAAGGAGTAAGAATCCACAAAAATTACAGCAAAACACCACGAAAATTCTTCAAACCGAATCAACAAAGTTTTGAGCTCATAAAATCAAACATCATAAACTTAAACAAAAATGATCCAGAAATGATCCATACAACTCAAGGATTCAAATGCAACGAAAATGGTGAAAAACCATGGCATATTAAGAGTGTAAGGTTGAAAATTAGTTTACCTAGTAGAGAGCCTCCACTGGGCCCTGAAACTGCGATGAAGCTTAACGAAAAATGCCCAGAACCACTCCATGAACTTCAATTGAGGTGTTTGAAGGCTTGATTTGGTCTGAAAGTGGTTGAATTTGAGAATTCATTTTTGAGTTTTTCTTCACTTTTTCAAAATGTGTTATGGCTGTTCATGCACGAAAATGACCTAGCTCTGCTCCAATTTTCATCTGGAATACTTATATATTGGGTCTATGATCAAATGGGGCTTCAATTCAAGCTAAACAGCCCATTTCAAAATTTCAAATTTCACCACTTTTTCCAAATTATCATACACGTTTTTACCACTACACCAGCTGGTTTTTCAATCCAAGGAATGAGATTTGAGGCTTAATTTTGATCCTATGGTTGATTTCCATTTTGTTACTTCAAGAGGAAGAAACCATGAAAATGGACTATTTTGAGACCTCAAATTTCCAATGTGAAGATGGCAATGTCTTTGAATTATTATTTGCAATCAGAAAATGCACAAACTTGCCTTGAAAAAGTTTAAAATCCATTAATTCGCAATTTCTCAATTTAAGCCTCCTTTATGAAAAATTCAAACCCCAAATTCTCAAACCAAGCCTCCACCATGACAAGAGATGATTTGGTAATACAAATGGCCCCATTTGAAGCAAGTTTCATGTTGAAAAGATTTCCATTTGAAGTGTGAAGTTGGTGAAATGGACCTATAATTTTATGACCTGTAATCTTACTTTCCCAAAATACCCCTGACTTGTAAACCTCATAACTTGAGTTCTACAAATCAGATGAAAGACTTCTAGTACAATTTGGAAAGATAAGATCAATACCTACGACTTTCAAGTTGGCCAAAAGTTGAGGAGAAACATCCTTCTAGGTCAAAACTGACTTGGAAGTTGGGTTGACTTTTGTTGACCAAAATCATATACCTCTAATGACCTGTAACTTGTCTGGATCATAACTTGAGTTTTATAAATCCAATCGAGGACTTCTAGTACTCAAATTAAATCTAAGAAAATGCTCTACAAGTTCCATGTTGGCCAAAAATTTATATGAGACTTGTATCTTGAGGTACGTGGTCTTGAAGTCAGGCACTAAATATGGGATTTTACCCTGAGAACCCTAATTTAGTAACTTCTCACACACTTAACCCTTTATGAATTGAACTTGAAATGATGTCTCAGACCCCTCAACAAAACATCCCATGACCATAGAGACTTTGAATTGAATTTCAACCTCCTTCAATTGCACAATTGACTTAGGGTTGTCATGCAAAGTACATCTAAAGTTGGGATTACAAAAGGGAAATCTCTACCTAATGTTACCATGCATGTTTCGAACCCTAATGTCTATCATAACCTATCTTTAACAAGAGAGGTTAGAAATACTAAGGGTAGGAAGACAAGAGAAGAAGAAACAATAAAGGAAACAATGCAATTGAAGGATGCAAACACAAATGCACAGGTAAGAACACATAGAGTGAAAGTGGGAGGAAAACGTGTGTGGGGAAGTAGCCACCACAAGCTCATCTCAACCAAGCATGCACATGAGGATGCAAAGAGAAAAGGGAGAGAAATGCACAAAAACAAGCATACAAATCAACACTTAAGTCACATATGCAAAAGGGAATCACACAATGTAGACATGAAATGGAAAAGGCATGAAAAATAGTAAACAGCTCCTAAAAATACCAAATAAAATCTCATTGGACCCCCAAGGTGTTAGGAACTAGCGGTCCATATTAGAGATCAAAACTCAAAGCAAAGCTACCTCAATTGAAAGCAAACACACAAGGTATGCCCTAAACTAGGGCAAAAAAAAGGTTCACAAAACCAAACCAAAACCTTAAACAAAACTTGATAAAAACAGAAATAAAAATATGCAAAAATTCTTCAACATGTTAATGCAATGCTCAAAAATTTTCATGCAAAAATAAGGAGTATACACCCAGAAATAAAATTAAGAGAAAACAATGCCACAATTTAATTCAAATAAAACATTCCCAATTAATTAATTCTTTTTTTAAATGAAAATAAACTAAAAAAATAAAATAAAAATACTATAAAATAAAAGAAAAGTCAAATAGTCTAAAACATATTTTTGATGAATTTAAATAATTGGATCATTTTTATAATGAATTAAATTGAAACAGGAAATTAAAACAAAAAAGAAAAGAAAATAAAAGAAAATAACCAAAACCCACGGTGTAAATAGCAAACGAAATTAGTTGAAAAGTGGAATTGGGCCAGTCAGGGGGGTCTGAATAGCAATAAAGCCCAAGGTGCGTCTAAACAAATCAGAGTTCAAATAATAGTCAGGTGCATCAGGTCAAAAGAGGCGTACGATGGAAACTTATCATGGAGCGCTTGATCAATTAGTAAGCGCATCAAGGGGCTGAGAAGCTGCCAGCGCATTAATGAAATTTATACCTGATTGTGTAGCGCATAGTCAAACATGGAGTACCGTGTGTCTTAATCAAGACCGTTAACTTGAAAAGCAACCTCATCGCACGGTCCAGAGGTCGTCTTCTCCATTTTAAAAGACCTAAAACCAGTCACCGGCCGGAGATACTATTCCGTTATCTTCTTCGACCGTCTCCCACCGTGCCAGCGACGGAAAAACACACAGGCTTTGTAACTAAACCAAAATCAACAAACTCCTAACCAAAATTGATCTACGCGTCATGAGGAGTCTAAATCCAGCCTTGGTTTCCATTTTTAAGCAACATACAAAGCAATACAAAGAGAGAAAGAAAACGTGGTCAAACTGGAATGCTCATAATCATCAACCAAAAGAGCCCAGAAATTATCTACACGTTGCAAGGAGTTCAAATCCATGTTTCAATAAGCTTAAAACCCCAAGACAAAGCCAGAAATCAAACAACAAGTTTGGTGCTCTCAACATCAAAGTTCATAAACAACTATCAAAGCATACCAGAAACGATCTACCATGTCCATAGTTCACAACTGCACAAGAATGGCAAGCAAGTTCAACATGAATTGGGAGTAATTTGGAAAAATAGTTTACCTAGTGGAGAGCCTCCACTGGGCCTTGAAACTATGTTGAAGCTTAAGGGAAACAAGCCAAAATCACTCCATAATCATCAAGGAAGCTTTAGGTGAGCTTAATTTGGCCTGAAATGATCTGAACCTGAGAATTCGTATTTTGAGTTTCTTCACTTTTTTCAAAACTGCTCCTTAGCCAAACCTCTACCAAATCGTGCCCTTAGGGTTTATGAAGCTTACTCAGGTTTTATGTAATGGATTTGGACAGAAATGGAACCTTATTTCAAGCCATTAAGCCCAATTTCCATTCCACTTTTTTCTCACTTTTTGCTTGCCATCACACACGAATTTCCCACTGCACATGCGCATATTTTGTTTCAAATCAGTTGCACATGGTCTGAGTTGATCAAAGGGTCAAGAATTAGCCCTTGTTTTTGATCCTATGGTAGATTTCCAATTTGTTACTTCATGGTGAAGAAACTATGAAAATGGCCAACCTCATGACCTCAAATTGTAAATGTGGAATTGGCATTGAATTTAGAACATCAATTGCACTCAAAAAATGCATAAATTTGCTTTGAACAAGTTCCAAATCAATCAATTCTCAATTTCTCATTTTAAGCCTTCTTTATGAAAAATTCAAATCCCAATTCTTTAATCCAAGCTCCCACCATGACAAGAGATGATTTGGTAATGCAAATGGCCCTATTTGAAGCAAGTTTCATGTTGAAAAGATTTCCATTTGAAGTGCGCAAGTTGGTGAAATGGACCTATAATTTTATGACCTGTAATCTTACTTTCCCAAAATACCCCTGACTTGTAAGCCTCATAACTTGAGTTTTACAAATTAGATGAAAGACTTCTAGTAAATTTGGAAATCTAAGATCAAGACCTACAACTTTCGTGTTGGCCAAAAGTTTAGGAGAAACATCCTTCTAGGTCAAAAATGGCTTGGAAGTTGGTTGACTTTTGTTGACCAAAATCACATCCCTCTGATGACCTGTAACTTGTATGGATCATATCTTGAGTTTTATAAATCCAATCAAAGACTTCTAGTACTCAAATTAAATCTAAGAACATGCTCTACAAGTTCCATGTTGGTCAAAAGTTGAGATGAAACTTGTATCATGAGATAGGTGGTCTTGAAGTCAGACACTAAATAGGGGATTTTACCCTGAGAACCCTAATTTAGTAACGTCTCACACACTTGATTCTTGATGAATTGATCTTGAAATGATATATTATACCCCTCAACACAACATCCCATGACCATAAAGACTTTGAATTGAGTTTCAACCTCCTTCAATTGCACAATTGACTTAGGGTTGATCAGATGAAAACCCTAATTGCAACACCTTCAACTTTAACCTTTCACACTTGGCACAACAACTTGAATAAGCTCCAAAATGACCCTTAATTCATTCAATGAGCTACCTCAACCCCTTATATCCATAACCATGAATCCACAATCCTCTAGTGATCTTGAACTGGCCTCCAAGTTAGGAGCTGACCCACATACATCCATCCTTCCTTTCATAAGACCATTACCCACTTTCTGATGACTTGATGACCATCCAAACTTGAGTAACACCCTTTGCTTAGGCTCAACTCTCTGAGAAGACTCCTTTTGATATGCACAAACTCTTGATCCCCTGTTCAATGAAAAATGTTATGCAATGCAAATGCTAGAAAGAAATGAAATGAAACACAAGCCAGCTAAAGAAAAAGGTTGGGCAAATTTTGGGGTGCAACACAAAGAAGGATGGAAAAGTCAGAATGTGCGTCGAATATAGGGACCTAAACAAAGCTAGTCTAAAGGACGATTTCCATCTACCACATATCGACACCTTGGTGGACAATACAACTAGTTTCATAGTATTCTCATTCATGGATGGGTTTTCTGGTTATAATCAGATAAAGATGGATCCAACCGACATGGAGAAGACGACCTTCATCACACCCTAGGGAACCTATTGTTATAAGGTCATGCCTTTCAGTTTGAAGAATGCAGGGGCAACATATCAGAGGGCCATGGTCACACTATTCCATGATATGATGCACAAAGAGATTGAAGTATATATGGACGACATGATCGTAAAGTCTCGAAGCAAAAGAGACCATTTGGATCACTTATTGAAGTTGTTTGAAAGACTCCGAAAGTACCAACTAAGGCTAAACCCTGCTAAATGCATCTTTGGGGTTCGCTCAGGAAAATTACTCGGCTTCATCATTAGTCAACGCGGAATTGAAGTGGATCCTGACAAGGTCAGAGCAATCCAATAGATGCCTGCTCCTAAAACAGAGAAACAGGTCAGAGGTTTCCCTGGACGTTTGAGTTACATCTCCAGGTTCATCTCCAATCTAACTCCCACTTGCACACCGATCTTCAAATTGTTATGAAAAGATCAGACGATGGTATGGAATGAAAATTGTCAGTCAGCAATTGAGAAAATCAAGCAGTATTTACAAGAACCTCCGGTGTTTATTCCTCTTGTGCCTGGAAGACCATTGTTCATGTACATGACAGTATTAGAAGATTCGATGGGTTGTGTCTTGGGCTAAACTGATGAGTCGGGAAAGAAAGAGCATGCAATTTACTATCTGAGCAAAAAGCTCACCGATTGCGAGTGTCGCTACTCTTCGCTAGAGAAAGCCTGTTGTACTCTAGCATGGGCCGCCAAGCGTCTAAGACAGTATATGATCTGCCATACCACAATTCTGATTTCTAAAATGGACCCCATCAAGTACATCTTTGAAAAACCAGCTCAAACTGGAAGATTAGCCAGATGGCATATGCTCTTATCAGAGTATGATATTCAGTATGTTGCTCAAAAGTCTATCAAAGGAAGTATCTTGTCAGAACACCTTGCAGAGCATCCCATGGAAGATTATCAGCCACTCAAGTTTGAGTTCCCTGATGAAGATGTGATGTACATTCAGTGCACGAAACCAGAACTTGGTCTTGAAGAAGGTCTTGAGCATGGATCTCGATGGGAAATGATGTTCGATGGAGCATCAAACAAAAACGGACATGGTATTAGGGCTGTTTTGAAAAATCCAACCGGAGGGTATACTTCTGTCACAGGCCGACTTTGTTTCTCGTGTGCTAATAACATAGCCGAGTACGAAGCCTGCATCTTAGGATTGGAAGCTGCCATTGATCTCCACATTAAAATCTTGGAAGTAATCGGTGATTCTGCTTTGGTGATCTATCAACTCAAAGAAGAATGGGAGACTAGATATGAAAAGTTGATCCCTTACAAAGCTCATATCCTAGAGAGGGCCGAATATTTTGACGAGATTACCTTCAAGCATGTACCAAGAGCAGAAAATCACATCGCTGATGCATTAGCCATGATGGCATCAATATGGAAGGTCCAGTTTGTTTACGAGGCGCCTCTGATTCGCATTGAGAGAATGACAGTGCCAGCATATGTTATGACAATAGATGAAGAATTTGATGAGAAACCTTGGTTCCACGACATCAAGAACTTTCTTCAAAATCAGGTATCGACAAAAGAGCCATACGAAAATTGTCGGCTAAGTTCTTCATCAGTAATGGCACACTTTACAAGAGAAACCACGACATGGTTTTGCTTCGATGTGTCAATGAAAAAGAAGCAGGTCTCATAATGACTGAAGTGAAGGTGAGATAATACTTAGAAGGGGGGTTGAATAAGTATGAAAGATTAAAACTTAGAATTAATAACACAATTATTTTTATCCTGGTTCGTTGAACTCAACTACTCCAGTCCACCCTTCCTAGAGTGATTTGCCTTTCTCAACAAGGACTTAATCCACTATTTAATCAAACAGATTACAATAGTAACACCTAAGAACAACTATTCTTAGTCTTCTCAAGAGCTACTGATTCCAACTGAATCCTCTTAAGGAAATCCTTTACAATTAATGTAAATCTAATACAAGAGTATGAGTGCTTCTAAAAAGCTTTTATCACAACAGTGATATTTCTCTTAAGATTAAGTACAAATAATTCTAAGAATGAATATGAAAGTATGAGAGCTTGAATGTTATAATTTCTTTTCAGCAAAATGTCTAACTGAAGAATTTGGTGGAGTCTTCCTTTTATAGGCAGCTGATCCAAGGAGAGCTGAACGTTGAGAAGAGTGTCCCAAAAAGGTTTGAGCCTTTTTGTCTTCACATCAAGTGACCTTTCCTAGAAGAAGAAAGCACATAAAAATCCTTTTTGTCTGTGTTCTTGTGTCTAGCACAAATGAGGAAAGAGACGTTTGATTTACTCCAACGAATATAATCTTTGAATATTTCTTCTTCAGTTTTCAGCAAGTTCATCAGAGTCTGAATGAGTTAGAGTCTTCTAATGATGATCAGAACTTTGCTGTATCAGAGTCTTCTGCAGCATGTGTGCTTTCAGCGTGTTAAATATCAGAGCATATTTGAAACAGAACTTCAGTACTGGAAGCTTTAGTACTTTCATAATCTTTTGTAGAAACTATGCTTTGAAAAACTCTTCATAGAATATTCTTCTTGCTTCAGATGCTTCTGACTTGCTTCAGATGCTTCTGCTTGCTTCATAATCTTCTAGAGCTTCTTGCCTCAGATCCTTCTGGAGGCTACGCTCAGGATCTTCTATAAGCAGCAATCAGAATCTTCTAATGAGTGCATCTGGCGCTTCAGAGTCTAGTTAATTTCTTGTATGTAATTCTGATTTGCTTCTAGAGTGTTAATTTCTTTACTATCTGCAGTAAAAACTCTCAAGCAAATTTTAGAGTATATAATTCTTAAATACAAAATTTCCTAATAGTTATCATCAAAACAAAGAGATATTATTAAGAACCAATCTGTGTTCTAACAATCTCCCCCTTCTTACATTCATCAATGTACATCACAAGTATGTGTCTGGGCTCTTCAACAAAGAACAATGGAAAGTCATCTACAGGAACCCTCTTCTTACTCAGTTCAGACACATTCAGCTTCTTGGGAGTTGTTGTGAGTTCATCAACTATTTTGAGTCTCTGAAGACTTTTAGCATTCAGAGGCTTTCCCATTATGAATTCCAATTTCTCTGTAACTCCAGCAGCGTACATAGCAGTGACCAAACCATTCTCAGTTAGAAGATCTGAGATCAACCTTCCAAAGGGGATCCAGGTTCTGATCTTCTGTCCTTTCTCTTTCACATACTCTCTAGATGCATTTATATGGCTCCACAGATGCATAAACAGAATATATGGAAGATCTACCTTGGTGCTCTGACTGAGGCAATACATGAAATAGAGCTGTTCATTATTGACATAGTCTGGAGAATTAGTTGACTTTCTATGATGGATGCATCCCATGAAGATCTTGGCCCAGATCTTATAGTCAGGTTTCAGATCCTTGAATTTATTAGAAGCTTGACAAGCAGTCATCACTTCTTCATATACCTCATCCATGTCCACACGCCCAGCTGGCAAGTGGGAAACACCATCTATTTCTTCATATCCAATTAATTTTCTGATCAGATCTTCTGTGATAATGATTTCTTTTCCCAGTACAGAAGATAAGATGAACTTTGGGTAAACTGAGGCATGGATCCAGAATTCTTTCACAAGGAGGGGGTAAACTGGTCCAAAGAGTCTATCAAAGTACTTAACCCATCCTTGAGCTCCAATGATAGAACGAAACTCAAAGCTATTTTCTTCAAGAGAATCAAACTCTACCATGGATTCACACAAAACCTCCAACTTCTCAACAGGGGTTAAAAGAGTTCTTTTGGGAGGAGAATAAGGAGCAACACCCATGTTTGCAGAAGTTACTGCAGCCATTGAAGATTGGAATTGAGCAGCTGTTGATGATGAAGTTGCCATTGAAGAATGCTTTGTCACACGCTTAGCTTTAGGGTTTTTATGCAGAGAAAAGAGGAGATGAAAACGCATATAATTTTCTGAGAGTGTGAAAAGTGTGAAAGTGAAGATAAGTCATGTATTTATACTAAAACACTTAGGCATACCATCAGTCAGAATTTGCACGTTTTAACAAGCATTAAATGAAAAGAATAATAATCATTTCAAACATTAATTGCTTCTGACAATTTGGGGGGAAAATCAAGATTTTCACTATTCAAACTTCACCTCAAACGTCTCTTCAGTAATGTACACGCCACTTCTTCAGATTTGGTGTGACACGTATTGGCTTGCATGTGTTCTGAAATCTTTTGAGAAATGAAACGTTAACCAACGTTCAGATCTTCTAAGGATTGTTAGTTCAGAGTTTCACAAAAAAATATTAAGCAGAATAAATAAGCAATCAGAAGAAATACTTCAGAGCATTAGGCATTTTTGCATCTGTAAAAATTTGCTTCTGACAGATATCATTCTGGACAGAAATCCATACCAATATTTTTCAGAATAAATTTGAATCTATCTTCAACAAGGGGTTTTGTAAAAATATCTGCCCATTGATGATCTGTATCAACAAAGGCTAAATTTATGATTCCCTTCTGAACATAGTCTCTGATGAAATGATGCTTAATTTCTATATGTTTTGCCTTAGAGTGTAAAATGGGATTCTTGGACAAACATATAGCAGAAGTATTATCACAGAAGATAGAAATGTTACTTTCAAAAATTTGATAATCTTCTAGTTGACTTTTCATCCAGAGCATCTGCGTGCTACATCCAGCAGCAGCAATGTATTCTGCCTCTGTGGTTGAAAGTGCAATTGTGGGTTGCTTCTTGCTGTACCAGGAGATTAGATTTCTTCCTAGAAATTGACAACTTCCAGAAGTACTTTTTCTTTCCACTCTGTCTCCAGCGTAGTCAGCATCACAGAATCTAACTAATTTGAAATCATCAGATTTTCTATAACACAAACCCACATTAGAAGCACCTTTCAGATACCTTAGAATCCTCTTGACAGCTGTCAAGTGTGATTCTCTAGGATCTGATTGGAATCTAGCACATAGGCAAACACTGAACAATATGTCAGATCTAGAAGCAGTAAGATAAAGAAGAGAGCCAATCATACCTCTGTAGAGCTTCTGGTCTACTTTCTTACTTACCTCTTCCTTGCCAAGTGAGCTAGTAGGATGCATGGGATTCTTTGCCAGCTTACTATCAGACATGTTAAATTTCTTCAGAAGTTCTTTAACATATTTTGTCTGATGTATGTAAGTGCACTCTGGAGTTTGATTAACTTGGATTCCTAGAAAGAATCTGAGTTCTCCCATCATGCTCATTTTAAATTCTGCCTGCATACATGTAGCAAGCTCCTTTCCAAGCATAATATTTGTTGATCCAAAAATAATATCATCTACATAAATTTGGCAAATTAGAAGATCTTTCTTAATTAATTTACAAAAGAGTGTTGTATCCACTTTGCCTCTGATGAAATTTTTCTCTAGAAGAAAATTGCTCAATCTCTCATACCAAGCTCTGGGAGCTTGTTTTAAACCATATAGAGATTTCTTTAATTTGAAAACATGATCTGGAAATTTTTCATTTTCAAAACCAGGAGGTTGGTGGACATAAACTTCTTCTTCTATAATACCATTAAGAAAGGCACTTTTAACATCCATCTGATACAGAGTGATGTTATTTTGTGCAGCAAATGAAATAAGAAGGCGTATAGATTCTAACCTTGCCACTGGAGCATATGTCTCAGTGTAATCAATACCTTCTTGTTGACTGCACCCTTGAGCAACCAGCCTTGCCTTATTCCTTTCAACTTCTCCTTTCTCATTTAGCTTATTTCTGAAGACCCATTTTGTACCAATTATATTGAATCCTTGAGGTCTTTGAACTAGATCCCATACATCATTTCTGGTGAATTGATTTAGCTCTTCTTGCATGGCAATAATCCAATCATTGTCTTACAGAGCTTCATCTACAGAAGATGGTTCAATTTCTGACACCAGTCTAAATAGTGATGCTTCAGATGATCTTAGAAAGGATCTTGTTCTGATGGGATCATCCTTCTTTCCAATAATGACATCCTCTGGATGAGAAGCTTTAATTCTGGATGATGATCCTCTAATAGTTGATTCTTCAGAAATATTTAGATTATTCATCTAAGAAGTTAAAGGAATAGCATCTGGCGTTGCTTCTGGTTCCTTCACTTGAATTTTGTCTGCTTCTGGAACTTCAGAGTCAACGAAGACTACTTCCCTATCTGCAGAGTTTTCAGACTGCTTTGGCTTTTCATAGCCAAGCTTATCATCAAATCTGACATGAATGGATTCTTCCACAATCTGTGTCTCAGTGTTGTATACTCTGTAGCCTTTAGAGCGTTCAGAATATCCAAGCATGAAACACTTCTGTGCTTTGGAATCAAACTTGTTCAGATTTTCCTTAGTGTTTAACATATAGCAAATACATCCAAAAGGATGAAAATATGAAATGTTGGGCTTTTTGTTCTTCCACAGTTCATATGGAGTCTTCGTCAGAAGAGGTCTTACAGACACTCTGTTCTGAATGTAACAGGCTGTGTTGATAGCTTCTGCCCAAAAGTGTTTTGCCAGATTTGTCTCATTGATCATGGTTCTGGCCATTTCTTGCAAAGTTCTGTTTTTCCTCTCTACAACCCCATTTTGTTGTGGAGTTCTAGGACAGGAAAAATCATGAGCAATGCCATTTTCAGAAAAATATTTTTTAAAATATTTATTTTCAAATTCACCACCATGATCACTTCTGACTTTTATAATTTTGAAATCCTTTTCATTCTGGACTTGCTTGCAGAAGTCAAAGAACACAGAATGTGACTCATCCTTATGTTTTAAGAACTTTACCCATGTCCATCTACTATAGTCATCAACAATGACTAATCCATACTTCTTGCCTCTGATGGATGCAGTTTTCACTGGTCCAAACAGATCAATATGAAGTAGTTCTAGTGGTTTGGAAGTAGAAACAACATTTTTTGATTTAAAAGATGTTTTTGAAAACTTTAGATTAGGGAGTCCTCTAACAAGATTAAGTTTATTAATCTGAGATATACGTCTCATATTAATATAGCCCAATCTTCTGTGCCAGACCCATTGCTCTTCATTAACAGACAAGAGGCATTTAACATTTTGAACTTTAAGTTCTGAAAGATTTATTTTATAAATGTTGTTTTTCCTCTTACCACTAAATAGGATAGAGCCATCCTTTTGACTAATAGCTTTACAACATTTTTGATTAAAGGTAATATCATAACCATTGTCACTTAATTGACTTCTGGACAATAAGTTATGCTTTAACCCTTCAACAAGTAAAACATTAGTAATAGAGGGAAGTTTACCATTTCCAATAGTGCCAGATCCAATGATCTTGCCCTTCTGGTTCCCTCCAAACTTCACATCACCTCCAGATCTAAGTTCCAGGCTTTGGAACATAGACTTTTCTCCTGTCATGTGTCGTGAGCATCCAGAGTCCAGGTACCATGATTGGCGTCTTGACCTTGCTGCTAAGAACATCTGCAACATGAATTATTTTGTTTTTAGGTACCCAGATCTTCTCGGGTCCTTTGGGGTTAGTTGGTTTGTAGGTTTGTCTAAACTTCTGTTTTTCAACATAATGTTTATTCTGACTTGCCTTGGGTTTAAAGACATAAGTATTCTTCTCAGAGCTTGTGTGTTTAATGTCATTTAAGTGACCAAATTTAAATTGAGAATACAGAGGTGTCTTCTTGATGAAATGTTTGTCAACAGATTTTGGATTACTTCCAGATGAAGATTCATATCCAATACCTCTTCTGTTGTTCCCACTAACACCATAGATCATAGAAGCCATCTTGCTTCTGTCTACGCTCTTAGTAAGGAATCTCTGAAAGCTAGAGTCATATTTTTCTAAAATGTTTTCACATGACTTAGTCTCAGATTCAGATTCTTGTTGAGTTATTTCAAAGTCATTTTTGATTTTCAGATTAATTTCTTTTTGCTCAACAAGTTCTGTCTTCAGAAGATCAATCTCAGATTCAAGATTGCTTTTCAGCTTCTTGTATTTGAGTTTGATATTGTTATAACTTTTAAGAACTTCTAATAAAACTTTTATAAGTTCTTCTTTAGTAAGTTTGGCCATTACCTCTTCAGCGTCATCATCAGATTCATAATCTGATTCATATCCTGAGGTTCCCTCCTCCTGATCTTCTGTGCTGGCCATCAGTGCAACATTAGCACATTCTTCTTCTGATTCAGAAGATGATTCAGATTCATCTGAGTCATCCCATGTTGCCATCAGAACCTTCTTCTTTTTGTTAAACTTCTTCTTGGGTTTTTCTTTTTGAAGTTTGGGGCAGTCATTCTTGTAATGCCCAGGTTCTTTGCACTCATAGCATACAACTTCTTTCTTGCCAGATCTTCTGTGCCCAGAAGATTCCTTTCTATGATCAGATCTTCTGAAGTTGTTGAACTTCTTTCCCTTGTGCTTCCAGAGTCTATTGATCCTTTTGGACAACATGGATAATTCATCTTCTTCTTCAGAAGAAGATTCTTCAAAGCTTTCTTCAATAACCTGCAAAGCTTTAGCAGATTTATTGGATTTTAAGACAACAGATTTACCTTTTTCTTTCTTCTGAGGTTCATCTTCCTCAAGCTCAATTTCATGGCTCCTCAGTGAGCTGATGAGTTCTTCTAAAGAGATCTTGTTCATATCTTTAGCCATCTTCAAGGCAGTCACCATTGATCTCCATCTGGTAGGTAGACTTTTGATGATTTTCTTTACATGATCTGATGTAGAGTATCCCTTGTCCAGAACCTTTAGCCCAGCTGTGAGGATCTGAAATCTGGAGAACATGGCTTCAACAGATTCAGAGTCTTCCATCTTGAAGGCCTCATACTTCTGGATCAGAGCCAGAGCTTTTGTCTCCTTGACTTGAGAGTTTCCCTCATGAGTCATTTTTAAGGATTCAAACATATCAAAAGCAGTTTCCCTGTTTGTAATTTTTTCATACTCAGTATGAGAAATTGCATTCAATAATATAGTTCTGGCCTTGTGATGATTTCTAAAATCTTTCTTCTGAGCATCTGTCATAGATTTTCTGTCTATCTTCTTGCCATTCCCATCTGTGGGATTGGACATATCCATCTATGACTAGATCCCATAGATCAGCATCATATCCAAGGAAAAAACTCTCAATTCTGTCTTTCCAGTAATCAAATTTCTCCCCATCAAACATAGGGGGTTTGGTGTTGATTCTGTCCCTTTCTTCATATTTATTGTTAATGTTGGATATTGCATTATCAGCCATTGTAACAAATAAATATATATCAAAGTATTTCTCTCTGGATCTTTACTGTCACTGTTAAGTGGTAGCACACACAGAACCGAAGCTTTGATGCCAACTGAAGGTGAGATAATACTTAGAAGGGGGGTTGAATAAGTATGAAAGATTACAACTTAGAATTAATAACACAATTATTTTTATCCTGGTTCGTTGAACTCAACTACTCCAGTCCACCCTTCCTAGAGTGATTTGCCTTTCTCAACAAGGACTTAATCCACTATTTAATCAAACAGATTACAATAGTAACACCTAAGAACAACTGTTCTTAGTCTTCTCAAGAGCTACTGATTCCAACTGAATCCTCTTAAGGAAATCCTTTATAATCAATGTAAATCTAATACAAGAGTATGAATGCTTCTAAAAAGCTTTTATCACAACAATGATATTTCTCTTAAGATTAAGTACAAATAATTCTAAGAATGAATATGAAAGTATGAGAGCTTGAATGTTATAATTTCTTTTCAGCAAAATGTCTAACTGAAGAATTTGGTGGAGTCTTCCTTTTATAGGCAGCTGATCCAAGGAGAGCTGAACGTTGAGAAGAGTATCCCAAAAAGGTCTGAGCCTTTTTGTCTTCACATCAAGTGACCTTTCCTAGAAGAAGAAAGCACAGAAAAATCCTTTTTGTCTGTGTTCTTGTGTCTAGCACAAATGAGGAAAGAGACGTTTGATTTACTCCAACGGATATAATCTTTGAATATTTCTTCTTCAGTTTTCAGCAAGTTCATCAGAATCTGATTGGGTCAGAGTCTTCTAATGATGTTCAAAACTTTGTTGTATCAGAGTCTTATGTAGCATGTGTGCTTTCAGCGTGTTAATCATCAGAGCATATTTGACACAGAACTTCAGTATTGGCAGCTTTAGTACTTTCAGAATCTTCTGTAGAAACTATGCTTTGAAAAACTATTCATACAATATTCTTCTTTGCTTCAGATGCTTCTGACTTGCTTCAGATGCTTCTGCTTGCTTCAGATTCTTCTGGAGCTTCTGCTTCAGAATCTTCTGGAGCTTTTTGCCTCAGATCCTTCTGGAGGCTACGCTCAGGATCTTCTGTAAGCAGCAATCAGAATCTTCTAATGAATGCATCTGGCGCTTCAGAGTCTAGTTAATTTCTTGTATATAATTCTGATTTGCTTCTAGAGTGTTAATTTCTTTACTATCTGCAGTAAAAACTCTCAAGCAAATTTTAGAGTATATAATTCTTAAATACAAAATTTCCTAATAGTTATCATCAAAACAAAGAGATATTATTAAGAACCAATCTGTGTTCTAACATGAAGTGCACGAAGGAACATTCGGTACCCATGCCAGTGGCCACGCCATGGCTAAGAAGATTTTAAGAGCTGGTTACTTTTGGTTAAACTCTAGAGACGGACTGCATCCTCTTCGCTCAGAAATGCCATAAGTTCCAGATCTATGCTGACAAAGTGCATGTTTCTCCACATCCTCTCAATGTGATGACGTCGTCGTGGCCCTTCACAATGTGGGGCATAGACATGATTGGGGCAATAGAGCCAAAAGCTTCCAACGGCCATCGCTTCGTCCTTGTTGCAATTGATTACTTTACCAAATGGGTAGAAGCAGCATCATATGCGAGCGTAACAAAACAAGTGGTTTCCCACTTCATCAAAAAGGAAATCATCTGTCGATATGGTATCCCTGACCAGATTATCACCGACAATGGGTCAAATCTGAACAACAAAACAATGAAGGAACTTTGTGATGACTTTAGGATC
Source organism: Lathyrus sativus (assembly GCA_963859935.3). NCBI lineage: Eukaryota > Viridiplantae > Streptophyta > Magnoliopsida > Fabales > Fabaceae > Lathyrus > Lathyrus sativus. The sequence goes on from OZ012741.1 coordinate 96,896,977, forward strand.
AAGCATCACAATTTGTCTCCTTACAGACCTAAGATGAATGGTGCAGTCGAAGTTGCAAACAAAAATATCAAGAAAATAGTACAGAAGATGGTCATAACCTACAAGGATTGACACGAGATGTTACCATTTGCTCTACATGGATACCGAACTTCAGTGCGAACTTCTACAGGGGCAACTCCCTTCTCCTTAGTGTATGGGATGGAGGTCATGCTGCCCATCGAGGTCAAAATACCTTCTCTAAAGATCTTAATGGAAGTCAAGCTTGAGGAGGAGGAATGGATAAAAGAAAGGTTGGATTCATTGAACCTCATCGATGAAAAAAGGATGACGGTCATGTGTCATAGCCAGATTTATCAACAAAGGATGATAAGAGCGTTCGACAAGAAGGTTCATCCCAAAGAGTATAGGGAATGAGAGCTTGTGCTCAAAAAAATCCTACCAACACAGAAGGACATGTGCGACAAGTGGATGCCCAATTACGATGGCCCTTTCATTGTAAAAACTGTCTTCTCCGGAGGATCTCTAATTCTTAAGACCATGGATGGAGAACAACTCAAGTACCCTATCAACTCAGATGCAGTGAAAAAGTACTATGCCTAAATAAGAAAGCCTAGAAAGGTGCATCAACACTCCAGCAAGGCAAGAGTCTGAAGAGCAAAAGCCGATAAACGTAGGGGCAAGGCCTTGTGCAGAGTGTTAGTTCAAAATCAACGTCTATCATTCTCGTCAGAAGCAACGAAGTGGATGGACCGCTAGTTAGTAGGGCTGGATCATTGTGAGATTATGTAACCCCTTTTGTGTGCCATTTTTTTTCAAATGTATTTTGTTCCCAAGGCTTTGCCCTCTGTAAAGTTCTCGTCCATCAATGAAATCATATTTTTGGGCCAATCATTGTTATGATATTTTGTTTTTGTTATGCAATTTCACTTATTTGCTAATAAAGATTCTTTCAAGAAAGCAAAGTGTTTTGAAAAACCTAAATTTTTTTAAAGAAAACTAATTTGACAAAGCATAATTGAAGAACTCTAGAGGTAATCTGACAATATTACACAGCTCTCAAGCCATGAAAGCTTGTTGTCGCCTCTGACCAAACAAGATACGTCCAACAGTAATCCCCGCTCCTAGACCAAGACTTCTCCTCTGCATGTTTGCAAGAATATTGTTTATCTTGGAAGATTGTTATCTGTCCCGAAGGAAGCGCCATCCAGATTTGAAACATTTGAGACTTAGCATGATGGGTTCCCACTTTGTTTTCCTTGTTTTACTCTTCCCTTCTCCCTCGTGGGTCGGTCTTCATTTTTCACATACAGCATCATATCAGCATGCGCATTTGTTTGCATGTGGTTTTGGGTTCTATTTGTTTGGTTGTTGCCTTTGAGATCCTTTAGTCGTTACCTCTCTCTTTGATCTGATGCCACTGATTTTGCTTTGAGGTTGATACCCCAATGTTATCAGTGATCCTGGGATTACTATTTTTTCTCTGGAAAGCTAATTGTGACTAGCAGTATCTGATTTACCTAGATGGTTAGTTGTTACTAATGTTTATCTCTGATTTGGTTGTCACCGATAATCTTTGAAAGTCTAGTAGTCACTAGCGTTGTTTAATACCAATTGTTATTTGGTACCTCAATTTGGTCGTCACTAACAATCTTTCAAACCCAGCAGTCACTAGCTCTGTTTAAAAAACCAATCGTCATTGGAATCCCTTTGATTCGGTTATTACCAATATTTGCTAAAATCTAGTGGTTACTAGTATTTTCTTTTAAATCCAATGGTCATTGGTATTTGAGATGGTTGTTACCAAGTTTCCTAAATAAGTCCAATAGTTATTGGCATCACTTAAACCCAATCGTTATTGGCACCTGCTGGCTCAGTTATTACTGCTCATTCTAAGTTTAGTGGTTACTAGCATTATTTGAAAATCCAATGGCTATTGTTGTTTGATTTAGTTGTTACTAATCTCCTCAGAAAATCTAAAAACAGTTGTTATGGGCATACTTTTTGATTTGGTCGTCACCAGTCTGTCTAAGTCCAATAATTATTGGTGTCGCTTGAAGTCCGTTGTTATCGCCACTCTGAGTTGGTTATTACCAATTTCCCTTTGAAGCCCAGTAGTTACAGGCACTTCTTAACCCAATTGTTATTGGTATACCCAAATTTGGTCATCACCAGTCCTTTCTAAGTCTAGTGGTTACTGGCATTGCTTGAAAGCTAATTGTTATTGATATTGTTATTGGGTTGTTACCAATTCCTTCAGCCAAAGTCCTATATTTTTACCAGTGTTGTCTGGAATTCTCAATTAATTGTAACTTTGGTTGGTCGTCACCATCACCCCCAGGAAGTCTAGTAGAAACTAGCATCACTTGAAACTGATTGTTGTTCTGGTTTTCACTAGTACCCCCGGCAAAGTTTTGCTTTCCCCAGTCGAGTCTCGAAGATCTAGTGGATACTAGCCTCCCTAGTGCGTCTGGTCTTGTTTCTAGTCCTTTCCTGGAGATCCCATTCGAACTCTTTGCTATAAGAAGTTCCTCATTTGGTTATCGCCAGTGAGGTTTGCGTCTCTGATCTTTCGTTTCCCCGGTGGAGAATTGCCTTCTTCCCCAAGGGAGTGTGTGTTCCCTTTTCCCCAGTGATGATTTGTCTTCCCCGGTGGAATTTGTGTCCCCTGTGTGAAAGATTCCCCTTGAAGTAGCATCATTAGTCATGTATGAACTATTGCTATGTTATGACTCGGATCTTTCCCCTAGTGTGTTGGGTCCCCCGTGAGTAGTTACTCGTTGTCTTGTCATTCTTTTATTTTTGCTCGTGTGACTGCATCTGTCTTGCATTCAAGCATCATAAAGCATCATTTAGAATTCATTGCATATTCTCATTTTTACTTTTGCATATCATCGGATCTAAGGGACAAAATTTCTGGTTTGCTATATTTAAAAACCTTTCACTACGATTCTATGAGGATTATCATCTCTCATCGCCATCTAGTGAAAATATTTAAATAGGGGCAACTGTTGCACTCCAAATTTTGACCCCTTAGATCTTAATCATCATTCTAGGGTCATTTTCATTTGATTATCTAACCTTAACCTATTCCAAGTTTGTCTTTGTTAAGATATAGGCAAATCAGGGTTCCGTACAGTCGAGAATCGAGGTTTCGATGGTTTAATCAGTCAATGCATTGGATTGATTCTCCATGAAAAAATTCTCCATATCACCAAAGATACTCCATTAGGTCAAGTATGAATCCAATTTGAGGTTGTCACCCAAAGATCAAGAACAATGCAGTTCAGGATCCCCGATTAGGGTTTCCGATTAGGAAAGGTCAATTGTAGTTGGACTTTTGATTTAAATGGTGTTACAATGGTGGGATCATGGTCCATGAATTTCATATGGCTTAGTTAAGTCCACTCAAGAAGTTTCAAGGCCTCAGGAGACCCAGAACATCAACAGTCGACGTGGTAGTCATCGATCGATCGTTCGGTTGACCAAAAAGTCAACTCTTCAATCATAAGGAATTTGACCTCAAAGTATGAAGCAAAAATGTTCCTAGTAACATATTACACCTATCCATGAAGTTTCATGACCATTGGAATAAGGATTGAGGAGTAATCGAGAAATCGGGAAATTAGGGTTTTGAAAGGGGCAAGACCATAACTCCCTAACCACACATCCAATTGAGTTGGTTCAAAGCTTGTTAGAAAGGTATTGACAATTCCTAAAAAAAGTCTCACAATGGTCCATGGGCTGAAAATGAGTAGATTTGGAGTTATTGCCAAAATCATCATAAGAGGGAGAAAACACTTAGAAAAATTCTAAGTTGCTGGCCTTTTTAGGCATGTTTTCAGCCAACTTTGAGGGGTTTTTTGACCTAGTTCCACTTGGAATTTGAAATTTTCAAAAACATTAAAGTTGTAAAGCTCCATGAGGGATTTCCAAAAAGTTATAGAACTCTTCCATATCCCTTGTGAGCTAAGAGTTTCGAATGGAGCAAGTTGGGTCCAGACACTTGAAATGCACCATGTCCAAACTTGGCATAAACTCATTCCCCAACTATTCAGTTGATTTCCAACCATGGTATAACATCTAATTTGATGTATTAGAGGGTATGATGGGAGAAATCATAAGAATCCATGAGCATGGCTAAAGATTTGTCCAAGACCATTATTTAAATGAGATAAAGTGCAAAGTTACAATAGGAGAGAGAATGTTTTTGGCTGCAGCAGGTAATATCTGACTTTGCTGTCTATATGTCACTTCTATCAGTTCCAAGCTAGCTGGTTTTAGAGACTAAAGGGCATTGGAAGCAAGCAAGAGATCTGCAGAGAAAATCACAAATTGGATTTGCTAAGATTTCCTTCCAAAATCAAGATTTGCAATGCATACTTCACAAGTTGTCCTCATCTTTCCCTGCCTATAAATAGAGGTTTCCTCTATGCTAAACACACACCAGAGCCCTCTAAAGCCCAAGAGAAAACATATCTCTCATTCTATCTTGCTTTGCTTGTAAGTAAGGAAAGACAAAACCACCAAAATTGCCTTGTTGCAAGTTTCACACCAGCACCATTTTTAACCATTAAACCACCATAAAAACCACCCACACAAACTCAAAATGATTATTAGAAGGTGTCCTAACCTTTGTTTCCATAAAAAACACCATAAATCGAAAAGTCAACTTCTCACTCACTTAAGTTTGACATGTATGCATAATATGGAACAACTCACTACCTAGATCAATTTCCATCACTATGACACTTGGAACACCTTCCATTTATGTCGTACTAACTGTCTAGGACCTTAAACAAAAGATGGAAATCCATTTGCTCAAACTTTCCTCAAAAACCACTTGTTGCTTCAAAAGGAAGAAAGTTCAAAGGTTTGCATCAAAGGAGGGAGATTTGGCAGCTAGCTTATTGTGGGAAGGCTACAAGATGAAGGTGTGAAATAAACACAAGAAAGGGGGGGATTGAATTGGGTTTATGCCTAAATAAAAACTTTTTCCTTTTCTTATCTTCTTCTTCACTTGTTGCTTTTATGCGCTTATATTAAATACATTGCGGAAGCATAAATAATAAAGCATAAGTAAAGAACACATCATATATCCTGGTTCACTTGAGCAACTCTCAAGCTAATCCAGTCCACCCTTACAAGGTGATTTCGCCTTAATCAATTAAGGACTTAATCCACTATAACCGAACTGATTATAGATGCACAAGCTAACTGCAAGTGACTAACAACAAATCAATTAAATGTTCAGGGATCCCCAAGGATATAACGTTCATTAACATCTAATAGAATCCGATCACTAAAGATCTCCTATTAGAAAACCACAAATGACTACTGTCACTTGTCATCTCAAGTATACTGATCTTCACAAGATCACTTGAGGAACCACTAATTCTAAAATAGAATGTTGTGTTGCCAGAGATTACAATGGTGCTTCCTAGCAAGCTAATTACTCCAAGTTTAGCACATAGCAAGTAATGAGCAACAACTCCTTGCTTCCTAATGTAGAAACTAATCTAATGATGAATCTCTAAGAGATTATAAGAACATAGTTTCCATATTGCTTAAAATCTTTTCTGTGTGTGAGCACTAAGGCTTCTTTTCATTTAAGCTTTTCTTCTTTCTTTCTTTCTTCACTTCATGCTTACTAGCATGGTAACATTTGAATGAATCAAATGTTATTTCTTATAGTGCAGCTTAACAGCAACAACGTTGCTTGACTCAGCAACCCAGCAACTCAACAACATTTTTGATCAAATGATTCTTCTTTTTATATTGCAGCCAATAGAGTTGTTGTGAGGATATATTTGTCCTTTCTCATTCCAACGGTCATATCCCAACGGATAGAATAAGCTCATGTGTTGGAACAGTGACCTTAGCTTGTAGCTTCAATATATTTAATCCTTGGAAACCACGCTTGAACAGTACCAACGTCTTTACCACATTTGAATAATTGCATACGTTGTACTTCAATCTTCTTGATTCTTCTGATGATTCGTCTGATGAGTAGTTCATAACTACTTTGGTATGAAAGCTTCACCATCAGAGTTGTTAACTCAAGCACATGTTTATCATATTGAACAGCAGCAACTTATCTGATGTAACACGTCTTGCATCTGGATGAATCTTCTTCTGACACAATCTTCTACTTCAGAATCCAGTCTTCAGCATTCCAAGAACTAAGTTTCCTCTAAAACAATCTTGAGAATCTTCATGACTAATACTTCAGAAACCATGTCTTCAGAATCTTCAGAGCCTTGACCTTTAGAACACTTCTTTAGAGTATTGACCTTCAGAACACTTCTTCAGAGTCTTGAACTTCAGAACCTGTCTTTAGAGTCTTGACCTCAGAACCCATCTTCAGAGTCTTCAGAGTCTTGACCTTCAGAACCAGTCTTCAGAGTCTTGACGTACTTGGTCTTCAGAGCCTTCAGCCTTCAGAACTTCAAGTCATCAGAGTCTTCAGCACTTTGTTCTTCAGAGGAGTCACTCTTCAGAGACGCTCGTTAGCTTCCATATCAGATGCATAACTCAGAGCAGAATCCATAGATGCATTGTAACTGCAATGTCTAGCATCCTTGATTCTTTACTGAACATGATCAGATGCAGAAGCAAACTTGCTTCTTTACTGAGCTTCATTTTCTTTCAGATCAGATGCACTTCTTCAGATCAGAATATACAGGCGCATTGCAACAGCAATATACAACATCCTTGATTCTTACTGAACGTGATCAGATACATAAGCAAACTAGCTTCTCACAAGCGGTTCATGACGTCACACTAAGTAACTCCATAAGTTACTAGCTGCACACGTTGCTTCTGTTTGTTTGGTCTAATATATTTAATTTAATATGACCTGCACATAACAAACATTAAACCATAAAATGGGTCTTTCACAAATACTCAATTGTTATCATGAAAACATAGAGATTATCCTGTAGAGACAAATCTTGCTCTTACAATCTCCCCCTTTTTGATGATGACAAAAACATGTATTTTGATAGAACATTTTATACAGGGTAATCACCAAGTGTTATACCCTAAATTTGTCCTATCCATTTTCAAATTTTTTTTTTTTTTGCATTTTTTTATTTTATTTTCACTTGTGCATTGCCCGCTTATTTTTTTTGTTATTTAGACATGTGTCCGTTCGCAATTGGTTGATTTCTTAGAGTTTTATCTTTTTGACTAATTAAGGTGTGACATGTGGCCTAAGAACATTGTGTGAATATTATTTTCTTAAACTTTTTCTTTTTTTAAATGTTACTAATAATATATTTTTTTTTAGTAATTATTTTTCGTTTTTTATAAAATTTAGTTTATTTTTATATATTTTAATATTCATTTAATTAGTATTGTTAAATTCAATTAGTAATGTAATATTAGTTTTTTTATATGTCTTATTTTTAATTAATTGTTGAAAAATTATAAAAAAAAGAGAATGTTGAAGTAGGAGTGAAGACCCATTGTATTAGGCCCATTAAGGAGAGTCACACGGTTCAAACGGTTAAAAGGAGGGAGGAGTAATTGATTGGAGAACCCTAATTTCTAATATTGTTCATGATCATCAAAAAAAGCAGTCGCAGCCCCTTCTCAAACCCTAAACGGCGCCGCCGCTCAAGCTCATTTCTCCTCCGACCACGACCTTCCGCCGTTTTTATTCACCATCACTCCAAACGAGACCCTAATGTACATCTTCTCTTCTCCCTAGAACCGACGCCGCCGTTAATCCTCAATCCCACCTCCGTTTTCACGCCACCACCCTCAATCAACGTTCGCCATCATCAAACCTTCACCTTCCTCATCTAATCGCCGATTCCCTTTTCCAAATACTACCACCATCGAATCTGAACCCCAGCCGCGAAAAGCAACCAACCTATCACCTTCCTCATTTCTCCTCAATCCGACCGCCACCATCGTGTTACCTCTAGTTTAAGCGAAACGACAACAATAACAGAGGAGACGATGTGACGAAAACAATGACGAGCTTCGAGCGAGCGACTCAACATTTAGCCACCGACCTTCAGCTCAACAACCTTTCAGCTCACGATGTGAGGACATCATCCTCTTCATTTCAGTTTCAAACGTTCTTGAGTCAACAAAAGTGGTTTAGAGATCCCGATCTGTTGGTTGTAGCTGCAAAATTGGAAGGGCAAAATGGACATAGACAACAGCTGTGACAACAGCTGTAATTTTCTCTTCAACAACCATAGTGATGTGCATTCAGCGACATTGTCAACAAATCGGTTGGTTATTTTGGATTGTTTGATTTTATGATGTTCTGGGTTGCTGTCTTTTAAAGGATTTATTGTTCAAAATTAGAATTTGTCTGACGTTTTTGTTATAGTTATAGTTTTTTATCTTCGATCCGGAAAGAGTTGGTGTTGATTTTCAGTGCATTTTCTTAACAATGTTTGTTCTGGTTTTGTTAGAAGTTTTTCTTGACAATATTGCGAATGTATTGAAAGGAGTATAGGTAATCATTGAGAAGTTTGAGTTGCTGAAACTCTATGCGTGGATACTGGTTCGAGGACGCCATATTGTTGTTTCTGTTTGCAGGTTCCCGATGGTGCCGAGTTTAGCTCGTCTTTCACAAGCTATCGTGGTTTATGTCATTTAGATGTTCAAGCCTTTACAACCTTCAATTTCGTTGCACACCTCAGATTCGTCAAAAGATCAATAAAATCATCACCGCTTCCACATCGTAGGATCGAACTCTTTGGGTCTTGGTTTCGATATCAACTTGCATCATCCAATTTCATGAGCGTGGGCATGATTAGCTGCGGCTGTGACGATTCAAGCCTCTAAATCCAACTACTTGAACTCTGAGATACATATGTGGATCCAGCGGCTTGCAAGTGCGTTTGACATTTGACGACGGATCATTTGTGAGAAGGATGAGCTGTGTTAGAGGTTTGAATTGAACTTTGGGAAGCAACGCCGCTACTTTGTTTCGGTCTTCTCGGTTAAGCATATAGCAGCTGTGCTTGAAGTTATTAGAAAAAGAAGTTAATTTGATATTGATAATCATTTTTTAATTTAATTTGATTATTTTAATTTTGTTAATAAATTTTAATTAACCTAATTATTTGAGCTAATCGAATAATTTAGATAATTAATTTTGATTAACATGATTAATTAATTAATTAAATTCAAATCATTTAACCCTTTTAATCAATTTTAATTAATTCAATTATTTGATCACATTAGTTGTTAATCAAATAATTTTAATAATTAAATTAGATTAAATTAATTAAGTGATTCAATAATCTTTTCTCATTTTGACTTTGATAAATGAAATGGACCAATACTGAAAGATTCATAAATTCAAGCCCATGTTGCTTGCGTGTACTTACTCTTGTATTACCTTATTTCCCATTCGATAACAAGGTATCCCTCTCCCTCCAAATGTAATAGTCTTTTTCTTACTTATGCTTTAATGCTTCAAAATCATTTTTAGAATTAAATGCTCGATTTATCGAGTCATTTTCGCCCATGTAAGTCGAGTGCTTTCAAAGCCTCGCCATCGACCTTTGATCACCATACACAACATTTTAAAGCTTAATCCTGGGCTTCCTTACAGTGACACCTATTTGATCAATTATTTCTAATTGGTCACTTAGAAGACTAGCCCACTTTGCTAGTGCACACGTTTAAAATTTAAATTCAAACCTCGACTCACCTTGAGTACTTTTTCAAAACAAATTAAATCTTTGAAGTCTAGCACTTCTTGGATTTTTGGACGAACATTATTGAGGTGTACACCTTAAAGAATATGTCGTTCTACTTTTCGTTTAGTACGCTATTTTGGACAAAAACAATATCATAGGAATCTAGCATTCTGTGTGATATTTTCGTTATTCATCCAAACATTTTCCGAATGAAAAAGGTGTTGTTAGGATCTAGCATCCAAACGATACCCCGATTAATTAGTTGTGAGGCCGACATCTCATTTACCAAATAATCGTCATTTCCTCTATACTTTCAAATCCAATCTCGTATTCTCACTTCTCATACCATAAACTCTTTTCATACCCTCGTTCAATCCAAATTATTTTCAAAACATTTTCTCGATTAAAACTCCGAAAGAAGGAGGTTCTTGGAATATAGCATTCCTTGGATCTTTGAGTAAATAATTCTTGTGGCATGATCTTGAGTTATTATTCACTCAATCTTTCAACTTCTTCAAGCATTTTCAAACATTCCCCTAAGTTGAGTGCTCGTACGCATTCGCAATTGTCGACATTTCGCACACACTTCACAATTCCTCGTGGTTTCGATATTAGGGGCACCCTTAGGGACTAATATCGTCTCCTTATAACCTTAACCCTTGACACGTCGTCAAGTCGGTTCTATCTTCAACCAGCTCTTCGACACGTCGTCGAGACATCTTCAAACTAACCTCGTTTTTCCTCGCATTCCACTTTCGACTCAATCTTCTTACAAGCGTTTTTTAAACTTACGAAAGAAGAATATTCTTAGAATCTAGCCTTCTTTGTATATTCGAATGAGTAACTCTCGAGGCGCGCCTTTGAGTTGTTATTAGTTCATTCTTTCGATTTCAAAATATCCAACCCTTTATCATTTAACCTATTCATCCCGACTTCCGAAAGAATTGAGTTCTTGGAATCTAGCATTCCTTGAATTCTTGAGTGACAAGCTCTTGAGGCACGCTCCTGGGTTGCTTGTCAGTCACTCTTTCGTCTCTCAATTCAAACTTCAAACCCGTTTCGAACGTCATCTTTTCGTGGTTGTTACCACGAACTACGAATGCTCTGATTCTTCATTCTCGTCCGAATGTAAGATACGTAGGCACAAGATTGCGATGATCTTGGCGAGCTACCTTCTACCCATTTTCCCATTTCCCCATCTTCTTTTCGTGGTTGTTACCACGAACTACGAACGCTCTGATTCTTCATTCATTCTTGAATGTAAGATACGTAGGCACAAGATTGCGATGATCTTGGCGAGCACACTTCTATCTTCCTCCATTATTCCGTCCATTCCCCATCTTTCCCGTAGTCGAACTACGAAGCTCTGATTTCTCATTCTCGTCCGAATGAGCATACGTAGGCACAAGGGCCCCAATCCTTGGCGAGCACCCTATTCTTTAACCACCCACCTCCCCTAGCGTCTTTAACCTTTTAACCTACCAATTCTACCTTTAACAACGAGAAGAAAACAAGTAAACCTAAACAACACTCCCCATATTTACCTTAAGAGGTTCCCGTCGAGTACGACGGACGTGAGGGGTGCTAATACCTTCCCCTCGCTTAACCGACTCCCGAACCCGGAACATGGTTGCGACAACCCTGTTCCTATCCTTTCGTTTCAAGAGGTTTTCTCGATATTTTCCTCTCCCGTTTATTCGGGATAAATAAAGTTTGGTGGCGACTCTGTCGAACCACATTTCTGCGCCTTTCGCGCAAGGGTCGTTTCTCCGAAATGTCTCCGTGATTTTTCAAGGTGCGACAGTTGGCGACTCTGCTGGGGAAATTTGCTCCATGCAAAGAGATAGTCGAGCCTATCTTTTGGTTTGTGAGGAGTGTTTGTTGTTTTTTTGTTTCCTTCTTGTTTATGTATTTGTTCTCTTGTGGATTTTATTTGTGCTTGTTATCTTGGTTGCCTGTTGGTTCTTGGGATGACATCAAGAGTAAGGCTCTACGCCCGAGCTTTGGTAAAAGCAGAGAGAACACTTAGTTTAGAACTAGTAGTCGAGTAGTGTTAGTCACCAAGGATTCGCTCCTTGTGTGCCTAGCATGAAAACTCCTCCAGAGGAGACCTATTCGTAGATCTCGTTGTAACACAGCTAGCCTGTTGCATGACTTGATTAATGAAGGGTCCGTGATTCTGGGAACCTTTTGTTAGCACCAGTTCCGATATTGGTGGTCGTGTAGTGTTAGTCTCCAAGGACTCGCTCCTTGTGCGCCTAGCATGAGGACCCCGCTCAGGAGAGACCTTATCGTCATTATCGTCGTAATACAGCCAGCCTGTTGCGTGACGCTAATACGACTAGTGTCCGTGATCCTGGGAACCAAACATAGAAACCATCCCGTGAGTGGGTTTATGGGTAGAGTGTCTAGATCTTCCCATATAGGACTCACCTGTCAGGTTTCTTTAGTCAGAAATTTTGGTTACCTACATATTACATTTATCAGCTTCAGAAGCTGTTTGAACTGTGATCCTGTGATCCTGGATCTTGTGTCTTGCATTGCATCTTGCATATCATTTGCATTGCATTTCATATGTTGTGCATTTTGCAGTTCCAGTCCTTCAACAAAATCTTATGTCTTCGTTCCTTCTTCTCCAGTAAATCAAGTTGATTCCTCGACACCAGTACGCAACTAGAGCCAATACAAGACGAACGATGGAGCAGATTCAGCAAGAACAAGTTGCTATCAGGAAGGAGCTGGAATCCCTCAACAGAAAGATGGATCAGATTTTCGAAGCCCTCTCCATAACTGGAAAGGAATCAGAACAGCGAACCGCTCAACGACCGCGTCAGCAAAATCAACACAGAACGTGGAAGCCAGATAGAGTATTTGATAGTCTTCCAATGACATATGCAGATATCTTTGCTCAACTGATGGAGAAAAAGGCTATCGTTCCGAGAGATCTAGCTCCCCCAACTGTCCTTCCTGCTGATTACGACGCGAATGCTCATTGTGAGTTTCATAAGGGCGCTCCAGGTCACAACATTGAGAACTGCAGGTTTTTCAAGCACAAAATTCAAGACCTGGTTGACAAGGAAGCTCTCACCTTTGATGGGAAGTATCTCATTGCCATCAACGACCCGATGCCATCAGCCAACTAGTGCCAACATCAGATCAAGTCCAGTCAAGTCCATTCTCTGAAGAAGGCCGTCATGCTGCCATTTAATCTTTCGCATTTCTTATATTTTGTCTTTGTGTGTTTAAGTACTGTATGCTTTGAACAATTGCCATTCGTATATGGTTTCATTAATGTATCGTTTATGCATGTTTTGAATTAGTTATGTCGTATTCACTCATTTTTCACTTATCACCGACACGTTTATTCACTCCACTCTATTCACTATTGTTTAGCATGATTTGAGGGAGGATGATGAAAACGAGATACCCATAATTGCAAACCGTATGCTTTCAGATAGAATCTCGTCAATGATGTACATGCATTGCTTCAATTCCCCTAAACACCGGAGATATAAGGAGTTAATCCCTAGTAGACCACTTCGAGCCTAGAAGTAGTAGTTTCCTTCGGATATTCAAGCCTTTACACTCAACCTGGGGCAGGGTAGTGTTCAGTTAATCCGACTCCGCACTCGAATCAACAAAGCAAAATCCAGAAGACGGTTGTTCATCGATGACCCATGCTATGGCAGTCACAATCCTCCAACAAAATCCAAAAAAATCAAAAGCCTGCTAAGTCAAACACCTCATAGGGGACTTAGGCAAAATCAAGGAAATCCCGATGGATCTGACAAGCAAAGTCAATCCATGCAAAAGTTAGGGATCAAAACAAAAGTAAAAGAGGACCCCGAAACCCTCAACAAAAACAAAAAAGATTCAGTGGCCACCCAAATCAAAGGGGCACTGGCATCCATCAAAAAAAGGTGACTGCCACGTCGAGCAAACCTTGAACCTTCAAGCTTACACCGTCAAGATAAGTGTAGAATTAACTGAGCATAGGAATGGAGATCATTAAGAAGAAAGGGTGGGTACAAATCATGCTTTGAGCCTAACATCCTTTGTTTCATAACCGTAAACCAGACCACGTTACAACCCTCAAAAGACCTAATCGAGGCGAGGTTTATTCTGAAAGCATAACATCGCAAGGTTGCGTAACCTGACTTCTCACTTGATTTCTAATCACCAGCATTGGTGTCATTTCTCTTGATATATCTTTCACACCAATCAAAACTAGCATAATGTTTGGGCTAACGGTCCATTCGTTTCACTATCACGACACCTCAATAAATGACACACTTTTTCAAAACTTACATTGAACTTTGCATTAATGTTACCATTTATGAATGTACAGTTTTGATTGCAAATCAGTGCTAGGTATTCAAGGACATTTCAACAAGGGGCAATCAGGGAGGAACTTGACTTTCACTAGCGTACACGAGGCAAGATTATTTCAAAGCCCACAGGCTGGGGCAAATCATTCAACAGCTCGAACAGGGGCATATCATTATCATATTCAGACTAGGGCAGGACCAAGTTACCCTAATCATCAGGCAGAGCTGCAACCTTCTCTGAAGCAAATTCACAGTAAACCACAAAGTACCCATACTTGGGGCATCCAGAGCATCATCTTCTACTTCAATCGTGACTTCTTCAATGAACTGCGTGTCGAGGAAGTCAATCCCTCCCACCACCCGAAGTCCAGTTCGCATTGGCAACTACCAAAAGTCCACCACGCTGGCGTCTCCACCTACAATTACCCGTCTGCATCATATGCATCATACGCCTTACATTCATCATCATAAGCATTTTTGCGTCATATACATACCAATCATATCATACTTCCCCAGCTCTTGCACCTCCGTGTGTCAGCATTTGCATTTGCACTTCCATTCGTTATGGAACATCATCTTACATCCAACATTCATATATGCAAGTCAAGGTCCAGGATCAATCTTGAAGATTTCCAACACCATCATCAGCCCGGTCAGGGGCATCTTCCACAAAGGTCGTGGATTTCTCCCACGAATATCAAGAGCTTCAAAGCAATCATCAGCCCAGTCAGGGGCAATTTTCTGCAATTGTGGGTTTCTTCCACAAAATTCAAAGTTATTCAAAGCAAGATCCAGCCTAATCAGGGGCATCTTTTCAAGACCATGGGTATTTCCCATGACGTATTTCAACCTCGTGGTTGATCAGATCTTCAAGTTAATATACATCCCAGCCAGGGGCATACCATTCAAGACCGTGGGCGTTCTCCACGAAGTTGTTTAACCTTTTGTTGGGCAAATCCAAGAGGTTTAATGCAAGATTCAGCCCGAGCAGGGGCATCTTCAGCAAAACCGTGAGCGTTCCTCACGAAGTTGTTCAACCTTTTGTTGACCGAAACAAGACATTTCAAGACAAACTCAGCCCAGTCAGGGGCATCCTCTTCAGAATTCATGGGCGTAACCATGAAATCATTTCAGCAAAACTATAATCTCCAAACAAGACGGTGGGCGTACCCCGTTGACTCATTTCAATTCAATCTTCCTCTTAGGGGGCTCCCCAATGAGTTGTACCCGGCAAGCGTGACCGTTGTCAATTGCCTTTCTATCATCCTTTTGGTGATAGCCGAACCTGGTCAGTTCAACCTAGCCGACATCCTTTTGGTGTTGGTAACCTTCAATTTTGTGTCGTTCTATCATCCTTTTGGTGATAGCAACCTGTGTGCGTCTGTTTCGCTTCGTCGTCCTTTTGGTGGGGGGTCTGTCACTTGGATTGGTGACAGATTGTGCGATAGTGTTTGTCCTATCATCCTTTTGGTGGTAGTGGCCGGTGTGAGTTTCGCTCCGTCATCCTTTTGGTGAGGGGTCTGTCACTTGGATTGGTGATAGATTGTGCGATATTTGTTTGTGTGTGTTTTCGCTCCATCATCCTTTTGATGGGGGGTCTGTCACTTGGATTGGTGATAGATTGTGCAATAGTGTTTGAGTGTGAGTTTCGCTCCGTCATCCTTTTGGTGGGGGGTCTGTCACTTGGATTGGTGATAGATTGTGCGATAATGTTTGAGTGTGAGTTTCGCTCCGTCATCCTTTTGGTGGGGGGTCTGTTACTTGGATTGGTGATAGATTGTGCGATATTTGTTTGTGTGTGTTTTCGCTCCGTCATCCTTTTGATGGGGGGTCTGTCACTTGGATTGGTGATAGATTGTGCAATAGTTTGTTTGTGTTTCGCTCCGTCATCCTTTTGGTGGGGGGTCTGTCACTTGGATTGGTGATAGATTGTGCGATAGTTTGTTTGTGTCTCGCTCCGTCATCCTTTTGGTGGGGGGTCTGTCACTTGGATTGGTGTCAGATTGTGCGATAGTTTGTTTGTGTTTCGCTCCGTCATCCTTTTGGTGGGGGGTCTGTCACTTGGATTGGTGTCAGATTGTGCGATATTTATTTTTGTTTGTGTTTCGCTCCGTCATTCTTTTGGTGGGGGGGTCTGTTATAGTCATTAATGATGGATTGCGCGATATTTTTTGGTGTGAGTTTCGCTCCATCATCCTTTTGGTGGGGGGTCTGTCATAGTCATTAATGATAGATTGTGCGATATTGTTTGTGTTTCGCTCCGTCATCCTTTTGGTGGGGGATCTGGCATAGTCATTAACGTCAGATTGTGCGAGCGTGTTGCTCTATTATCCTTTTGGTGGTAGTAGTCGTGTGTGTGTCATTCCATCATCCTTTTGGTGATGACGACTTTTTACAGTTTATTTACAGTTTACTTTTGGGTTTACATTTTCCAGTATTTCAATTCTCAAGCATTTCTTTTCTTTTCGGACAAATTCAAGGTCTTCTTCATATCTAATTGACTTTTACCTCGGGAAAGGGAACACTGCAGCAATTCATTTCCCTAAGTTTAAGCCAATTAGATAGGGGCATCTGTTATACCCTAAATTTGTCCTATCCATTTTCAAATTTTTTTTTTTGCATTTTTTTATTTTATTTTCACTTGTGCATTGCCCGCTTATTTTTTTTGTTATTTAGACATGTGTCCGTTCGCAATTGGTTGATTTCTTAGAGTTTTATCTTTTTGACTAATTAAGGTGTGACATGTGGCCTAAGAACATTGTCTGAATATTATTTTCTTAAACTTTTTCTTTTTTTAAATGTTACTAATAATATATTTTTTTTTAGTAATTATTTTTCGTTTTTTATAAAATTTAGTTTATTATTATATATTTTAATATTCATTTAATTAGTATTGTTAAATTCAATTAGTAATGTAATATTAGTTTTTTTATATGTCTTATTTTTAATTAATTGCTGAAAAATTATAAAAAAAAAGAGAAAGTTGAAGTAGGAGTGAAGACCCATTGTATTAGGCCCATTAAGGAGAGTCACACGGTTAAAAGGAGGGAGGAGTAATTGATTGGGGAACCCTAATTTCTAATACTGTTCATGATCATCAAAAAAAACAGTCGCAGCCCCTTCTCAAACCCTAAACGGCGCCGCCGCTCAAGCTCATTTCTCCTCCGACCACGACCTTCCGCCGTTTTCACTCACCATCACTCCAAACGAGACCCTACTGTACATCTTCTCTTCTCCCTGGAACCGACGCCTCCGTTAATCCTCAATCCCACCTCCGTTTTCACGCCACCACCCTCAATCGACGTTCGCCATCATCAAACCTTCACCTTCCTCATCTAATCGCCGACTCCCTTTTCCAAATACTACCACCATCGAATCTGAACCTCAGCCGCGAAAAGCAACCAACCTATCACCTTTCTCATTTCTCCTCAATCCGACCGCCACCATCGCGTTACCTCTAGTTTAAGCGAAACGACAACAATAACAGGGGAGACGATGTGACGAAAACAATGACGAGCTTCGAGCGAGCGACTCAACGTTTAGCCACCGACCTTCAGCTCAACAACCTTTCAGCTCACGACGTGAGGATATCATCTTCTTCATTTTAGTTTCAAACGTTCTTGAGTCAACAAAAGTGGTTTAGAGATCCCGACCTGTTGGCTGTAGCTGCAAAATTGGAAGGGCAAAATGGACATAGACAACAGTTGTGACAACAGCTATAATTTTCTCTTCAACAACCATAGTGATGTGCATTCAGCGACATTGTCAACAATCGGTTGGTTATTTTGGATTGTTTGATTTTATGATGTTCTGGGTTGCTGTCTTTTAAAGGATTTATTGTTCAAAATTAGAATTTGTCTGACGTTTTGGTTATAGTTATAGTTTTTTTATCTTCGATCCGGAAAGAGTTGGTGTTGATTTTCAGTGCATTTTCTTAACAATGTTTGTTCTGGTTTTATTAGAAGTTTTTCTTGACAATATTACGAATGTATTGAAAGGAGTATAGGTAATCATTGAGAAGTTTGAGTTGTTGAAACTCTATGCGTGGATACTGGTTCGAGGACGCCATATTGTTGTTTCTGTTTGCAGGTTTCCGATGGTGCCGAGTTTAGCTCGTCTTTCACAAGCTATCGTGGTTTATGTCATTTAGATGTTCAAGCCTTTACAACCTTCAATGTCGTTGCACACCTCAGATTCGTCAAAAGATCAATAAAATCATCACCGCTTCCACATCGTAGGATTGAACTATTTGGGTCTTGGTTTCGATATCAACTTGCATCATCCAATTTCATGAGCGTGGGCATGATTAGCTGCGGCTGTGACGATTCAAGACTCTAAATCCAACGACTTGAACTCTGAGATACATATGCGGATCCAGCGGCCTGCAAGTGCGTTTGACATTTGACGACGGATCATTTGTGAGAAGGATGAGCTGTGTTAGAGGTTTGAATTGAACTTTGGGAAGCAACGCCGCTGCTTTGTTTCGGTCTTCTCGGTTAAGCATATAGAAGCTGTGCTTGAAGTTATTAGAAAAAGAAGTTAATTTGATATTGATAATCATTTTTTAATTTAATTTGATTATTTTAATTTTGTTAATAAATTTTAATTAACCTAATTATTTGAGCTAATCGAATAATTTAGATAATTAATTTTGATTAACATGATTAATTAATTAATTAAATTCAAATCATTTAACCCTTTTAATCAATTTTAATTAATTCAATTATTTGATCACATTAGTTGTTAATCAAATAATTTTAATAATTAAATTAGATTAAATTAATTAAGTGATTCAATAATCTTTTCTCATTTTGACTTTGATAATTGAAATGGACCAATACTGAAAGATTCATAAATTCAAGCCCATGTTGCTTGCGTGTACTTACTCTAGTATTACCTTATTCCCCATTCGATAACAAGGTACCCCTCTCCCTCCAAATGTAATAGTCTTTTTCTTACTTATGCTTTAATGCTTCAAAATCATTTTTAGAATTAAATTCTCGATTTATCGAGTCATTTTCGCCCATGTAAGTCGAGTGCTTTCAAAGCCTCGCCATCGACCTTTGATCACCATACACAACATTTTAAAGCTTAATCCTGGGCTTCCTTACAGTGACACCTATTTGATCAATTATTTCTAATTGGTCACTTAGAAGACTAGCCCACTTTGCTAGTGCACACGTTTAAAATTTAAATTCAAACCTCGACTCACCTTGAGTACTTTTTCAAAGCAAATTAAATCTTTGAAGTCTAGCACTTCTTGGATTTTTGGACGAACATTATTGAGGTGTACACCTTAAATAATATGTCGTTCTACTTTTCGTTTAGTACGCTATTTTGGACAAAAACAATATCATAGGAATCTAGCATTCTGTGTGATATTTTCGTTATTCATCCAAACATTTTCCGAATGAAAAAGGTGTTGTTAGGATCTAGCATCCAAATGATACCCCGATTAATTAGTTGTGAGGACGACGTCTCATTTACCAAATAATCAGCATTTCCCCTATACTTTCAAATCCAATCTCGTATTCTCACTTCTCATACCATAAACTCTTTTCATACCCTCGATTCAATCCAAATTATTTTCAAAACATTTTCTCGATTAAAACTCCAAAAGAAGGAGGTTCTTGGAATCTAGCATTCCTTGGATCTTCGAGTGAATAATTCTTATGGCATGATCTTGAGTTATTATTCACTCAATCTTTCAACTTCTTCAAGCATTTTCAAACATTCCCCTAAGTTGAGTGCTCGTACGCATTCGCAATCGTCGACATTTCGCACACACTTCACAATTCCTCGTGGTTTTGATATTAGGGGCACCCTTAGGGACTAATATCGTCTCCTTATAACTTTAACCCTTGACACGTCGTCAAGTCGGTTCTATCTTCAACCAGCTCCTCGACACGTCGTCGAGACGTCTTCAAACTAACCTCGTTTTGCCTCGTATTCCACTTTCGACTCAATCTTCTTACAAGCGTTTTTTAAACTTACGAAAGAAGAATATTCTTAGAATCTAGCCTTCTTTGAATATTCGAATGAGTAACTCTCGAGGCGCGCCTTTGAGTTGTTATTAGTTCATTCTTTCGATTTCAAAATATCCAACCCTTTATCATTTAACCTATTCATCCCGACTTCCGAAAGAATTGAGTTCTTGGAATCTAGCATTCCTTGAATTCTTGAGTGACAAGCTCTTGAGGCACGCTCCTGGGTTGCTTGTCAGTCACTCTTTCGTCTCTCAATTCAAACTTCAAACCCGTTTCGAACCTCATCTTTCCGTGGTTGTTACCACGAACTACGACTGCTCTGATACTTCATTCTCGTCCGAATGTAAGATACGTAGGCACAAGATTGCGATGATCTTGGCGAGCTACCTTCTACCCATTTTTTCCCATTCCCCATCTTCTTTTCGTGGTTGTTACCACGAACTACGAACGCTCTGATTCTTCATTCATTCTTGAATGTAAGATACGTAGGCACAAGATTGCGATGATCTTGGCGAGCACACTTCTATCTTCCTGCATTATTCCGTCCATTCCCCATCCTTTCCCATAGTCGAACTACAAAGCTCTGATTTCTCATTCTCGTCCGAATGAGCATACATAGGCACAAGGGCCCCAATCCTTGGCGAGCACCCTATTCTTTAACCACCCACCTCCCCTAGCGTCTTTAACCTTTTAACCTACCAATTCTACCTTTAACAACGAGAAGAAAACAAGTAAACCTAAACAACACTCCCCATATTTACCTTAAGAGGTTCCCGTCGAGTACGACGGACGTGAGGGGTGCTAATACCTTCCCCTCGCGTAACCGACTCCCGAACCCGGAACATGGTTGCGACAACCATGTTCCTATCCTTTCGTTTCAAGAGGTTTTCTCGATATTTTCCTCTCCCGTTTATTCGGGATAAATAAAGTTCGGTGGCGACTCTGTCGAACCGCATTTCCGCGCCTTTCGCGCAAGGGTCGTTTCTCCGAAATGTCTCAGTGATTTTTCGAGGTGCGACACCAAGCATTAACCTATTCAGAGTTCCAAGCAACTGCTCCCCCTGAATGTGTTAACCTTTAAAACATTTTTATGCTTGTTCAGAGACATACTCTGATCCCAAGACTTACAAAAAATAAATTTGATAAAATATAATCACATAGAGTAGAATAGAAGGAATACTTCTCTACTATATAAGATAGCATAAGTCTTCAGCATCTGGACTAGTTCAACAGAACTTCCATCCTCAGATCTTTAAAACTTGTTTGTCTAAGCATCGTATCAGAGTCATATAACTTCAGAATCTTCTAAAGCATTTTCTCTTGATCTTCAACACATCTGTTTATCTACAGATGAGAAACTCCCCTTGAGTTTCAGACTGGGTGAAAATCAAATATCCTGACTTGTGAACCTTCCTGGGAGAACTCCCCCTGATTACAGTATGTTAGATATTTGGATCTTCTGATCTTGATATAGTATCTCAGACTTGCTTTCTTCTCAGATTCTTGATCTCTTGAAGCAGTCTGATACCAATAGAAACCAATAGAATGTTTACTTCTGAATCTGATACCAATATTGAATCTGAGTCTGATACCCATGTTGGTTCTTAGTCTGACACCAATACATGATACTCATGATTCTGATTCTGAATCCAAATCTTGATTCTATGAAGATTTCTGATTCTTATGCTCTGATTATCATATTCACAGACAATTTACATCTTCTGAACATTCTGATTCCAGATGACTTTAACTTTCAGACCTCTAAACAATATTGGGTCCATCTGATTCTGAATTTATGTTCACGAAGTGTATAACTTCTATTATATGAACACCAGCTCATTTGAGCTCAGATTTCTTTCAATTATCCTGTTTAGAATGCCTAGTGAACTTGTTCAAAGTTCCTCGGAAAAACACCAAGCACACATTTAGTAATAAATGCAGTTTATATGTTTTGCATTCTCTTTCAGGTTATAGAATATATCAAAGCTATATTATTTTTCTCAAAAACATTTTCCATTTCTCCCCAAGTTATATTAAAAACATCTTTCATTTCTCCCCATTTCATTTTCCCTGTTATATACTATTATTCCAGATTATATCAAAATCATCTTCATTTCTCCCCCTTTTTGACATCATCAAAAAGTTAGAGTTTTTCAATGAAAAAAATATTTTATGAAAAAAATATTTCTCTCTTTTTAATGTCAGAAATTAAAAGGATGGGAGTTGAGAGATAGCACCTGAGAACTTAATCATCTTTCATTTCTCCCCCTGAGAGCTTACTTCCTATAGGTTGATACCAATAAGGTAGGTTGATATCTTTTCCAGATTTCATCTTCTATATCTCCCCCTGCTTCTTAGAGAGTGACAACTCTTCAGAGTTTCTAGAAGCATGCTCTGACTAGGATTGTTGACAAGTTTCTGTACAGCAGATCTTTCTCTGACAACTTGTACATCCTTCATAGCTTGTTGATCTCCTCTATACTTACTAATGTCACGTTCTCAACGTACAAGAGTAATTTCAGAAGAAGAACCAACTATAACAATTTGCTTAGTCTTGTTAGCATCTTCATCTTCTTGTACCAATCTGGAAGTTTCTTTTCAGGAATCTTCTTCTGCTAGATTTAGAAAAGAAAGTTGAAATTCCTTCTTCCTTCTGGCTTGATCTTGATACCAATTATTCCAGTCCTTAGAAAAACTTGAAATATATCCAATTTCAGAGTCTAATACCAATTGAAGAAATATCTCTAGAAGTCTCAAGTTCCAGAGCTGAAGTGCTTGTTCTGGCCTTTGCTTTGACTCTTTCTTTTGAAAGGTTTGATACCCAATTGAAGGTGTGAAATTTAGAGGTTTGTGCTAGTGGTTTACTCTGAATTTTTGCTTCAAAGTTCTGTGCCCAAAACCTTTTGTGTCTTCATTCAAACATCTTCTGAAGTTTCGCTCAGAGTCATCTGACGCTTTGCTTCTGGTTGGATGTCAGAGACATGATACCAATTTAAGATGTAAGATACCAATTGAAGGTGTGAAATAATGAAACTATTTCAGCTAGTTTCTTCAACATCAAAACACTATACTTCAGAATTATCAACGTTTGATTTGACAAGCCATCTTCTAATTGAATCTTTTATCCAGATCTCCAAATGATCCAAAACTTCTGATAGTCTATGACTTCAGATTTGCTCAGATCTCTAAACAGCATCTGATATCAATTGAAGATGATGTGTCAACAATGTGCATTCTGATCCTTCAATCTTCTGTGCATGAATGTCCTTCATTTGACACTTCATCCAGAGTATCTGATACTTCAATCAGCATTTTGCAGTATTTTGCTTCTTTAAGGGAGAGTGTTATCCAGAGGTACTTTTGCAACTAACTCTGTCTTTAGTAACATCAGCATAACAGAAACCTACTAAAAATAGTTATCTGGTTTTCTGCAACACAGAGTCACGTTAGTAGTACCTTTCAGATACCTTAGAAATCTCTTAACAAATGTTAAAAGGGATTCTTTAGGATCAAATTGGAATCAAGCACATGCATATATACTGAAAAAAATATTTGTACTAGAAACAGTAAAATACAAAAGAGTACAATTCATACCTTTGTAGAGCTTCTGATACTACCACTTTACTAACCTCTTTCTTTCTCAGAGTATACGTTGAATGCATGAGAGTCTTAGATGGCTACTCTCTGAAAGATTATCCTTCTGTCTGCTACATTCTTCATCTGAATTGAAACAACTTCTTCAAAAGTATATCTCTTCTGATGTTTGATTCAACTTGATCAGTAGTTACACAATCCAGATTCTTCCTTTGGTCTTCATCTTCAGATCATCCAATTTGATACTAAAGATCACGCCCCTTTATCTTCCAAATAACTTGTTTCCAGATGAAAGCTATATCTTCTTGTGCCAAGAATTTATCCTTTGGACAGACATGATTGATCATCACAAATTATCATCAAACCAAGATGAATTTCTTGAAATGATTTGAGTGACAATCTTGTTCTTATCAATCAGTATCTGAGGGTGACTTCTTCTTCTAGAATTCTCGTACCAACTGAAGGTGTGAGAACTTCTGAGTACCAACAGAAAGAGTAGGATCTTCTGCTAAATCACCTTAGGTTTCTCCACCTATGGTTTCTGATTCCAAGCTTGTTGTCAAATCAATCATGATTTGAATCTTTAAAGTCTGAACTTGAAAGTGAAGAACTAGAACGTTAGAAACATCTTTCCAACAGATCAATTTCAAACTTCCACTAGATCTGAGGAGTTCAGAGAATGGTGAACAGCAACTGATACACTCATGTATCAACATCTTCACTAAACATTTTCCTTTCTGAGTTAGCTTCAGAAACCTTCAAAGCTTCTGCTTAATCTTCTGACGCGATTCTTTACATCAAAATTTCTAATCATAACTATTTCTGTTATGTTAGCAAGTTCTTCTGATCATCAACAGAAGGTTGGAGACTGATAAGAGTCTGATACCAACTGATGGAAATGATTCCTTGCATTAGATCTTCTGCTTCAGATATATGCATCTTAGCTCTAGTGAATGTTTCATCAAATAGTTCATCCAGAGGTACTCTTCAGATCAAACCAGATCTTTATTCTTCAGGTGTCCTTGTTATCTAGATGTAAGCTATGTTGCTGACGTTTCCGAGTCATGCAAAATCTGAACCTCAGAGCTTCTGACCAATTGCTTTATACTCTTTGCCCAGAGTTACCACTTGTAGGATCAAGCGCTTACCACTAGGCCAAAAACAATTGCTTTAAACCATCTGCTCAGAGTCTTCTGTAGAGTTACTTCTCAACAACTTTCAGAATCTCCTGTAGCATTGCTTCATCAGATTCTTCTGTAACTTGCCTATGTAGCTTGTGTACCTTGCCTCTGTAACCTTGCTTAACAATTGAAGGAGTGGATGTCTGATTGATAGAGCCTCTGCAAAATTAGTGTTACAGAACCTCCTGTACGGCCACTGATCTGACTTCACTATCCTTTTCTAGAATGCTAGTTTTAGCTACTGCCTGCATACACTCAACAAACTCCTTTCCAAGTGAAGTATATATTTCTAAAAAAAATATCATTAACATAAATCTGACAGATTTAAAATATCTTCCATAATAGTCTTATGAAAAGAGTAGTATAAACTTTTCTTTTGACAAAAAAATAGTTTTCAAAAACTGGGAAGTTGATGAACACATACTACTTCTTCAAAAACCATTTAAAAAGTATTTTCAATATTCATCTGATTTATATGATGTTATACTGATCAACAAAGGAGATTGACAAGAATATGAATTCTAACCTTGTCACAGAAGCACCTATCTTTTGTATAGTCAAAAGCTTCTTGCTGATAAGCTTTTAGAAGAAAGAATCTTGTTCTTCTGGAATCATCCTTCTTTCCAATGAACGTCTCTTCTGGAAGAGAAGATTTGATTCTGGGAGAAACTTCTCAAAGTTGATTCTTCAGAAGCAGCTAATTGAATAGCATCTGGGGAAGCTTCTGATTCTTCAACATCTTGTGAGACAATCCAGTAACAATATCTGAAGTAGAATCTCCAGAATAACTCTTCTTGAACTGATCTCAATTCCTTTGGTTGCGTTCTATAACATCTTTATCAACACAACAACATCTATATGATTTCTGAGAGACATCCTTAGAGCACAGATATTCTGATCTTCATGAGTAGAGAGCATCTAGCTTCCATCAGGCTTCATCTTTTGAATTAGTCTACATGAAACAAATACAGATCCAAACAAGATACACTAATCAACAAACTCAGATTGTCAAAAGACACAGTCTGACTGACAATATGCTTTTACAATGCTGAGCTAACTTGTAAAGAGTTAGATCATCAGAGTTGTCAGAACAACTGCTCTTGACAAAGAATATCTACTGACTTATTCAGATTGAATAACACCAGAGACTTAAATCCTTTTTACATCAGACAGAATGACTACTGCCATTGTATCTTTCCTTACACCTTTATTTCTCAAAACATTCATTAAGAATTTTTGAAAAAATAATGCCTGAAAACATATAATCAATTACAGTTTGTTCTACTAAGATATCATCTCAAGTTAATAGAACTTAATTGTTCATGCTTCTTCAAATCAGATCTTCTGAATTTCATCATATCCAGATGAGTTGATAAACACTGCCTATCTTGAAACCTCTGCAGAATTCTTTGAACCTTCTTCAAGAATAGCAACTTTCAAATGCTTTGAACCTGAAGAGTCATTTCTTCCAGATTTGAACATTCTTCTGAACTTGCCCTTTTCTGCAAACTACATTCTGGCGTTCTGATGACTAAACTTCACCAGCCAGCAATATATCTTTTCTTACTTAAGATAAATCCCAATGAGTTTTCATGAGAAATTCAAGTGTGGACTAGTCCGTTTCTTGAAAACATCTCATACTCACATAGAATTAATATTTAGAAAGCTTGATTTCTTGCTTGCTGAAGATTTGAACTTTGAGCAACTATGTTGAAAATCCAAACGTATTTGAAGATCAATATTCAACAGATATATCTACTTATCTGATGAATCTATCTCGTCAGCTGATTCTTCATTCTTCTTTCATAATCTACTTGAGGAGATTTGTTGTTGAAGGCTTCAACACTTCAAACTTCAAACTTCACAGAATCAGTGACTTGCTCAAGTAACCAAATATATTACAATTTTAGAACTCATCATCCTCAAAAACTGATGTGAGGCTGAAATTGTAAGAACGGTGAAAAATCCCCAAAAGTATTTCTTCACACAGCCTATGGATCTTTTTCTGACACTGTTAGGTGTTTGATATCCATCAATAACAGAACTGGAGCTCTGATACCAATTGAAGGTGTGAAATAAACACAAGAAAGGGGGGGATTGAATTGGGTTTATGCCTAAATAAAAACTTTTTCCTTTTCTTATCTTCTTCTTCACTTGTTGCTTTTATGCGCTTATATTAAATACATTGTGGAAGCATAAATAATAAAGTATAAGTAAAGAACACATCATATATCCTGGTTCACTTGAGCAACTCTCAAGCTAATCTAGTCCACCCTTCCAAGGTGATTTCGCCTTAATCAATTAAGGACTTAATCCACTATAACCGAACTGATTACAGATGCACAAGCTAACTGCAAGTGACTAACAACAAATCAATGAAACGTTCAGGGATCCCCAAGGATATAAAGTTCATTAACATCTAATAGAATCCGATCACTAAATATCTCCTATTAGAAAACCACAAATGACTATTGTCACTTGTCATCTCAAGTATACTGATCTTCACAAGATCACTTGAGGAACCACTAATTCTAAAATAGAATGTTGTGTTGCCGGAGATTACAATGGTGCTTCCTAGCAAGCTAATTACTCCAAGTTTAGCACATAGCAAGTAATGAGCAACAACTCCTTGCTTCCTAATGTAGAAACTAATCTAATGATGAATCTCTAAGAGATTATAAGAACATAGTTTCCATATTGCTTAAAAGCTTTTCTGTGTGTGAGCACTAAGGCTTCTTTTCATTTAAGCTTTTCTTCTTTCTTTCTTTCTTCACTTCATGCTTACTAGCATGGTAACATTTGAATGAATCAAATGTTATTTCTTATAGTGCAGCTTAACAGCAACAGCGTTGCTTGACTCAGCAACCCAACAACTCAACAGCATTTTTGATCAAATGATTCTTCTTTTTATATTGCAGCCAATAGAGTTGTTGTGAGTCAGACTGTGTCTTTCTCATTCCAACGGTCATATCCCAACGGATAGAATAAGCTCATGTGTTGGAACAGTGACCTTAGCTTGTAGCTTCAATATATTTAATCCTTGGAAACCACGCTTGAACAATACTAATGTCTTTACCACATTTGAATAATTACATACGTTGTACTTCAATCTTCTTGATTCTTATGATGATTCGTCTGATGAGTAGTTCATAACTACTTTGGTATGAAAGCTTCAGCATCAGAGTTGTTAACTCAAGCACATGTTTATCAGATTGAACAACAGCAACTTATCTGATGTAACACGTCTTGCATCTGGATGAATCTTCTTCTGACACAATCTTCTACTTCAGAATCCAGTCTTTAGCATTCCAAGAACTAAGTTTCCTCTGAAACAATCTTGAGAATCTTCATGACTAATTCTTCAGAAACCACGTCTTCAGAATCTTCAGAGCCTTGACCTTCAGAATACTTCTTCAGAGTCTTGACCTTCAGAACACTTCTTCAGAGTCTTGACCTTCAGAACCTGTCTTTAGAGTCTTGACCTCAGAACCCATCTTCAGAGTCTTCAGAGTCTTCAGAGTCTTCAGAGTCTTCAGAGTCTTGACCTTCAGAACCAGTCTTCAGAGTCTTGACGTACGTGGTCTTCAGAGCCTTCAGCCTTCAGAACTTCAAGTCATCAGAGTCTTCAGCACTTTGTTCTTCAGAGGACTCACTCTTCAGAGACGCTCGTTAGCTTCCATATCAGATCCATAACTCAGAGCAGAATCCATAGATGCATTGTAACTGCAATGTCTAGTATCCTTGATTCTTTACTGAACATTATCAGATGCAGAAACAAACTTGCTTCTTTACTGAGCTTCATTTGCTTTCAGATCAGATGCACTTCTTTAAATCAGAATACACAGGCGAATTGCAACAGCAATATACAGCATCCTTGATTCTTACTGAACGTGATCAGATACATAAGCAAACTAGCTTCTCACAAGCGGTTCATGACGTCACACTAAGTAACTCCATAAGTTACTAGCTGCACACGTTGCTTCTGTTTGTTTGGTCTAATATATTTAATTTAATATGACCTGCACATAACAAACATTAAACCATAAAATGGGTCTTTCACAAATACTCAATTGTTATCATGAAAACATAGAGATTATCCTGTAGAGACAAATCTTGCTCTTACACAAGAGGTATGTGACCCTAAACCTCCTCATTGATATGCATCATGTGTTTGAAATTGATTTTATCCTTGTTTGAGGGTTGTAACTCATGAAAAAGTATGGTTAATCTTGGCATTGTCATGTGAAGTTTTTGTGCTATTTTGTTTATGCTTGCTGTTAGAAGGTTATAACCTATTGTGTGAAGCATGATTGAATGTATGATGACATTTTTATGTTCAAATCAACTATGTTGTCTTAAACTATTTTGAGGCATGAGTTGTCAACTCATGTTTATTCTATTAGAGCCTTGTATTAGGACTGCTGTTGGGATGATTTGGTTTTATTATGTCAAAAAGATTGCATTTGTGTTATAAAAGGCATACTGTCATAAGCTTGTAAGTTGTCATGTGAATGAATGTTGTACTAGTTATTGAATGTGTCGCGGTGAAATTTGGATAACAAACTATTGATTAGTTTGAATCTTTAATTCATTTGCAACCGAACTTTGATTTGTCCAAAGGAAAGGATAAAGATCGAAATTCCCGCAATGCAATGCAAATGCAAGGTTAGAGAGTTTTAGGTTCGGGGTTGGTTAAACTTAGGGAAGGTGCTAGCATCCTAAGTTTCTGTAGTACTCTACATGAACCTCTTATTTTGATGTTGTTTATTGCTATGGTTTATCTGCTTAAGGTTAAAAGACCTAGGGGTTTATTTCTAAGTATACTCGATAAGATGTCGCATCTTATGCTTACATATCCTTACGGGAGTGGAATCAGAGTATTTGTAGTTCCCCTAAAGGGTTTGAGGAATTCTTTGACTGTGGTCAAAGTTCCTACGGGTTTAGGGTAGTTGATTGATTGAGTTTAGGAGAAAAGACGAGTTGTCATTTTAAGGGAGACTTAACTGCCAAAAGTTGTAGGAAAATAGTCTTTGCATCATCTTAAGAGAAGGGCTCAGGTACTCTGATATTGATCAACGATGTACGCCTCTATCTCTCTTAAGGCAAAGTACCTACGGTATTGATTGTATTGATGTGGGGGGGGGGAGGGGAGATTCTATCTCGCTTAAGATGATTGACATCTATTTCTCTATTGTGTTTTAATATTGTTTGATTTGAGTTGTATTATTTGTATCTAAGTTGTAAAAGGGTTCTTCCTATGGGGTAGAATCTAACTTAGAAAGATCAACTTGAATGGGATCAAGGATCATGGGGAGAATGATGCAAATGAGATGCACTACACACAATTGTTGAATCATGTGTAGGTTTTTCCTTTGGATGGAATGCGATGTGAGAATATAAATACGATAATGTAAATTGCGGAAAATAAACCATACACACGCATGAAAGCGCTAAGGTGTAGGTGAGTGAATTGTGTATGTGAATGTGGGATCGAGGCGTGCGCGATTGATTGAATTACGAGGGTTGATTAGTTTTAATTTGGGGTTGATAAAATGGTTGAATTGATTATATTAAGAGGTGACTCAATTTTAATTACGAAATTAAATTTATGAGTTAGTTTATTTTAATTAGCGAAAATTTTCTTGAATTAACTCGATTAAATTTAAATGGAACAGTTTTAAATAAGTCTTTGCAAAATATTTATTAAATAAAAGGGTTCTAGTTTATTATTATAAAAGATAAAGTTATTAGAGATTTATTAAAAAAAGTTTGTTATCTATTTATTATTATCTTTAAGTTATTTTAAATATAAAAAGATTTACTAAGTAAAAAAGAAAAAAAAAGATTTTAAAGTAAATAAAATAAATTATTTCAAAAAAAATAGGTTTATGCTGAATAAATATAATAATGAAATTGATTAAGGTTGATAATTAAAAGGGTTAATAGTTTTAAAATTTAAAAGAAGGTTAATATAGTGGTTAATTAAAAAAAAAGGTGACGGTTAATTGGCAGATTAGGGAGGTGGTTTTAGTGGTGTGGTGCGTCGTGTGTGTAGGTATGTGGCATTCATACGATTACATTGCAATAAGAAAAATGGAAAAAACGCAGAAGACCCTAATCCCCAAACGCGACCCCAAATCCCTGAATCAGAGTCTCTTCGCTCTCGATCTCCTTCCCCAGATCGCCTCCCATTTTCCTCCATTCATCATTGATTTCCATTTTTGAACCTGTAATCAAACCAAAAACATCAATAGTTCAACAACATCGATAAGGGCAGAGGTTTACCGAAAGTTGGTGACAACGGCGTTTGTGCTTCGTAACTCTCAGCGGAACCACAGATAAGCTCCTCGTTCGCTTTGATTTGAATATTTTCTCTTTTAGGGTTTCTATGGTGTTTTTTCCGTTTTCACGAGTTCTTTGATTGATTTTTTCTTCGATTAGGAACCCTTTTTATAGGCGAGCTGGGGTTTGAGACTTTTAAAGCATGATTGAATTCTGATTGAAACCTTCCATTTTGGGTTGATTGGATTTAAAAAATCTTCCTTTTTCGTGAGATTGTGTTTAGTGTAGTTGATGAAAATCAAACTGTGGTTTGATCCTGAGGAATATTCATTTGATGCTAAAGGAATCTGGATGGGATATTTTCTGCACAGGGTATATCCTTTACTAATCCAAACCCTATGTTTTTTGCAGGTGTGGAAAGCAGGGGATTATGGGCCAAAGGAATTAGTAGCCCGAAGTGGTACTGATCAGGGAAGTTCTAATCTTTTTTCTTCCTGTGTTGATTTGTAATTTTTACTCGTTGACTTTGTAACTTGGTTCTTTGCCATTGAAAATAGGAACTTTCCATTCTAGGATTGTGCTAACACTTCTTTTCTTCTTCTTCGCGGAGAATGCCATGTCTGAGTTCAGATATTGCTTTGTCTTATGTTGTGGTTGAGATAAGGTTGAGCCGCGATGACGGCATCGCGTCTGAGCTGGGGTTTACGGTTGCCGCTGTTGCTTTCGAATGTCCGTCGGTGCTCTTGAGTCGGTAGGGTGTTGGCGGTGAATTTTTTCGTCGTCCTCCTGGCTACTCGAGCCTTGCCCAATGATGAACCACCAGAGGGCTAAGACTACACCCTTTTTCTTTGGGTGGTCAATATGATATTATTTGTTCACAGCTGACATGTTTGGTGTTTGCAACTGGTGTACTTGTTGTTGATGCTGCCCTGATGTTTGCTATAACTGCTATTGAACTGATATAGTTGTTGAGGGACTGACATGGTTTTTAATGTTTGCATATGAGAAACATGTTGGTGTTGTGCTGCTGCTATAGTAGACGGTGAACTGGGATTATTGACTGTTTTGTTGTTAACCGTGGCTTGTTTGCAACTGATATTTGTTGTTTGTATTTCAGGAGCTGCTGCTGTGCACTGATACTCGACTGTTGTTAAAGTTGCCGCTGTAGCTGAGCCGGTTCCAACTTCAATATCATATCTGTGTCTCCACGAGGAAATGGGGGGCCGCCACCATGAAGAGGTGATCCAACTTTTGATAACACATCAGCCCTGGGGTTCGAAAGACTGTCCTTATTTAGGCCAATATTCCTATTATTCAGTAGCATTCTCAGCCTTCTACTTTCTTCATTTACAGATGGTGATGTCAAATTATGTTGTGCAAGCATAAGTTGTTTGCTGATGTTGTGGTGTCAACATTTGTAGTTGATGAAAAGGCTGAGGAGACTGCATGAAAGACTTTTGTTGCTGGAGTAGACCTGAACGTAGATGCTCCAAACCTGTGAGTGGCCACCCTTTCAAAGTTAAATTGTTGTTTCCTTGATTTAATCCAGAAATTCCTGAAATTGATCCTTCAGGACCTGCAGCTCTGGGCTTTAAAACAAAATTTATATCACTTTTCATATCCGTTGTAGACCCTGGTAATTGCTGACTACGAGCTTAAACTTGTGGAGACATCCCACCAGCAGCGCCATGCAAAACTTGCCCTGAAGGTTGACCAGAAGTTGCAGCTGATTTCAACATTGGGGCATGACTTGGGTCCAAGAGTTGACCCATGTTTTCACCAAATCTTTGCTTCATCGCTGCATCATCTAAAGAATCCCTCTGAAGGGGTACTTTTAACCTTTCCTCATACATTTATGTTGCTATTGCATTTGCAGTGCCTGGGTTTCCACCTAACCTATTTGCTCTACCATTTAGTAGATGAGCCCTATCCCTGCTTTGTTATTGTGCAGGTTCTAAGGGAGGGACTGCCCAGAATTGAGTCCGAGAAAAGCTGTGAGTTTGGTCAGGTTTTCCTTCCAAATCACTGTCGGTTGGAGCTATCAAATGTTGGATTTCAAATGGTGGATTCTGGCTCTGTGAAGCAAACTTCCAAATTCCTCAACAGTCATGACATGGAGCTGCTCTGACCGTGCCCTCATGAGTGAGATTTCTCCTTGTACCTTTATATTCCAATACTGTTTGGGAATGTTAAGGACGGTAATTTGTATACTTGGTTTGGGTGTAGGCTAACGTCTTTCTACTGGAAGTTGAGAGGTGCTAATTTAGCGACTGCTCTTGTTGATTTGCCTGCGGATTTCTGCGGATGCCCGCAGTTAAGTTGTGGCTGCCAGCTGCCAACAATTGTTGAGTTATGTTCTGAAGTTTGGTAGTAAGCAATTGATTCCTGTCATGGATATGCGTGAGAACAATTGCCATTCGTTTCTTCCATGACATATTCTGATTGTCGGTTGGTACTGGTTTCTTTTGACAGGTTGGAAAGGATCCGCGGGTCCAGTTTTCTTGTTTTGCTTATGCAGCTGGTTTCTTTCCGAGCGTGGGGAATGTCAAACTCAGTGAACCCGTGGATCAGCCCATGACAGTAAGTTCATTCTTCCGGTTCTTTTTTTACAAAATTTAGCAGAATTTGATTTTGCAGTGTGATGGTCTGCTGTGGAATCATTACGTAATTCTACGTTTCTCGCGACTAACGCTCCAATTGTTTTCAGGCGATGAGGTATTATGAAGCACGGTAACCAAACGAGTTGAAAAGTTCAGATGATGGCTAACCAAATCGTGGATGTATTTTGCTGGAAAACTTATATTCACCAAAGAGCAAGAGCCAGGAGCAATGTAGTTTGTCGTTACGTTGTCCTCGTGTTCAGTTTATTTGGATAGCCTCTCTTTGTAAAGTAAAGCTAACGGGTCTTGTATCAGAATTGGAGCCTTTACTAGATTTGTCTTTGTTTTACAGATGTGTTGCCATGAACAGGGGCTGCCAGTGTGAATTCTTCGATGTCGAGCTTCCCGGCTCAACCGGCTCAAAGTAAGCACACCTCACCTTATAACTTATCGCAAGTGTCGATCGGAGTTGTTTGCTAAAAATATAGTTTCCTTCCTTTAAAACCTTTGTATTTCGTGCGAAGTAGGCACTACCGCGATTATACGGGTGGAGTTCGCGAGTCAAAGCTAAAGCTGTATTATGGATCTCTTCAGGAAACTCAACTCAGCCATACACGGACTCAAATGCATCAATTTGACAAAACAACGTTGGCACATGTGATACTAAAGATGGTTTCCCTGTATGAAGTTATATATGTTTATGATTTCCAGATCCTGTATTCCAATTCCCTCACAAACCCAATGCACCTTATATGGTAGCATTTGTAAGAATTATGACTTGTATGTCTTGTAATGTATTGTATTAGAACTTATTTAGGATCAGTAACAGTAGATTACTTCGACCGAAGTTGTATAACATCCAAATGTATTTTAGTTTCTTATTAATGTATTCACCTGGAACTTCCTCCCTTTGAAGTTATTTAGCAATATTCTCAAGAAACGAAGTGTTGGCTAACTGTGTGATATTCGAGGTCAAATGGCCGTATCAACTATTTGAAAAGAAACGTGGTCATGGGGATTCCCTTAGTCCATTATGTCCTTAAAATGTAATAACAACCTTCTCTAATTCTCAAAGTGTACTTCCCTGCAAAACTTGATTAGAGATGTGAAAGGGGATAGCGAATTAGTTCTGCAACCCCCACACTGTGTGTGGCATCTCAAAGAGAAAAGCGCTCCGAATGATTCCAGCTCTAGCTTAGTCTCCCGTTTTCTGAAATTCTGCTGGCTTTGCGATAGACGGATTCTTGAATTTAGAGCTTGGCTTGAACACGAGCTTATCTTTAAGTGTAATGTCTGTAGGCCAAATAACAAGGGATTTAGGAGCTTTTTCACTTGTAACTTCCCACGAAACAGAATAAACCCAAGATCTCCCATGATCCAATGGTCCCACTTGGAAGCGCTTGACTGTAAGGATTTACACTCGACATTACTGCAGCTGCAAGGATTGGTTAGCTGTAATAACACGTATACAAAAGTATAAAGATAACACATAGGAAACGAAGGAGGTGGGATCTTAAGGTCGAAAATTAGGGCGTGACAGATGCCCCTATTTAAGTTACTCCTATCCGAAGATATTGAGATTGAAATCTCCGTCTCGACGAGATAGGAGGGACTTAAATACAAAACATTGCACGAATTTTTGGCCCTAAGAAGCCACTGAATGAAAATGGTATGCAATGACATGAGAATTCAAGACAGACGGTCCTGTGAGGAAAGTTGTCACAGGGGGTGAACTGGACACAACACGCGAAACACAGGAGCAACAGACATAACGAAGCGGGACCCCACGGGGACAGGAAACAACCACCAATGGAGAATCTCCACACGCATAAAAGTATAACGCATACACCAAGAATATGGAGATTTAAACATCAGGCGAGAAACTTGTAATCGAAGGATAACTTATTACCAAAATATGGTGGTCGGTAATAATCCAAATGAATTTTCTTGATTGAGACATAATTCAGCTTGTTTTGTTTTCCCTCTTTTTATTTTTTTTATTTTCTTTTTTCTTTTGAAATCCAACTGGAAATAGTAAAATGTATAACCTCCCCGAGCGTCATGGTCTGGGAATCATGAGCTGGTCTCAGTCTCTTGATGTAGAACCTCCCCGAGAGTCATGATATGGGAATCATGAGCTGGTCTCAGTCTCTTGATGTAGAACCTCCCCGAACGTCATGATATGGGAATCATGAGCTGGTCTCAGTCTCTTGATGTAGAACCTCCCCGAACGTCATGATATGGGAATCATGAGTTGGTCTCAGTCTCTTGATGTAGGACCTCCCCGAGCGTCATGATATGGGAATCATGAGTTGGTCTCAGTCTCTTGAAGTAGGACATCCCCGAGCGTCATGATATGGGGATCATGAGCTGGTCTCAGTCTCTTGATGTAGGACCTCCCCGAGCGTCATGATATGGGAATCATGAGCTGGTCTTAGTCTCTGCCCGAAATGACGAAAACTCGTGCGAGTATCTTCACAGGGGATCAAAATGTCATTGTAGATTGTAGAATTTCTTGGCTGTGAGCCATAATGTGTTGTAAATTGTTGGACTTCTTGGCTGTGAGCCATAATGTGTTGTAGACTGTAGAATTTTGTAGATTGTATTTGTAGAGGTAACTTGTAATGTATTGGAGATTGGAAAACTTCACCGGAGATCTTCAGAAGAGGTGTACACCGGTTTATTTGTAAAGTATGCCCTCTCAAATAAAGAGAGACTAATGTGATAAACTTCCTTGATTTTTCTGGGGAAATGTCACTTGATGGGATTAATCTTGTGTAATGAACTCACTGGGGAATATATATTCCTGGGGAGTACCTTTGTTGTAGCTGTAGAAGTATATATCACTGCAGATTCTCAACTGAAGAGAAGTATTTGTAGTGGAAATTCTCAAATAAGATAAGTGTCTTGTAATGTCTTTGGCGGACCTTTCTGATGGATTGACGAAGCGATGCCATTTGACAAGTTGATAATGTTGAAGAACCGCTGAGGGTGAATGAACTGTCTTGTAGAAGCTGTCGTTTGTCGTTTTGAATAAGATCTTGGTCAAAACGAGTTGCTCAAATAAAGAGAATATTTATATTCCCGATGTCGATGGTCGAGAAAATCTTGTGATACTGTTGTTGGAAGAATATCTGTCTTTGTAAAGATTCTTCGAAAATATTATCCCTGGGGAATAGAGTGCAAAATAAATGCACACCTGTTCCATGTACGAATACTTGAGATTATCCACACTGTGATTGCCGAGGACTGGAGTTCAATTCGGGAAGTAGCCGAAGAGAAAACTATCAAGTAAGACTCGACCATTAAGGTATGAACTCAAATGGGATGTACTAACATAACCATCTTCCACGAGGATCGAACTTCATGGGGAACGTACAAATATTGTGTTCTTTCTGCCTAGGGCTGACAACTCTATTTGGGGGGATGAGACACACCCAAAAGCCTGGGGATAACCACGACCAAAGTGACAGAACAAGTAAACAAAAGGATGCAAAAATGCATATGCCATGCTATCTATCTATATGATGTGCGTATGCTGACGAACCGGGAGAGGCGAAAATAAACGTCTTAGACGGAAAGGTACTCAAGCAAAATCTCCACAGACCTCACATCACCTGTAAAGAAATCTTGAATATAAACAGACCCCATCTCCAGATAGAATAGGTATCCTTTGCTTGTGGAATCATATGTGATTGACGTTCTTCCATGGATGAAATAAACGTCCATGGTCATCCTCTTGTTATTCATATACCGAGTAAAACACGAAGTAGTGAAAAAGTTTAAATCGATTTGGATTTTGCTATCGAGAAAAATATTTTGATAAATGAAAAACTTTATTGAATGGTGGTCAGCAGAAAAGCGTGACCCCAATATTACAAAGTCGGAAAATAATAGAGATTACATCGAGGGAATAACAACTTGCTCTCCCTAAGTTAATGAGAACTCCCTTAAGCGAAATACTTCTTGACAGCGTCCGTATTCACATGGCGAGTGATTTCTTCTCCATCCATTGTTGCCAACATCAGAGCACCTCCTGTCAAAACTTTTCTTACTACATATGGTCCCTCATAGTCCGGGGCCCATTTTCCTCTGATGTCGGTGAGGAAAGACTGGATCTTCTTGAGCACGAGGTCGCCTTCTATGAATACGTGGGGTCGAACCTTCTTGTCAAATGCCTTCTTCATCTTCTGCTGATACAACTGCCCATGGCATAGCGCCGCCATCCTCTTTTCTTCGATTAGGTTCAACTGATCATATATGTTCTGGCACCATTCAGCTTCTGATAACTTTGCATCCATCAGAATCCTCATAGAAGGAATTTCAACTTCTATCGGGAGTACTGCTTCCATACCGTAGACAAGTGAAAATGGAGTTACCCCAGTCGATGCGCGTATTGTCGTACAATACCCATGCAATGCGAACGGGAGCATTTCATGCCAATCTTTGTAAGTAACAACCATTTTCTGAATGATCTTCTTGATATTCTTATTGGCGGCTTCAACAACCCCATTCATCTTTGGTCTGTAAGGAGAAGAATTATGGTGCTTTATATTGAATTCTTCGCATAATTCTTTCATCATTCTGTTATTCAAATTGGATCCATTATCTGTAATAATTCTGCTCGGCACACCATATCGGCAGACAAGCTGATTCTTGATAAATTTGACAACCACATGTCGCGTTACATTAGCGTAAGAAGCCGCTTCGTCCCACTTAGTAAAGTAATCAATGGCTACTAAGATTAATCGGTGCCCATTAGATGCTTTCGGTTCTATCATACCAATCATATCAATTCCCCACATAGAGAACGGCTACGGGGATGAAATAACATTCAACAAAGTTGGAGGCACATGAGTCTTATCCGCGTAAATATGACACTTGTGACATCTTCTAGCAAACTTGTAACAATCTGATTCCATCGTGATCCAATAATAACCAGCTCTTAAAAGTTTCTTGGCCATGGCATGTCCATTGGCATGGGTGCCAAAGGATCCTTCGTGAATTTCCGTCATCAACATATCTGCTTCTTGTTTGTCAACGCATCTCAGGAAGACCATGTCAAAATTCCGCTTGTATAACACATTGTTACTCAAAAGAAAATTTCCGGCCAATCTTCTCAAAGTTTCCTTATCTTTGTTAGTAATTCCCAAAGGATATTCTTGAGTTCTGAGGAATACTTCAATGTCATGGTACCAGGGTTTTCCATCTTCGACTTCTTCGACGGCAAAGATGTAGGCGGGTCTGTCAAGACGTTTTACTTCAATCCGAGGACACTCATTCCAAAAGTTCACCACAATCATCGAGGACATAGTTGCCAATGCATCCGCCATTTTGTTCTCATCACGAGGGATATGATGAAATTCGACCCTATCAAAGAATGGTAACAGTCTTCGAGCATAATCTCTGTATGGGACCAAATTATCATGTCGAGTTACCCACTCTCCAGTGATTTGATTGATTACCACTGCAGAATCGCCAAACACATCCAAATTCTTAATTCTCAAATCGATTGCTTCCTCAAGACCCATAATGCATGCTTCATACTCAGCCTCATTATTAGTACACTGGAATATTAATCTGGAAGTAAACGGGAAGTGGGTCCCTTGAGGTGTCACAATAACAGCACCTATCCCTTTTCCATGAGCGTTGACAGCTCCATCAAAAACTAAACCCCATTGAGAACCTGGTTCCGGTTCTTCACCATGCACGGGTTCTTCACAATCTTTCATCTTTAAAAACATAACATCCTCGTCAGGGAAATCATCGTTTGAGGGTTGATGATCCAAAATGGGCTGGTGAGCCAAATGGTCAACTAAAACACTTCCTCTAACAGCTTTCTGAGTATGGTACTCGATATCATACTCGGATAACAAGATCTGCTATCTAGCAATTCTTCCAGTCAAAGTGGGCTTCTCAAAAATATACTTGATAGGATCCATCTTCGAAACTAACCAAGTGGTGTGATTCAACATATACTGGCGTAAACGTTTGGCGGCCCACGTCAAAGCACAACAAGTCTTCTTTAACATAGTGTACCTTATTTCACAATCAATAAATTTCTTGCTCAAGTAATAAGTGGCATGGTCTTGCTTTCCTGTTTCATCTCGTTTTTGACCGAGCACACAACCCATTGAGTCTTCTAAAACAGTCAAATACATAATCAAAGATCGTCCTTCAACCGGCGGTATCAGGAAAGGTGGTTCAAGCAAATACTCTTTGATACTATCAAAAGCCTTTTAACAATCTTCAGTCCAAACATACCCTTGTTCTTTCCTCAGAAGCTTGAAAATAGGTTTACATGTAGCTGTCATGTTGGATATAAACCTGGAGATATAATTCAAACGTCCCAAAAATCCTCTGACTTGTTTCTCGGTGGTGGGAGTTGGCATTTCTCGGATAGCTTTCACTTTATCGGGGTTACTTCAATCCCTTTTTGACTGACAATAAAACCCAATAGTTTCCCTGATCGCACCCTAAATGTACATTTGTTGGGGTTCAGACGGAGCCTGTATTCCCTTAAACGACCAAACAGCTTGGCCAGGTGTTTAACATGATCATCCTCTGTCTTTGACTTAGCTATCATATCATCCACATAGACCTCAATGTCTTTGTGCATCATATCATGGAATAAAGTAGTCATAGCTCTCTGATATGTTGCCCCTGCATTCTTTAATCCAAATGGCATAACTCTATAACAAAAGGTGCCCCAAGGCGTGATGAATGACGTCTTCTCTCTGTCCTCGGGAGCCATTCTAATCTGATTGTAACCTGAAAAACCATCCATAAAGGAGAAAACCTCATATCTTGCGGTACTGTCAACCAAAATATCAATGTGAGGTAACGGAAAGTCATCTTTCGGACTGGCTTTATTCAAATACATGTAGTCTACACACATGCGAACCTTACCATCCTTCTTCAGGACGGGCACAATATTAGCCAACCAGAGCGGATACTCGGTAGTGACAAGGAAACCTACATCAATCTGTTTCTGTACTTCTTCCTTAATCTTTAGAGCCATGTCAGGTCGAGTTCTTCTGAGCTTCTGTTTTAATGGCGGGCACTCTGGCTTCAAAGGTAGACGATGTTCGATTATAGCAGTGTCCAATCCAGGCATATCTTGATATGACCAAGCAAACACATCAACAAACTCTCCAAGCAAATCAATCAGCTGTTTCTTCACATCAGGTTTGAGCAGAGCTCCAATTTTCACTTCTTTACGGATTTCTTCCGTTCCCAAATTAATTACTTCCACTGGCTCTTGATGAGGTTGGATAGCTTTCTCTTCCTTCTCAAGCAGTCTAGAAATCTCTTCTGGGATATCATCTTCTTCGTCTTCGGCTTCATACACAGGAAACTCAAAATTTGGAGAAGGCAGTGGATCATCATTCTCAGGATGTAATTTATGTAGCAATCTGCGCAAGTGATGTGATTTTTAATAAGTTTTTGTAAAGTGGAAAGTGTGTGTACGCGAGATGCTACTTATCATTTCCCAACGTCGTAAATAAATATAAAAACACAAATGAAAATGAAAGTAATTTATTGATGATAGCAAACCAAAAAGACACGCCCAACAAAGTCACCTTTG
The DNA here is from genome assembly GCA_963859935.3 of Lathyrus sativus. NCBI lineage: Eukaryota > Viridiplantae > Streptophyta > Magnoliopsida > Fabales > Fabaceae > Lathyrus > Lathyrus sativus. Next base: position 96,938,208 of record OZ012741.1, read on the forward strand.
CATTGGGCAGAGCAAAGGGAATTATTAAAAGTAAGCCCTAATAAATGCAGTTTCGCCTTGGGCAGAGCGAAAATTTTAAAAACAAATGCTTTACTTAGATATACGAACGACAGCAGGGGCTTCAAACACACTCCAGTTCTTAACCAAAACGCCTGGGGTTACAAAGTCTGGAATATCCCCATCTAAATCTTCCTCAGTGACAGCATAAACCCCAAAGCTATAGTAAAATTCGTCTAAAACATAACCTGGATCTTCCATATAGGGCTCATAATCTTCGTAAGGAATGGAGGACCTTGCAGAACCATATGATATGTAGCCTTCAAGTTCACCCTCTGACACAACATTAACCTGAGGATGATGGACGACTCCTCCACTACGGAACACTTCATTAATCAACGGAAACCCTGGGCTTCTGGTAGTTTGTTGAGCAGGACTGCTGGTGAACCCGAGACCTTCCTTATTTCTGTTTTCTGGAAAAGACAACACCTTTCCCCAAATTGTCTGATGACCACTGTTCACTACTCGTTGCGCGTCTTTAAATGATGACATAGATGCCTGAGATTTTTGGACACCCCTGCCCACAATAGACAAATCTTGAAATTGCGTGCCAACCTCTTCCTCAGCTTCGACATACGAGAATGATGACAAGTGACTCACCACCAGAGCTCTTTCCCCACAAACTGTAACTGTTTTTCCCTCAAAAGCATATTTCAACTTCTGATGTAGAGTGGAAGTAACTGCCCCAGCTTCATGTATCCATGGCCTCCCTAACAAACAGCTATAGGCGGCATGAATGTCCATGACTTGAAACATGATCATAAAAGTCTGTAATCCAATAGTCATCGGCAAATCCACTTCATCAATTACAGTCTTCCTTGACCCATCAAAAGCTTTGACAATAACATGACTTGGCCTCATCGGCGGTCCTTGATAAGATAACTTAGATAGAGTAGTTCTAGGCATCACATTTAGAGAAGATCCAGTATCAACCAACACACTGGACAGAGAGTCGTTTCCGCAGTTCACAGAAATATGTAAAGCCATGTTATGTTTCCTTCCTTCTTCCGGGAGATCATCCTCATTGAAACCCAAATTGTCACATGAAGTGATACTACCAATGATATGTTCAAACTGCTCCATGGTCACATCTTGTTCAACATACGCCTGTTCTAATATTTTCTGGAGTGCTTCCCTATGAGCCTCAGAACTCATCAGCAATTGCAACACAGAAATCTTTGACGGGGTTTGCAGGAGCTGATTTGCAACCTTATATTCACTCCTCTTGATCACTTTTAGACATTCATCTGAATTAGACAAATTGGATCCACCAGATTGCCCCACGATCGGATCCTTTGAGCCTGGTTGTTCCAATGAGACATCCTTTTCTTTCAATGGTACAGTCGGGTAAACTTGACCACTCCTTGTTACTCTGCTGACATCTGCAATGTTAACTACTGAAGGTACAGTGGGCAAAGGCACTTCCTTTCCATTCTCTAACATCGTAGCGTTGTACCTGTAGGGGATAGCCTTACTGGAAGTATAAGGGACAGGTCCAGGCACATTGATTACCAACGGGGTAACAACCGGTTTTCTACTATTATACACGATTTCGATACGTTCCACTTCCTTAAAGTGAGGCACTATAACATAAACTTCTTCGGCCCTTTCAACTGAAACTTTCTGATCATCATCTGCCAAATAGTCTTGAATCATGTTGACAGAGGGTGAACCATGCGGGGGTAACGGATTAACTTGCACATTAGGGTCGGAATCCTTGAAGGACAGGATTCCGCACTTAATGAGCCTCTGGACGTCTGCTTTCATACCAAAACAACTTTCAATATCATGCCCTGGAGCACCCTGATGGTAGGGACAAAACTTGTCAGCTCTATAAGAAGAAGGAGGATTTGCAGGAACCATAGGTGGAGTTTTTGTTTGAATATGACCCTTTTGGACCAAAGCTGGAAACAAATCAGCGTATTTCATAGGAATAGGCTCAAAGTTTATCTTTCTATATGCATGACCCTGATTTTTGAATGGTCGATTCTGCTGAGGATACTGCGGATTTTGCTGAGGCTGTGGCTGTTGAGCACTGGGGGACTGAGGTTGCTGATACGGCTGCGGACTTTGTTGAGGCTGATATGCCGGAGCATTAAACACTGGTGATACGACAGCAACTTGGTGTGATGGCAAATACCTTTTTCTAAATTGTCCCTTTTGAATGGCATTTACACCTTGCCCTTTTTTCTTCACAAAACCACTCTCATACTTCTTAGGAGCAATCTCTTCTTTAGCCAATCTTCCTTCACGAACACCTTCTTCTAAGCGTATTCCCATGTTAACCATTTCAGTAAAGTCACTGGGTGCACTGGCCACCATCTTCTCATAAAAGAAAGGACCAAGGGTCTTCAGAAAAATCTTGGTCATCTCTTTTTCCTCCAACGGCGGTGTGACTTTCGCGGCCAACTCGCGCCAACGTTGGGCATACTCCTTAAAATTCTCTTTATCTTTCTGTGTCATAGCCCTCAATTGATCACGGTCAGGTGCCATATCCACATTATACTTATATTGTTTGACAAAGGCTCCCCCTAGGTCATTGAAAGTTCGAATCTTCGCACTATCCAGCCCCATGTACCACTTGAGTGCAGCGCCTGTCAGACTATCCTGGAAGTAATGAATGAGAAGTTGATCATTATCAGTTTGGGCAGACATTTTCCTGGCATACATGATAAGGCGACTCTGAGGGCAAGTATTCCCTTTGTACTTCTCAAAATCAGGGACTTTAAACTTCGGTGGAACTTTGACATTTGGGACCAAGCACAGCTCAGAAGCGTTCTTTCCAAACAAATCCTTCTCGCGAAGAGCCTTCAACTCCTTTTGCATTTCAGAAAACTGGTCTTGAAATCCATCCATCCTTTCCTCCAAACCCACAGTTTCAGTCGGAGACCCTTGTAAAATTGGCTCATCCAGAATATACGGAACATCATTCACATGTGGAGATGCAGTAGTCATCACAGTAGAAACTTCAGGAGCAGCTTAAACAGTGGTCACAACAGGGATCTCAGACATAGACGGACGGTAACCGGTCGAAAAGAAACTGGGAGATAACCCCCACGGAAAACCTTGAGGCATGCTGTAGGACATTTCAACAACAGAAGACACCACTGGGATAGGTGTGGGTGTCACTTCAGAGATCACGGTCCTCGGAACCTCTTGGTTGTTGATCGAGGCTTGATTGGATAAGGCTTCTACTAGACCATTCAACCTCGCCAAACTTTCTTTCAGAAATGCAACTTCATCATGGAGCACTCTGTTCTCTTATTCTAGTTGATCCATCTTCTGGTGTTGACTAGCTTGAGTGTTGTATCAGTAATTCAGCTTGTCTGCGGAGATGAAGCAAGAGTGAGACCCTGGAATGCAAACGATGCTATGCTTATGCAAAATGCAAATGAGTATGTAACTTCAAGAAACTCAAATTATTTTCTGGTATTGTAACGTTGGAGAAAAACTTATTTTATTCGACATTCAAAGCATAACAAAAGCAAAGTACTCTTTTAAGAGTTTATTACATTGAACCAAAAGCAAAAGAGGACTCAGAGATCTACTCCCTACGCTCCTTCTGTGCGCGAAGTTCCTCTTCTAACTGGATGACACGTTCTTGTAACTCGACCTTCTCATTGATGAGTCGATCAACGCATTCTTTCCAAGCCATAGCATCTGGGGGAAGATCATCACTGGTGACAGCTCTTGAAGAAGTGTGAGAGGAAAATAAATCCTCTCGCGCCTTCCTTTTCCTTGCAAATTCTATCTCTGGCAGCTTCTGGGACTTCTCCTTCTCTACCTTGAGGATGAAAAACTTGTTCTTCCAAGCGGCCTTCAGTTTTCGAGCCTCATCCAAGGCGGCCTTCAACTGATCTACTTCGCTCACATCAAACCAGTCGGGATCATAAAAAGCCAATACCATGGGTTCATGAAAAGGGAAAGGCATATTAAGGTCGAGAGCTCTTTCTCGCACCCAATGCAAATATTCTTCAGAGACAGCATAGTTGGGGTATCCTAAAGCGGTCCTTCCTTCCTTATTGATGTATCTCCATGCGTGAATTATGACGGTCTTCAGGTCTGGATCTTCCCCTTCCTTGAAAAAGATCCCTTCCAACAGAGTTGGGTCAGGTACTTCGGTCATGGGATGCCCAAATTGGAGGCGAGCCAGAGCAGGATTGTAACTTATGCATCATTCTCTCCCTATAAGCGGTACGTTAGTAAATCCTCCGATGCTAGGAACCATACATATACCTCCATATGTAGGGTCGTACCACACAATGTCAGAGTGAGTAAGGGCCATGACTATCTCGGACCAATGAGGTGTTTCTACCTCATCCCAAATAGACGGGTGTCGAGTTAGGCGAGCAATGAACCATGAATACAGCAAAGCGGTACAACAAACGATGTGTCCTCCTTTTTCAGCATTCTTAGAGTGGATTGAATAGTATGTGTCAGCTAACAAAGTGGGAACCGGATTCCTGAGTATGAATAGTCTAATCGCATCCATATCAACGAAATCATCAATCTTAGGGAACCAAAAGATCCCTTAGACCAATAAAGCGAAGGTGGCTTCCAAGATAAGGACTTCTTTTCTTTCAGCATGGTAACAGACTTTTTCGATCAAGAAATCAGCTGGGAATCCAAGGACTCCTTCCTTGGTGATTAAGTGCGCTTGAACATCTGATAAGCTGAGATGAATAGTGTTTGCAATTTCCTGGTGACTGGGTACCTCTTCCTGGCCGGTGAATATAGATCAGGCCGTCACAGGCATGCTCAAGAAATCAGAATACTCTTCCAGGGTATGCATCAGCTGGTAATCCGGAAAGGTGAAACAATGGTACAGCGGATCATAAAACTGAACAAGAGTCTCCAACAACCCTTCTTTCATCTTGAGTTCGAGGAAACGGAAGACTTCTCCATATTCTGTTGTGAAAGCGTGACGGTTCTCGATGAGATCTGCTAGCTCTCTTAAGCTTTCAATGTTAGGACTCTGGAAAGTGTACTCCAATGCTTCTCTCTTGAAGTCCATGGTTACAATACCTGTGAAATAAAATTGAGTTTCTTGAAGTGAACAAAAAGAAAGGATGCAAGATGAATAGGACTTCATGGGATCCCAACTATTTATAAATATTGCAGTAAAAGAAAATGTCTTTATTAATTTTGAAACGGAATACAAATAATTGCTTTTAAAAGTCCCAAATAAATAGCTAAATAAAAGCTAATGGAAGCCCTAAAGAAGTTTTGAATTCCGCTGCTTGAGCTCTTCTTCCAATTGGGTCTTCTCGCGGATAAGGTTGTCCACAATCAGCTTCCAAATAGTACATTGCAGGTCAGAGAAAAATAAATTCTCCATGGCTTTCCTCTTCTTGCAAGGAAGCAACTCTTCATCCTTCAACTGTAGCTGCTTCTGAAGTTCATCTTTCTCTTTTTGAAGTTCAGCCTTCTGCTTCTAAAATTTATCGTTTTCTGCAACCACTACTTGGTACTTGTTCTTCCATGACTCTAACTCACGTTGCGACTTCCTCAAGGCAACCTCTAACTTCTCAGCTTCAGACATAAAGACATAAGTGAGCTCCCTCCTTGGAGATATAGGATCTTGACGAGAATAGGGCATTTTCAGCTTGACTGCCCTCTCTCTGACCCACCAAAGGTAGGGTTCTAAGGACACACAATTAAGCTTCCCAAGGCTTTGTTTCCCTTTCTTGTGCAAATGATCCCATGCAGCCAAAATCTTGTCTCGGAGTTCTTTGTCTTCCCTAAAGAAAATGCCCTCCACTTGAACACTCTTAGGCGGCTCCTTCAACGGAAATCCCAACTGTCGACGAGCTAAGACTGGATTGTAACTGATCCCTCCATTAAAACTGAGTAACGACACATTAGCAAAGTCACCACAACCATCAATAATTAAAGTTCCATCATACGCTCGGTTGTACCAAACGATGTCTGAGTGAGTCAACACCATAACTCTCAGAGACCAAAGCCCTCTATCGAGATTCAAAAAATAAGTAGACCTCGGCAAGTGTGAAATAAACCACTTGTAGAGTAAGGGCACACAACAGGTGATCATTCCTCCACCATAGAAGTTTCGGAGATGCACAGAATGATAAGCATTACCCAATAGAGTTGGTACTGGATTGTTCTTCAAAAAGATCTTAATTGCGTTGAGGTCGACGAACCCTTCAAAACTTGGGAACAAAAACACTCAATAAATAAGTAAGGCAAAGATCGCCTCGAATGAAGTCTTGTTCGTATAATCGGCATAAAACATAGCTTTATTGATTAAGAATTTCGTAGTCAAACCAAAAATACCACCTTTACTAATCAAATTTCCCTTGACGTCGGATACCTTTAGATAAAGGGCCTTAGCAATATCTCTTTCATCGGGGTCTTTCTCCAAGAAATGGAAAGGAGACTCTTCTAAGATAGGTAGACCAACCAAAAAGGAGTATTCTTCCAATGTAGGCAGTAGCTGGAAGTCTGAAAACGTAAAATAGTGATATAGCGGATCATAGAACTGCAATAAAATGGAAAGAAGTCCTTTGTCTACTTGGCGACTCAATAAGGATATTAGCTTCCCATACTTGCTCTTGAACCTTCCTTGGTCTTCAGTCAAGGTTACCAACTTCTTTAGGTCATCCAATTTTGGGACTTTTAAAAGTGTATTTCAAAGTGTGTCTTCTATTGGGATTCATAGTACCCTACAATGTTCATAAACAAAAGTAAATCCCATGAAGTCCAATGCGGTATGATGCTTTATGAATGCAACAAACACAGGTAAGCACATAGAAACATAAGGATAAACAAACAAAGGGGAACCTAGGTTTGCAACGAGCATGGAGCCAAAGGTATACCCATTCCCAAAGGATGCGGACTAAAGGTTGATTGTACCTGCAGAACAAGGTTCTAATAAGGTCCCCAAAGTCATTAGCCTATCTTTCGAATATTATCAACTTCCCAAGTACTCGGGGGTTAATAATATTCTCAAGAGAACTTCTTTTGAGTAGCCCCGCACTACATCCTAATAAAGGTCAAAGTGGGGTTAAGGTAACTACGGTCCTCAATATCATAGGCTCCAACATCGAATATAGTGCATGTTTTCACGATTAAGGACTCGTTCAACAATATAACTTTCGAGAGGGCCTCAATTGAGCGTGATTTTCAAGTCAGCTTGGTCGGGATTCCACCCCCTATAAGCCTCTTTGAACATATCACTATCCTATCTTAAGTTCACTCAAGTCCGGGTGTAGGACTTTGTCTCACCACTCAAAAGCATCAAACCAAAGGTAAGAAACAAACAAGTAAACAATTATACAAATAACAAATATAAAGCAATAAACAAGTAGAAACAAGATAGGGAACCCCACTGAGTTCCCCAGTGAAGTTGCCATTTCTGTCGCGGTGAAATTTGGATAACAAACTATTGATTAGTTTGAATCTTTAATTCATTTGCAACCGAACTTTGATTTGTCCAAAGAAAAGGATAAAGATCGAAATTCCCACAATGCAATGCAAATGCAAGGTTAGAGAGTTTTAGGTTCGGGGTTGGTTAAACTTAGGGAAGGTGCTAGCATCCTAAGTTTCTGTAGTACTCTACAGGAACCTCTTGTTTTGATGTTGTTTATTGCTATGGTTTATCTGCTTAGGGTTAAAAGACCTAGGGGTTTATTTCTAAGTATACTCGATAAGATGTCGCATCTTATGCCTACATATCCTTACGGGAGTGGAATCAGAGTATTTGTAGTTCCCCTAAAGGGTTTGAGGAATTCTTTGACTGTGGTCAAAGTTCCTACGGGTTTAGGGTAGTTGATTGATTGAGTTTAGGAGAAAAGACGAGTTGTCATTTTAAGGGAGATTTAACCGCCACAAGTTGTAGGAAAATAGTCTTTGCATCATCTTAAGAGAAGGGCTCAGGTACTCGGATATTGATCGACGATGTACGCCTCTATCTCTCTTAAGGCAAAGTCCCTACGGTATTGATTGTATTGATGTGGGGGGGGGGGAGATTCTATCTCGCTTAAGATGATTAACATCTATTTCTCTATTGTGTTTGAATATTGTTTGATTTGAGTTATATTGTTTGTATCTAAGTTGTAAAAGGGTCCTTCCTATGGGGTAGGATCTAACTTAGAAAGATCAACTTGAATGGGATCAAGGATCATAGGGAGAATGATGCAAATGAGATGCACTACACACAATTGTTGAATCATGTGTAGGTTTTTCCTTTGGACGAAATGCGATGTAAGAATATAAATACGATAATGTAAATTGCGGAAAATAAACCATACACACGCATAAAAGCGCTAAGGTGTAGGTGAGTGAATTGTGTATGTGAATGTGGGATCGGGGCGTGCGCGATTGATTGAATTACGAGGGTTGATTAGTTTTAATTTGGGGTTGATAAAATGGTTGAATTGATTATATTAAGAGGTGACTCAATTTTAATTACGAAATTAAATTTATGAGTTAGTTTATTTTAATTAGCGAAAATTTTCTTGAATTAACTCGATTAAATTTAAATGGAACGGTTTTAAATAAGTCTTTGCAAAATATTTATTAAATAAAAGGGTTCTAGTTTATTATTATAAAAGATAAAGTTATTAGAGATTTATTAAAAAAAGTTTGTTATCTATTTATTATTATCTTTAAGTTATTTTAAATATAAAAATATTTACTAAGTAAAAAAGAAAAAAAAAGATTTTAAAGTAAATAAAATAAATTATTTCAAAAAAAATAGGTTTATGCTGAATAAATATACTAATGAAATTAATTAAGGTTGATAATTAAAAGGGTTAATAGTTTTAAAATTTAAAAGAAGGTTAATATAGTGGTTAATTAAAAAAAAAGGTGACGGTTAATTGGCAGATTAGGGAGGTGGTTTTTGTGGTGTGGTGCGTCGTGTGTGTAGGTATGTGGCATTCATACGATTATATTGCAATAAGAAAAATGGAAAAAACGCAGAAGACCCTAATCCCCAAATGCGACCCCAAATCCCTGAATCAAAGTCTCTTCGCTCTCGATCTCCTTCCCCATATCGCCTCCCATTTTCCTCCATTCATCATTGATTTCCATTTTTGAACTTGTAATCAAACCAAAAACATCAATAGTTCAACAACATTGATAAGGGTAGAGGTTTACCGAAAGTTGGTGACGGCGGCAGAACTTCGGCGGCGTTTGTGCTTCGTAACTCTCAGCGGAACCGCATATAAGCTCCTCGTTCGGTTTGATTTGAATATTTTCTCTTTTAGGGTTTCTATGGTGTTTTCGCCGTTTTCACGAGTTCTTCGATTGATTTTTTCTTCGATTAGGAACCCTTTTTATAGGCGAGCTGGGGTTTGAGACTTTTAAAGCATGATTGAATTCTGATTGAAACCTTCCATTTTGGGTTGATTGGATTTAAAAAATCTTCCTTTTTCGTGAGATTGTGTTTAGTGTTGTTGATGAAAATCAAACTGTGGTTTGATCCTGAGGAATATTCATTTGATGCTAAAGGAATCTGGATGGGATATTTTCTGCACAGGGTATATCCTTTACTAATCCAAACCCTATGTTTTTTGCAGGTGTGGAAAGCAGGGGATTATGGGCCAAAGGAATTAGTAGCCCAGAGTGGTACTGATTAGGGAAGTTCTAATCTTTCTTCTTCCTGTGTTGATTTGTAATTTTTCCTCGTTGACTCTGTGACTTGGTTCTTTGCCATTGAAAATAGGAACTTGCCATTCTGGGATTGTGCTAACACTTCTTTTCTTCTTCTTCGTGGAGAATGCCATGTCTGAGTTCAGATATTGCTTTGTCTTATGTTGTGGTTGAGATAAGGTTGAGCCGGCGATGACGACATCGCGTCTGAGTTGGGGTTTACGGTTGCCGCTGTTGCTTTCGAATGTTCGTCGGTGCTCTTGAGTCGGTAGGGTGTTGGCGGTGAACCACCTGAGGGCTAAGACTACACCCTTTTTCTTTGGGTGGTCAATATGCTATTATTTGTTCACAGCTGACATGTTTGGTGCTTGCAACTGGTGTACTTGTTGTTGATGCTGCCCTGATGTTTGCTATAACTGTTGTTGAATTGATATAGTTGTTGAGCGACTGACATGGTTTTTAATGTTTGCATATGAGAAACATGTTGGTGCTGTGTTGCTGCTGTAGTAGACGGTGAACTGGGATTATTGATTGTTTTGCTGTTAACTATGGCTTGTTTGCAACTGATATTTGTTGTTTGTATTTCAAGAGCTGTTGTTGTGCACTGATACTCGATTGTTGTTAAAGTTGCCGATGTAGCTGAGCCGGTTCCAACTTCATTATCATATATGTGTCTCCACGAGGAAATGAGGGGCCGCCACCATGAAGAGGTGATCCAACTTTTGATAACACATCAGCCCCGGGGTTTGAAAGACCATCCTTATTTAGGCCAATATTCCTATTATTCAGTAGCATTCTCAGCCTTCTACTTTCTTCATTTAAAGATGGTGATGTCAAATTATGTTGTGCAAGCATAAGTTGTTTGCTGATGTCGTGGTGTCAACATTTATAGTTGATGAAAAGGCTGAGGAGACTGCATGAAAGGCTTTTGTTGCTGGAGTAGACCCGAACGTAGATTCTCCAAACCTGTGAGTGGCCACCCTTTCAAAGTTAAATTGTTGTTTCCTTGATTTAATCCAGAAATTCCTGAAATTGATCCTTCAGGACCTGCAGCTCTAGGCTTTAAAACAAAATTTATATCACTCTTCATATCCGTTGTAGACCTTGGTAATTGCTGACTACGAGCTTGAACTTGTGGAGACATCCCACCAGCAGCGCCATGCAAAACTTGCCCTGAAGGCTGACTAGAAGTTGCAGCTGATTTCAACATTGGGGCATGACTTGGGTCCAAGAGTTGACCCATGTTCTCACCAAATCTCTGCTTCATCGCTGCATCATCTAAAGAATCCCTCTGAAGGGGTACTTTTAACCTTTCCTCATACATTTTTGTTGCTATTGCATTTGCAGTGCCTGGGTTTCCACCTAACCCATTTGCACTACGATTTAGTAGATGAGCCATATCCCTGATTTGTTATTGTGCAGGTTCTGAGGGAGGGACTGTCCGGAATTGAGTCCGAGAAAAGCTGCGAGTTTGGTCGGGTTCTCCTTCCAAATCACCGTCGGTTGGAGCTGTCAAATGTTGGATTTCAAATGGAGGATTCTGGCTCTGTGAAGCAAACTTCCAAACTCCTCAACAGTCATGACATGGAGCTGCTCTGACCGTGCCCTCATGAGTGAGATTTCTCCTTGTACCTTTATATTCCAATACTGTTTGGGAATGTTAAGGACGATAATTTGTATACTTGGTTTGGGTGTAGGCTAACGTCTTTCTAATGGAAGTTGAGAGGTGCTAATTTAGCGACTGCTCTTGTTGATTTGCCTGCGGATTTCTGCGGATGCCCGCGGTTAAGTTGTGGCCGCCAGCCGCCAACAATTGTTGAGTTATGTTCTGAAGTTTGGTAGTAAACAATTGATTCCTGTCATGGATATGCGTGAGAACAATTGCCATTCGTTTCTTCCATGACATATTCTGATTGTCGGTTGGTACTGGTTTCTTTTGACAGGTTGGAAGGGATCCGCGGGTCCAGTTTTCTTGTCTTGCTTATGCAGCTGGTTTCTTTCCGAGCGTGGGGAATGTCAAACTCAGTGAACCCGTGGATCAGCCCATGACAGTAAGTTCATTCTTCCGGTTCTTTTTTTACAAAATTTAGCAGAATTTGATTTTGCAGTGTGATGGCCTGCTATGGAATCATTACGTAATTCTACGTTTCTCGCGACTAACGCTCCAATTGTTTTCAGGCGATGAGGTATTATGAAGCACGGTAACCAAACGAGTTGAAAAGTTCAGATGATGGCTAACCAAATCGTGGATGTATTTTGCTGGACAACTTATATTCACCAAAGAGCAATGAGCCAGGAGCAATGTAGTTTGTCGTTACGTCGTCCTCGTGTTCAGTTTATTAGTAAAGCTAACGGGTCTTATATTAGAATTGGAGCCTTTACTAGATTTGTCTTTGTTTTGCAGATGTGTTGCCATGAACAGGGGCTGCCAGTGTTAATTCTTCGATGTCGAGCTTCCCGGCTCAACCGGCTCAAAGTAAGCGCACCTCACCTTATAACTTATCACAAGTGTCGATCTGAGTTGTTTGCTAAAAATATAGTTTCCTTCCTTTAAAACCTTTGTATTTCGTGCGATGTAGGCACTACCGCGGTTATACGGGTGAAGTTCGCGACTCAAAGCTAAAGCTGTATTATGGATCTCTTCAGGAAACTCAACTCGGCCATACACGGACTCAAATGCATCAATTTGACAAAACAACGTTGGCACATGTGATACTAAAGATGGTTTCCCTGTATGAAGTTATATAGGTTTAAGATTTCCAGATCATGTATTCCAATTCCCTCACAAACCCAATGCACCTTATATGGTAGCATTTGTAAGAATTATGACTTGTATGTCTTGTAATGTATTGTATTAGAACTTATTTAGGATCAGTAACAGTAGATTACTTCAACCGAAGTTGTATAACATCCAAATGTATTTCAGTTTCTTATTAATGTATTCACCTGGAACTTCCTCCCTTTGAAGTTATTTAGCAATATTCTCAAGAAACGAAGTGTTGGCTAACTGTGTGATATTCGAGGTCAAATGGCCATATCAACTATTTGAAAAGAAACGTGGTCATGGGGATTCCCTTAGTCCATTATGTCCTTAAAATGTAATAGCAGCCTTCTCTAATTCTCAAAGTGTACTTCCCTGCAAAACTTTATTAGAGATGTGAAAGGGGATAGTGAATTAGTTCTGCAACCCCCACGTTGTGCGTGGCATCTCAAAGAGAAAAGCGCTCCGAATGATTCCAACTCTAGCTTAGTCTCCCGTTTTCTGAAATTCTGCTGGCTTTGCGATAGACGGATTCTTGAATTTAGAGCTTGGCTTGAACATGGGCTTATCTTTAAGTGTAATGTCCGTATGCCAAATAACAAGGGATTTAGGAGCTCTTTCACTTGTAACTTCCCATGAAACAGAATAAACCCAAGATCTCCCATGATCCAATGGTCCCACTTGGAAGCGCTTGACTGTAAGGATTTACACTCGACATTACTGCAGCTGCAAGGATTGGTTAGCCGTAATAACACGCATACAAAAGTATAAAGATAACACATAGGAAACGAAGGAAGTGGGATCTTAAGGTCGAAAATTAGGGTGTGACAGAATGATCTAGACATTGTCATGTTGAGGCACAACTGTGTTGTCAAGATTTGTTTGTAGGATTGAGTTTGTCAACTTATACTTGCTGTCAGAATTTGGTTTTCAGGCTCAAATGTTATTTGTATTAGTTTTGATAAGTAGTAACTTTAATTTAAAAACAATATTTGAATTAATGTTTGTGTTTGGCATTGTAATAGCCAAATTGTTGCTGTCATGAGACTTGTGGATTAACTATTGTCATAAACTCTCTATACATGATTGACATTGTTATGTTGAGTTCATGATCATTGCTGTTAAATCTATTTTTCATAACTAAAATTGTTTGGATTTAGCAATTGTCATGTTGAAATAGATAATAGAATAGTTGTGGGATGATTTTAACTTTGCAATGTTTTGAACTATTAATCATACTGTTGGAACTATGTTTGTTTATGTTTGCTCAAACTTGTGCTACTTACAATACTTTGGACTGATGTTGCATTTGGATAACAAAGTGTGTTGTTTCTGTTTTAACAAAGCATTACTGTTTAATTCATGTTGTTAAAAAATGTGTTGCTTAAATATGGCTGTTGGAATTTTATGTGTAATGATTGTACCTGTTGTCCAAGCTTGTGGTGAGGTTTGTCAACCTAGATTTTTATCAAATTTCAGTTGTTTTTTTTCTTAGAGTTCATATAGGATAGGTTCATGTCCTAATTGCTGCCAGGTTGAGTTCAGTTTGAACTGTGATTTGTAGCTATTTGCTTTGGCAATGGCTGTTAAAATCCTTGGCCATAGTATTAGGCCATGATGCACAATGCCTCTCAGACCAGATTTCATGATATTCACCCTCTGATGTTGAGATTTGGCCCATTGCTGCCAAGCTTTTCCATGCATGTTTGGTTACAACCATAACTTGTTTAGTAGCAGCTGTTATCATGTGTGATTGAAACAGTTTGTAAGTGTACAATGTGGCCAAATCATGATATCGTGCTTTGAATTTAAGTGTTGAGTTTGCAAACTTTTTTTCTTTTGTTTTGTTTAAACCTGTTTCAAGGTTGGCTTGTCCTAATGCCTGTCATTTGCTTTGAGTGGAGGTTAACCTTTAGAGTAGGATTGGTGATTGGTTGGGGGTTGTGTCCAATGCAGTAATGATCCATATGAGGGGCTGATGATCAACCTGATTTTTGGTTGTATCTTTGTTACCTTAAGTTGTTTTGAGGTAGAAATCTTTCATTTGAAAATTGTCATGACAACTTGTTAAGACATCAATTTGGCCATGGTTAGAAAATTGTTTTTGGTTCTGTTAGGATTTATGTTTGTTAACTTGTTTTAATTAAAAGCATGGCAAGGTTTTGGACTACTGTTGGTTGTTGTGTCTTGATGTTCTAAGCAAGTTTTTTTTTAGCTATCTTGATCCCTTCCAAAGTGATTGTCATGGTTTTGTCTGCAAAAGAGTATGCTGATTGGAATTCATCCAAATTGGATTGAAACACCAAGAATACTTTGCTGAGACCATACTGTTTTGTTGATGTTCAACTCATGATTATACTGCAACTCATATACCAGATCCTTATCTTTTGCCTTCTGGTTTAAACATTTGTTGGAGCTTGATCTGGTGCATATTTGAGGTTTGTGCAGTTTTCAAAACTTGGATTGTTGGCATCTGGTTTGGTCCACAGGTCTCAAATGCATTTCAAACCTCACCCTTTGCAACTCACATAGCCTTTTCTTGTTCAAGAGATCTGTTGAGTGAAATTCTTGTTGTAACTCCATCAATATCATGTCACAAACTTGCTCAAATCTTTGTTTGATCTTAATTGCATCAGTTTTAATCATTGACTCCAAAAATGCATTTCAAGCATCTCAAAAACTCATAAGTGCATGAACCTTCGAATTTTATTGTATGAACATCATTTCAAAATTTGGTTGTACCATTATATTCCTCTTAAAATTTCAAGCAGGTTTGGTTTAAATTTCATGAAAAATGGTTGAGAATTGAAAGAGTTATGATCAAACCGTTTTTGAGTTTTCAACTTTACTTGTCTTGCAAATACCCAGAAATCACGCCTTATTAGGTATATGTTCAAATGGGGTGGCTTGATACAATGGATATATCGCCACCCCAGTCGTTATTTGCCATGCCTTAAGAACTTGCAATGCCCAATGACACGGGTTCAACCCTCAGCGAGGGCAGTTTTGCATATTTTCATGATGTTTTCCACAGTTTTACTATTTTTCCTTCCCTTTCCATTATATGTCATGCGTGTGAAATTGGTTGACTTGGTAAAGTTTTAAGCCTGTGACCCCAAGGTCTTGGGTTCAAGCCTTGGGGGAGGCATTTCTTATTATTTTAATAATTGGATTATTTGATTTTTATTTAATTGTCATTAAATTTCAAAAATTCATAACTCCTCCATTTTTAATCATTTTTAAATGATTCCTTTTGTCAAATTTTTGTATTAATGTATATTTTCACATGATGTTTAAAGAATTCTAAAACTTTTAGAAACACTTTGCATTATGAGAAGATGGTGGTTCATTTTAGCTCCTTTGTGGACTTGATTTTGATTTCAACTTTTGCTTGTAAGCATTGTAATTGATTCATTTCCCCAAACACTTAAAATCTCCGTATGATTTTGAACCTTTTATCAAGTTATAACTTGTTTGTATGGTTGTTACCATTATCTTTGTTAAAGATACACCCTTATTTTCGTCAAGAAATGCTTTTGGTTTTCACTTCTTGTGCTTAAGTCTTGAAAGAACTTTCCCCCTTCTAGATATTATAATATCTTGATGTTTGTTTTGGTTGTGACGATTTACCTTGATTGAAATCATTTGATATCGTAATATCTTGATGTTTGCTTTGGTCGTAACCATTTATTTTAATTGAAATCATGGCATTGATATTGTAATATGCTTGCTTGCTCTTGGTTGTAACCATACCCCTTATATTCATCATGTTTGAATGATCATTGCTTTGTTAAGTTTATTTCCCCAGGTGATGAAACTCTTTAGTTCTCATCCAAGTTGCCTCATTACTATCCTTCCAAAGGAAAGTCTCTCTATTGACCTTTGGGTCATAGATAGCTCATTATACTCCCTCGACTTTGTTAAGTCATCTATGCACTTAGTTAAGTTAGGACTTAGCCATTAGACTTTGTTTAAAGTCTAAAAAGCTTACCCTTTGTTAGGAGTGCTCTTTCAACTAGAACTTAAGATAGAGTTTGGCTAACTCTATGTAAAAAATCATAGTAATGATTTCTTACTCCCCATTCTTGAGTGTACAATGTAGATCTAGAGAGTTTTCTTAAACTCTACACAAGCATTGTTATGTTTGTTCCCCTTTAAACCTTATTCATAATCAAGTGTTCTTTATCCCTAGTGAGGTGAACTACGATTGCTCTGATTCTATCCTAGTAAGGATACTTAGGAAAAAGATGCGATATCTTTGCGAGCAAACTTAGAAACTATCCTTAGGTCTTTACCTACACCTACACCTTATACCTAATCCCAAACCATAGCAAACATTTAGCAAGTATTAGCATGCAAACAAACAAAAGGTTCCTGTAGAGTATTACAGATGTTTAGGATGTGAAATACCTACCCTAGGCATAACCAACCCCCGATCCTCGAATCTCTTAGCGTTGTTGTTACATCGCGAAAAGGGTTCTTTCTTTCTTTAGACCTTTCCTTTGGATAAATTAAAGTTCAGTTGTGAATTTAAGAATTAAGGTTCAAGTTAATCAATAGCTTGGTATCACGATTCTCACTGCAACAGGGGGATACAAAAGTCCCGCTTAGAGTTGATTCACTTGGAAATGTTATTGTCGCGGTGAGCATTTGCCATGACAATAATATTTTTAGGCCTGAATTGGTAACTCTAAGGACTTTTTAACCATCTCCCATGGTGGTTGATAGTGTTAACTCATGAAGGTCATTCCTTATTGGGTTGATGTGAACGCCCCATGATCAGTACATCTTCATACATATTCTTCCATTGTTATACTTAGGTATCTCTACAGTTTATTTGAGTATTTTTTACTATTTTAATGTGTTTTCATATTTAAATTTGTTTTTACTTTTAATTTATTTTCGCAGCTTATTTTTAGCTTTAGCGGTTATTTGATATATGTCCACTGCTTGAGTCATAACTGGAGCTGCAAGAATCGGAATTGCATGTTCTAATAGGTATTGGAAAGCTAAGACAGAGAGCTGCAACTTTTATATTTGAGGAAGAGGATGATTCGGAATGTAGAAGGTTCAAATAATTCGTTGAAGTCAGGATCTAAAATATTTAGTTTTGGGCTGGGTTTTTTTATGTTTTTCGACCCAGTTAGGTTAAAACCAGAAGTGTTGATGCTTTCTTATACCTAGCAGCCATACTACTGTCACTTTACCTTCTTTTTACGAATTTCATTGTATTTTGTATGATTTTCATGGAAAACTAACTCCCAAGGAAAATCATGCTGCTTACGGGTTCCATCACTTCGAGGTTATTACAATACCAATTTAATTCAATTTCTGTTTAATTCTTTTCTATGAAATCATTTGCTTAATTTGATTGCAATCGTTTGCTTAATTCGATTGCATTCATATGATATAATTGATTAAATTCAATTGTATGCATGTTCCTAAATTTAATTGCGTGTTATCGTTTGCTTAATTCATTAACTTGTCATATTCTTAACCGTTTGCTTAATTCGGTAACATGAAGATAATTCGTATGATTTTGATAAGCGTTTGTCTGATTAATATCATGATTGAATAGGATTGAAACCGCTTAGGAATTGGTGTTATAATAGTCGATGATAAGTCGGAACCCGAATCGGTAGGATTAGTCATTTTAGCTTAATTGATAATCACTTATTTTAATCACTTTTTCTCTTGTTTCATAAATTAAAACTTAAAACCCCCCATAAAATTTTTCTTTAGTTATTTGAAATAATACAAGAATCCTTGTGAGAACGATACTCGAGTTGTCGTTACCGTTACTACTATTTTTCAAAAATACTCATTTTTTATCCGTGCGCGACAGCGGATCAAATTGGCGCCGTTGCGGGGGATTCTTGTTAATTTTAGCCAATTTTAGAATTTTGATTTTAGATTTTTTTGTTTTTTTGTTTTTTGTTTTTTTTTTGTGTTAATTTTCAGGGTTGCAGAATAGGAGTAAGCGTTTCAGCCTATCAGGTAAGTTGGAAGCTACTGTTTCGATTTGATCCGAATTTTTTCCAGAAAATTCAAAAAAAATCGACGAACAATACTTCTTTAGAATAAAATTCTAAAAGATTTTGACCCTGAAAATCGCAAATTCCTTATTTTGTCTATTTTATTTGATTTAATTTCTATTTTCATATTTTCAAAAAAATTTGAAATGTTTTGTAAAGATTTATTCTGATTTTATTTGATTTTTAGTAATATTTTGATAATTTTTACATTTTATTTTATTCGCTTTTCTATTTTTTCATTTTTTTCTAAATAGGGACATTGTTGGTATTTTCCTAATTGTTGTTGCATTTCTGAATTAGTTCTTTGTTGATTTTCCTATTAAATTTAATATGACAAATCAAAGAACTCTTAGAGAACTTGTTGCTCATGATATGAATTATAATACTTTATGTACGAAATATATTGTTGTTACTGTACCTTTCGAATTGGAATTTGGTTTAGTACACTTGTTGCCAAGGTTTAATGGTCTTGCAGGTGAGGATCTAAATAAACATCTGAAGGAATTCCAAATTGTGTGCTCTACACCTTATGAACCTTCACTAGAGGACCTTGTCAAGTAAATGGCTATAAATGATCTTCAGTTTCAGCAACGAACAGATTCCAGTCTTCAGGCTTTACAGACACATATTAGACATTTTGCCACTGTAGTGAATTCCATGTAGAAAGCTCAAGAGTCAAACCAATTATCCACCCAAACAGTAGTGAATCCAAAAGAGTTATTGTCTGATTTAGTTGATGATATTTATCCTGAGTTGTTATCTGATTTTCCATCTTTATTAGATTATGATGATACTTACTCTTGCGATTTATGTACTGACACTAACGTTTGCTTTGTTTGTGCTGAGATTAATGCTACCTTGCAGGGTGATGCTTTTCATGATGTCGTTTATGCAGTTGAAACTCTTGATATCCCGCCTACCCCGACCATGCCTTCCATTGAAAAACCTTCTTCCTTAGAGATTAAACCACTTCCGGACATTCTAAAATATGTCTATTTAAAGAGGAATGAAAAGTTATCTGTTATAATTTCTTCTAACCTTGATTTTGATCAAGAAAATAAGCTTTTGCAGGTTTTGAAAAAATATAAGAAGAGAATTGGATGGACCTCGATGGAAGATGAAAGAAAAGCAATGAAGCAACCTCTTAATCCTTTGATCTCTGATGTTGTGGAAAAGGATATCACATTTGTGTGTCCATTTGACACTTTTATTTATCGAAGATTCATTTTTTATCCTGAAATAAAAGGCAAAGGTACTAATAAATATTTCAAGATCAACGGATGCTACCCAAAGTTACTTTATGACATCCCACTTTGGAAGAGGAGCCTGCAGAGGATCTCTCTTTGGGAAAGACTGCTTATGTAATCACCTATCCACCTTGACTATCCGGGTATGTTCTTTCCTTTCTCTCACTCTTATTTAATATTATGTCCTTTCATTGAGGACAATGTATATTTTAAGTGTGGGGGAGGGAATCATTGCTTTATTTTGTTTTCTTTATTTTGTTTTAAAATTTTCTTTTGTTTTGGTTTTATTCTTAAATTTAAAAAAAAATTGTTTTACTTAGAAACACAATGCATCTTTTGAAACTTGTAGGTTATAAATTAATTTGTGGTTAGATTGTGGAGACTTGGGAAAAATTTATAAGATCGGTACCGTTTTAACACCTTAAGTCTCCCAAATATGGAAATCGATTTAAATACTTGTTATGATATAGTCTTGAGTTCTCGTCCTTTAATATCACTTAAGTAGTTTATCTAGCCGTCATCACCATCTAGAAATCACACGTTAAGTAATTAAGCTGATGCAAATAAGTTAATAATCTCGTGCTTAATAAGAAGTCTAAGTAGGAATCTGCCTTTTAAGTTAGGTGACCCTCACCCGGTCACTTAGGCTACCGGTTGTGAAACCTTCAAAAAAAAGCAAAAGTGTTTAATTTTGAATTGTTGAAAATATATGGATCATAGTTACTAACAAGCTTATTTACCATGTGTATGAACAGATAAAGGGCTTAATGTGATTGCATTAGAATGAAAGAGAGCAAAAATGAGGGTGAGTAAGTTAGACTTAAGCATAATAACATGATTTGGATTAGTTTGTATATGAGGGAGCTTTATGACCACATAATTAAGGATTTGTGTTCTTATGATATCCTTAGTGTGCAAAATGAGTACTTATCGATGCAATCTTTGTCACGCCCTCATTTTCGCCTTTAGCCTTTATACCCTACATTCGCCATATCATACATCATTTTATTGCATATCGGGCATGTGGGTACGGATTGGGTCGATTTGTCATTTTCCATTTTCAAATGAGATAACTTGTCTATCTTGGACTACATGGAAGAAAAGGTTCATTATCTAAAGTTTGATCTAAATTGGAAAGTCTACTCTTGTAGATTTCTTCAAAGAGAAGTTACTTGACAAAATATTAGGATATTCAAGATATATTCCTAATGACCATGAAATGCAAGGCATAATTCAAGATTGCTTCATCCAATTTTGTTTTAAATTCTTGATCAAGTGGAGTTCAATTTTGCAAAGCATGAGTCAAGATTACAAGTCCATAATTCAAGACTTCATCCATTTCAAGCTTAATGGTTCTAAGGAAATTCATCATGAATTCAAGATTAAAGGCAAGAATATTACAAAGAGAAGTTTTATGACATTACAAGAATGTAATTTGTTGCAAGACTTCCAACTCTAAGTAATGTTTAGAAATTAATTTATTTCTAATACTTCATTCAAGTCTCTAGTCAAATTCATGATATGGTAATACCACACCAAGTCTATATTATGTTTACAAACATCCAAGAAACATGCAAGGATTAAATCAAGATTGGAATGTTTTAAGACCAAGAATATGCATGTTTAATCATGGCAAAACAGTCCCATGCAAGAGGTGACAAATTTCTTCATGTCACAAGATCACATGTCACAAGACCAAGGGAATAACATGTGACAATGCATCTAAATATCAGATTTCAAAATGCTGTCAAGAGGTAGTAGCTTTGACCAAGAGGAGCTGTCCAAACACAAACCAACAAAATGGGTGCAAGGCACAAAGTGCAACAGCAAAAATGCAGCATAGCTCTTGCATGGAAATGGAAAGAAAGAGAGTGGCATGAGAAAAGGTGGTAAGAGACACCACTCCATGAAAAATCTGATATGTGGGGAGAAGTGAAAACCCTAGAGGAGCTGAGATAAGAGGAGGGGGCTGTAAACAAAAAGGGATCACTCTTCATTCATTCAAGATCCATTCTACACACACTTGCAAAACCAGAAAATAGAGAGAGCTAGCAAAACCCTAAAAACCAGAAAAAGAGGAAGCTTTGCAAACCAGAAAAAGAGAGTGATATAGAACCAAGAGGATCATTGAGAAACAAGACCTTCACAACATAGAGGGAAGAGGAGTGAGGTACATTCAACCAAGACCAAGGAGGACTTGCAAGAAGGATAGAAAGTTCTTGGGTATCCATTTACTCCAACCTTTCTCTCTTTACTTTTTTGCTATTTACATTCATTTTGTTTACTCTTTTATGTGTTGTTGTATTGTATGTATCATGTAAGGTTCCAAAGGGACCAAGTAACCATTCTCAAGAAACCACAAAAAACTAAAGAAAAACATAGAAAAGTTAGGTTTTTTCACTCTGGTAGCCTGACATGGGCCGTGTCACACAACACGGCCACCCGTGTCGCCCAACACGGGCCGTGTCACACAACACGGCCACCCGTGTTGCACCTCTGTTTGTCCTAAAAATCATTTTTCACCTAGACTTTACAACACGGGCCGTGTCACACAACACGGCCACCCGTGTTTCACCTCTGTCATGCCCTAAAAACTCACATTGCAGGTACCCTATGACACGGGCCGTGTCATACAACACGGCCACCCGTGTTACCCCACTGTTTTCCACTTATTTTTGTTATTTTTACCTCCAAAAAAATTTTTCTCAAGGAGTTCGCTTTTTATTGCATGTCTCGATTTTTTTAGCCGACTAATCCCACATGTTTGTATGATTTTAGTATGAATGTTTCTATTGTCCTTGGTGACTTTTGATTCCAAAAACCATTTTCGAAAACAAACTCTCGATTTTATCGAGCCATTTTCAACCCTTGTAAGTCGGCCGCCTTGTGCGTCCGCCATCGACCTTGTTCGTATCACCTCAAATACTTTTTCAAACAATAAACCTTGATCCAACGTCAAGTGGTTCTCATTTTCCCAATAAAAAATCCAAAACTCAATAACATAAACGATTAGAATTATGCACCACAAACTTTAAAGTGGTGGAAAAGGAATGAGAATGGAGTCCTCCTACACTCGTTCCGAATGTTTTGGATACAAGGCGCTCGACTTGGTTATTCGAAACATTCATTTCTATCCAAAGTCTTTTGTGTATAATCCTAATCAAGAACAATTTCTCTTAAGAAACTTAAAAATAACATCAACTCATCAAACCTATTTTCCCCTTAAGGCATCAATCCAAAAACCCTTTTTCAAGGTATAAAATCAACCAACAAACAACAATTTCACAAGCCTTCGAACTACGGAGCTCTGATTCTTCACTTCTTTTAAGTGAGGATACGTAGGCACAAGAGCCACAATCCTTGGCGAGCATTAAAATAAATAAACCAACCCCTCTTTTCCTTAAGCAAGCAAAATAAAAACACCCATTCACGCGAAATAACCTAGGAGGTTCCCATCGAGTACGATGGATGCGAGGGGGTGCTAACACCTTCCCCTCGCATAACCGACTCCCGAACCCTAAGACTTGGTTGCGATGACCACGCTCTTTTCCCAAAGGTTTTATCGCTATTTCCCTTTCCCTCCTTGGGATAAATAAAATCCGGTGGCGACTCTGTGTCATTTTTCGCGTAGCGACAATCTTGACGGAAGAAGAGTTTACAGCCTAGAATGAGTATTTAAATGCTTTTGTTTTTCATGAGTCTTGATAATATTTTGCTTAGAGTGCAAAAGTTTAAGTGTGGGGGAATTTGATCAGTACATCTTCATACACATTCTTCCATTGTTATACTAAGGTATTCCTATAGTTTATTTGAGTATTTTTACTATTTTAATGTGTTTTCATATTTAAGTTTGTTTTTACCTTTATTTTATTTCTGCAACTTATTTTCAGCTTTAGCGGTTATTTGATATCTGTCCACTGTTTGAATCATAATTGGAGCTACAAGAATCGGAATTACACGTTCTAATAGGTGTTGGAAAGCTAAGACAAAGATCTATAACTTTTATGTTTGAGGAAGAGGATGATTCGTAATGTATAAGGTAAAAATAATTCATTGAAGTAAGGATCCGAAATCTGCCGTTTGAAATATTTAGTTTTGGGCCAGGTTTTTTATGTTTTTCGACCCAGTTAGGTTAAAACCAGAAGTATTGATGCTTTCTTATACCTAGCAGCCGTACTACTATCACTTTACCTTCTTTTTATGAATTTCATTGTATTTTGTACAATTTTCATGGAAAACTAATTCCCAAGGCAAATCCTGCTGTTTACGGGTTCCATCATGAAATTCTGGTATGCAGATCTCATATGTCCCAAGAACATTGATCTCTGTTGAAACAAGGGCGAGGACAGATCATGACCAATTTAAATTTCTTTAAATTGTACCAATGTCATGACGTCTGTTGCAACATCAGCAGGCTGACAGACTATTTATCTAACCATTTAAATTGTACAGAATTGTAAATGCTGAAAGATAAATAACACAAGTAATTGTTCACCCAGTTCAGTGTCAACCACACCTACATCTGGGGGCTACCAAGCCAGGGAGGAAATACCCTATTAATAGAATTAATTCAGAGTCAAACAACCTGTTTTCACTCTTCACTTAAGTCCTACCCAATGACACTTCTGCCTAGAAACCACTAGACCTAAGTATACCCACTCACTCCCCCTCAATCACCGTAGTGATAAACAATTACAGTATGGAGTCAGTCTTCAAACACACCTTGATCTTGGTTCACAACTTTGATCAAGAGACACACACTCTTGCTTAAAAGATTTGAGTGGCACAATGAACACACATCTTCATACACAATAACCAAAGCAATTCTACAACATACAATTGTTTGGCACACAAGGAATCCTAAGATTCCTAGAGACACATGAAGAACAAAGTTCTTCACTCACAAATACACACGTGAAGAGCAAAACTCTTCACTCACAAATATTTCTACCACAATGTATCAAAAGATACAAAGGGTGACTTACAAAGACACACACAAGGGACTCTCAACCCTAGACCTTTATTTTACACTCAAGTTGTTCTTGATGTGAGTGCTTGATTTCCCTTGATTCTGCTCCTCCTTAAATAGCAATGCAGACTAGGCTTGGGCTGGTCACAAGTAACAAACTTTAGGTTTAACCAAGTTAAACCACTTTCCATAATTCAAGGTGCTGTCAAATTAGGTCATAATTGCTTCATGTTATGTCTAGCCCTGACTAGAATCTCGCCTGAGATAACTAAGGAGCCATAACAAGTTTCCTGAATTCTAGCCTGAGATATCTCAGGTAAAATACTAGAAAACTAAAACTGCGCACCTGATGTCATACGATCAATGTTACAACATCCAGTCGTGACATCCAACTTACTTGACTCTTAGCTGACCAAACTCCCCCTACTGAACCCTCTTGCATAATCTTCTTCACAACAGTAGAAACAAGTATATTATAGTTTCCTAAAAAGTCTTAAAGATCCTTTTTATGAACACCAATTAAATCTGCACTTTGTTCCTAATGAATCACTTTGGCCTGCACATACTGATGAGGTATATCCAAAGCACTTCTATCAAGTGATAAAACATCAGCACCTGCTGTACCAGACAGCGATGTCATGACATTCAGTATGATATCCATGACAGCAGTTCTGTCATCAGCCCCTGCTGCACCAGACAGTGATGTCATGACATTGGTAATGACATCCTGTTTAAAGCACATGACAGCAGTTCTGTTACCACAGCTCCTGTTGTATCAGACAGCGATGTCATGACATTGTGATTAAAAACACATGACAGCAGTTCTGTCATGACAGCAGATGGATGTCACGACATTCAACATGACATTCACATTAAAACACTCCACAGCAGTTCTGTCACCACAGCAGATAGAGATGTTATAACATCCTACTTAACATCAAGACTCATCTTCATGTCTTCAAGAGCTCACTCCTTGTTCAACACACCTGCTGAATGCATTCACTTACTGCTTGAACCATAGGTAACAATTACACCCTTCAGACAGAAACTCTCCCCCTATCTTCTATAAAAGCTGCTCCAAGATCACCACATTATATCTCAAGACCAACTCCATGCTCATATAGTGAGAAGGTACCAAACAACTCCACTTCTTACTGCAGTAGAAGAAACCACTTCTCCATAGGTATTCTGACCTCAGCCTGAGTTAGAGAACAAGATAGACACCTCATAATCCAAGACATTCTTTTCCTCATCATTCTCTCGTATGATAAGTTTAGAACACTTTTAATCCAACTAGTGACTATTCTTTTCCACAATATGAACTTCAAGTTCAGCAATCAAATAGATGTTCTAACATCAGTTAGGACATCCTATTCATAGACACCGTTCATAATGGTTCTTGATACACTAACCACTTGGACTTACTATCTGAATAGTAATCCAATCATCAGAGAGCACAGTTCCACCAATGAGAAATCCAAAGAGCATAGAGACAGTAAACTTTGCATACCTCTCCACAAATAAGGCACTCATCCTTCATAGGCTCCAAGATATGCACAGAAGCAGAACCTTCTTTGGTCTTCAAATAACTACCCTTCTGTACAAGAGTAGTTTTCTCCAAGCACACTACTAAAATAACCAAATGCCAATGTTTGATTACTCAACATCTTTCAGAGCTCTATAAGGTCTTCTGCCAAGCAACCTCGTTCTTTAAGT
This sequence comes from Lathyrus sativus, assembly GCA_963859935.3. Lineage (NCBI taxonomy): Eukaryota > Viridiplantae > Streptophyta > Magnoliopsida > Fabales > Fabaceae > Lathyrus > Lathyrus sativus. The sequence continues at coordinate 96,964,608 of OZ012741.1, forward strand.
TACATATTCTACTTGCTCCATAGCAAGGCATCTTGGAAACACCAAGGCTTGGGCCTGAATTTTTGCTTGATGTCACAACATCTGATCAGACATCCTGTGGTGAATTCAGTCCTTCATTCTGCCACTTAGAAGAACCTCATCACTCTATCAGATCAAAAGTACACAGACTTGAATTTATGGAGACAACCTCTATCACAACAAATACTTTGAAATGCATTTGCTTCAAAAGCTCCAACCATGCCACTGTTTGATTCATCAGAGAAGAAGGGTCACAAAAAAATATTTACACAAGGATTCCCGCTTTCCTTAAGTAGAGACTTCTTCAGAAAGTCAGAGATAACTTCCACTTATCCTTAACCTCCAAGATGAGCAAGGTCACATGCTCCTATGTACTTAGATCAGAAATAAACTGACCCAAGCAAAGCTATCACCAACACCACGTTTCTTGCCAGGAAACTTTCTAGATAAATATCAAATGCTTCTAGTGGAAACTAGAACACACCTGCTGCAATACTCCTAGATTAAAAATAAACAGATCTAGGAAAAATGTCTTCATCTTTACATCCATCAGCACTACATTCTAGTCTTAGTTTCTTTCCAGGAAACTTACTAGAATAAAGTCAGATCCTACTACACAAGAGTATGGTAACAAGATTATCTGCTATATATTCTTCAACAGACTTCTGTACAATCTGATGATGGAATGTCTTAACATTTGGTTGAACATCAGATCCTTCAAGCAGACAAAGCATATATGGGGCATGATGCTTGAGCAACAACTGATGAGACAACTTGATCATCAACTAAGGATAATCCATTATATATTTGAGAATATCTCAAATAGCAATGAATCTTAAATCCTTGTAGCAAATCCTTCTCTAGACTTCATGGATAATCAATTAAATACGTGTGTAGTCCATAAATAGCAATTGATCTTAAATCCACACAACTTCAGGAATACCAAGGCTGAAACATCAAGGCTGACACCCTTGACTCAACCTGCCTATGACTTCCTCTATTGAAAGAGCCTTTGCAAGTCATGAGTGGTGAAAATAACTCACCTCCCACTATCCTTTCTAAAACAGCCTTTGTAATACACAGCAGAACAGCCCAAGCACATAGCTACAAACACCATATGCCAACCATCTACACAACTGCCACACCCATGCATCAAACTGTATATAGGTCAGTCTTCTCTCAGGGCTACCAGAGTTCTTTCATCAGAAAAATATGCAGCGGAACCACCAAAAGAACATCTTCAACATGCCCTAAATAAGATGTCAGAACATCTTATAGGTCATCATACAGAAGTATCCACTCCTCCTTTGGCAAACCCTTCAGCAGATCATAGAAGCTCCTATATCAGAGGGCACAACAGCAGATACACAGAATCCTTGGCAACCTCTTCCTAAACTCCATAAGCAGCAGCTCAAATGTTTAGAAAGATCAGCAACTCAGCTGTAGTTTCTCCTTGTTTAAACCACCAGAAAGTATCTCCCAAGATCTCATCCAGAATAGACTGGATGTCTGCTCTGATACCAATTGAAATTCTGGTATGCAGATCTCATATGTCCCAAGAACATTGATCTCTGCTGAAACAAGGACGAGGACAAATCATGACCAATTTAAATTTCTTTAAATTGTACCAATTTCATGACCAATGTCATGACGTATGTTGTAACGTCAGCAGGCTGACAGACTATTTATCTAACCATTTAAATTGTGCAGAATTGTAAATGCTGAAAGATAAATAACACAAGTAATTGTTCACCCAGTTCAGTGTCAACCACACCTGCATCTGGGGGCTACCAAGCCAGGGAGGAAATTCACTATTAGTAGAATTAATTCAGAGTCAAACAATCTGTTTGCACTATTCACTTAAGACCTACCCAATGACACTTCTGTCTAGAAACCACTAGACCTGAGTATACCCACTCACTCCCCCTCAATCACCATAGTGATAAACAATTACAGTATGAAGTCATTCTTCAAACACACCTTGATCTTGCTTCACAACTTTGATCAAGAGACACACACTCTTGCTTAAAATCTTTGAGTGGCACAATAAACACACCTGTTCATACACAATAACCAAAGCAATTCTACAACATACAATTTATTGGCACACAAAGAATCCTAAGATTCCTAGACACACGCGAAGAACAAAGTTCTTCACTCACATATACACACGTGAAGAGCAAAACTCTTCACTCACAAATATGTCTACCACAATGTATCAAAAGATACAAAGGGTGACTTACAAAGACACACACAAGGGACTCTCAACCCTAGACCTTTATTTTACACTCAAGTTGTTCTTGATGTGAGTGCTTGATTTCCCTTGCTTTTGCTCCTCCTTAAATAGCAATGTAGACTGGGCTTGGGCTGGTCACAAGTAACAAACTTTAGGTTTAACCAAGTTAAACCACTTTCCATAATTCAAGGTGCTGTCAAATTAGGTCACAGCTGCTTCATGTTATGTCCAGCCCTGACTAGAATCTTACCTGAGATAACTAAGGAGCCTTAACAGGTTTCCTGAATTCTAGCCTGAGATATCTCAGGTAAAATACCAGAAAATTAAAACTGCGCGCCTGATGTCATACGATCAATGTTACAACATCCAGTCGTGACATCCAACTTACTTGACTCTTAGCTTACCAAACTCCCCCTGCTGAACACTCTTGCAGAATCTTCTTCACAACAGTAGAAACAAGCATATTACAATTTCCTAAAAAGTCTTAAAGATCCTTTTTATGAACACCAATTAAATCTGCACTTTGTTCCTAATGAATCATTTTGTCCTGTACATACTGATGAGGTATATCCAAAGCACTTCTGTCAAGTGATAAAACAGCAGCACCTGCTGTACCAGACAGCGATGTCATGACATTCAGTATGACATTCATGACAGCAGTTCTGTCATCAGCTCCTGCTGCACCAGATAGTGATGTCATGAAATTGGTAATAACATCTTGTTTAAAGCATATGACAGCAGTTCTGTTACCACAACTCTTGTTGTATCAGACAGTGATGTCATGACATTGGTCATGACATTGTGATTAAAAACACATGATAGCAGATGGATGTCACGATATTCAGCATGACATTCACATTAAAACACTCCACAACAGTTCTGTCACCACAGCAGATAGAGATGTTATAACATCCTGCTTAACATCAGTGCAGAATCATGTTTTACCAAAATTTAGCCAATCATAGAACCATGGACAATTCTATATCATAGAATCATGGAACTAACACATCACTTTGAGGTTATTATAATACCAATTTAATTCAATTTATGTTCAATTCTTTTCTATGAAATCATTTGCTTAATTTGATTGCAATCGTTTGCTTAATTCGATCGTTGCAATCTTTTGATTAAATTCGATTGTATGCATGGTCCTAAATTTAATTGCGTGTTATCGTTTGCTTAATTTGTTAACTCGTCATATTCTTAATTGTTTGCTTAATTCGGTAACAGGAACATAATTCGTATGATTTTGAGAAGCGCTTGTCTGATTAATATCATAATCGAATAGGACTGAATCCGCTTAGGGATTGGTGTTATAATAGTTGATGGTAATTCGGAACCCGAATTAATAGGATTAGCTGTTTTAGCTTAATTAATAATCACTTATTTTAATCACTTTTTCTCTTGTTTTATAAATCAAAATTTAACCCCCCCCCCCCCCCCCCCCCATAAACCTTTTCGTTACTGTTACTACTATTTTTCAAAAATACTCATTTTTAATCCGTGCGCGACAATGGATCACCCCAATCTGATGAGATCCCTTGAATATATTGTTATGTTGACAATGATATTTTCAACCTCGATCTATGACTCTGAGATACCTTTTAGAAACTTTGGACTTGATGGTTGTGTAGTAGAGACTCACAAGGAGTTTTTCTCGTGGGACGAAGCTAAAACCTCACCTAGAGGAGATGATTTCGAGGATGTTATTTTTAGATAAGCCTATGTCGTGGCAATGATACCTTTGAGAAGATCCATGACTCTAGGCACTTACCCATTTAGAGCCTACCCGTGGGGGGTCCTTTGATCAGAGATATCAGTTACTTACTCGCTGTCATGCTTGACCTGAGAATGTGATTGAACCTGTGATCCTGAGCTTTACTTTGTTTGCATTTCCATATCATTTCATCCGCATTGCATATCTTTTCCCCAACAGAAACTCATTCCACCCTTTGTCGGTGACTAGCAAGGTGATTCTTGACACTCGTTTAGAACGAAGAACCATATCTCAAGAAATGATGGACGAGCTAGTGAGGGGACAAAAAGCTTTAAAGGGGGAGATCAATATTTTGAAGAGCCAAATAAATTGGGTCCTAGAAAATTTACAGGATTTGTTGAGAAAAGAGGATCATTCCATGCCCATTGCTGCAGTAAAGAGAGATAATTCTCTATGTTCATCTGGTGTTACTCTGAGTCAAGATCCATTCCATACAAAAAATCTTTATTTGCCAACTTGTGGCCCTCCTTCAAGATGTTATCTTCAACCTTTGATCGCCAGATCAGAAGATCGACCTCTAGTGGTTGTCATTCCCCAAGGGCATCAAAGTGAAGATCAAGGGCAGGATCAGGATCATAATAGAAGGAACAAGAATCACTTCAACTTGATTCATATCATACAATAAAATCTACCCACAGTTGGTTCAAAATTTGTTGGTAACTCCTCTGTCTGTCGAGCCTATGCCAACCCCCTATCCTCTAGAGTATGATCCAAATCTAACATGCGGGTATCATGAAGGGGCTATGGGACATGACTTAGATACTTGTCCTATGCTACAATCTAAATTCAAGCGGTTGGTCAACAACAGGAAATTAGTCTTTGAGGAAGACCATCCATAGGTCAAGTGCGAATACTATACTGGAGCAGTAGGGCACACTGTTGAAGAATGCAAGAGTTTTAGGCTAAAGGTGCAAAGGTTGATCCATGCGCCTACCTTCAAGGCAGAAAGCTCTTATACAAATATCTTGATTCCTAAACCATGTGCTGAGAAAGGCAAGAGACCTCCGAAACCTCTCAAGATATTGTACCATAAGGAAGGGGTTGAAGACGTGACTAGTGAGATGTCACGATTTCCGTGCAAGAGCACTAAAATAGCGCCACAAAATTGTGATACTATGGTCCATGCAAGTACAAAAAAAAAGAAGAGGATGAAACTAATGCAGTCATGGCATGTGTCAAGTATCATCATGGTGCACCAGCAAGGCCTTTAGGTCCTTCATCTCTTCAGCACTCACCATTTTTCAGTGCCACATTATCCTTACAGGAAGCCAATAATGCCTAAAGCATCGTACCAGAAACCCTGGACGGATCCTCATGCAAATCAACAAGCCTTTGACCGAGGATATCAAAATCAGCGACAGAGCCAGCATAGGCCTCATAACAGTCTGGAAAGAAGGAATAGTCCTCTTAATCCAATTCCCATGTCATAGAATCAACTTCTGCAACCTCTTATTCAAATCTCGTTGGTGGTCCCCAAGCCTCTAAAGTTTTCTCCAAGGCCATACTCGCCTGGGTAGGATCCCTATGTGCAATGTGGATATCATGTTGGATCAATGGGACATTTAACAGAAGATTGTAAAGCCTTCCAAGCCAAAGTGCAGCAGTTGATTGACAGAAGGTACATATCCTTTCCAGAAGTAGATTGGTTGTGCACGTCAAATTCTCGCCCAAATGAGTTTGAAGACTTCAAGAAGAATCTCCTCAAACCAGAGAAGAAGACATCCTCAAACATTGTGATCATTAGATCATATTTTATCTTTGCATTTGTAGTTTATTTCCTATTAAATGCGACTTTTTTAAACATTATTGTTTTGAATGGTAATATTAATGAAGTGATCATGCTTTTTCTGAATTAATCGTGTCGCATTCGCTCATTTTTCTTGACTTATATCCAAAAAACAAAAACAATATGAATCCATATACCTCTCATCCACTTTCTTTATCAAACTATTGTTTTAGCAAAGATTGGAGGGAGAATGACGAAAATAAAATACCCATAATTGCTATTGGTATGCTTTCGGATAAAGATCCTGCTAATGATGTACATACATTATTTCAAATTCCCAGACACTGGAGGAATGAGGAGTTAGTCTCTAGTTAACCACTTCGAGCCTAGAAGTAGGAGTTTCCTTCAGATTTCTAAACCCTTACGCTTAACCTGGGGCATGGGTAGTGTTCAGTTAATATGAGTTATCAAGATGAAACTTCCCGTTTAGGGATCAACCACATGATATTCTTCATACACATCCTGACGTGTCGAAAGAATCATGCAAAATATGAGGGTTGTGTCGGTTGTTCCTCGATGACTAATGACTTGGCAGTCACGGGTTTTCATCAGAAAGGAAAAATAAAAAGCCTTCTAAGTCAAACACCTCAAGAGGAGACTTAGGAAAAAATCAAGGCTATCCCAATGGACTTGAAAAGAAAAATCAATACATGCAAAAGTTAGGGATCAAATAAAAAGTAGGTCTTAAAATCCTCAGCAAAAACCAAAATAAGACACAGTAACCACCATGCCAAAAATCAAAGGGTCGCTGACATCCACGACAAGAGCAAAATAAGGTGACTTCCATCTCAAGCGAATCTTGGGTTCTCATCTTCACTCTCACACTGAAGATAAATGCGGGTAGAATTAACTGAACATATGACTGGAGATCATCACGAAGAAGGGGTGGGTTAAAACAAGCTTTGAGCCTTACATCCTTTATTTCTATAACCGTGAACCAGACCATGTTACACCCCTTAAAAGACCTAATTGAGGCAGGGTTTATTCTGAAAGTATACTACGACAAGGTTGCGTAAAACTGACTCATACAAGATTTGCTAATCTTTTTCTTGCTGTATCTTTTACATCAGCTAAATCAGCACTGCATTTGAATTAATGATCCATCTGTCACACACTATCACATCATTCCAATAATGATTGATTTTTTCAAAACATGCATGATCATCGCATTAAAATTACCATTTGTGAATGAATAATTTTGATTGCAAGTCAGTACTTAACATTAGAGAAATTCGCTCAAGGAGCGATCTAAGAGGGCTTGGTCATCTAACAAAGTTGACCAGAGTCAAGATCACACCATAACCCTATGGGTCAGAGGCATTGGCATCCAGTGACTATGGAATCAATCAATCTATAGTAAGTCCTCAAACATCAGTTGATTAAGGGGAAAATCATTCAAGTATCGGTTGATAAGAGCAAGTCATCTCAAGACTCTACCGATTAAGGGCAGGCCATCCAGAGGATATTTTGATTAAAAGAAAATCCTTCCAGTGCTCAATCAGCACAAATTAAGTCGCTTCAATGCTCACTTTGGGGCAAGCTACCCCGAGAGCACACAGGAGCTAACCGCTCCAAAAGTCTAGTAACCGTGAGGAATGATTCAAGACTCAGACTAGGGTAGATAGAGTCCAAACCTCCAATGGACAGTCAATCGTAAGTCTACCATCCCAAGAATTGGATAATCAAAGGTAGACCATTTCAAAGTTCAGGATATTGGGGCAGACCACTTCAAAGTCATGACAAGCTGCTTCCAATTTCCTTTCAATGAAAACACTTTCAGATACCCAACAAACTGGGGCAAGATGAGGCACAGACTGGGGCAAGGTCTTCTACAGAGGGGAAAATCCTCTTCATTCCTTCAAGCTTCTCAAGCAAGCAAGCCATATGTCAACAACTTTTGAGTTTAAGATGAGTGTCAGAGAATCATGCCATCACACCCCATCAAATGAGCTTTTACTTTCTAATAAACCAGAAGCTTTGTTGTCAAAAACCTCTTCATCTGTTACCCACGTCTGGTGCATCTTTGGAAACTTTCAAATCATTGCATAAATTATTCTCATGTGTTAATTATTTCGCTTCACTCTATCGTTAGGCCGTGGATATCATCGAGCATATGCCCATTGCATGAGAGACCAACTTCAAAACCATTTTCGTCTAATAAAACATTTGAAATCCAGTCGGTCTTAAACACCAGTTCCCTCCTGGTAATCTATCATCCAAGACCAGTTAATCCAGTTTGTCTTGTGTATCCTTAAATCATAGTCCAGTGATCACAGACATATTCAAAGTCCAACTTTATTGGAACTTACTCAAATAGATACTTATCAAAGTTTATCTCTTTTGTTGATCTGAGGTTTTTTCCAGATCATCTACCAGATAAGTCATATTTTATACTACTCTCTTGTCTAACAAATTTCCCAAATATCCTTCCATATGTTGTGTTGTCAAGTTTTACTAACAATCTGGTTCTGTGCAAATCCAGAACCCTATTCTTTAAACTCTCTGTGAATCCGGAGTCTTTTATTTTGGTTATGTGCGAATCTGGAACCCTTTCTTTTAAACTCTTTGCGAATCCAGAGTCCTTTGTTTATTCTGTGTGAATCCGGAACTTTCACTTTTATGGTTATGCGAGAAGCATTAACCCATCTCTCTTTTGTACTCTGTGCGAATTCTGAGTCATTTATTTATTCTGTGCGAATCCAGAACTCTTTTTCATCGTTATGAGAGAAACCATACCTATCATATGCGATGTTCTACGTAGAACCATAACCCATTTGATTTTGCATCACTCTGTGCGAATCCAGAGTCTTTGCTTTTTATACTCTGTGCGAATTTGGAGTCTTTCCTTTTTATACTCTGTGCGAATCTGGAGTCTTTTCTTTATTACATTCAATTATCTTTTTGCTCCGTGGGAATCCAGAGCATACATTACAAATTGCCAGTAACCTTTGGTTTGTTTCTTGAGAAGTTGGAACTAACCATTTCTAATCAAGTATCCCCAGTGATTCGTTCTACCTTACCTCTATCAATCCCCAACAAAACTCATTAGTAGTCATCTCAATTCATTCTCATATACATTCCCTCACAGAGTTTGATCCTCGTGGATGATGGTTGCTTCTGTTATCTTAAGATAAACCCCATCTGAGTTCATTCCTCAATGGTTGGAGTTTTTTTTACTGTTTCTTTCTAGCTTGTTCCTAGATTGAACTTTGGTCCCTGGTAAGTGTTGCTTTGGTTAGGTCGCCGAGCCTAGTTTGAACGTGCATTTATTTTGCACTATATTTGGTAGAAAGAATCTTTTACACACCTTCATTGCAGATAAGTGGCAGTCTCTTTTGAGAAGCTTATCATTTTTTTATATTTCAATGATAAGTGGCAATCTCTTTTGAGAAGCTTATCCCTTTTGTTAACAAGTGGCAGTCTCCTTTGAGAAGCTTGTTTACCTCATACCTTTTGTCAACAAGTGGAAATCTCCCTTGAGAAGCTTGTTTCGCTATTATGATAAGTGGCAATCTCTTTCGAGAAGCTTATCCTTTATCAGATAAGTGGCAATCTATTTCTAGAAGCTTATCCATTTTTATCAACAAGTGGTAGTCTCTTTAAGAAGCTTGTTTTACTATTATGATAAGTGACAGTCTCTTTCGAGAAGCTTATACTTTTTTTTCAACAAGTGGTAGTCTCTTTTGAGAAGCTTATCCCTTTTCCAACGATAAGTGGCAGTCTCTTTTGAGAAGCTTATCCTTTTCCCGACGATAAGTGGCAGTCTCTTTCGAGAAGCTTCTCCTTTTTGTCAACAAGTGGTAGTCTCTTTTGAGAAGCTTATCCTTTTCCAACGATAAGTGGAAATCTCTTTCGAGATGCTTATCTTTTTCCAATAAGTGGCAATCTCTTTTGAGAAGCTTATCCTTTGTCAGATAAGTGGCAATCTCTTTCGAGAAGCTTATCCATTTTTGTCAACAAGTGACAATCTCCTTTGAGAAGCTTGTTTTGCTATTATGATAAGTGGCAATCTCTTTCGAGAAGCTTATTCCTTTTCTTCGAACGAGTGGCAGACTCTTTGAGAAGCTTGTTTTACTATTATGATAAGTGGCAGTCTCTTTCAATAAGCTTATCCTTTTTGTCAACAAGTGGCAATCTCTTTTGAGAAGCTTGTCCTTTTCCAACAATAAGTGGCAATCTCTTTCGAGAAGCTTATCCTTTTCCGATAAGTGGCAATCTCTTTCGAGAAGCTTATCCTTTGTCAGATAAGTGGTGATCTCTTTCGAGAAGCTTATCCATTTTTGTCAACAAGTGGCAATCTCCTTTGAGAAGTTTGTTTTGCTATTATGATAAGTGGTAATCTCTTTTGAGAAGCTTATCCTTTTTGTCAACAACTGGCAATCTCCCTTGAGAAGCTTGTTGCCTTTTCCAGATAAGTGGCAATCTCTCCTTTGAGAAGCTTATCCATTTTGATATTTCAATGATAATTGGCAATATCTTTTGAGAAGCTTATACTTTTTGTCAACAAGTGGCAATCTCCCTTGAGAAGCTTGTTTCCTTTTGCCTTTTCCAACGATAAGTGGCAATCTCCTTCGAGAAGTTTATCATCTTTTTTTGATAAGTGGCAGTCTCTTTGAGAAGCTTATCTAGTTTTGCTATTTCCCAACAACAAGTAGCAGTCTCTCTTGAGAAGCTTGTTTCCTTTTGTCTTTTGAGAAGCTTATCCAAAGGGCGTTTCCCCGTGAAGTCCAATTATTTTGGCATACATAAGATTTTAATTACACTGTATCGTTCCTGATGTTTCCTGAAGATCCTGTTTGATCTCTTTGATTAAGGAATTTCCAAAGGCTTGAACGTTCTTTCTTGTTTGAAAACTCCATCATATTGTTTGCTTGATCCTAAGGCTTTGAGGGTTATGCTTTACCTTTTATCTTAGAGTGTCAGCCGGTCATGCCTGAACCTGTTGATCAATAACTTTAGATTTCCCCAATATTTGGTCATCCCCAGTGAGTTTTCTATTCATTGTGTTGACTTTATCCCCGTGTGTTTTTTGTCTTAGTCTGCATTTTGCATGTATCATCCCATCTTTATCATCATGATAGAGTTCATTGCATGTCAGCATTACATAGTTTTCTTTTGTCCATAGCATAACATGTCATATACATCCAAGATCAAAATTTGGGTCTTCTTAGTATTTAATTATCTCCCACTACGATCATATGAAGAATAGATTTCTTCATACTCTTTAGTTGAAGATATTTAAATAGGGGCAACTGTTACACCCTAATTTTGACCCTGAATCGCAAGACCATGCATATCATTGCAATTTCATCATCTGTGCAACATATCCATTATTCAGATCATCTAACCATTATGCCAACGAAATGCGTGTCTTTTTGCTTTCATTTTTCTTGTTTCCTAAGCTCAGATCTTATAAGATTAAATCAAGGTTCCGACAAGGTTATCATATCAAGTGTGTGTGCGACGTGGTTTGAAATTCAATGGAAGTTTGACCTAATCTTGGTCAAACAAGGTGGTTTGTTTCAGGACCAAGTTATCAGGTCATGGCAAAGGCAATTTGTTGTAAGGTGGATAATCATCAGGGCCAGTTGAACTTCAATTAGGGTTTTGGTAAAGTGACAGTGCAATTAGTATCTCAAATCATTTGTGTCATGGGCTACTTTGAGGACAAATGTGGAGTGAATTCAAGTACTTGTATTTGAGGATCTGGATTATTGTTTCATGCAAAGATTCAAGTTATCTCCCTCAAAAGTCAAGACGTTTGGTTAATATTTCAAATAATTTACAAGTCCTAATTATGTGGTCCATGTTCTTGTCATAAAAGACTTCAAGCTTCTTGTTCAGTACAAAACCATTCAAGATTACATCCAATGACAAATTTCCAAAACCTTTACAATTTACATTCAAGTTTCTTTTCGATTCAATTCAATTGTCAATTTTCAAGTCAAGTCTCCATTCTAATTTCATTTCGATTCTATCCAATATAAGTTTCTATCCAATCCAAGTTTCAATCTTATGTCAAGATTTTCATCTTCAAGCTTTTATCCAATTTCAAATTCTATCCAATTTTTTCAAATTCAAGATTCAAGTTCAACTTCGTTTAAATTCCAATTTCTTTTCAACTCAAATAAAATTCAATTTTCAATACTTTTCCAATTTTATTTAAACTCAAGTTCCAAATTCAAGATTCCAATTTCCATTCAAATTCTAATTTCAATTTATCTACATTTCATTCAAGTTTCAAATCACACCTCAAATTTATTCCAAATTCAAAATTCAATTCCAAGTTTTTTTTAATTCAAAATCTATGTCCATTAAAAAATTTCAAATGTAACTCAAAATTTCAAGTTCACAACAAAGTTTCGTTTCTCCATTTAAAATTCAAATTTCAATTTCATGGCAGGTTCTATTCACAATTCAAATATATTTTATGTCCACATTCAATTCATTCTCAAATACATTTCTACCAAAGGCTCATTCAAAAAAATATATATCAAATGCCATTTTTTTTCAAGCTCATTACCATTCCACCAAAATTTAAAAAAAAAATTAAAAACAAGACCATGTCAAAAGCCCATGAAATGAGTGAGCCACTTGACTTTTAGCCTATATATTGGTTAATTGGTTAAAGAGGGAGAAAAGAAGAGGAATTTAGACTTAAAAAGAACATAATGGGCGGCGATTCATAGATATGAAGAAAATTTCAAACCTCCTCACTTTACTCACGTAATACTCTCTCATTCAATGGCAATAACCTATCTCCTTCTTCTTCTTTCATGGCAGCACTATTAACATTCCACATCATTAACATAACACCTTCTTTTTCCATAATTTTAAACACAACCATGCCATGAAACATGTCATATATTCTTCATCACAAGACCTTCTCACACCTTCTTCATCACCTCAAAACTTGCCATCCAAGCTCTTTCTCCCTCACTAAAACAACAATAACAGTAGAAAAAAGATGGAGAAGAACAAGGGATGGAGTTTCAATATGAGATAAAAGAGTTTGCATATTTACTACATTGTTTGCTGATTTGATTTATTGACAATTATGTTGTGCTTCAATGGCTTATTGTTGGTTGATTATAATTATAGTCATGTTGCAATTCTTTTGACTTCTACTGTTATTAGTAAAGCTGAAATTGTGGGTTTCGTTTTATTTTGGTGTAGTATTTGTACTTCATAGTACTGTTATGTTCTTTACATAGGAATGTCTTCTTCCTATCATATATCATATAATATGTTTTAGTCTATATTGTATTCTATTTTAGATTAGCTTAGTTTTATATTTTATTTTATTTTGGTAAACTTAATTTTATATTATTTTGTTAATTTATATTTTACATATTCTTATAGTAAATTAATTGGAATTTGTTTTTCTCTAAGTTTTGTTTCAAAGTAAGATTTTCTTTGTCATTACAGCATGGGGGGAGCGTTGGCCTCGATTGCTCTTGTTTTTTTAATTTATGTATATTGTATTTTGAATCATCTTCAATATTCATTTGTGCATATTTAGTATCTATTTGGCTAGTTTTTTTATTTAATTAGTTAATTGTAGTTTTGGTTGATAAATTGTTAAGTGATTTGTTCGATTATTCATCCACCTCGTTGCGTTGTGATTTCAGAGCATAAAATTGATCTTTGCTTTTGAACACGTTTGAATGCATATATTTTGTGGACCAACCGTTCATAGAGTGATTCTCATTTGAATCCACTCTAAATGAGTTTAACATGGTTCTAAATTCGACTGCCTTCAATTTCAGTTGCTTTCGAGTCTTGTGGCTTACTCTTAGGTCTTCTTACAAAAAGTACGCATTTTATTTGGTTCGATTTAGTTGTTTTATTCTATCCCCCATTCGACAAAAATGTACCCCAATTCCCATGACGTGTAAAAAACTTTATCGCTTTCATTTATTTTGTTCATGTCTTACCATTGCACTGATTACACCTTTTCAAAATAAATTCTCGATTCGTATCGAGCCATTTTTCACCTTGTAAATCGATTGCTTTCTAAGCATCGCCCTCAACCTCTTGGTCACCATACACAACATTCAAAGCTTACTCTCGGGCTTTCTTACAGTGAGATGTATTCGATCAATTACTTTTAGTTGGTCGTTTAGAAGACTAACCCACTTTGCTAGTGCACACGAGTAAAATTCAATTACTTTCCTTTACTTGTATGTTGTCTTGTATGATGGTTCTAGTCAAAAACCCAAAGTTTAAACCATTAACTTTTCTGTATGCAAACTCAAACCTCAATCAATATCGAGCATTTTATCAAAGTCAAATCAATTAACTTAATATACTTAAACTATATCTCAGTAAAATATGAAAAGGAAGTTAGAATGGAGTCTTCGATTTCTCTCCTCAATTGTTTGGGCCCGAGGAGCCTTTCTTACGCTCGAACAATTTTCTTCTCCAAAAGATTTATAACCTGATTCCCATCAAATTATTTTCTCAATCACTTAGATGAAAAAGAGAGAGAGACACATCTTTGACTCATTCTCCCGATTACTTGGGCCCGAGGAGCCTTTCTTAAGCTTCGAGTAATCGTCATCTGTCTAATTTATCCTAACTATATCAAAACTCTTTCATAATATAATATGAAAAAGAGAGAGACTCAAGTCTTTGACTCATTCTCCTGATTACTTGAGCATGAGGAGCCTTTCTTAAGCTTCGAGTAATCGTCATCCGATTTAAAATACTTTAAATATCTTCCATCGTTCAAAACACTTTCCAAAACACAACCTCTTTTCGAGATGGAAAAGAGAGAGAGAGTTGAGTCGTTGATTCATTCTCCCAATTACTTGGGCCCGAGGAGCCTTTCTTAAGATTCAAGTAATCGTCATCCAAACAAAACATCATTACATTAATTCAACTTCTCTCCGTCGTGCGAACCGTCAAACCTTTTCATAAATGTGAAATGTGGTGTCTTAAGACGACGCAAAATATTGCCTCGTCTGTAACCTATTTGGGTCGATATAAGTGGCGTGTTTCCCATGAATATTGATATATGGAAACCCATTCAAAATGATGCAAATGTCCTCTCATCACTCGTTTGGGTAAAGCAATATTTTCTGTTGAATGTAACTAAGTATCTTTCGATAAAATTAAACCAACATCCGTAGTCCGAACTACAGACGCTCTGATTTCTCATTTGTTAATAAGAATACATAGGCATAGGATTGCGAGATCCTAGAGAGCAACCTCCTCTCTTTTCACTATAGTTTCACGAATTACGAACGCTCTGATTCTTCACTTATTTCAAGTGAAGGTACGTAGGCACAATGGCCCTAATCCTTGGCGAACAGCCTAATAAAAAAACCACCCATTTCTCCTTAGCAATCTAAATCCTTTTACCTTACCTTTTCGTTTTTTCCCTTAGAAGAAAACAAACAATCTGACCTAACATTTCTCACGAATCGAATCAAGAGGTTCCTGTTGAGTACAACGGACATGAGGGGTGCTAATACCTTCCCCTCATGTAACCGACTCCCGAACCTAGAACTTGGTTGTGATGACCATGTTCGTTCCCTAAAGGTTTTCTCGATATTTCCCTATTCCATCTTGGAATGAATAAAGTTGGGTGGCGACTCTGTTTTCTGCGACCATTAGCGAAGGATCGTGCTTTTTTCGAGGTACGACAATGATTAGCTCATAAAAAGTACAACATAAAGTTCTCTTTGATGCATTTGTACTCCTTCTTTAATTGTTGAATCACCAACTTTGAGTCTCCCTTAATTTTGACTTCTCTTGCCCCAAAGTCTAACAGAACATTAATGCCTGTTATCAAGGCTTCATATTTCACCTCGTTACTAGAATATTCCCCCTTAACCTTGTATCTGAACTTGGTGGTCGTGTTCTCCAGTGAAAGTATAAAAATACCTACTCTGAAGCCATCATTATGCTCAGAACCATCAAGGTATAACTTCCATGGTCTAGTTCCCATATATGTTTCTATAGTGTCGACCACTGAATGGTCAATAATGAAATCTGTGACAATTTGTCCTTTTATTGCTTTCAAAGGACAATAAGTCAATAAATACTCAATGAGCATTAACACCAACTTACTTATTCGACTATGTAGAATAAGTTTTGATAACATATGTTTAATAACGTCGAAATAAGAATAAATATAACCTTCAACTAGTTTAATATAATGCTTTAATTTGGTACATGAGAAGTATAGGCACAAACATAATTTTTTAATTGAGTTATACCTATTTTTCGCATCTATTAGGATTTGATTGAGGTAATATATGGATCTTTTGACGCCATTATCATCCTCATGTGCTAACATACTGCCTATGGTTGAATCCAATGTGGCTATGTACAATTTTGTGCTCCTATTTCTACTTGGAGGTAGCAGTACTGAAGGTTTCACTAAATATTGCTTGATGCTATCAAAAACCTCTTACTGTTATTCCCTCAAACAAAGTTGCTATCTTTCTTGAGTCGAAGGAGTGGCGAGAATGACTGGATTTTTCCACTTAGGTGGGAGATGAATCTTCTCAAGAAATTGATCTTTACAACAAAGATTGGATTTGTTTCTTTGTCGATGGAAGCTTGAGATCTACGATTGCTTTTGTCTTGTTCTAATTGATCTATATGCCTTTCTTGTGCACCACAAGTCCTAGAAAATCCCCTGCACCAAGACAGAAAGCGCATTTCAATGGATTCATTTTTAATCCACATTTCCTCATACTTTGAAAGGATTGTCGAAGATGGTCAAAGTGACCATTTTTTGAGGAGGATTTTATAATGATATCATTGATATAGACCTGCATAAAAGTCTCGATGAAATCATGGAACGTAGAATTTATGGCGCATTGGTAGATCGCCCCAAAATTCTTCAGACTAAAGGGCATCATTATCCATTTATAAGTGCCTAACGCACCTGAGCATCAAAATTTCGTTTTAGGTACATCTTCTCCAGCTATAAATATTTTGTTATACCCACAGTAACCCTCTAAATGCTTAAATACTCATGACATGCGGATGAATTGACCAGCATTTCTGCCACAGGCATAGGGTACTCATCCCTGGGTGTAACATTATTTAAATCTCTAAAGTTTACATAAATCCTAAGTGTACCATTTTTCTTTATAACTAGAACTATATTAGCTAACCATTCAATGTACCTGGTCGTTGTAGCACCCCAAAATTTGCCCTTACGTTTTAACCTTAACTAGCTTTTGTTTCTTTGCATTTTCGCATTTTCGCATACCAAAGCATTTGTTCTAGAGGCATGGGATCAAGGTATTCATGTGGCTCAGGCTTCATTTTGGTGCAAAAGACTAAGCAATAACAGTTCTGGCATTTATTTTTCCCAGCGGTCGAGCAGTCGATTTTATTTTTGTTTCGCAGGATATTTTAGCTCAGCAGACAGCACTCAGGAGATCTCGAGCATTCTCAGGGTTATAGCATTCAAAGGCAAGTTTCAGAGGCTTATCAGGACCTAGAACAGTTGAAAACGGGCAAGTGTGCAGATTTCCCTCCAAAAGGCGCTAAATTCAAATTGTTGAAGGTGTTAATCAATTAACCTTATTGGTTAACCGATTAACCAAAGCAAAATCAGGCCAAATTTGAATTTTTGATGGTGTTAACCGATTAACCAAATGGTTAATCGAATAACTAGTGCAAATTTCAGCTCTGCACGTGAATTTTCAAGAGAAATCACTTTGGGGTCCAAATTTGATAACATGAGAAGTTGATTTTACACTTAGGAAGGATCTAGAACCACTTCAAATTTTGGTTAATTTCATTTTCCCTCCAAATTCCTAGTCCTAATCCCATTCCATGTTTTCACAAACCACATTCCAAACCTCATTTGGATCCAAACCTAAGGGGTATTTAAGTGTTTTACTCCAAACCTCACTAGGGAATCCTCATAATTTCATTCTCATTTTAGAATTCGCTTTTATTCTCTCTAGTTTCTGTCAACTTTTTCTCACCAAAACTCCATTAAAGCTCTATCTTGGAATTCTTTGATTCTCCATTGGAATCAATGAATTCTTGAGCTCAAACCTTCATCCTTCATCCTCATTGAATCAATTTCTTCATCCAATTTTCGTGCAAGCTTGGATCTGAACTTTGAAGTGGATCTAGAAGTGATTATTTCGATTATTTCGGCTTAATTTTGGTGGATCTCCATCATTACTACAAGAACTCAATTGGTTCTTGAAGGATTTCCGGATTTCTTGCTCGGATCTGTGCAATTGAGGTTGAATCAACATTAACCGAAGCAATTCTTCGCTTCGAAGGTTGGAATTCTATATTCATTGTTATTTCGAGCTTATTGTGCATTATCATGTGGATCTTCGTTTTTGATTGACTTTTGGTTGATTTGATTCATGTGAATTGTGATTGTGATATTTAAATGCGTTTACATGTGGATTGAATCCTTGTTTTCTGGTTTAAATTCGTGCTTAGTCGGTTGTATGATCATTGGAGTGATTGCACCTTAAATAAGTTGCTGAAAAGTGCTTTTTAACTACTGTTTTCTGCTGTTGGAACAGTGTTAATCGGTTAACCAATTGGTTAATCAATTAACCAGTACAAATATTCAAATTTTCAAACATTTTTCAATGGTTAATCGATTAACCCTTGGTGTTAACCGATTAACACTGTGCCAGCAGGCCTGTTTTGCTGTTTTTCAAGGTTGTTTTGGTGCTCTCTCACTTTGAATCTTCATGGATCGATATGATGCATTTGGAGTGAGATGTTTTGGATATTGTGTTTCTATTCTTGATTGTTTAATCATCATTTCTTCGACACGCGTGTTCGATTGCCACTTGAATGCATGCTTATGGATGTGGTTCAAAATGATGATCATTTGCATTATTTCCTTTTGCTTGCATTGCTTGGTTGAGATGTGCTTGTGGTGGCTGTTGTCCCACACTTTTTCCTCCCACTCTTCTTTGCATCTTTTGTGTTTTCATTTCATGTTTGCATTCCTTCTTGCATCTCTACTTGTGATTGAATTGCTTTGTGTTTACTTGGTTTCCTTTGCCATGATCCCTTAGGATCCCTTGTTCCTTTGGGAGTAGGGGAGACATTAGGTGTTCAATCCAAGCATGCTAACATTAGGGTAGATTTTTCCCCTCTTTAAATCCCAATCATAGGTGCACATTGCATGAGAACATTAGGTTGAGTCTTAGTCTCCCTTTAGAGTTGCGTCTCTCTTCTCATCTCATAACATCCTAACTCACTTATTAAAAGGATAACAAGTGTTGTACGCTACGAGCCTTAAGCACGTGGGAAATGATGAGTGAGAGGTCTCCTCTCGCTTGTCTAGAGTTTTTAGGGTACGTCCCGTTTGGGGGCGATATGCGACGCATTCGTTCTCAAGTCATAGTCTTTAGTGCAACATGAGTTACAAACTTAACTCAATTCACTTCTTTCTAAAAAACACAAAAACAAACATCAAATCTTCTTTTCCTTCGGGATTAATTGAAACCTTTTTTAGAAAAGAGTGTTGTTAAGCTTTGGTTCTACTGCAAACAGGCGTCGTCCCTAACTGCTAGAACAGAGGTTTAACCCTACTCGTTTAAAACTTTCAAACCAACCTATGGTCGTGTCAGCCCGAACTACATTTGCTTTGATTTCTCGTACCAGACGAGGATACGTAGGCATAAGAAGACGATGTCTTGTCGAGCAACCTTTCCCCACCTTCACCTGTAGTTTTCTGAACTACGTTGACTCTGACTTTCCCATTGCACGAGGGAATACGTAGGCATAAAGCGACGATTCTCTATCGAGTCTCTTTTCTTTTCTATTGTCCTGTGAGCCTGTAGCTTAGATAGATAAACATACCCTTTGATTAGACAACAAGCATGGATCCCGTTGAGTACAACGGACGTTAGGGGTGCCAATACCTTCCCCTTGCGTAACCGACTCCCGAACCCAAGATTTGGTTGCAATGAACTTGTCTTTTCCCTTTTCCGTAGGTTTTCTATGATTGTTTCCTTTCCCTCTCTTTGGGATAAATAACGATCGGTGGCGACTCTTCTATTTTCCGCCGGCCTTTTTCGCAGTTGTGACAGCTGGCGACTTTGCTGGGGAATAGCGATGGTTCCCTACGCGAGTCAATCCTATTGCTTGTCTGGTGTGCGTCTTTTGGTGTCTATTTTTGTACATTATTTGTTGTATATTATTGCATTTGCATATGTTGTTGCTGTATTGTGGGGTAGGTTGTTCCATTGAGAGATAAGCCCAATACTCAGGCTTAAGTATACACATAGGATTAGTGTGGAGAGCAGCGGGAGCTTGTGTGGCGTTTGGCCATGCAATAGCTCGTGCAAAATTCACGTCTAGACGAGGTTTTTCTTTGGAGATATTCTATCTTACGCGTCTGGTGCAGTTGAGAGAGTATCGACTTAGAAAGACTAACGACTCTAGAGACCGTTCATTGGGAAGTTAGCTAAGTGAGGTCGCTTCATTAGACCATGATGCTAAACCAGAAATGGTGAACGTATCATTGTTTCTCGAAAGTCTGTGACGCTGATGACCTGCATAGGATGTCGTACCTTTCAAGACTAGAACCCACATGTGAGAGGGGATGGGTTTTGCAGGAAAATTGACCTTCAACCAACCCGATTTTTCTTTTCAGGGCGGATTTTTGATCCTGAGTACTCTGATTTTCTATTATCTCAGTGTTTTGAGTATAGCGGAGCTATGGTTGAATTCAGTCAACGGCACAGCAGCGAGTTTGAGCATTGGATACCTTGATCCCATGTGTACATTTGCATAATCATCCTGCATTTAACATTGCATGTCTATATGCTCGAAAGGTTCTCGTCTTTCCCTTGATTCTAGTACTGATCTTCCGTAGAGATGGAAGTAGACAGAAAGAGGATTGTTGTATACAAGTTTCCGACACCTGAGTTAGGGCCTTTATTTGGTCTGATTTCCATGGCTGAGCCTGGCGTCTTCGAAACCTTCAGGAAAGATTTTACCTGATGTACAAGAAGATTATCGTGGTGTTCTTATCCATATATGTTGTTCTTGTTTATTGAAACTAGAATCAAGGGGGAGATCTCTCTGTGAATACATAGACATGTTTGTATTTTGCATTTTGCATCCTCATTTGCATCGCAGGTTGTTCTCAGTGCCCATTATGATTTCCATTCTGGGGCACCGGGGCATGATGTCGAGAACTGCAAAGCTTTTAAGCACAATTTCAGGACTTAATCGATTCAAAGGCAGTTGAATTCGCGTCGGGCGGTGTGAGCGTACCAGGTGGTCCTATCCCATTCATTGCAAAAGAGGTCGATGTTCCTATTC
The DNA here is from genome assembly GCA_963859935.3 of Lathyrus sativus. NCBI lineage: Eukaryota > Viridiplantae > Streptophyta > Magnoliopsida > Fabales > Fabaceae > Lathyrus > Lathyrus sativus. Next base: position 96,985,716 of record OZ012741.1, read on the forward strand.
TCTCCCCTGAAGCTGCATCAGGTCAAGAGTATGTCTTGCAATCTGTAATCTCAGAATCTCCCTGCCCACAGCTGTTTGCATGTTCCTAGGCCAAGCCTGAGGATGAAAGTACCTGAACAAAGGGAGTCCCTGATACCTCAGACTTAGTCTCCAGATGTTTCAACGGTTCAGAGTCAACAATCTTTTGGGTCTGTGTATTAAATATCATTTCCTCTCCAGAGTTAACGGTCGTATCGTCATCAGCCACGTCAGCACGCCCGACAAAGACCAAAGAAATCAAAGAGGCATTTCACTCGGTTGCCGATGTCATACAGTTAGATGTTGCCAGGTCTGATCAGAGGTGGTTTGATAGTGCCAAAGAGGATTAATCCAGAGATTCCTCCGTATCCGCTAGGTTTTAATGTCAACGCCCGTTGTGAGTATCATGCTGGGGCACAGGGGCATTCAACCGAAGATTGTAAGGTGCTTAAAAGCAAGATTCAGACTCTGCTGGACTCCAATAGGTTCTCTATCACACCTCAGGGAATCCAGATCAGTAATCTTCCTTCGTCCAGCCATGTGGGTTCAGCGGTTAAGGTTGTGGAAGAATTTACCGATGGCAGAGGTTCAGAAGAGTATCATATTGACTTCGACGAGCAATTATGAAGGTGGTTGATCCAGCAGCAAGTCAAGATTTGAAAGCCCGGTTCCCAGAAGATGGCAATCTTTTTTATCATGTCATTTTTTTGCATTTGTAGTTTCTTTCCTGTTTAAGTGCAAATTTCATTTGTAAAACTTGTTTGTTTTTAATTGATAATGATAATGAAATGAATATGCAGGTTTTTGATTAAATCCATTTGTGTTCACTCAAGCTTTTATTGATGTATAACGCTTGTTTAAGCGGAATCCAGGGAGGATGACGAAATTGAAAGACGCGCAAGCTTCCAATTGTATGCTTTTGAATAAAACTTACTGATGATATACAGGCATTCTTTCGAATTCCTAAACACCGGAGATATAAGGATGATAATCCCTTGTCAACCCCTTTGAGCCTAGTAGTAGGAGTTTCTTCCTGAAAAATGAAAAAACCCTCAATCTTAACCTGGGGCAGGGTAGGTGTCGGTTAGTTTGACCGAGCGCCCAAATCGCAAAAGGAGTGTTCCTGTTCGAGGATCAGTCACACCTCTAGAGGTCGTGCCAAAAAAACCATAGTGGTTATCCATTATCGACCAAGGAGTGAAACAGTCACAATCCCTTCAACAGGTCAAACAAGCCGGTGTCACACGATTTGTTCAAATGAAAAAAGAGAAAAAAATCAAAAAGAAGAAGCCCGTTAAGTCGAATCTTGAAAACAAGCGACTTAGGCAAAAATTAGGGCATCCCGCTAGACTTTGAAATCAGAAGAAACTAAAAAGAATCAGTCCAGGAAAAAGTTAGGGAGAAAACAAGTAAAACAACGAAAAGTGGAAAACCGAAAAGGATTACTAAAGGAAAATCCTCGATGAAGAACAAAGTTGTGTGAGTCCATGCACCAAAGACAAAAAGCGAGTGACTGTTGTAACGCCCATTTTAATTATCTCGTTTTTCTGTGTATTTTATTTGTGGTGTGCCTTCTGTGTTAGTGGTGTGGTTGAGTGCGATAGCGTGTAGCCCTTAAGTTGGAGATTAATTGGTAATTATGGACGTTAAGGTTAATAATAAAATTATTAATGATAATGATGATTTAATGAATAATAGTAAGATTTTTAATATTATTATTATTATTATTGTTATTATTATTATTATTATTATTATTATTATTATTATTGTTATTATTATTATTAATAAAATGGAATAAGAATAAGTTAGGGGTTGTTTGGGAAAAAGAAAAGAAATTGGAAACGGAAAGTGGAAGGAGAAAGAAGAACACGTGAAAGAAGAGGAAAATTGGAAGAAGAAGAAGAAGAATAAGGGAAATTGGAAGAAGGTTGAAAGGGAAGGATCTTAGAGGAAGAAGAAAGCTAGAGTTCCGAGTCATCTTCTTCAGTTGTTCGAGTTATCGAGGTAAGGGGGGAGAATCGGGTCGGAATTGGTAGAGTGTATGAATATTAGGTGGAAGGGATTTCCCCTAACCCCATAGGTTTGATGATTATGTTTTATATGATGTCGTGATTCTGAATTTGATGCCGATATGATAAAACCATTGCATGTGTTGTTTGATCGATATGGGGGATTTTGGGTAGTTTACACTTTTATGCCGAAATTAATTAATTGAGTAGAGCTGATGTTTAATCGGGTAAATTGAGAATAGATTCTGTAAGTGAGTGGTGGAATATTTTTCTGATGTGGTAGAAGCTGGGTTGAGTAGAATCGGTTGAGTTTGGAGCATTTTCCGACTTTGAGCAGTATGATGTTTATGAAATCGCAGACGTTCGCTAGCTGCTTCGTTGGGCGAGCGAGTAGCGAACCTTCGTTAGGGATTCACTGGGTGAACTGGGTAGCGAGTGCTTCCAGTAGCCACTGTCTGGCTTCGCTAGGGAGCTCGCTGAGCGAGCAAGTAGCGAGCATTCGCTGATGCTTCGCCTAGCAAGTGAGCCAGCGAGCATGACAGTGTTTTGTATTTTTGTGTTGTGTTGTTCTGTTCTTTTATGTTGTTGGACCCTTGTTGGTCGTGATTGATTATGAGATTGATGTTGAACTAGGGAGATTGTATGTAAGGTGTGGGAATGTGATTTCCATGATGTTCACGTAAATATAACATTTGAATTGATGTGAATCATGTATGTATTATGAATGAATATGGTGTTCTGTGAGATATATATATATATATATATATATATATATATATATATATATATATATATATATATATATATATATATATATATATATATATATATATATATATATATATATATATATATATATATATATATATATATATATATATATATATATATATATATATATATATATATATATATATATATATATATATATATATATATATATATATATATATATATATATATATATATATATATATATATATATATATATATATATATATATATATATATATATATATATATATATATATATATATATATATATATATATATATATATATATATATATATATATATATATATATATATATATATATATATATATATATATATATATATATATATATATATATATATATATATATATATATATATATATATATATATATATATATATATATATATATATATATATATATATATATATATATATATATATATATATATATATATATATATATATATATATATATATATATATATATATATATATATATATATATATATATATATATATATATATATATATATATATATATATATATATATATATATATATATATATATATGATAGATGATGGAATGTGATCGGATGGATCGTGGGCACCTTGTGTGCGTGGATTGTTGTTGTGCATTGGTGTATGCATAGCATGATGCATGAATTAGTGCTCGGATGGAGCGTGGTAGGAATAGATCATTGCTCGGTGGAGTGTATGTGATCTATTCTGAGTTTGATTTCCCGGTGCTCTGGAAGGGAGTGTGGTAGGGATAGGTCATTACTCGGTGGAGTGTATGTGATCTATCCTGAGTTTGATTTGTCGGGGCTCTGAAAGGGAACGTGGTAGGGATAGATCGTTACTCTGATAGAGTGTATGCGATCTATCTTGAGTTTGGTTGACGAACCTGTGAGTCGGTACCGCATATCATGTGTTGAGTTGCATGTGTTTGCATTATCTTATATGTTGTGTTGGTGTGGGACAGTAGGTCCGGGTTGACGTATGTGAAATGATGTTTTTATGTTTACTGCATTTCATTCATGTATGTTATTACCGTTATATTTTGATCGTGATTTCTCACCCCTTTCCTGTTGTTGTGGTCTGTGCTTCTTCGGAAGTACAGATAATCCAGGTGTGTAGCTAGCTTGGATTGTGGCGAGTCGTGTCGTAGGGATGCTCTTATACATAACACTTGGGCTTTGGGGAGTTGTTTGTTTACCTGATGATTTTGTGTCCCCCTGTGTCGTATCATGTTTTGACGAATTCTTTTAGTGAATATATGTCTGGTGTATTTTGGGCAGTTGCCCGAGGTTGATGTATATGGCATGTATATGATGTTTGTGGGTATATATATATATATATATATATATATATATATATATATATATATATATATATATATATATATATATATATATATATATATATATATATATATATATATATATATATATATATATATATATATATATATATATATATATGATGACGAATTTTCCGCTGTTTATTATTGTTGATATCATTTAATGAAAATGTTTTGTTCAGTTTCTTCTGTGACATCCCGTGTGTGGTGTGAAACTCTGATAATTGTTTATTTTAAACTGCATTTATTTTATTTTGGGGAACGGGGTGTTACAAGTTGGTATCAGAGCAGGTTGGTCCATCCGGCCAGTGTAGTAGTTGAGTCTGTCTATAGGATAGAGTTTTTTTTTCTGTTAACCTGTCGTTGTTGTTGTTGAGCAGTATGGCAGGGAGGAATGATGTTGCGTTGGCTGCAGCTATGCAAGCGATGGCGCAGGTGGTTGCTAATCAGAACCAAGCTGCGGGTGCGCAATTCAGGGATTTGGCGCAGTTTCAGAGTAACAAGCCGCCGATGTTTCAAGGAGGAATTTTGGACCCTGAAGCAGCACAGAAGTGGCTTAAGGCGATTGAGAAGATCTTCAGAACAATGGGTTGCAGCGATGAGCAGAAGGTGAGGTTTGGTACTCACATGTTAGAGGGAGAAGCTGAAGCTTGGTGGGACAACAGTCGCCAGAGGTTGGAGACTGCAGGAACTCCAATTACCTGGGATATGGTCCGAACAGGTTTTCTAGAGAAGTATTTTCCGGAGGATATCAGAAGTGCTAAGGAAATCGAGTTTCTGGAGCTGAAGCAGGGCAATATGACGGTGGCCGAGTATGCGGCTAAGTTTGAAGAGTTGGTGTAGTATTGTCCTCATTACAATACTGACAGAGCGATGACCTCTAAGTGTTTGAAGTTTGAGAATGGGCTGCGTCCGGAAGTGAAGATGGGAATAGCTTGTCAGAAGATCAGGGATTATCCTGAGCTGATAAGCAGAAGCAGGATTTATGATAATGATAATCGGGCAAGGATCGCGCATTACAAGGTTGCAAATGACCGTAAGGGTAAGCAGAGGTCTGGTGGTACTCCTTACAGTGTCCCTACTGATAAGGGGAAGTTTAAGACTGCTGTTGATAAGAAGCCTAGAGAAGGGAGGACGTTCGCTGGTAGGAAGTGTTTTCGGTGCAGTGGCGTGGGTCATCGTGCCATTGATTATTCTCAGGAAGTGAAGAAGTGTTGCAAGTGTGGTAAGCCAGGCCACGTGATGCCTTTTGGAGTGCGGTAATGCCTTTTGGAGTGTCTAATGCACCAGGAGTGTTCATGGAGTATATGAATCGGATCTTCCATTCTTATTTGGATCAGTTTATTGTTGTGTTCATTGACGATATACTGATCTATTCTAAGTCTGAGGAGGAGCATGCCAAACACTTAAGGATTGCTTTACAAGTGCTTAAGGATAATAAGCTGTTTGTGAAACTGTCGAAGTGTGAGTTCTGGTTGAAGACGGCGATTTCTTGGGGCATGTGATATCTGGTGATGGGATATCGGTAGATCCGTCCAAGGTGAATGCGGTATTGCAGTGGGAACCGCCGAAGACAGCGACGGAAGTTAGAAGCTTTTTGGGATTAGCTGGGTACTATCGAAGATTTATTGAAGGATTTTCTACTTTGGCGTTGCCATTGACTCAGTTGACGAGAAAGAACCAAGTTTTTGTGTGGGATGCCGCTTGTGAAGAGAGCTTTGTAGAATTGAAGAAGAGATTGACTACGGCACCCGTGTTAGTGTTGCCGACTCCGAGTGAACCGTTTGTGGTGTATTGTGATGTGTCTAAGATGAGTTTAGGCGGAGTTCTTATGCAGAATGGTAAAGTGGTGGCGTATGCTTCGCGGCAATTGAGGGTGCATGAGCGGAATTATCCTACTCATGATCTTAAGTTGGCTACGGTGGTTTTTGTGTTAAAGATCTGGAGACACTACGTGTATGGTTCGATATTCGAGGTGTTCAGCGATCATAAAAGTCTGAAGTATCTGTTTGATCAGAAAGAGTTGAATATGAGGCAGAGAAGATGGTTAGAATTCTTGAAGGATTATGATTTTAGCCTAAGTTATCATCCAGGAAAGGCTAATGTGGTAGCAGATACTTTGAGCAGAAAAGTGATTCAAATGTCGGCTATGATGGTGAAAGAGATGGAGCTTATTGAGCAGTTCAGAGATTTGAGCATAGTTTGTGAGACTTTTGCAGATTGTGTGAGGTTGGGCAATTTGCAAGTGAACAACGATTTCTTGGATATGATTAAAGAGGGTCAAAGGCTAGATGTGAGGCTAGTGGATTTGATGTCTGGAGTGGGAAGAGACTCCGATAGTGATTTCAAGTTGGATAGTGCAGGTGTGTTGAGATTTCGGGGTAGGATTTGTGTGCCAGAAGTGATGAGCTGAAGGAGTCAATTCTGAGTGAAGAATATCGTAGTGGTTTGAGTATACACCCGGGAGATACGAAGATGTATCATGATTTGAGGAAGATGTTTTGGTGGTCAGGTATGAATAAGGATATAGCTCAGTTTGTTTATGCCTGTTTGATGTGTCAGAAGTCGAAGGTGGAGCATCATAAGCCTAGTGGATTTATGCAATCGTTAGAGATTCCGGTTTGGAAGTGGGATTGTATCACCATGGATTTTGTTACAAGATTGCCGAGCACGACGAGAGGATTGGATGCCATTTGGGTAATTGTGGATCGGCTTACGAAGTCTGCATATTTTGTGCCGAAAAGTATCAATTTTCCGTTGGAGAAGTTGGCAGAGATTTATGTTCGGGTGATTGTGAAGCTGCATGGCGTGCCGTCGAGTATTGTGTCGGATAGAGATCTGAGGTTTACTTCAGAATTTTGGAAGAGTTTGTAGAAAGCTTTGGGTACTAAGTTGAAGTTGAGTTCAGCTTATCATCCCAGACTGATGGTCAGTCGGAGAGGACTATTCAAACGTTGGAAGATTTGTTGCGGGCCTGTGTGTTGGAAAAAGGTGGTGCGTGGGATACTCATTTGCCATTGATTGAGTTCACGTACAACAACAGTTACCATTCGAATATTAGGATGGCACTGTTCGAGGCTTTATATGGTAGGAGGTGCAGAACTCCTCTGTGTTGGTATGAGACAGGTGAGAGTATTGTGTTGGGGCCAGAGATTGTGCAGCAGACTGTTGAGATAGTTCAGATGATTCATGAGGAAATGAAAGCATCTCAGGACAGGCAGAAGAGTTATCACGATAACCGAAGGAAAGAGTTGGAGTTCAATGAAGGTGATCACGTGTTCCTGAGAGTTAACCCAGTGACTGGTGTAGGTCGTGCGTTGAAGTCCAAGAAGCTGGATCCGAAGTTTATTGGGCCGTATCAGATTTTGCAGAGGGTTGTTGATGTGGCTTATAGGAAGGCGTTGCCTCCTGAGCTTTCAAATTTGCATGACGTGTTCCATGTGTCGCAACTTTGAAAGTATGTCACAGACCCATCTCATGTGATTCAGAGAGATGAAGTGCAAGTCCGGGAGAATCTCTCTGTTGAGACGATGCCGTTGAGGATCAAGGATCGTAAGATGAAGCAACTCCGAGGGAAGGAGATAGCTTTGGTGAAAGTAGTTTGGGGAGGTGCTGCTGGTAGCAGTGTGACCTGGGAGTTGGAAAGCAGGATGCGCGATGCGTATCCAGAATTGTTTCCATCAGGTATTTTCGAGGACAAAAATAATTAAAGTGGGGGAGAGTTGTAACGCCCATTTTAATTATCTCGTTTTTCTGTGTATTTTATTTGTGGTGTGCCTTCTGTGTTAGTGGTGTGGTTGAGTGCGATAGTATGTAGCCCTTAAGTTGGAGATTAATTGGTAATTTTGGACGTTAAGGTTAATAATAAAATTATTAATGATAATGATGATTTAATGAATAATAGTAATATTGTTAATATTATTATTATTATTATTATTGTTATTATTATTATTATTAATATTATTATTATTATTCATAAAATGGAATCAGAATAAGTTAGGGGTTGTTTGTGAAAAAGAAAAGAAATTGGAAACAGAAAGTGGAAGGAGAAAGAAGAACACGTGAAAGAAGAGGAAAATTGGAAGAAGAAGAACAAGGGAAATTGGAAGAAGGCTGAAAGGGAAGGATCTTAGAGGAAGAAGAAAGCTAGAGTTCCAAGTCATCTTCTTCAGTTGTTCGAGTTATCGAGGTAAGGGGGAGAATCGGGTCGGAATTGGTAGAGTGCATGAATATTAGGTGGAAGGGATTTCCCCTAACCCCATAGGTTTGATGATTATGTTTTATATGATGTTGTGATTCTGAATTTGATGCCGATATGATAAAACCATTGCATGTGTTGTTTGATCGATATGGGGGATTTTGAGTAGTTTACACTTTTATGCCGAAATTGATTAATTGAGTAAAGCTGATGTTTTATTGGGTAAATTGAGAATAGATTCTGTAAGTGAATGGTGGAATATTTGTCTGATGTGGTAGAAGTTGGGTTGAGTAGAATCGGTTGAGTTCGGAGTGTTTGCTGACTCTGAGCAGTATGATGTTTTTGAAATCGCAGACGTTCGCTAGCTGCTTCGCTGGGCGAGCGAGTAGCGAACCTTCGCTAGGGATTCGCTGGGCGAACTGGGTAGCGAGTGCTTCCAGTAGCCACTTTCTGGCTTTGCTAGGGAGCTCGTTGAGCGAGCAAGTAGCGAGCATTCGCTGATGCTTCGCCTAGCGAGTAAGCCAGCGAGCATGACAGTGTTTTGTATTTTTGTGTTGTGTTGTTCTGTTCTTTTGTGTTGTTGGACCCTTGTTGGTCGTGATTGATTATGAGATTGATGTTGAACTAGGGAGAGTGTATGTAGGGTGTGGCAATGTGATTTCCGTGATGTTCACGTAAATATAACATTTGAATTGATGTGAATCATGTATGTATTATGAATGAATGTGGTGTTGTGTGATATATATATATATATATATATATATATATATATATATATATATATATATATATATATATATATATATATATATATATATATATATATATATATATATATATATATATATATATATATATATATATATATATATATATATATATATATATATATATATATATATATATATATATATATATATATATATATATATATATATATATATATATATATATATATATATGATAGATGATGGAATGTGATCGTGGGCACCTTGTGTGCGTGGATTGTTGTTGTGCATTGGTGGTGTATGCATAGCATGATGCATGAATTAGTGCTCCGATGGAGTGTGGTAGGAATAGATCATTGCTCGGTGGAGTGTATGTGATCTATTTTGAGTTTGATTTCCCGGTGCTCCGGAAGGGAGTGTGGTAGGGATATTTCATTACTCGGTGGAGTGTATGTGATCTATCCTGAGTTTGATTTGTCGGGGCTCCAAAAGGGAGCGTGGTAGGGATAGATCGTTGCTCGGATGGAGTGTACGCGATCTATCCTAAGTTTGGTTGACGAACCTGTGAGTCGATACCGTATATCATGTGTTGAGTTGCATGTGTTTGCATTATCTTATATCATGTGTTGGTGTGGGACAGTAGGTCCGGATTGACGTATGTGAAATGATGTTTTTATGTTTACTTCCTTTCCTTGATGTACGCTATTACCGTTATATTTTGATCGTGATTTCTCACCCCTTTCCTGTTGTTGTGGTATGTGCTTCTTCGGAAGTACAGATAATCCAGATGCGTAGCTAGCTTGGATTGTGGCGAATCGTGTCGTAGGGATGCTCTGATACGTAACACTGGGGCTTTGGGGAGTTGTTTTTTTACCTGATGGTTTTGTGTGCCCCTGTGGCGTATCATGTTTTGACGAATTCTTTTAGTGAATATATGTCTGGTGTATTTTGGGCAGTTGGCCGAGGTTTATGTATATGGCATGTATATGATGTTTGTGGGTGTGTATATATATATATATATATATATATATATATATATATATATGTATATATATATATATATATATATATATATATATATATATATATATATATATATATATATATATATATATATATATATATATATATATATATATATATATATATATATATATATATATATATATATATATATATATATATATATATATATATATATATATATATATATATATATATATATATGATGGCGAATTTTCCGCTGTTTATTATTCTTGATATCATTGAATGAAAATGTTTTGTTTTGTTTCTTCTGTGACATCCCGTGTGTGGTGTGAAACTCTGATAATTGTTTATTTTAAACTGCATTTATTTTATTTTGGGGAATGGGGTGTTACAATTGTCACTACGAAAAACTTGTGGTTTCATGAACCATCGCTACTGTCATTCAACCTTTAAGAGGTGAGCGATTGTGTCGAATTAGCTGAACGTAGGACTGGAGAACGTCAAGGAGAATGGGTGGTTTAAAATAAACTTTGAGCCTTATATCCTTTCTTTCAAACCGTGAACCTGGCCAAGTTACAACCTTCAAAAGACCTAATTAAAGCAGGTTTGTTTCGAAGGCATACTTTAGTAAAGATCGCGTCGATGTTGACTCCTAAAAGGATTCCTCTTACCATGATGGTACTAAGGTTGATATTCTGATAAGTGATTTGTTTGCTATATGTCACAAATTTTTTCAGTGAACAGACTTGGATTTCAAAATTGTCATATGCATTGCATTAATATATCTTTTGTGCAAAACAAGTTGTTTTACTTGTGAGTAAGCACTTGACATCAGGAAAGTTTCCACAGTGGAAAGTTTTGATCAGGATAGATCGCAGAACGCCTGAATACTCCGTTGAACCGGGGCAAGCTATATCAAGTGATCGTATCATGGGAGTCAGCCATTCAAAAGTCAGTTGATCTGGGTGATCAGGTTGAGATTCGATAAATCTCTAGAAGTCAATCAGGGGCAAAGTCATTGCAAGGCTGTGGCAGGCCACCCTAGGCAATTAATTTGAAGCGCCTCTTCAAAGTTCAGAATGTTGAAGCAGTTCATATCAAACCATCATGGTACAAAAATTTCAAGTCTCCTCGTGAGGAAGTTTTTACAAAGATTCCACGGGCTGGGGTAAGATTGAAAGCAAAGGAATTGTTCCTCTCCACATCTTCAGAGCTTATCAGAGTTGATCTACCATTGGATGAATTATTTCACGGTGCAGATTCTGGGGCAAGCCATCTCGAGGTCGTCTCATGGCAAACTTTTCTTTTCAGGATAAATTGTCCCAGAGATCAGACTGGAGCATGTTGAACTGCATTGGGGCAGTTAGCCCGACGAGTCTTTGAAAGGGCGATTACTTCGGATGGAATGCAGTTAGGCATTTTATTCAATGAATATGTTCATTTCCCCACAGCAAAGATTTGATCTTTTTCGCAGAATCCTGTTATTAAATCAGAAGTACTGTCACCAGAGGAGGTGCGTAGTGTATCTCCAGCAGAACAAAGTTGTATCTCCCTGCGAAGGCTAATTCCCAATAGGGTGGATTTGTTCTCAGCATATGACCAGCAGGGTAAGGTTGAAGGGTATTTCCTCGGAAGCAGGTGGACTCCAATTCAGTATTATTCTCCAGCAAAGTCGATGTCTTTGATGTTCTTCCCCAACGGAGTCGACGTTCTCCCTCGAGCAGAGTTTGGTGTTGATTCCCTCGGCATGGCAGATGTTTAAGCAGAGCGTGATCCATTCCTCGACAGAGTGGAGTTCCCGGTAGAAGTCTATGATATTTCCCCCAGCAGGGCGGGTTGTTACTGTTGTGTCCCGAGCAGGGAAGATTTCTTTCCAAATAGAGTGGAGTTTTTAGTATTGTTCTTGATTCCCCCACTGGGGGGTAGTTGGGGTGCTTTCCCCAGCAGGGCAAAGTTTTCTAGGGGGCCATCTAGGGTTTATTTCCCCAGCAAAGTGGAGTTAATCTTAGCAATTGGTTTTGCTTCCCCTATCGAGTCGTTTGTTCCTCAGAAGGTGGTATTCTGGTGGGCTGTCCAGGGTGTTTTTCTCAGCAGAATTTGATTTAATCCCCAGCGGAGTGGGTTTTCTTCACCACGAAGCAGTGATACTCAGAAGAGTTATTTGGGCTTATTGCATGCTTGGCACCCAGTTGTCCTTAGCGGAGTTGGTTTCTTTTTTCTTCGATATTTATTTTGCTAGAGCGGTTCCTTTGCATTTGCATTATGCATAGCATCGTCCCAAATGTGTAGCATTTCCATTTTGTATGGAGCATTACGCCATTTTCAAACATATGCATCTGAAGCATAAGCCAGGTTTGGTGCCTTTTATGCCAGTTGCCTTGATGGCAGGAGATGCTTGATTCAGGAGATTTTCGTGTTATCCCCGATGGGATAGATCTTTGGGTTGTTCATTTTATTGGATTCTTCTCAACTTGGTTATTTGGTTCTTCCTCAGCTGAGTTGTTTGGTTAAACGTCTTTTATTCTCGAGAGTTGTTTGTTTGAATGTCTCTGTTCTCCCTAGGTGATTCGTTTGGGATTGTTCGCTTCCCTGGTCGAGCCTTTTGGTTCAGACGGTTTCCCCAATAGAGTTGCTGGATGAATGTATTGTTTCCGGCAGAGTCGTTCGTTTAAACCTCTCTTCTCCTATTGGAGCTCTCTTTGCAAATTGCGAGCCGGTGGATTGTGTTGCCTGCTTATTCTGGGTGGTTTTTCCAACTTTTGGTTGGTAGTCCTGGGTTGTTTTATTCCAACTTTTGGTTGGTATTCTTGGATTGAGTATTCCAACTTTTGGTTGGTAATCTTTGGTTCCCCTTACAGAGTCTGTTTTCCAACTTTTGGGTGGTAAAATTTGCTCCATTCCAACTTTTGGTTGGTGGCCCATTGGTGGTTGGATTTTATTCCAACTTTTGGTTGGTAATCCCAGATGATCATCCCAACTCTTGGTTGGTAGTCTTCCTTTGTTGTGTCCCGACTTTTGGTCGATGATGATCTTTTCTTGGCGATCCTAACTTTTGGTTAGTAGCCTGTGTCCCAACTTTTGGTTGGATTCTATCCCCTACAGACGTTATACCAACTTTTGGTTGGTAGTTTGTATCTTGTTGGACGTTATCCCAACTTTTGGTTGGTAACCCCCAGTGTAGTCTTCCTTTGTTGACGTTATCCCAACTCTTGGTTGGTAGTCTTCCTTTGTTGACGTTATTCCAACTTTTGGTTGGTAGTCTTCCTTTGTTGACGTTATTCCAACTCTTGGTTGGCAGTCTTCCTTTGTTGACGTTATTCCAACTTTTGGTTGGCAGTCTTTCTTTGTTGACGTTATTCCAACTTTTGGTTGGTAGTCTTCCTTTGTTGACGTTATTCCAACTCTTGGTTGGTAGTCTTCTTTTGTTGACGTTATTCCAACTTTTGGTTGGTAGTCTTCCTTTGTTGACGTTATTCCAACTCTTGGTTGGTAGTATTCCTTTGTTGACGTTATTCCAACTCTTGGTTGGTAGTATTCCTTTGTTGACGTTATTCCAACTTTTGGTTGGTAGTCTTCCTTTGTTGACGTTATTCTAACTCTTGGTTGGCAGTCTTCCTTTGTTGACGTTATTCCAACTCTGGGTTGGTAGTCTTCCTTTGCTGATGTTATTCCAACTTTTGGTTGGTAGTATTCCTTTCCTGGATTTGTTATTCCAACTTTAGGTTGGTAGTCCTTTGGTGGTGGTTTGTTTATCCCAACTTTTGGTTGGTAGTCCTCCTCTATTCCTCAGCGGAGTTGTTATCCCAACTTTTGATTGGTAATTGGTGACTTGACAGGTGTTTGTTTCCAACTTTTTGTTGGCGAAGTTTTGTTGATTTTATTCCAACTTTTAGTTGGTAATCTTCGGTGTGTGGGAGTTATCCCAACTTTTGGTTGGTATTCCTTTGATATTGTTTTTCCAGCAGATTTGTTATTCCAACTTTTGGTTGGTAGCATTGTTTGATTCCAACTTTCGGTTGGTAGTCCTTGGTTTCTCTTGTGGAGTCTGATCCCAAATTTTGGTTGGTATTATCCAGTTTGGTCGTCTTGTTGATGTTGTTCCAACTCTTGGTTGGTAATCTTCGTTTTCTGGTTGACGATTCTAACTTTTGGTTGGTAGTCTTTGTTTTGGGTGGATGATTCCAATGTTTATTGGTAGTTTTCAACTATTGAGGGTTGGTACTTTTTCTCGCAGAGTTCGCCTTTGGGCAGCGTTCTGGTGATTCTAACTTTTGGTTAGTAACCTTGTCCTTCAGCTTTCGGATTGGAGGTTATCCCTTGTGAATTTGTAGTGATTCCGACTTTTGGTTGGTAGCTTGTGGTCGGTTGTGTCCCATCTGGTGTTTTCAACTTTTGGTTGATAGCTTGGGTTCAACTTCGGTCGGTGTTATGGTGATTCCAACTCTTGGTTTGTAGTGTTTGGTCTTTGCCCCCGGAGAGTAACCTTTATCTCATCTTTTGGATGGTATTGTTTGATTATTATCTTTTGATGGATGTTTATCCCGTGCAGAGTCGTCTGGTTAGTCTACTCTTTCCCCAGTGAATTCGCCACAAGGCTGCTTGGTTAATTTTCTCCTTTATTCCCCGGCGAAGTCGTCATTCCAACTCTTGGTTGGTATCTTTGGTTGTATCCTAACTCTTGGTTGTTATCTTTGGTTGTATCCTAATTCTTGGTTGGTATCCTTTGGTTGTTATCCCAACTCTTGGTTGGTATCCTTGGTTTGTTATCCCAACTCTTAGTTGGTATCTTTGGTTGTATCCTAACTTTTGGTTGATATCCAGAGTTTGTTATCCCAACTCAGGTTGGTATCTTTGGTTGTATCCCAACTCTTGGTTGGTATCCTTGGTTTGTTATCCCAACTCTTGGTTGGTATCCTTGGTTTGTTATCCCAACTCTTGGTTGGTATATTTGGTTGTATCCCAACTCTTGGTTGGTATCTTTGGTTGTATCCCAACTCTTGGTTGGTATCTTTGGTTGTATCCCAACTCTTGGTTGGTATCCTTTGGTTGTTATCCCAACTCTTGGTTGGTCTCCTTTGGTTGTCATTCCAACTCTTGGTTGGTATCTTTGGTTGTATCCTAACTCTTGGTTGGTATCTTTTGGTTGTTAACCCAACTCTTGGTTGGTCTTCTTTGATTGTATTCCAACTCTTGGTTGGTATCTTTGGTTTGTTATCCCAACTCTTGGTTGGTATCCTTTAGCTGTATCCCAATATTGGTTGGTATCCTTGGTTTCTTATCCCAACTTTTGGTTGGTATCCGGTGTTTGTTATCCCAACTCTTGGTTAGTATCCTTTGGTTGTATCTCAACTTTTGGTTGGTATCCTTGGTTTGTTATCCTAACTTTTGGTTGGTATCCGGTGTTTGTTATCCCAACTTTTGGTTGGTATCCGGTGTTTATTATCCCAACTCTTGGTTGGTATCCTTGGTTTGTTATCCCAACTCTTGGTTGGTATCTTTGGTTGTATCCTAACTTTTGGTTGGTATCCAGAGTTTGTTATCCCAACTCTTGGTTGGTATCTTTGGTTGTATCCCAACTCTTGGTTGGTATCCTTGGTTTGTTATCCCAACTCTTTGTTGGTATCCTTTATTTGTTATCCCAACTCTTGGTTGGTATCCTTGGTTTGTTATCCCAACTCTTGGTTGGTATCTTTGGTTGTATCCCAACTTTTGGTTGGTATCCAGAGTTTGTTATCTCAACTCTTGGTTGATATCCTCTGTTTTTGTCTCAACTCTTGGTTGGTATCCTTGGGTCGTTATCCCGACTTTTAGTTGATATCGTTTGGTTGATGTTTCATATTAGATTGTTATCCTCAGCGTGTCGTATTCCAACTTTTGGTTGGTATTGCTGTTTTGCATCCCCGCAGGTTGCAAATTTCTGGGTTCTTTTGGTATTCAATCGCCTTCTACCTTGAATGTTTAAAAGCTTATGCTTTTCACCCCTTCAGGTCCAAGTCGATTGAATATGGGCAGCTGTAGCACCCCTAAAATTTGCCCTTACGTTTTAACCTTAACTGGTTTTTGTTTCTTTGTATTTTCGCATACCATAGCATTTGTTCTGGAGGCATGGGATCAAGGTATTCCTGTGGCTCAGGCTTCATTTTGGTGCAAAAGACTGAGCAACGAGCAACAGCGGCTCTGGCATTTATTTTGCCCAGCGGTCGAGCGGCCGATTTTATTTTTGTTTCGCAAGATATTTTATCTCAGCAGGCGGAACTCAAGCGATCTCGAGCATTCTCAGGGTTATAACATTCAAAGGCAAGTTTCAGAGGCTTATCAGAACCTAGAACAGTTGAAAACGGGCAAGTGTGCAGATTTCCCTCCAAAAGGCGCCAAATTCAAATTGTTGAAGGTGTTAATCGATTAACCTTATTGGTTAACCGATTAACCAAAGCAAAATCAGGCCAAATTTGAAATTTTGAAGGTGTTAACCGATTAACCAAATGGTTAATCGATTAACTAGTGCAAATTTCAGCTCTGCACGTGAATTTTCAAGAGAAATCACTTTGGGGTCCAAATTTGATCACATGAGAAGTTGATTTTACACTTAGGAAGGATCAAGAACCACTTCAAATTTTGGTTAATTTCATTTTCCCTCCAAATTCTCATTCCTAATCCCATTCCATGTTTTCACAAACCACATTCCAAACCTCATTTGGATCCAAACCTAAGGGGTATTTAATTGATTTACTCCAAACCTCACTAGGGAATCCTCATAATTTCATTCTCATTTCAGAATTCACTCACATTCTCTCTAGTTTCTCTCAACTTTTTCTCCCCAAAACTCCATTAAAGCTCTTTCTTGGAATTCTTTGATTCTCCATTGGAATAAATGAATTTTTGAGCTCAAACCTTCATCCTTCATCCTCATTGAATCAATTTCTTCATCTAATTTTCGTGCAAGCTTGGATATGAATTTTGAAGTGGATCTAGAAGTGATAATTTCGATTATTTCGGCTTAATTTTGGTGGATCTTCATCATTACTACAAGAACTCAATTGGATCTTGAAGGATTTCTGGATTTCTTGCTCGGATCTGTGCAATTGAGGTTGAATCAACATTAACCGAAGTAATTCTCCGCTTCGAAAGTTGGAATTCTAGATCCATTGTTATTTCGAGCTTATTGTGCATTATCATGTGGATCTTCATTTTTTATTGACTTTTGGTTGATTTGATTCATGTGAATTGTGATTGTGTTGTTTAAATGCGTTTACATTTGGATTGAATCCTTGCTTTCTGGTTTAAATTCGTGCTTAGTCGGTTGTATGATCATTGGAGTGATTGCACCTTAGATAAGTTGCTGAAAAGTGCTTTTTAACTGTTGTTTTCTGCTGTTGGAATAGTGTTAATCGGTTAACCAATTGGTTAATCGATTAACCAGTACAAATATTCAAATTTTCAAACATTTTTCAATGGTTAATCGATTAACCCCTGGTGTTAACCGATTAACATTGTGCCAACAGGCCTGTTTTGCTGTTTTTCAAGGTTGTTTTGGTGTTCTCTCACTTTGACTCTTCATGGATCGATATGATGCATTTGGAGTGAGATGTTTTGGATATTGTGTCGTTGTTCTTGATTGTTTAATCATTATTTCTTCGACACGCGTGTTTGATTTCCACTTGAATGCATGCTTATCGATGTGGTTCGAAGTGATGATCATTTGCATTGTTTCCTTTTGCTTGCATTGCTTGGTTGAGATGTGCTTGTGGTGGCTGTTGTCCCACACTTTTTCCTCCCATTCTTCTTTTCATCTTTTGTGTTTTCATTTCATGTTTGCATTTCTTCTTGCATCTCTACTTGTGATTGAATTGCTTTGTGTTTACTTGGTTTCCTTTTCCATGATCCCTTAGGATCCCTAGTCCCTTTGGGAGTAGGGGAGACATTAGGTGTTCAATCCAAGCATGCTAATATTAGTTTGAGTCTTAGTCTCTCTTTAGAGTTGCGTCTCTCTTCTCATCTCATAACATCCTAACTCAATTAATAAAGGATAACAAGTGTTGTACGCTACGAGCCTTAAGCACATGGGAAATGATGAGTGAGAGGTCCCCTCTCGCTTGTCTAAAGTGTTTAGGGTACGTCCCGTTTGGGGGCGATATGCGACGCATTCGTTCTCAAGTCATAGTATTTAGTGCAACATGAGTTACAAACTTAACTCAATTCACTTCTTTCTAAGAAACACAAAAACGAACATCAAATCTTCTTTTCCTTCGGGATTAATCAAAACCTTTTTTTTAGAAAAGAGTGTTGTTAAGCTTTGGTTCTACCGCAAACAGGCGTCGTCCCTAACTGCTAGAACGGAGGTTTAACCCTACTCGTTTAAAACTTTCAAACCAACCTATGGTCGTGTCAGCCCGAACTACGTTTGCTCTGATTTCTCGTACCAGACGAGGATACGTAGGCACAAGAAGACGATGTCTTGGCGAGCAACCTTTCCCCATCTTCACCCGTAGTTTTCCAAACTACGTTGATTCTAACTTTCCCATTGCACGAGGGAATACGTAGGCATAGAGCGGCGATGCTCTATCGAGTCTCTTTTCTTTTCTTTTGTCCTGTGAGCCTGTATCTTAGATAGATAAACACACCCTTTTATTAGACAACAAGTGTGGATCCCGTTGAGTACAACGGACGTGAGGGGTGCTAATACCTTCCCCTTGCGTAACCGACTCTCAAACCCAAGATTTGGTTGTGATGACCTTGTCTTTTCCCTTTTCCGTAGGTTTTCTATGAGTGTTTCCTTTCCCTCTCTTTGGGATAAATAACGACCGGTGGCGGCTCTTCTGTTTTCCGCCGGCCTTTTTCGCAGTTGCGACAGTCGTTCTAATAGATTTTCTCTTGAGCAGCCTTTTGATTTCTTCCTTAATCTCTGATATTATCTCTGGTGCGAATATTCCTGATAACTGCTTCACCGGTTTCTTCTTAGGCCAAATTGGTAGTTTTAATTCCACCATATCTCGGGTTAATCTAGGCATCTCATTGTAGTCCCACGGGAAGCAGTCTTTGTACTCTTTGAGCAGCTCGACCACCTTTTCCTTCATTGGATCGCTTTTCTGCTCCTTCGCCCAAGTCTATTTCTTCTAAAGGATCTTGGGGATGCATTTTCATATTAGTTCCAAGTGCGTATTTTTCAAAACCTAAAGGCCCTTTGTTATAAATGAAATCGAGCCTTCGACTTTCTGAAGCTATTGTCTGACTCATAAGGCCATCTTCAATGTTTCTAGAGCTTTTGACACTGGCTTTAAAAGTTGTATTCTGAGAAACCTTGGCCTCTAAGGCCAATTTTATTCTATTTTCAACCATGTAGGCCAAAATCCGAGCCATTAGTTTAACTCAACAATCATCTTTGTTGACCATTGTCCACCTTGCAGGAGGCAGACATCCTTGTTTGGCAGGCTCACTATCTACCTGCTATTTGTCCCAGATAAATCAATAATTTTGGTGCAAATTCAAAGAGTAGGTCAAGTCTTTCTCAGAGGTATAAACCTCTTCCACGGCATAACATGGCGGTATCTTTTCCAATTTCTTGTCAAAAGTCTCTTTCCGACCTTGCTAATTTCATCTCTATAGTAGCTTTCGTTGGCTTCAATATCCTCGAAGATGCCATCTTTCCTCTAGATGGCTACCATTTGGTGCACTGTCATTAGCATTGCTCCAACTCCATGTATCCATTCATATCCAAGCAGCAAGTTGTAGTTAGCATTAGACCTAATAACCATAAATAAAGTTGGTATGGATATTGAACCAAATAACAGGTCGACCTGGATCATACCCAGGATATTACTAGTTTTTCCCTCATATTTGGATTACACATGTCGCTACTCGAAAAATGCATTGTGCAACGACGGGGAGGCGAAAAAGATAGACAGAAGAGTCGCCACCGAACTTTATTTATCCTATAAGGGGAAAGGGAAATATCGAGAAAACCTTAAGAAAGAAAAGGATAAGATGGTTTCACGACCAAGAACGGGTTTGGAAGCCGGTTATGCGAGGGGAAGGTATTAGCACCCCTCGCATCCATCGTACTCGATGGGAACCATTTGTTTGTCGATGTGTGATTTATTTGCTTAAATATTATGCTATAAAAAGTGTTCTAAAAGATAGAGAGAGAAGGGATAGAAATTGGGAAAAGAGAGGTAACGGGGGGAAGAATAGAAAGAACGAACTCGGTAGGACTTCGCGGTCCTAGGCCTACGTATTCTCAAAAGATATGAGAAAGTCAGAGTCGATGTAGTTTGGGGAACTACAGATATAGGGGGAATGTGCTCGGTAAGGATTGTGGCCCTTGTGCCTACGTATCTTTACTTGAAGAAGCAAAGAATCAGAGCAGCTGTAGTTCGGCCTACGGTTTGTTAATGTTTTTATGGATGATGCTATCGTGCGCATTTTAGCAGTTTAGGTGTTTTGCTGCTCGCATGTGAGGAGACTTATGCGTTACCTATTTGTGGTAGAACGGACGTAACATATCCTTTTTGAAACGATTAGGTTTTCGCCATGCGAGGCAAGATGTCACATTTGATTTGTGAGGTTGTTTTTTAGGGGCGAGATAAGTCCTCGGATAGTAACCCCTTGCGGGTAGTACCCAATTCTTTATCTCAAAGTTTTTTTGTTATGAAATGGTGAGGCGAATGTAGCGTCTTCATATTGAAAGACGAGTATCAAGACCACCCCCACTACAGTGAGCATCCCAACACTCGGAGAGGAAGAAGACTACACTTAATCCTCTCTCTTTAACTCAATGCAAAGAGAACTTTGTTCTCTTATTAAAGATGTTTTTGGTTTTGAATGGTAAGTGTTTTTGCGACAGAGAACCCTATAGTAAACGTCAAGCACTCGGGATAGGAGAAGGCCTATGCCTAACCACTCCATGACCATTCAAGTTTTTGTTATGAAAAGAGTTTGAAAATGCACTCGGTGCGGGACCGAGGTTTTAGGTGAGAAAGATTTCGGAAAGGAGTTGTGAAAGGAGAGGTGGTGGAAGAAGTCACGTCTTCGTATTGAAAGACGAGTGTCTAAACCACCCACACTACAGTGAGCATCTCGACACTCGGAAAGGAAGAAGTCTACACTTAATCCTTTCTCTTTAGTCCAATACAAAGAGAAGTTGATTCTTATTGAAAGGGACTTTGAAAATGCACTCGGCGCGGGGCCAAGGTTTTTAGGAGGAAAGGTTTAAAATGGAAAGAATTGGAAAAAAGACGTCTTCATATTGAAAGACGAGTATCAAGACCACCCCCACTACAGTGAGCATCCCAACACTCGGAGAGGAAGAAGACTACACTTAATCCTCTCTCTTTAATTCAATGCGAAGATAATTTATTGCTTTAAGGAAGTGTTTTGAAAATGGATTGAAAGCGCAAAAGCATCTTCGCATTGAAAGAAGAGTGTCAAAACCACCCACACTATAGTGAGCATCTCAACACTCGGAGAGGAAGAGGTCTACACCCAATCCTCTCTTTTAATTCAATACAAAGATGATTTATTGCTTTAAGGAAGTTTTTTGAAAATACAATTGGTATGAGGCCGAGTTTTTTAGGAGTGAAGGTTTGAAAATGAGAGTGTCTTCGCATTGAAAGACGGGTGTCTAAACCACCCACACTACAGTGAGCATCTCGACACTCGGAGAGGAAGAGGTCTACACCCAATCTTCTATTTTTAATTCAATACAAAGATGATTTGTTTTAGGAAGGTATTTAAAATGGGCTAAAAAAAAAGCCCAAAATCAAAAGAGAAATAAAATAAGAATTAAATGAAGGAAAATAAAATGGCTCTTTAAAATATGAAACAAAATGATTTTTGGTGTTTTTGTGGTTTTTAAAGTTGTCTTTTAAATAAAAGAAAGAGAAAAAGAAAAGAATTAAAATTAAAATTAAAATACAAAGACCTAAAATTAAATAAATAAATAAAAACAAGGTATTAAAAGGAAAGGGGCTCTACCAAGGGTAGAACCCATGACCTCATGGCTCATGAGTCAAAATCTTGTCATCTCAACCACTCATACGGATGTGATAATATGGAAAAGAAAATATATAAAAAATATTAAAACGGATAAATAATGAAAAATAAAATAAAAACGCCCCCGCTGGGGTCGAGCTCAGGACAAGGGCAATGCAAGGCAAGTTACTAACCACTGGGGTGGCGATACATCCATTATATAATGCCACCCTAGTTGCATATGTACCTAAGATGGCGTGATTTCTGGGCTAGTTCAAGGCAAAAGAAGGCAAGCCTCATGAAATACGGTTTCAATCACAACTCTCTCAATTCTCAACCAAATTGGGTGAAATTTAAGTCAAACTCACTCAGTTTTTCGCAAGGAACAAGATGGCATTATTAGTTTTCTCAAATTGTGCACATAAGTTAAAACCCGATAGCAAATGCAAAAAATGAGTTTGATATGTGTTTTGAAGAACAAGGAGCAAACCAGGTGCCCATACATACAAGTGATGGTCTACTCACATTTTAAATGTATTGCTTATGAATTGGATCCACAGAAAGAACTCAGATTTGTCATGAATCATAAAAAGACTTGTTAAGGGCAAGTTGGTGACATGGTTTAAAAATGATCTTGGTATATGAACAATGTGCAATCAAATGAAAAAACAATATAATGCTCATTGAACTAGACTGCAATTGATTATGAGCTCCACACATATATTACAATGCTTTGAAAATGGTCACTTGATGATGTTGGAGGTTCACAAACCTTAAAGCAGTATGCTGACAGGATTAATATACCAACAAAAATCACAATAAATTGCCAGTTAGTAGGAACCTATGCAGACTGTTCTCAGACCAAAAAAACTTAACCTGTATGCAATGAGCTCAAAACATATGAATTTGAAAAGCCAAAAGAAGTTCCAAGGTCTTAAAACCCTTGACAGTTCTATGCACACTTCCAATAACAGTCATTTATGCAATCATGAAACCCCAATGACAGTCATAATGCAAACACACATATGCTGGACAGATCAAACTTCAAACTTAACCAAAGACACATGCCAAACATAGCAATGCACCTAACCTAAACCTCACTGCTGACAGTTCAAAACAGCTTGGTGATTTCAAAACCAATTTCGAAGTTTGAATGCAAAAAGACATGTTTGCAAGTTCAAAGGCATAACAATGTTTTATTAGTCTAAAATAAAACCAAAGATAGTCCTTAATTCACACAGGTAAAAAGAAAGCATGAAGAGCAGAACTGTCATCCACATGAGTTATTAAACTCATATCAGCAACTTTTGATAGAAAACAAAATTCTAAACATGAACATGATAATGTTTTAACGGGTTTGACATAAATCACATTTCAAACATCAGCCAACAACCAACGTACCAAACCACATACATGAGTTAATAGTAAAAGGCATGGCCAGATCACAACAAAACCTCAAGACAGTCCAGGTCATCAAAAGTACAAACAAGACAGTGTTGATCTTCAGCCCCTCATATGGATTTTCTCAGCATTGGACACAACTAACAGTCAATCAACAATCCTACTCTAAGGGTGCCATCTACTCAATGCAAGCACGAGATAGTTGGACAAGCAAAACTTGAAACAGACTCAAACATAAAGATGCAGATTCAACATTCAAAGGCAAAGGCACAAACAAAACCTCCTCAAAACAGTAGGCACATACAAGACAAAGGACATATGCATTAAGTTGGCACAACAAGACAGTTTGCACACATAGCATGATAGTCACAATAATGTCAGCAAAATGCTTATGAGTAACAATCTGAGCAGAAGTAGTAACAGTCCTTTCAAATAAAAAAAACACAACATAACCAATTTCAAAATGTGAGAAAACAATTTGACAGCAACAAGGTAGGTTGGCATCCTCAGACCTTAAAGATAGCACTCACATTACTCAATCAACAATGTGTAGAATAAAATATCAGCTATACAAAGCAAATGTTGATGAAATAGTGGTACAAATAAAACATAAAAAGTTATCCAATTATCACACCCTAACCAAACAGCAGCCAAAGATAGATCAAGATAGTGTGTTTTTTTATGAAAGTGAAATCTTGACAAGTCTAGAGGTATTCCTCACATGATAAACACAAAGCCAATCATATTCTTCTTATGAGCTATAACTCAACAATCAAACATAAGTCAAAAATCAACACAACCTTGTTTACAACAGGAATAGCAACAAATTTGGTTATGCAAGCATAATGCATCAATGAACATGTATAGGTTGAACAAACTCAAAACAAGCATAGTTGCTGACAGCAAATAGACACATTCAAACACAACATGAGTAGAGCATATAGGGTCTCTGAATCAAAACTATCAGCAAGAGATTCAAAAGTGTGTGAGGCTGCAATGATGCCTCCAAAATTGCTTGCAGCAGAAACAAGGTAAAACAATGTGACTTAATGATCAATCCATTCATAGCTCATGACAGTATGCACTTAACATCTACAAGATATAAACACATCAAAACAAAAGCAAGTCCAAGGCAATTATGTGTTCAAAACAGCTGGTACCAAACATAACCATGAGCATGCCAATGCAACTTATTTCAAAAATCAAAGCCAAGGATTGCAACAGTAATGCATAAATTTCATAGTTCCAATAATCCAAACAGCAACTATGACATGAACTTATCATACATAGACTCCTACACATATGGATTTCAATGATTCAACTGAAGTTTGATAGCACAAGAGGTTAACCAAACTCAAAACAGACCATGGTAGCAAGTTGATGTTTTCACTGAATCATGTTTCAAACAGCATACACAAATGAATTCCTATATCAGCAATGCCTTCACAACAGAGTCTTCTTATCTAAACAATAGCCTAACATGCTTGTTCATACTTAACATGCTTGGAAACACAGGTAGCAGGCCAAACAGTTTTACATCAAAAAAATTTGTGCACAATCAATAAAAGCACATTTAAACAGATACAACATTAGGTTTAGACATGACAAAGCCAACATCAAACAATGTGTTATTACAGTCTGTCGCTTTTGACCACTCGGCCACTCTCCCCTTCCCGGGTCGAGGCCCCGGTTCTAAGAAGGAGGGGAAAAAACCCGAAATAAAGCTTATTTTGGGAACTAATACTATTTTTTAGCTTAGCTAGCGTTCCGCTAGTCATTTAGTCAGTTCATAACAATCTTTGTACAAAGGGCAAAGCTTCTACGACAGCTCCCCCCTAGTCGCTTCTGGCGAAGCTGCGAGTTCATGAGCAAGTGAATGAATGAACGAGCCATGTTCCTCAACTAAAAAAGGGAGTAAGAAATAGAAAAAAAAACACAATAAACTTCAACAAGCAACCAAAAACCAGTATCAAACAGTGACAATTTAACAAGACAGTTTACATCCAAAACCAATTTATTATAAGTTTCACATGATAATCACAAACTTCATGACAGTAAACACAAACCAAACTTAGCATGTTCTGATGATTCAAGGTATCCTAAAATCATGCATAATGAGTGAGTTTGAAATCACCAACCTCTTTTAGAACTCCAAAGTGTGCTAGCAACCTTTAGTTGAGAATCCTTTTGAGCAAGATATCCCCTTTTGATGCAAGCTTTGATGTTTCTCCTTCTTGAAGTGATGAGTGATTTTTTAGAGCAGTTTGAGAGGGAATACCCAAAGCTCTTCTTCTGATTTTGCACAAAGTGGTGGCTGCCTCTGATTAGGGTTTTGCACTAAGTTTTTATATGAGGTGAGAAATGTGAAAAAGGAAGCTTAACAGTGGTAAAAAAAACAATGGTCCAGATCTGATATGTTCATGGCTCTTGAATCAAATGGTGGATGGGAGAGGCAGTACCAGCCAGCTTGCATATGTAGCTATTTTAGTTCAGCAGTGGGAACAGCATAGTGTGGTTGCTTGCAACAGAAAAAAGTAGTTTGTCCCCTTTCTTCTTTGGGCAAAGATTCAAAAAGACCCTCAAGGTAGTACATACCTTGGTTTGACTTAAAATGGCAATGCTTCTTGTGTACCAATCTCAACCTCATGCGCGTGGAAGAGAGATGAGGCTGATAAACCAAACAAATCAGCAAATCACACATTTCACACTTTGAATAAAATGTCCACAACACCAACTTTGGGACATGATAACTTTGTGTACACAACTCCAAATGTTTATCTCTTGTGCTCAAATGAAAGAGGACATGGATTAAAACAAATTTCATGTTGGAGTCATCTTGATTTGAGGATTGGAAGACCATGAAAAATGGTGTTGAAAATTAGGTCATGCAACTGTCCATAAGTAACTTAGAAAAAAAAATTCTAAGTTATAAAATTGGCTTATTTTTCCTCAACTTTGATTGATAATAACTTGAGCTTCAAATATCATATGATTATGAATTGGTATTCAATAGAAAGCTTGAAATACAAGGAACAACTTTGATGTTTGATCCAAGTTCATTTGAAACCTTAATCATGAAGAAACATAGCTTTGAATATGGTTGTTCCAAACATAAAACTCTCAATAAATAGAAAGTTCTAAAACCCTAATTTCCTTAAAATTGCAACTTTCAACAATTCTTGATTTTTCATGATTCCCTTGACTTTTCTTGATCAAATTCCATCCATTGGTCATATTGAGAAGAGAAGTATTTTTTAATATTTTTGTGTTTGACGAGACTTCCTGAGCCTCTTGCCTACGTACCCACAAAGTGCAATGTAGGATTAAAACCTCGTAGTTTGTGGTACAAATAACAAAATGGTTTGTTATGATTCATTTTAAATGAAAAGACAATTTGTCATTTTAAGGAAAAAACTTCAACTAGTCACCCACAAGTATGTGAAAATGGACCTTTGCATCATCATGAGTTGGATAAAATAAACAAGTATGCCACAAACTCTCAAAGGTGGAAAAGTGTCAACTTATTTCAAACAATACTATGGGGATAGGAGGATCACATTTTAACTATAAATGACTCATGTCTAAACTTTATGAAAATTTTTAAAGCAAAAAAGTGCACAAAGGCACAAAAAGGTTTAAACGAGTTAAGTATTTTTTGAGATGTTTGAAAATGGTCTAAGTATGTGTTGCACCCCAAAATTTGACCAACCGTTTCTAGCAATTTGGCTTATGTTTCGATTCATTTTGCATTTGCATCTGCATATCGCATATTGTGTATTTTTTTCATCCGGATTGATTTTATCGGGATTACAGCTCTTTTCTCGCGTCTTATGAGATTCAAACTGTTTTGGATAAGGAGTTTTAGTGTGGAATTTGTGCTCTTCCCGTTGATTCGGTCTATGCTGTTATTTTTTAGGATATTTCGGTGTCCGGTTTTTACCGTTTATTTCGTTACATTCTCGCATTCTTTTGTTAATTGATTTAATTGTTTTTTTCATTGGATTTATTAGCAATTTTCTAGATTTTATTCCGTTAATTTTGGTGTAGAGATTAGATTTTAAATAGGCTTTTATCTTTCATTTTATATTTTTAAATTTTTAGTCTTAATATATTTTTTAAATAGATTTTAGATTATTTTCTCTATTTTAGGATATTTTTAGATCTTAATAGATTTTAAATAGTTTTTTCTTAGAATTAATAGTTTTTAGATATTAATTTCTTTTTAAAACTTTTATTAGTTTTAACTTTAGTCTTTTAATAGCTTTAATATTAGTTTTTAATTGGTTATTAGAATTTTAATTGACTAGGTTTTAATTAGATGTTATTTGGTGATTAAGTTTTAAGAGAAGGTCACGTTGCATCACTTTCAGCTTTAAGTCAGCACTTGTTTTAATTTTTTGCATTAATCTGTCAGTTGCATTAATTAATTTGTCTTTCAGCCTCATCATTAATTGTGTTTTATTTAATTAATCATTCAGTTAATCAAAACTTTTCAGGCCACATGTCGTGCAAAGGACTATAAGTAGTCATGTTCATTCTCTCTCTTCATTAGTGCTGACACGTTTCCCAATGCATGCAAACACCCCTCATCCTCACCGGACAAATCACACAAATCAATCCCACCGGAAAACTCATAGGCCCGCCGAAAAATTCATCCGTTCATCAATATTTTTCTAGATTTTCTCTAAATCTTCATCGTGTTCATCATTTTCGTTCTTGACTTTTCCAGCCACTTTTCCCAGAACTCATCCAAGTTCATACGATCTTCATCATAATCTTCAACTATTCTTCATCATTTTTCCAGAAACGTGATTAGATCTTCATCGTGTTCAACAATTTCCCAGAAACGTTCAAACATTCAACTGACCTTTAAACATTCACCAGATCCAAACACCAAATCGCCAGATCCAGAACTTCCATAACCATCAAAAAGAACTCAGATCCGCAACCCACAAACCAAACTCAACCTTCCCACTTCATCATCTTCACGTTTTCCAAAAATCCTTGAAGACCTTCATCTTCATCGCAAACGCATCCAAACAATCTTCATCGCCGCTTTCCAGAAACCCTCATTTTCGTTGAACTTCCCAGAACCTCCACATCTCCTTCTACCAAACAAACTCCAGATTCTTCCAAGATTTTTCATCTTCACACCAAATCCAGATCGAGATCTTTGTCTAACTTCAAATCTCCAGATACGCAACATGCAATGTCGGATCTCCTTCAAAACCTCACGCGATCTACAAATCTCAACACCACGAATACCTCTAGATCTTCAACAAGGACCACCATCTTCATCACACTTTTCCAGATTCTCGCAAGAACGTCATCGAATCTTCAGGTCTTCCATTAACTTCTTCAAACGACTCTAGATCTGAAACTCAACTCGCATTTCTTCAAATTCCAAACGTATTCACCTGAACCTCGAATCCACTCATATCTCCGTCATACATCGAGCCAACCGTCGCTAGTCCTCCGTGAAACACGTTCGAACCAGAAAGGGGGAGTGCATGAGATCGGAGGGAGGTTTATTTTTTAGTATGATTGAGGTGATTGATCTTGAGCTGAGAGGGAGAGAAGCTTTCGATCAGAGAAACGGTGTCGGAAAGCTGGAAGGAACGGACGGAGTGAGGCTGAGGCTGAAAGTGGTGGAATTAGGGTTCCGTTTTGCCAAGTGAGAAGATGAAGGTTTCTGAGGAATTCCGTGAGATTCTAACGGGTTAGTGGGCCTCGCGGCCCATTTCTTTTTTGATGGATCATACCCTCATTTCCTCCATGCAACCCCTGTTGGCTGTTTTTTGTTTTGATGTGGGTCAAGCCCAATCAAACTTCTGATTGTACCCTTCTGTCTGATTACTGCACCCCCTTTGCTGTTTTTATTTTCTTTTTGTTATTTATTTTGTAAATAATCTTGATATTATAATATATATTATATTTCTTTTTTAGATATCATTTTCTTTAGAATATTATTTGTATATATTATATATAGTTTTTTTATATATATTATATTTTCTCTTCATTTCTTTTAATAATTTCCTTTAGAATTTATTTTCTTTTTAGAAGTTATTTTCTATTAAAGTTGAGTTCTCATCTCCTTTTGTTATTGGTTTTTTTCTCACCATTTCATTTTTGTAGGTCGATGACGAGACCTCCGTAATGCGTTATTAATCAACTTGTTGATGGATAATGTAGGATCCGAGACAACTTTTTCTCTCCTCATCTTTTCTTCTTCTTCTGATTTTATTTTGCTTTTCTGTTGTGTTGTCCGTGTGACATGATTTAATCGGAGAATGATTCTCAATATCATTTCTCCATTTTGTCTTTGACACGGATATCAATACGCTACCTCTTGGGGTTTGACTTCATTTATAAGTCAAATTATGATGGTTCAGCATCACATTGGTTTTGATTCGAAATGTCATCATCAAGGATAAAAGAGTAGAGCTTGGAAATGGAATTTGCACGCAAAAGTCAAGGGTCAACGGAACCACTCCGTTCGGTAACATTGTTTTTATTTCTTCTTTCATCTCTTTTATTCAACCATCGAGTGTTCTGAGCTGTAGCGTTAGATACGTGGGAAATGGTGATTGGGGGGCCACCTCTCAATTGCCTAGAGTGTTTAGTATACGTCCTTAGGGAGATATGCGATGCATTCACTCCTACGTCTTAGGAATTCGCGTGTGCGTCCCGTTCCGAACCTTTTCTCTCGCATCCTGGCGATTGAGACTTCCCCTTTTCTCTCGCATCCTGGCGATTGAGACTTCCCCTTTTCTCTCGCATCCTGGCGATTGAGTTCCCTTCTCTTGCCCCCGTCCAATCGAGATCGTTCTCTGTAGTTAGTTGAACTACGGCTGCTCTGATTTCTTGTACCAGACGAGAATATGTAGGCATAGGATGCGATATCCTAGCGAGCACACTAACAACTAACTCCTCTGTTCTCTCGCTGTCGTGCGATCGAGACTTTCCCGCTGACGACTAATCTCCTCTTCTCTTGCCCTAGTGCAATTGAGACCAGACCGTAGTTCTAGAACCCGTAGGTTCCCTTACCTTTAAACCCCGGCATACTACGTCCGTTTTACCGTAAACAGGTAAAGCCTAAGTCTCCAACGGTCGAGCAGCATACACCTAACTGCTAGAATGTGTACGCTAGTATCGTCAACCCTTTCTCTCACCTCTGTATGATCGAGAACACCTTTTCGTCCCGTAGTTAGCCTGAACTACGTCTTGCTCTGATTTCTCATGCCAGATGAGAATACATAGGCACAAGACACGACGTCTTGACGAGCAATCCCCCCGTAGTTTCCCGAACTACGTTGACTCTGACTTTCCCATTGCACGAGCAAATACGTAGGCATAGAGCGTGATGCTCTATCGAGTCAATTCTTTCCGTTTAGCTTTAGCAGCCGTAGATAGATTGTTTTTCACCCATAGACTAGACAACCAAGTGTGGATCCCGTCGAGTACGACGGACGTGAGGGGTGCTAATACCTTCCCCTTACGTAACCGACTCCCGAATCCAGACATGGTTGCAATGACCTTGTCTTTCCCTCTTCCGTCAGGTTTTTCCGATCGTTTCCTTTCCCTCTCTTTGGGATAAATAACGAAAGTGGCGACTCTTCTATTTTTTCCTCCGGTGGTTTTTCGCAGTTGCGACAGCTGGTGACTCTACTGGGGACAGGAATATCCCCTATGCGAGTCAATCCTAGCGCTTGTCTGTTTTGGTTTATGGGTGTGTATATTTGTGTGCTGTATTTTGTATATTACTGTATTTAAATTTTCCGCACTGTATTATTATATGTTGTTGTTGTGTTGTTGGGTGGTTGTTCCTTTGAGAGATAAGCCAAAACCCAGGCTTGAGTACATACATAGTATTAGAGTGGAGACTAATGGGGGGCATGTTTACTTAGCAGATACAGTTCCCCATGAAATTCACACTCAGACGAGATTCTCTTTGATGATTTCCCTTCAGATCCTTAGGATCGGTTGGGATTTTGGATTTGAGAATTGTCGACTCTGGGAACCGATCATTTGTGAGTCAGCTAAGTGAGGCCTCTTCAGGGAATGATGATGCCAAACTAGAAATGGTGAACGTATCGTCGTTTCTCGAAAGTATGTGACGCTGATGAACGCATAGGATGTCGTACCTTGTCAATTTAGGTCCATACTTGTGAGTGGGAGGGTTTTTGCAGGAAACTTGACTTCCAGCCAACCCGGTATTTTGGTTATCTCTTCAGAGCGAACTTATCCAGTCAGCAGCGCAGCAGTATTCAGAGCTTTGTGGGGGTTGTGATCCCGTGTTTGTTGCATTTTACATTGCATTTCATGTGCATATCATGCTTGCATGTCCATCCTCAACTGGAAAAGAGAGCTTACCCGTCTTTTGTCCAACCCGCAGTTGATTTCCCGACACTCGTATTGGATTTGAGTTAGCTTCTGGAAGGATCATGAATTCAGGAGAGCAGAACTTGGTTGTTACAAGGGCAGAGTTTGAATGGATGAAGAATCAACTAGGTCAGCTCATGGAGGCCATGTCAGCTATGACTAGAGGAGAAGCCAGTATTTAGAGGACTCTAGTGAATAATGTTGCTCAAGCTCAACCTACGCAGATTCCTGTTGAAGAGCATACTATTTCCAGAGATAGAGATTCTTCTTATCTTCATGACACAGACTATCAAAACTTCACATTCTCTATGCCAGAGGTTCAGAGGCCTATTCCAAAGGTTAATGCTGAAGACCCACAAAATGTTGAGTTTATGGAAAAATGTCGTGTGTTGGATGAAAAGCTTGATGCCCTGATGGGTCAGAATACTCTTAACCTGAATGCTTCGAGCATGTATTTGGTGCCAGGCCTTGTGATGCCTCCGAAGTTTAAAATGCCAAATTTTGAGAAGTACAAAGGAGATAGTTGTCCGAAGCAGCATTTGGTAATGTTCTGCAGAAGAATGACTTCACATGTCCACAATGATCAACTTATGATTCACTGTTTTCAGGATAGTCTGAGTGGAGCATTGTTAAATTGGTATATGCAGTTGAATAGTGATTGCATCAGATCATGGTCAGATCTAGCCAATGCCTTCGTGAAGCAGTACAACTACAACCTTAACATGGCTCCCAGCCGCATGCAGTTGTAAGAATTATCTCAGGCGGACAATGAATCCTTCAGAGGATATGTGCAAAGATGGAGAGAATTCACAGCTCGCGTTCAACCACCACTTCTAGACAGAGAATTGGTTGACATATTCATGGGTACTTTGCAAGGGCACTACTTTGATAAGATGGTTGGTAGTGGGACATCAAACTTTGCTGACTTGGTGAAAATGGGTGAACGTATCGAGAGTGGAATCAAGAGCGGAAAAATTCGAGACATCTCAGATACTTCAGTTTATGAAAGTGAATCAGTTGTCAGTTCTCAAGAAGAATGGGAGAAAGAAAATGATGTTATCCCATAATCTCCTATATCTCAAGTTAAGTTTTCAGATACTTCGAGTGTCCAGAGTCAGCAATCTGTTGGGTTTGTGTATCAGGTATCTGTTTCCCGCCAGAGTCAACAGTCTTACCGTCATCGACCTCGTCAGCACACTAGACGAAGACCCAGGAAACCAGAAAGGCATTTTACTTGGTTGCCGGTATCATACAGTCAAATGTTGCCTGATTTGATCAGAAGTGGGTTGATAGTGCCGAAGAAGATTAGTCCAAAGATTCCTCCGTATCCTCCAGGTTTTGATGTCAACGCCCGTTGTGAGTACCATGCTGGGGCACAGGGGCATTCAAATGAGGATTGTAAGGTGCTTAGGAGCAATGTGTAGGCGCTGCTTGACTCCACTATGTTCTCTGTCACTGCTCAGGGTATCCACATCAATGATTCTCCTTCAACCAGTTAGGTGGGTTCAGCAGTCAATGTTATGGGAGAGTTTACTGAGAACAGGTGTTCAGAAGAGTATCAGACTGACTTCGACGGGCAATATTGAAGATGGCTGGTTCAGCGGCAAATCAAGACTTGAAATCCCAGTTCCACGAAGCTGGCAATTTCTTTTTGTTATGTCATTTCTTTACATTTGTAGTTTCTTTTCTGTTAAAGTGCAAATCTCATTTGTAAAACTTGTTGTTTTCCATTGATATTAATGAAATGAATATGCATGTTTTGATTTAATCCATCCGTGTTCACTAATTGTTTTTTACATATGCCTAACGCTTGTTTAAGCGGAATCCGGGGAGGATGACGAAGTTTAAAGACGCGCAGGCTTCCGATTGTATGCTTTTGAGATAAAACCTGTTGATGATGTACAGGCATTGTTTCAAATTCCCAAACACAGGAGATATAAGGATGATAATCCCTTGTCAACCCCTTTGATCCTAGTAGTAGGAGTTTCTTTCTGAAAACGAAAAACCCTAAATCTTAACCTGGGGCCGAGTAGGTGTCAGCTAATTTGACCGAATATCCAAATTGCAATAGGAGTGTTCCCGTTCGAGGATAAATCACACCTGTATAGGTCGTGCCTCAAGAACCACAATGGTTAGAACTTGTCGATAAGGAGTGAAACAGTCACGTTATTCCCCAAAGAGTCAGACAAGCCGGTGTCACACGATTTGTTCAAAAAAGAGAAAAGCAAAAAAAAAAGAGAGAACAAAGCCCGCTAAGTCGAGTCTTGAAAACAAGCGACTTAGGCAAAAATTAGGGCATCCCGCTGGACTTTGAAATCAAAAGAAACTCGAAAGAGCCAGTACAGGCAAGAGTTAGGGAAATTAAAAAATGATGATGAAAAACAAGTTGTGTGATTCAGGCACCAAAAGACAAAAAGTGAGTGACTGTCACTCCGAAAGCGTGTGGTTTCTCGAACCATCACTCCTGTCATTCAACCTCTGAGAGGTGAGCGCTAGCGTCGAATTAGCTGAATATAGGGTTGGAGAACATCACGGAGAATGGGTGGGTTAAAATAAATTTTGAGCCTTTATCCTTTTCCTTGTAAACCGTGAACCCGACCAAGTTACAACCTGAAAAAGTCCTAATTGAAGTAGGTTTGTTTTGAAGGCATACTTCAGTAAAGATCGCATCGAAACTGACTCCTAAAAGGATTCCTCTTACAGTGTTGTACTAATGTTGACATGTTGATAAATGATTTATTCACTTTATGTAACAATATTTCTCCAGTGAACAGATTGGAATGTCAAAACGGTCATATGCATTGCATTTAATATATCTTTTATGCAGAACAACTTGTTTTACTTGCGAGTAAACATTTGACAGCGGGAACATTTCCACAGTGGAAAGATTTATCAGGATAGAATACGGGTCGCCTGAATACTCCATCGAACTAGGGCAAGTTATATCAAATGATATCCTGTGAGTCAGCCATCTAGAAATCAGTTAATCTGAGACAGTCAAGTTGAGATTCGTTGAATCTCTCGCAGCTAAAAAGCACTTACCCCACAGATCGGTCGATCAGGGGCAAAGTCATTG
This sequence comes from Lathyrus sativus, assembly GCA_963859935.3. NCBI lineage: Eukaryota > Viridiplantae > Streptophyta > Magnoliopsida > Fabales > Fabaceae > Lathyrus > Lathyrus sativus. The sequence continues at coordinate 97,020,621 of OZ012741.1, forward strand.
TAAGACTGGGGCAGGCCACCCTAAGAGCGCGGAAGTTATTCCTTATCCGTGGGGAAATTAATGTGAAGCACATCTCCGAGGTTCAAGGTGTTGAGGCAGTGCGTATCAAGCCATCAGGGTATGAGATTTCAGATTTCCTTTCGAGGAATATCCCCACAGAGGTCCCACGAGCTGGGGAAAAATTGGAAGCGTAGGAATTGTTCCTCTCCATGTCTTCAAGAGTTGTTCAAGCAGGTTCAGTCAACTTTCGAGTGCAAGACGAATGTCGGGAAGTCGCGCTACCATCCCTTGACCCTTTAACCAAAAAAACCTTTGAGTACAGACAGGGTATTTTTCTCTAGCATCAATCGTACCTGATTCTTTGCAAATCCAATTCCCTTTGGTACACTGGAAGACTTCGTCTGTTTTCTCCAGCAAAAGTCCAATCATCATTGGCACGTGCAAGCTATCCCCAGTAAGGTCCAATCATACTTGGCACATCTGGTTATCCCCAGCGGATTTAGCTTCACCTTTCCAGCATTTATTTTGCTGGAATGTTCTGTTGTGTCCAGCTTTCTCCGGCAGCCCGAGCCTGAATCTGCATCTTTGCATGTTGTTATCATATTTACATCATCCTTGCATTTCATCCTCAAATGCGTAGCATTTTCATTTTGTATGAAGCATCACGCCATATTCAAACATACGCATATGCATACGAAGCATAAGCCAATTTTCTTTTAGCCTTCTGTGGCAACTTGAATCACTTCGCAATCAATTCAGGGGCATTTATCCAGCAGCTTTGTTCAGACAACTTGTCAGTTTACTCGGATTTCAGATCATCCGACGGTTATGATTTTGGCCATCAGTCCTCTGATGATGACATCTGTTAGATGCCCAATTGTGCTTATTTGAGCTATCAAATATGGGCATCTTCTGCTTCTTTTTGTGCAATTTCGGTTCAAAACTGCCTTGTTCTTGTTGATATGTGATATGTTGTGAAATGCTCTTGTTCTTTTTAATTTGTGTGTTATTATGCAGTATTTGAGCATGAATGAGCAAAAATTGAAGACACAAGAAAGTTGACAAAGGAATCAAGAAAGTGCAAGAGCAAAAGCATGTTTGCTAGGCGAACATCTGGCGAGTGTTGTAGCGAGTTGTTCGCTAGGCGAGCATCCAGCGAGCTGCTAGCGAACACTCCCAGATTTGGGCAGAACCAAAAATGCATTATTCGCAGGCAGCGAGGCAGGTGGCGAAGAACTCGCTAGGCGAGCACCTAGCGAGCAAGTAGCGAAGCATTCCAGAATCTTTTCCTCAGCCCTCGCTAGCATGTTCGCTAAGTGAAGCTGTAGCAAACATTCATTGTTAGCTCGCTAGGCGAATGAAGTAGCGAGTGTGACAGGACAACAACTTTTTCTATATATAGCCCTTTGTACTTTTTGAACAAATATCATATTTTTTACTTTGTTTTGCTGCATAAGAGATTTTGTGACCTAGAAACACTCTACCTCTTATTTTCTTCATTTAAAAACATTAATTCACAAAAAGAAGGTGGATTCTCATCCAAGTTGGATTCTTTGACTCGGATGTTCATCAACCTTCTTCTGAATCTTCTTTTGCAAGCTACCATGAACATGAGTAGCTAAGTTCTTCATTTTGTCAAGGTTAGATGTAGGTGATCATTAAGCTTTGTAAGTATATGGATGATTTTCATTTGTAAACTCTTGGATGATGAATATATGATGAAAACCTTGCTTTATCTTTAACTCTTTGTGTTGGTTTATGATCGAAAGATATTTTTCAACTCTTGACCTAGGTTTTCATCCTTCTATTTTCTTAAGCTAGAGATAGTTTTGAATGTGGTTGTTCACAAAAAAATGTTAAACCTAAATGTTGTCATTTTGATAGATTGTGTGAGAGATCAACAATGGATCAAAATGGGAAAAATCACCATGTGAGTTAGAGATAATCACATTGGGAGGATGTTGTGAATGTGTTTATCATCTGAAGAAGTTTATGCTTATTGTTGATCGGACATATACAAGCAAAGTGATTACCGAATCCTAACTTTGGCAATCTTTATTAAATCGTAAAATCAATCTTTTACCGCGATTCAGTACTTTCTATTCAAAGATACCGATACCAAAAACCAAACCCCTTTCGTTACTAAAAATTTAAGAACTCGATAACTGTCGAACTGCGGCAATATCTTATATTCCCTGTGGAGACGATAACAAAAACCCGACACTTAACCACTGTCAAATTACCAACAAAATGGCGTCATTGCCGGGGAGTATAAATTGATATTGTGAGCATCATAATAGTTGTTGAATTGTTAACTCTTGAAATTTTGACTTGTGCTTGTTAATTTGTTTGGTTTAGTGTGCAGCTTTCATTTTATGCGAGGACAGATTCCTGAGGACCAACTTCTTTTTGATCCTGAGATCGAGAGAAACGCAAGGAGATTGAATAGCAGAACAAGACGGAGGAGGCAACTTGCTCAACAACGACAATAACAAGGAGAAAGTTCTTCTACAACACCACCATCACCACATTTCACACCAATTATGGCAGCACCTCCACCACCACCTCCAGTTTCCACTCCATGCATGAACAGTCCAAGACATACAGCTCAATTCGCACGGAATCTTCAAAATGGAAGACAAGCTGAGATGAAAACGGGAATCCTAGCTCTAGTCTATCAAAATCCTTTCACTGAACTAGACCATGAGGATCCGTTCACCCATCTTACGAAATTCTATGAGATTGCGGGTGCAACGGGAGCAACAGAAGCTGACGAAGAGTCATTGTTTAGGAGACTATTTCCTCATTCCTTGATTGGGAAAGCGAAGGAGTGGTATCTTGACCAATCGACAACAATCATGATGGATTGGAATCTTCTAGAAGAGAAGTTCCTTGTACGTTTCTTTCCACATAACCGATTCATGGAGGCTAAAACTGCGATTGCGGTATTTTCTCAAGGAGCTAGTGAATCACTAAACGAAGCTTGGGAGCTATACAAATCTATGTTAATAAAGTGCAAGGGACACGGTTTCGACAAGCTCACTCAAGTTCATATTTTCCGCAATGGACTCCTTTCAGTTCACAAGACCTTATTGGATGCTACGGCAGGAGGTTCTTTGATGTCAAAAAGTGCAGATGATGCAATTTCAATTATTGATAAGATGGCACTTAATGATCATCAAGGGAATCATAACCGTGGAGTGACTCAAAGAAAACTAGGTGTGCTCGAGTTAGGGACAAATGATGCTATTCTCGCCCAAAACAAACTCATTTCGCAACAAGTGGAACTCTTAAATCAACAAATAAAAGAGTTGAAAGGGCCTTCAAAAGCTAAACAAATAGCTTGTTGTGAACTTTGCAAAGGTGAACATGATACCGGATTTTGTCCACCTCCCAGGTTTGAAGATGTGAATTACATGGCAAATCAAAGAGATTACCAACCAAGGCAACAACAACCACCGTATCAACAACAATCTCACAATCAACAACAACAAAACTATCAAGGAAATCAAGGGTACCAACCAAGAGGTAACTATCAACATAACCAAGGTTATGGGGGTGGTTCTTCTAACCGTCAAAATCCTTATCAACCTCAACAACCGCCGGTCGTAACTTCAAAGTTGGAAGAGACATTGACGCAATTTATGTAAATGTCAATGGCTAATCAAAAAAGCAACGACGCGGCAATCAAAAATCTTGAGACTCAAGTTGGTCAACTTGCTAAACAATTAGCGAAACAACAATCCGGACCATCTTTCTCGGCAAACACGCAAACAAATCCTAAGGAGCATTGTAAGGCAATAAAGACGAGAAGTGGAAAAGAGTTGGTTGACAAGAGTGAAAAAAAGAGGTAGAGAAAAAGGATGAGAAGAAAAAAATTGATGATGAACTTGATGGTAGAGTTGACGAAGAAATATTGACTGAGGATGAAGTTGAAAAGAATGAGAAAAATGGTGAAGTTGAAAATAATATAAGTGAAAAAGTCATGGTGGAGGAAGTGAAGAAGAAAAAAGAGAGGAATTCTAGAGCGTCTAGAGGAAAGGAGGTAGTGAGCGCTACTCCGGTCCAAAACTTACCATATCCGCACGCACCATCTCGGAGAGAAAATGAACGGCATTACGCCCGATTCATGGATATTTTTAAACAACTACAAATAAATATTTCGTTTGCCGAAGCTTTGGAACAAATGACAAAGTATGCCAAGTTCATGAAAGACATACTAACTAAAAAGCGGAGGTATACGGAGCCGGAAACAATTGTTTTTGATGCTAGTTGTAGTGCCATCATCCAAAGGACTCTTCCGAGAAAAGAAGTGGATCCGGGAAGAGTTACTTTGTCGGTTACTATCGGTGATGAATATGTCGGGAAAGGGCTAATTGATTTGGGGTCAAGCATTAATTTAATACATTTGTCTATTGTGAAAAGGCTTGGAAACATTGAAATGAAAGCCATACGGATGACGTTGCAATTGGACGATAAGTCGACTACCCATCCTCATGGGTTAGCTCAAGATGTATTGGTTAAAGTCGACAAATTCTTCTTTCCGGTTGATTTCATTGTGATAGACAGGAAGAGGATGATGATGCTCCGCTAATCTTAGGCCGACCTTTCATGAAAACCGCTCGAATGATGATTGATGTTGATGATGGTTTGATGAAAGTGCGAGTACAAAATGAAGAAGTCACTTTTGATCTTTTTGAAGCTATGAAGCATTCAAAAGATAATTGTGATAGTTTCCGAATTGATGTGGTTGAAGAAGCAACATTGGAAGTATCTAAGCATATTCATGTGACCTCACATGTGGAACTAGCCCTTGATGACTCTTTTGACGTTTTCACCATTGAAGAAGAGCAAGCTCTTGAGGAATGTTTACGAGAACTTGATCATTTTAAAGAGTTGTAACCATGGGAAGTCGAAGAGGAAGTGTTGAAAAAGGAGGTCCACGAAGAAAAAACACCCATTGAATTGAAAATGCTATCTTCGAACTTGAAGTATGCATTCCTTGATGAAACCGAAGAGAAACCGGTTATCATAAGCAACCTTTTGTCTGAAAACGAAGAATCTCGTTTAATTGATGTGTTGAAAAAGAATAAAGAAGCAATGGGATGGACTCTTGCCGATCTTAAAGGAATTAGTCCCTCTTATTGTATGCACAAGATTTTAATGGAAGAGGATTTTAAGCCGGTAGCTCAACCTCAACACCGTTTGAATCCTACGATGAAGGAGTTTGTTCAGAAAGAAGTTGTCAAGCTTTTGGATGCGGGAATGATCTACCCAATTTCGGATAGCCCTTGGGTAAGTCCCGTGCATGTGGTTCCGAAAAAGGGTGGAATGACCGTCATTCGAAATGAAAAAGATGAATTGATACCAATCAAAGTGGCAACGGGGTGGAGAATGTGTATTGATTATAGGCGGTTGAATACCGCAACTCGAAAAGACCATTTTCCTCTTCCGTTCATGGACCAAATGTTGGAAAGACTTTCGGGCCAAGAATACTATTGTTTCCTTGATGGCTATTCCGGGTACAACCAAATTGCGGTTGACCTGGCCGATCACGAAAAGACGGCTTTCACATGTCCGTTTGGAATTTTCGCATATAGAAAAATGCCCTTTGGGTTATGCAACGCACCGGCGACTTTCCAAAGATGTGTGCAAGCCATTTTTCCGACTTGATCGAGAAAATGATGGAAGTGTTCATGAACGACTTCTCTGTGTTTGAAAGTTCTTTTGGTTTATGCTTGGAAAATTTGGAAACGGTGCTTGAACGGTGTGTGAAAACAAATCTTGTGCTTAATTGGGAGAAATGCCACTTTATGGTAACCGAGGGGATAGTGCTCGGACACAAAGTTTCTTCAAAGGGGCTTGAAGTGGATTGAGCAAAAGTTGATGTGATTGCAAAGTTGCCTCCTCCGGTTAATCTGAAGGGAATCTGAAGTTTCCTTGGGCATGCCGGTTTTTACCAGTGATTTATCAAAGACTTCTCAAAGGTAGCTAGGCCTTTGAGTAATTTGCTCGCCAAAGACCTGGTATTTCTCTTAACTGAAGATTGTTTACATGCTTTTAAAGTTTTGAAGGAAAAACTTGTTACCGCTCCAATTATAGTCGCTCCTGATTGGAATTTGAATT